>JAVGWX010000018.1:51760739-52360739 GCA_036924085.1 Ariolimax columbianus
CCGACAGGCGCAAAATAAAAACCACAGTGCAACGCACACCGCCTTGGGGATTAGAGAAAATAAGGCGAATGCAAAAATTAAAAAAAAAAAAAATATGCGGCAGTAGTCCAGTGTTCAGCCACCCTGACTTCATTACCGTTTCCCTCGAGAAGATCTTCTCTCCTAAACCAATATGGCCGGCTTGTAGTGGTCTTGGTCCTGGACAGCACCTCATTCGTAAGTATCGTCACCAGACTATCCTCATCTCAGGTTTATTTTCTGCATCGTGTCACACCCAAGCCAAAGTCTATTGAAAGTTTTCCGTATTGTAGATGGTAGATGTGCTCCGGATACCTTCCCCTTCTGCAGTTTTGTCCGTGAAACGTGAACACGAATCTTTAACATGGACGTCCATCTTCAAGAGCACATAGCGTCCTTTGCTTTCACTTTGAACATATTGTCGCTATTCGTATTTAGAACCTAGATTTGTGTTAGTACTTTATTATAGATAGCTCTAGATGGTCCGACGTGGTGTTTGTGTATGACAAGAATAGCACCACTGCCACACAGAGGGCATGCCGTAAGAGGCGACTAACTGTGTGAAATGGCATAACACCGGCCATGGTTAGGTGGTTTGTTAAGAGCAACATAGATGACGCCTACCAGGTTGCAGGTCTACTTTGCTTTAGTGTTTGAGTCTATTAAGATGGCTTACGCATTGGTTAACCACCACCCACCCCCACCCCCAGCGGGACTAGTCGCAATGCAGCGGAGTAATAAACTGCTCGATCCTAGCTCGCTAATCACTAAATCCTCCTCCCGGCTACATCCACCTCACCCCAGTGGTGGGACATGCACAGAGCATTCCCCCATGCAGAATTACAGGTCGACTAAGACTATTATATTTTATATCGATTTGTTCTGGGCAGCTAAGTACAGCCAGGGTCTGACGAACCGTACTAATCAAGACCCGGCCCCACGCCCGAGGTGGGGATCGACATTATAATGCCCATAGTTGTGAGCTTATTCGTGTTCAGGGTATTGGACTATAATCGGGAGAACACCGGTTAATCTTCTCTCAAGTACACATAAAAAAAAGCCCTACGCGAATAGTTTCGAACAAAGACACGGTATACGCATCGCAAACTGCGAAGATTAAAAACAGCGATCAATACCAGATATCGGAGTAATGCGTAATACATTCATGGCTAATAAAAAGTTGGACCATTTTTGTGTGTGGCTAGTGTGCATTATTGCTTTTAGAGCTTGTTGAATGAGACAACAAAATGCAAACATTTTCTTTTCGTCCATAATGAAATATTTATTTTGCAATTTTGTTGCTTACATGAGCTTCGTACCCCCACATATTTCAGCCAATCAGTCTACAAAGCTAACAGATGGTCTGTTTCTGTGAATAGTCAATACTGTGTTTGTGTGTGTGCGTGCGTATGTATGTATGTGTATAAATACCGGATAGATACGTAAACACTCTGCCGGGAGATGGATGGGCCCCGTCCGGTTAGAAACATGCCTTAGACACATCCCTAACAGACTGAGCAAACAGTTGCGAGATGTGATGATCCCACGACCTTTTATGGGTACGGTAAAGACAAGATGAGACAAGGTACAATTCACAATTTTTTGGGGTTTTTGTTTTGGTAAGGCAATTAAAACTGATGTTTTCGGAGATGTATCTCGTTGTGTACAAGGGACGTTCAAGTCAAACTGGGACTTTTTTCAATAATTTTGTTGTTGGAAGTAGTCAGAATGCCTTTTATTTTTCGATATAACTTCATGCAACGTTTATGCACTTACCACAGTGTTTAAGTAATGCTTGAAAAGCTTCAATGTAGAAAGATCTGTCAGTATGTCTGAGCCAATCTAGGACATCAGTGCTGAAATTCTGACCTTCCAGGAATTCTTTTAGGGTCTAGACAAGTTAAAATCAATTGGAGCTATAAGGTGGATGTGGCAATACCCCCCAGCCGAGTTGATGCAGATGGCACATAGTGCGGTGAGTCGTATGAGTGAGTCCAAGCGTTATCTTGCAGGAGCAGAGCGCCCTCTGTGATCAAACCAGGCTGTTGTTTCCGCAGACGGTTATGCACATCAAAATATGTATTTACTGATCACTGATGATAGTTGCACAAAGGGTTAGACCATTTTCGCAGGTTTCACGCCTTCTTTCACAATAAATTTCGTACATGCAAGCACTGACAGTGTTGTCCGCCATTTGTATTTACCTGTCACGTGACTGACCCATGGCAAGTATGCCACCTAGCAGTAATAGGACACAAGTGCCCCTAACTAATGATAGTAGTTTCAGCACGCTATAACCCAATCAGGTAGAACTAGAACAAAAAGTCCCTGTTTAATTTGAACGCTCCTCGCAGATATTGTTGACTTAAGGATAATGATTTGGTTGCACTATACGAATATGATCAAAGTTTATGTCTGCACCTGGATACGTTTTTACAATCATGACACTATTTTCAAATCTTACCTTTAGTACATTCACCTCAATCTGATTTCTTATTATATCTCCTGGGCTTTTCCACGTGTATATAAATAATATTCCTTGCAATTGTTGGACAGATGTGTTACAAGTGGATACATGGTTCTCTTCTAAAAATTGCACGAGCCTCTCTCCTCCGTCGTTTCTTTTCCCCCAATTCAAATGTCCCTACTATATTATTCCTCTTGCCTTTTTCTATTTGAGAGTTTATATCTCCCATTACTATCAGAATATCTTCTCCTTCTTTGTTCGTTCTCAATCTCCCACTACCAAGCCATAAAAATGGCTTTGCAACTAGCAGAATGTAGTCCAGATAACGGAAAGCGTTGTGTCGTAGTTTACAGCTTGACTGTGATATTTGTACCTTCCGGTCCAGCCCATTGGACTTCAGTAGACATTTTTGAGTACCGGGTTGACTTCCCTCTCCGATCTCTTCTACATTGCCAGTCTGTTCTGTTGCATCCTGTTAAACAGGATCACCGCGTGGAGGTGTAGAAGAGTCTTGGCAGTTCTGGTTCGCTGGTCCTGACGCTAGCAGCCAGAAATGGGTCGCTGATCGCTGCATCTCATGCGCGGATCAACGTCTTGATCCGTTTTCAGATTATCAGTAGATATTATTAGTTTGATCATTTGTTGTAAATTCTCATAATATTCCACCATTTCTTCATCAAT
This sequence comes from Ariolimax columbianus, assembly GCA_036924085.1. NCBI lineage: Eukaryota > Metazoa > Mollusca > Gastropoda > Stylommatophora > Arionidae > Ariolimax > Ariolimax columbianus. The sequence continues at coordinate 51,763,906 of JAVGWX010000018.1, forward strand.
TTGTTCTTCAGTTGGTTGCTGACTAGCAATACTGTTTTGTGTGCTCTGTAAATGGGATTAAGTGGCAGGTCGCAGTAGCTTCTCTCACATTCTGAACGTGCTGATGATGGTGAACCCAGGTCCGCCAGGCTGTTGTGCTAAACTTGACTTCATCTGCATGTCGCACACTACTACGGGGATCACGTCGATCCACCCCATTAGTCAAGCTGACAGGAAAACAGTCCGTTTCCAGTGAGAAATGCGTGGAAGTAAAGTGGGGGTCTTGATCAGTATATTTTACCTGACCCTAGCTAACATTGTCTCATTAGTATGTTTTGCCTGATCCTGGCTAACATTGTCTCATCAGTGTGTTTTGCCTGATCCTGGCTAACATTATCTCATCAGTGTGTTTTGCCTGATCCTGGCTAACATTGTCTCATCAGTGTGTTTTGCCTGATCCTGGCTAACATTGTCTCATCAGTGTGTTTTGCCTGATCCTGGCTAAAATTGTCTCATCAGTGTGTTTTGCCTGATCCTGGCTAACATTGTCTCATCAGTGTGTTTTGCCTGATCCTGGCTAACATTGTCTCATCAGTGTGTTTTGCCTGATCCTGGCTAACATTGTCTCATCAGTGTGTTTTGCCTGATCCTGGCTAAAATTGTCTCATCAGTGTGTTTTGCCTGATCCTGGCTAACATTGTCTCATCAGTGTGTTTTGCCTGACCAGACGTTAGCCTCCTCTTTTATTCTTCAGTATAAAATACATTTGCACGGCAATATCAAATAGTTTAGCTCTCATCCTCATCAGCTTCATTCGATCGTTGTGTGTACTTCTTCTTCCTAGTTCGTCTTCAGACCTCGACTTCAATGACTCTAACGAAGGCATCAGCCGGCTTGAGGTTCCGTACACTTCCGTACAGCTTCCGTACACTTCCGTACAGCTTCCGTACACTTCCGTACAGCTTCTGGTTGAAGGACACTGACTGTTGTCAAATGCTACTTCTTTTGTCGGTATAAATGTCTTCTGCCGTCATGGGGGCTGTGTCGCAAAGGTCCGTAGTGTCAATCTTGAACTTATTGTACAGGATCAAGATGCTGAGCAACGCATGAGCTGCAGTGGTCAGCGACCCATAGCTGACTGCTAGCATCAGGACCAGCGAACCATAGCTGCCAAGACCCTTCTACACCTCCACACGGTGATCCTGGATAACAGGCTGCAGCAGAGCAGACTGGCTAAGGAGATCAGAGAAGTGGGAATTAAGTAGTGGAAAAAAAACATTAAAATGATGCAGCAAAAACAAAAAGTGGAAAAACAACAAAATTGCAAATTAAAATGTTTTTATGCAAATGTGAGAAGCATTGTAAATAAAAGAGAAGAATTGGAACTGTATGTAGAGGAAGAAAAACCAGATATAATAGGGTTAACAGAATCATGGGCATATGAGGACATTGCAGATGGTGAATTTGAAATAGAGGGATATACAATGTTAAGGAAGGATAGGGTAGTTGGAGACAAGGCTAAGGGGGTGGTGTTTTATTATACTGTATAAATTCTGTTAATATAACTAGCAGAGAGGATTTATCATGTGGTAACAAAAATGAAAGTGTATGGGGCGAAAAAGAAAGTGGGCGGGGGGAAAAAACAGTGATTGGAGTATCCTATAGATGTCCATCAAGTCAAAAGGAGGAAGATGAGGAGCTGATTAGTAGCATAGTAAAGGCAAGTGATAGGAAATTATTATTAATGGGGGATTTCAACTTTCCAGAAATAAAATGGGATATGGCAGAAGCACTTGTAGAGTCAAAACCTTTTGTTAAGTGCATAACTGAAAATTTTTTAATTCAACATGTAGTAGCAGCCACCAGAGGCAAAAACATACTCGACCTAGTTTTTACTACAGAGGAAAATATGATTGAAAACGTTACCGTAGGGGAACTGTTTGGCTCAAGTGACCATCAAATCATCCGATGGGATCTTATTGCAGGGAAAGAAGTGAACATAAACACGCAAACATATGACTACTCTAAAACAGATGTTAAGAGGATGAAAGAGGCAGCGAACCACATAATCTGGGAAGATATTGTCAGAGGAACAGATGCTGAACAGGAGTGGGTGAGTTTTAAAGCAGTTCTCGAAACGCTAAAAGAGCAATGTGTTCCATATAGAGAAGTAAACCCCAAGCGTAAAAAGTGGGTCACTAAAATTGTAGTTAAATGTAGAAGAGCTAAAAATAAAGCATGGAAAAAATATATAGAGGCAGGTAAATCAAAAGAAACATATTTAAAATATTTGGACAAGCAGAAAATATCTCAGAAAGCGAATAAAACAGCAAAAATAGACTTCAAAAAGAAACTTGCTCAGAGGATCAAGACTGATAGTAAAAGCTTCTTCTCTTATGTTAGAAATAAACAAAGATCAAAGGACAAAGTAGGCCCTCTCATAGACAGCACAGGAAAAAAAATAAGTGAAAATAGGGAGGCAGCAAATCTACTCAATCACTACTTTGGCACAGTGTACACAAAAGAGGACTGCTCCAAGATCCCAGAGCCTGTAGATATTTTTCAAAGAGACATGGATACAGCAGGATTAGGATCAATCTGTATTACAGAGGAAATGGTTTTTAAAAAATTGGAGGGGTTGAAAGTGAATAAATGTCCAGGTCAAGATGGTATTCATCCAAAATTGCTGTTTGAAATTAGAGACCAATTAGCAAAACCATTGGCTATATTATGTTCTCAATCACTTGCACAAGGGATTGTTCCACGGGATTGGAAAGATGCGGGAGTGATCCCCTTATTCAAAAAGGCAGATCCAGCAAACTATAGACCTGTGAGCTTAACGAGCATAGTCTGTAAATTGTTAGAGTCAATAATCAAAGAAAACATTGTAATGCATTTAGACAAATTTAATCTAATTAGAAATAGTCAGCATGAGTTTACCAGAGGGAGATCATGCTTAACAAATCTATTAGAATTCATGGAGGAGGTTACCAAAATGTTAGATAAAGGGGAGCCAGTGGATGTTATTTATCTGGATTTTGCAAAGGCCTTTGATAGAGTACCTCATCAAAGATTATTTCGAAAATTAAAATCACATGGAATAGGTGGGGAAGTTGCCAAATGGATTGAAAATTGGTTAACGGGAAGAAGGCAAAGGGTGGGTATTAATAAGGAGTACTCTGAGTGGAGTGAAGTGAAAAGTGGTGTGCCACAGGGCTCGGTTTTGGGACCAATTTTATTCTTGATATATATAAATGATTTGGACATAGGTATGGGATCCATTATTGCAAAATTTGCTGATGACACAAAACTATGCAGTAGTGTCTCATCTAAAGCAGAAGTGGATATATTGAGGTCGGATTTAGATAAAATTCGAGAATGGTCTGTAATCTGGCAAATGGAGTTTAATGTAGATAAATGTACAGTCATCCACATGGGTAGATCCAATATGGAACATAATTACAGAATGGGAGAGAACAATATTAGAAAGATAGATAAAGAAAGGGACTTAGGGGTTAAAATAGATCATACATGTAAGGTGAGGGAGCAAGTTCAGGTAGCAGTAAAAAAGGCAAATGCAATGTTAGGGATGATAAAAAGAAATATTAAACATAGGAGCAAGGAAGTGATAGTCAAACTGTATAAAGCATTAGACCTAGATTGGAGTACTGTGTACAGGTGTGGAGTCCTTATCAGAGAGGGGGTATAGACATGCTGGAGAGAATACAAAAAAGAGCGACAAAGCTGATAGTGGGATTCCAGAATTACAGTTATGAAAAAAGATTAAAAATAACTGGCCTTCAGTGTCTAGAAGAGAGAAGAATTCGTGGTGACTTAATACATGTGTATAAGATGATCAGAGGAATGGATAAATTAGACTATAACAAGTTTTTTAAAGTACAACCACCAACAAGGACAAGAGGGCACAGCTACAAGTTGACTAAGGAGAGGTCCAGATTAGGAAGTATTTCTTTAGCCAGAGAGTAGTGAATGCTTGGAATGCATTGCCAAGTGAGGTGGTGGAGGCTGGGACGGTCAATGCATTTAAGAACAGATTGGATGCGTACAGCTTCTAGAGGAAGGTGATGTAAATGGAACTGGTTGTATACAGACTCTGCAGAGTCTTCTAAACCAGTATAAAGACGTTAAGTTAGTTAAGTTAAGTTATTGTACAGATGACATATCAGTCTGTTGTGTTCTGTACGAAGCTGCAAAATTATCACCTGGTCTCGCTTGGAGAGTTGGTGGTAGGCATCATTTTCTATGTGGCCATTTTTTCCATTTTGTACTGTACTTTGTTGTGTGTAGAATACCCATACACACACTTTACAATATTCTTTATGTAGTTGTAGATTACACACGTGTCTTTAATTTGATATTTACAAATTGGAAAATCTCGACATAAGACTTGCAAAAACAATATCGCATTTATTTATTTGACTTACACAAGGGAAGATTTTCATAGCGCATCGAGTAAACTAAATTTGTCATTTCTCAACAATAACCTTCATCCGATGTTTGTGCACAACAGAATGAGACATCACCTGCACACCAAATTCTACTTCTCCTTCGTTCCCAAACATCCTATACCAAGCCATGAAAAGAGCTTTGCGAGTAGCAGATGTAGTCCGGACAACGGAATGCGTTGTGTCATAGTTTACAGCTAGACTGTGAGATTTGTACCTTTCGGTCCAGCACATCTGATTTCAGCAGACATCTGTGGGTACCGGGTTAGCCTTCCCTCTTCGATCACTTCTCCTTAGCCAGCCTGCCATGTTGCCGCCTGTTACACAGGATCATCATGTGGTGTAGAAGGGTCTTGGCAGCTCTGGTTCGCTGTCTCTGACGCTATCAGTCAGCTTTGGGTTGACCGCTGCAGCTCATGCACTACTCAACATCCTGATCCCACACCAAATTAAAGATAAGTAACACCTGCTTATGTTACTGCGACCTGGCAACAGCACATGTACTTCAAGACAGCCCCAGCACATGTACTTCAAGACTGCCCTAGCACTTGTACTTCAAGACAGCTCCAGCACATGTACTTCAAGACTGCCCTAGCACTTGTACTTCAAGACAGCTCCAGCACATGTACTTCAAGACAGCCCCAGCACATGTACTTCAAGACAGCCCCAGCACTTGTACTTCAAGACAGCCCCAGCACATGTACTTCAAGACAGCCCCAGCACATGTACTTCAAGACTGCCCTAGCACTTGTACTTCAAGACAGCCCCAGCACATGTACTTCAAGACTGCCCTAGCACTTGTACTTCAAGACTGCCCCAGCACATGTACTTCAAGACAGCCCCAGCATATGCACTTCAAGACAGCCCCAGCACATGTACTTCAAGACTGTCCCAGCACTTGTACTTCAAGACTGCCCCAGCACATGTACTTCAAGACTGTCCCAGCACTTGTACTTCAAGACTGCCTCAGCACATGTACTTCAAGACTGCCACAGCACTTGTACTTCAAGACTGCCCCAGCACATGTACTTCAAGACAGCCCCAGCATATGCACTTCAAGACAGCCCCAGCACATGTACTTCAAGACAGCCCCAGCACATGTACTTCAAGACTGCCTCAGCACATAGATCTAAGAAGGAAGTGATCCGCGCTGATCCCCCTCTTAAAATCATCCATGGTAATTCTTGCTTTCTGGTTGTGTGAGAATACATTGATCTCTTTCTAATGTTACCATTTCATGTCATTCCTTTATAGTTTTGCCATTAGTTCATCTTTCCGTACCTCATCAAAGGCTTTCTGGAAATCCGTCCATAGAGTAAAGACCTTTTTCTTTTCTTGGAAGGCGTCTTCAGCAATTTGGAACACGTATGTAATTTTATCTTTTGCTTCTACACTCTCTAAACCCTGCTTGTTCTGGTATTAGTATTTTCTCTGTTTCTATGTACCATTTCAGTCTTCTGTTGACCATCCTCTCCATTGTCTTGCAGACGCAGATGGTTAAAAAGCTCATCATTGGTTTGTGGTTGGTTGCCTTTTCTGATCCTTTCTTTTTTTTAATGATGGGACACATATGTGCCTCTTTCCATGTCTGTGGCCCATTGCCTGCCATCCAGCTATAACTATTTATCTGCAGCAATTTGTTCATTGCTGCATGTCCAAGGTGCCTGAGCATTTCGTTTGTTATACCATTCGGACCTGGTGATTTCTTGTCTTTTAGTTTCCAAAATGCTATTTTATTCTCTTGCATAGTAAGACTGTCTTTTAATGTGGGTTATTTCTTGTCAAATATTTCTTTGTCTGCATAGGTTGATGGTGATGTTACTCTGATGCCTGTAGCATTCTGCAAATAGATTGGCGGCTTGTTTTGCCGGTATATAGTTTAACTGCCTCTTATGGTTAAACATGTTTGTTGCTGAAAGTTATTTTCGCCGCTTAGTTAGATTCCACAACTTCCTACCTTCCTTCTTGAAGTTGAAGTTGAATCTGGGATAGTTGTCTCGCCGCCGCGATTCAATTTTAACCAGTGTTCGTAAAGCGATCTCAGTCCCGCCAGGCGGAGCGATAGCGCGGGCTTGCGGAAAACGCTCGCTCGCCTTTCCCCGTAGAGCTATTGGGGTGCGGTTTGTTTTGGCGTCTCCTCCACCGAGGTGCGCTTCTCTGGTCCGTATCGAGAAACGTTGTCAGTCCGTGGTGATTTATCTAAGGCCTATAGCAGAGCTCGACAGTTCGTCTCGCTGGTGGTCAGACTCTCGCAAAGAGCTTGTGACCGGCAAATGGAAAGCAGGAATCATGCCTCAAGGCCCTGTGTTCTCCAGGGGACCAACCCTCGGGAGAAGGGCAGGCCAAATTGTCTCTAGTCCCAGTGAAATTCATCGCAGAGGTCGTTGGGATCCGTTCTGCACAGAGCGCTGCCATCCCTCCTCGAGCGAGCCCGGTCGGTCGATCGGTCGTCTGATGCGTGTAGGGGCCCCTGTCAGGCGGTCCTAGGTCGACGGAGTGAGGGACGGGTGGAACAACCGTCCGTTCGTTCCGTCAGTCGGTCCCTGCGGCCGTCCCAGTGAGGCTTTTTACACACCCGTCCTCCGCCGACCGACCGGTGTGTGCGCTACGTACGTCTCCGACAGATATCTGGTTGATCTAGCCAGTAGTCATATGCTTGTCTCAAAGATTAAGCCATGCATGTCTAAGTTCACACTGTCTCACGTTGAAACCGCGAATGGCTCATTAAATCAGTCGAGGTTCCTTAGATGACACGATCCTACTTGGATAACTGTGGCAATTCTAGAGCTAATACATGCTTACCAAGCTCCGACCCTCGTGGAAAGAGCGCTTTTATTAGTTCAAAACCAATCGTCGTTTCCCCTCGCGGGGTTGCGGCGTCCCCACTGGTGACTCTGGATAACTTTGTGCTGATCGCATGGCCTCATGTGCCAGCGACGCATCTTTCAAATGTCTGCCCTATCAAATGTCGATGGTACGTGACATGCCTACCATGTTTGTAACGGGTAACGGGGAATCAGGGTTCGATTCCGGAGAGGGAGCATGAGAAACGGCTACCACATCCAAGGAAGGCAGCAGGCGTGCAATTTACCCACTCCCGGCACGGGGAGGTAGTGACGAAAAATAACAATACGGGACTCTTTCGAGGCCCCGTAATTGGAATGAGTACACTTTAAACCATTTAACAAGGATCTATTGGAGGGCAAGTCTGGTGCCAGCAGCCGCGGTAATTCCAGCTCCAATAGCGTATATTAAAGTTGTTGCAGTTAAAAAGCTCGTAGTTGGATCTCAGGCGCAGGCGGGCGGACCGGCTCGCGCCGGTTCACTGCCCGTTGTCTCCTGCCCTACCGTCTGCCGGCTCTCTCCCACGGGTGCTCTTCGCTGAGCGTCCTGGGTGGCCGGCGCGTTTACTTTAAAAAAAATTAGAGTATTCAAAGCAGGCCTCGGCTGCCTGAATAATGGTGCATGGAATAATGGAATAGGACCTCGGTTCTATTTTGTTGGTTTTCGGAACTGGAGGTAATGATTAACAGGGACAAACGGGGGCATTCGTATTGCGGCGTTAGAGGTGAAATTCTTGGATCGCCGCAAGACGAGCTACTGCGAAAGCATTTGTCAAGAATGTTTTCATTAATCAAGAACGAAAGTCAGAGGCGCGAAGACGATCAGATACCGTCGTAGTTCTGACCATAACCGATGCCGACTAGCGATCCGCAGGAGTTGCTTCGATGACTCTGCGGGCAGCTTCCGGGAAACCAAAGTGTTTGGGTTCCGGGGGAAGTATGGTTGCAAAGCTGAAACTTAAAGGAATTGACGGAAGGGCACCGCCAGGAGTGGAGCCTGCGGCTTAATTTGACTCAACACGGCCAACACTGAAATGACTGACATGCCGAGACCACTTTCCTTGGATCTAATATGGAACTGGTGCTGGATTTAGACCCTCAGAAATCTGGGGTTATGCCCTCGGTTGGTCTGCATCCAGTGTTTGATAAAGAAATTGACGGAAGTACACTATTAGGAGTGGAGCCTGCGGCTTAATTTGACTCAACACGCAAACACTGTACAACGACTGACAAATCGAGAGCACTTTCGTTGGGTCTAATAGTGAACGTGTGCTGGTATTAGACCCACGGAAGACAGGTCAGCTCTCTAACCTTCTAATAAAGGATCGCTACGGAAACCGTGTCTTAACACCGTGGAAACCGCAGGCTCCAGATACCTGGTCACGGACATACAAAAGCCCTCGATTAATTCGTCCTGGCCAAAAAATTAGCGGGTGCTGGAAATAGACCATCGGAAGACAGGTCAGTTTTACCCTACAAATGACAGGGCGTTGCTACGGAAATCCTGCTCAACTCGAGAGGAACCGCAGACATTTGGTTCACGTACCAGGCTGATAAGCCAATAGCGCGAGGCTACCATGTGAGGGATTACGGCCGGACGCTTGTTAGCCGGAATCCCGCCCAAATTCTCAGCACCACTGCAATGGGAGGCTACGATATGGTCGGGACCTGGGGATCGCGCCTCAACCCTACTAGGTCGAGCCACAGAAAGAGGTCTCTCCCATCCGCTGATCAAATCGGGCGGATAGCTGCACGATATTCACCCTATACGGCGATGAGGTGTGAAACCACCAACATAAGACTTAGTTCTTGGTCGGGGTATCGAAAACAGTAGAGCAGCCACCTCATTTGACCACGAGATATGTCCACAAACCAGTCGAACAACATCTTCGTGACATTACCAGGCTTGTCCCCTGGTTAAATGCACTTCTGCTTCGATATCTACCACTGTACGCTATCAGCCATACCAATGGACGCAGAAGACAGGCAGACCAGCGGACATTGCACACCTGCCCCACTGTGTCAACATCCCAGGTGGCGGGGAATGCTAGGCGTACCATCCCTGCATAGAAGCCAAGAAAATAAAGGGAGCAAAGAGATACCCCACTCACATGCAAATGCTACGTTTCTGGCAGGACGTGACGATCCTGGGGTACAGACACACCGGACTGCCTCTCTTCCGGGTAAACCAGTCCATATCATATATCATCTCATATATCATCACCGCACCCTATAGACACGAGTAGTGAAGACTCGTTAATCTGGTAAGACAACTTCCATAAGAGAGACAACTCTGATCATAAACAACTGCTGCCTTGCAGATAGGCTGGGGACAGCCAAAAGCTAAGGAGGGCATCCCTACAGAAACGCCTGTTGAAATCGGATGCACGGAGCCGCAAGCCTAACAAAACAGTGCAACGTAAATCGCAGTATGATGACAGTACAACCGATCAGAAACACGTATGGCGCTCATCCTGCGGAGTCCCGCCAGGCAGCGATAGTGCTGGGCCTCACGCTTCGAAGGGGCCCACCCTTGACTACTGGTGGTCACCCACCCATGTGTCGTGGAGTCAAGGCACATGACTATGGGGCAACTTTTATTGACCAAAAACTCAAGACCCTCAAAATACTACAGTGGAATGCGGAGGGTGTCGTTAACAAAAAGCTTTCCCTAACACATCACCTGCATGAAGGTAAGATTGATGTGGCATATATCCAGGAAACGCACTTCAACAAAAACCATAAATTCTCAATCAGAGGATACCAGACTTTCCGTCTCAATAGAGAAGGTCACAAAGGAGGGGTCCTGATACTGACCCGAAACTGCATACTGAGTAGCGCGGTATCTGTCAATCACACCGGACAAGCAGAAATTGTAGGAGTTGACATAATGGCTCAAGAGACGAAGCTTCGCATTTTCAATCTGTACGGACCCCCAAATAAATCCCTATCGCTCTCGTGTATGGACGTCAGAGACTCCAACTGCATAGTAATCGGAGACTTCAACAGCCACTCGGAGAGATGGGGATACTCGGACACAGACAGCAGAGGTGACGAAGTGGAAGATTGGGAGATAGACACAAATCTCCCCCTAATCAATAGGCCGGAGGATAGCCCTAGTTTCTATTCTAGAACATGGCCTACCACCTCGACTCCAGATTTGGCCTTCTCCACACAGGACATACCCCATAAAATAGACCGCCAGGTGCTAAAGCAACTGGCAGGCAGCGACCACAGGCCGATCAGGCTAGACATTGATATGGAAGTAGGCCCACAGGAAACAAAACCGCTCCCACGTTGGAATTACAAACGAGCCGACTGGGACAGATTTGCAATCCTGACAGACGGGCTGTGTGAAACCATCAACACACGAAACAACAAAATGAAGCCCATGGTGGAAAGCCTAAGCAAGGCAATAATGCAAGCCGCCACTGAAACCATCCCAAGAGGGGCTAGGAAAAACTATAAGCCCTATTGGAATGATGAGTTGCAGAAAGCGGAAGATGCAGTAACACATGCTAGGAACATGGCAGAGCGAGAACAATCTATGGAGGCAAACATCGCCCTCAAAGCCGCCACGGCGAAATACAAATACACTCTCAAGCAAACAGCAAGAGAGAGCTGGAAAAACAAAACGGAAAGCCTAAACCTAGACAAAGAAGTGAACAAGCTATGGAAGCTAGTCAGAGCCATGAATGACGAAAACCCGTCAAACAAACAAATTACCATCAAGCAGGGCGAAAACTTGCTCACTGGTAAAAAAGCTGCAAACGCTTTTGTCGATCACTATGCCAGAGCAAACCACATCGAGGTCCCTGCAGATAGGCATACAGACATTAGTGAAGAGCAAAAGGGGCACGACAACATCAGTACGGCTCCTGAAGAGCACATGATGGCCAAATTAACAATGAGCGAAATGGAAGAGACTATGAGAACATTAAAGAAAAGGAAATCTCCCGGAAAAGACGGGATAACAAACGAAATGCTGATGGGGCTGGGCCAAACAGCGAAGAGGAAGCTGCTATCGGTCCTGAACCAAAGCTGGAAAAGGGGAATTGTACCCCAGGCATGGAAAGACGCAGTACTGGTACCAGTACCAAAAAAAGGAAAGGACAAAACGGATTCAAATGGATACATGCCTATCAGCCTACTGAGCTGTGTCGGCAAACTGATGGAACGTATGATAAACACCAGACTGATGTGGCATCTGGAAGAAAAACGAATACTAATTCCACAGCAAGCCGGCTTTAGACAGTACAGATCCACTGAGGACCAGATCATCCTCATAGCCCAGGAAATAGAAGATGCCTACCAGGCACAGAAACACACAGTAGCGGTTTGGGTGGACCTGGAAAAGGCATTTGACAAAGTCTGGAAAAGGCATTTGACAAAGTCTGGAAAGATGGACTTAGAGTCAAGCTAAGAAGAAGTGATGTCTGTGGGAAAAATGTACAAGTGGATCAACCACTACCTCAAAAACAGAACGGCCAGAGTCCAAGTACAAGGGCAGATAAGCAGAAAGGTGACACTAGAGAAGGGAGTACCCCAAAGGGGAGTACTGTCACCCACACTCTTCCTGGTGTATATAAACGACATTACAGAGAATATACCAAGAAGAGTTCATAGCTCAATGTTTGCAGACGATCTGGCTATGTGGACCTCTGAAAAGAATCTCACCATAGCAAGAAATCGGATGCAGCAGGCCCTAACATTGCTAGAAGAGTGGGCGAACTCATGGCTAGTCAAAATAAACGAGGAGAAAACCACATGCACAATATTCTCGCTTTCCATCAAACCCCAAAATACCAAGTTAAGTTTAAATGGCAAATTCCTGCAGCCAAACGACAACCCAAACTATCTGGGAGTCACATTTGATCGGCGCATGACATGGAAAAGTCAGATCGAGAGAAACCGAATGTGAACCAGAGAAAGAATGGCAATCTTGAGGAAACTTGCTGGTACAAGCTGGGGGGCAGACGAAAGCATACTAAAGAAACTGTACACTGGAAGAGTGAGACCAGTTCTCGAGTATGGCATTGCGGCATGGACAACAGCAGCAAAGGCGAACTTCGATAAAGTTAGCAAACTTCAAAACCAAGCCATGAGAGTTATAACAGGTGGCATGAAGTCAACGCCAATTGTAGAACTTGAAAAGACTACAAAACTGCAATCCATGACCGATAGAAGAGACTGCAGAGCCCAGCTGCAGTTAGAGAAACTCCGGAAACTGACCGACCATCCAATGCACCAGAGACTAAACAATTTGGGAAATGGGAAACTAAAGCGGAGAAACTTTGCAGAAATAGCCAAAGCAAAGATGCACGAAGATCCCATAAACGCACTAACAACACCAAAACCCATCACTACTGTACGAAAACTTACCTGGAGGCAGGATATATTTCCAGAGGTGGTAGAAAATATACCAGGTATTGGAAACAAAAACTGCCAGACTGAAAAAGAAAGGAGAGATACTACCCTAAGCTTTACATCGAAAAACTACCCAAGCATGGACTGGACCCATGCATACACCGACGGTTCTGTAACAAACACTACACAGAACGGAGGGGCAGGAGCATTCCTAAACCTACCAAATGGTAGAAAAACAACACTGTCATTCGCTACTGGTAAGTATACAAGCAATTTCAGAGCGGAGGCAGAGGCACTGAGGGCGGCAGTGGAAGAAATGGTAACGCACAAAGAAAATGAAAGCCATATAGTCCTGCTTACAGATGCTCTCGCCGTAGTCACAGCACTAAAAAGCCAGAAAAACACTGAGCTTAATGACTTAAGAGCAGCACTCTGCAAACTGTGCCAGCAGTCCGCACCAAAAAGGGTAGTGGTACAGTGGGTCCCATCACACTGCAACATCCAAGGCAACGAGGAGGCAGACAGACTGGCAAAAGAAGGGGCTAGACTACCACAAACAGATACTAGTATGACGTACGAAGAGTCAAAACGGCTTATCAAAGCCAGATACATGACCAAATGGGAAACAGAACATACTGGTTACACCAAAAACGATGCCTATTACCAGTTGAACCGAAGAGAGCAAGTCGTCGTCTTCAGACTTCGCACTGGCCACAATAGACTGAGATACCACCTATTCAACAAATTGAAGATAGGTGGTACCGACGAATGCCCGTGCGGTACCGGTAAAATGACCGCTGAACATCTGCTGCAGAACTGCCCGACATACGAGGATCAGAGAGAGCAGATGTGGCCATCACCAGTGGAACTGCAAGACAAGCTCTATGGCAGTGTCGACAGCCTCAGGATGACCGCGGTTTTTTTCGAAAAAATAATGGTTACTGTCTGACTGCGTACGAAGAAGAAGAAGAATTGATTGGTCTTCTATTTCCAGATTGGCCTCTGAGCTTCGAGTTTTCCTTTTTATGAATTTGCCTTGGTCTTTTGTAGCCTGTTGTGGTTCTGTTGTGATGGTTGTAACTCTGAGATGTTTTTCGCCTCGTTCATCTCTTTACGTTGTTTTCTTTTTTGTAGCGGCTTGGTCCAGCATGGTACATAATTCTTCCTCGCTGCTCTTGAATCTTTTGGCGCTTGTTGCACTCCCTTATTAAACTCTATGCTAGAGTAAGAAAGGGAATACGTGGAAATTTTGAGACAGTGAGTTGTAAACACATAATATTTGTCAGTGCCAACGATAACAAGACAAGTATTTATCTGCACTTAAGTAACACAAACAACAGAAAAGAAAGAGAAATAATTTACAGCGCAAAATTTGAACACTGCACCTCCAGATGACCGATATGCCTGGCCACAAGAATCAAATTAGTTGAGCCTAAGGACTCACTTGACCAGCAAGAGGCAGACAGACTGGCGAAACAAGGTGAAAGATTACAACAACCAGATTCAAGTGTCACCTATGAAGAGTACAAACAGTTTGGTAGAGCTAGAAATGTAGACAAATGGAAAACTGGCTACACAAAAAAAATGATGCTTATTACAAGTTGAACAGAAGAGAGCAGGTGGTGGTCTTCAGACTCTGCAAAGGCCACAACAGATTGAGGTACCATCTATTCAATAAACTGAAGATAGGTGCTACTGACGAATGCACATGTAGTACTGGGAAAATGATCCATGAACATGTGTTGCAAAACTACCCGACATACGAGGGCCATAGAAATCACATGTAGACAATGCCAACACTAAACAAGCTTTATCATTCTATGTCACTAACAATAGTATTAGTAATGGCAGTGTGAGTGTTGAGGATTCTGTGGCGAAGTGGTTAAGTCGTCGGCCTCGTGATCAGGTGGTGTAGGTTCGACTCCGTACTCTGCTGTCTCTTTCAAGGGTGCTTGATGCGGAGTCCCCTGCATCTCGTAGCCACCCCCTAGTCGTTTTGTCCTTGATTTGCCACTGGGGTTTGGCGGTACGAGACGAGAGAGTGAGGATAAAAAGTAGCACAGTTAATCCTTACAAAAATAGAGCTAGCAAAATAAATGATGCCATCATCGTCTACCATGGACGGCGGCCTTTGCCGTGTCATGCGTGTGGCTTGTTGTGACTGTGAGTGTCGACAGACTCAGGATGACTGCTGCTTTCTTTGAACAAATTCAATATGACGTCTGACAGCGTACGAAGAAGACGAATTTAGAGCTGCCAATCAATTCACTTTCTTATCTCTTGTTCGTTATGTATGTTACTCGCGTGCAGATAAATACTTGTAAAGTGATCGTTGTGACAATCAAACCATTTTTTCATCGCAGACACCAACTGTTGACATCTTGTAAAGGGCAACCACTCTAAAAATTGACAATCGTTAGCAGAAATCATGTTATCCGGCTAACAGGAAGTCAAGATAACCATCTATGACGCACATAAACACCTGACGAGCTCATGAAAAACATTGCCGTTTATGAATCTCTCTCTGTTGCACGAACAGTGAAATCATGAAGATATTTAGCCAAAGCTTTTCACGAATTGCTTTATGCTGTTTGTGCATTCATGGTAAGTATGAAAGCTATTAAGTTAATCTTCCTTATCAAGTTTATTTGCCAGAGTGAGAGTCAATTTGACAATTGTGAATTGACGAATTGCTGGTTAGTAGTTAGTACTAGTAGTGTTAGTTACTGGAGTGTTTAAAGTATTAAACTGTTACTCATTTTTACTGTTAAGTACTTAGAGTAGTGTTAAGTTACTGTTACTGTTTGTCACGTTTTGTGATGAGTGTTTCACTCAGTTTTACTGTTTTACTTTTACTACTACTACTACTAGTACTAGTAGTGACTACTGTTTAGTGTTTAGTGTAAACTTAAAACTGTAGGAAGTCAAAGAGTGAATGTGAATTTCGTCCAGATCATTTCTGCCGTTGTTGTCCTCTGAGATGTGCGCTAAGACTAAGGGTGTGTAACTGTGTACTGTCCCCTTGTCTTTAACTGTTCTTCCTATTATTTCGTTCTCTTAAAAATTTGCAATGTTCAATCAATGTTGTCTCCTGCATAAACTAAAACTTCAGTGTTTTGTAGTTCGCTGTTCACTAGGTCTATGAAGCTTCTTTTTCCAGTGTTGTGTTGTTTAGATGAGCCAGTCTATTTGTCTCTAGTCTATAGTATATACTGTAGTCTAGTGTAGAGCAGTTCTGTAGTATGTGCTCTTGAGTGCCTGTAGTGTATAGATGGCTGAGTTGCCAATCATAAATTGTATATGCATGTAGCTGCAGAGTTGATTGGTCCCGTTCTAAACGTTTCAGTCGTTCACCCTTTTGTCTGTTTATCTTATGGTAATTGTCGTAACTTAACTTCATTATACTGGTTTATAATGCTCTGCAGAGTCTGTATACAACCAGTTTATTTCACTTTAAAAATGACTGTGATCTTCCAATCTATTCTTGAATGCATTAACTGTGCATTCACCACTCTCTGACTGAAAAAATGTTTCCTAATATCTAATCCGGACCTGTCTTTAAATAATTTGAAGTTATGCTCTCTAGTTCTTGTAGTCGGTTGAACTTTGAAAAACTTGTTATAGTCTAATTTACCCTTTCCATTGATTAATTTATAAACCTGAATTAAGTCACCTTGAATTCTTCTCTTTTTCTAGACACTGCAGACCAGTCTTTCTAAGTCTCTCTTCATAACTATAATTCTGGAATCCTACGATCATTTTTGTAGTTCTTCTTTGTATCCTTTCTATCATGTCTATATCCACTCTAGGATAAGGATTCGATACCTGATTACATTACTCCAATTTAGGTATCACCAATGATTTATATAGTTTGACTATCACATCCTTGCTTCGATGTGTAATGTTTCTTTTAATCATACCCAGTATTACATTAGCCTTTTTCACAACCACCTGGACTTGGTCTCGCACCTTACACATATGATCTATTATAACACCTAGGTCTCTTTCCTTTTCTATCTTTATAATAATGTTCACTTCCATCATGTAATTATGTTTCTTCTTCTTCTTCTTACGCTTAATTATGTTTCATATTTGATCTTCCCATGTGAATGACTTTACATTTGTCTACATTAAACTCCATCTGCCAGCTCACAGACCATTTATGAATAGTAGCTAAATCTGATCTCAATAGAACCACCTCTGCCGGAGAAGAGACCCTGCTGCATAATTTATCGTCATTCGCAAATTTTTGCAATCATTGATGCGATATCATTATCCAAATCATTTATATATATCAAGAACAAAATTTGTCCCAATACCGATCCTTGAAGTGCTCCATTTATAACATCAGACCAGTCAGAGTACTTTTTATTTATGCTTACTCTCTGCCTTTTGCCTGTTAACCAATTTTCTATCCAATTGGCAACTCCTCCACCTATACCATGTGATTTCAATTTCCGAAACAATCTCTTTTAAGGTACTCTATCAAAGGCCTTTGCAAAATCCAGATAAATATCTACTGACTCTCTAACATTTTGGTAACCTCTTCCATGAATTCTAATAGATGGTTAAACACGATCTTCCTTTAGTAAACCTATGCTGACTATTTTTGATTAAATTAAACTTGTCCAAGTGCAGTACTAGGTTGTCCTTAATAATGAATGGACTCAAACATTTTGCAGAGTATGCTTGTCAAACTCACTGGTCTGTAATTGCCTGAATCTGATTTCTTGCCCTTTTTGAACAAGGGGATCACACCTGCATCTTTCCAATCCCTTGGAATAATACCCGTCTCAATAGTTTGAGAATACAATCTGGACAATGGTTTTGCCAGCAAGTATCTTGAGATCAAATAGCAATTCTGGATGAATACCATCATCCCCAGGACTTTTTTCCATTTTCAAACATTCCAATTAAAAAAAAACCATTTCCTCAGTAATGTAATCCCTCTGTATATATGTCCCTTTGAAAGATATCTAAGGGTTCTGGGATCTTGGAGCAGCTTTCTTTAGTGAAGACTGAGCTGAAGTAACAGTTAAGCAGCTTAAAAATTCTCTGATTATATTCCCCAATACTATTTTGGAGTGGTACTACGGTGTCTTTTGTTCTTAGTATATGTCTAAAATAGGAAAAAAACTCTTGCTATCAGTTTTGATATTTTCAGCAAGTTTTTTTAAAAGTCAATCTTTGTAGATAAATTTACTTTATAAGATTTTTTTTGTATTTCCAAATATTTTAAATATGTTTCATTAGACTTTCCATCTTCTACATATTTTTTCCAAGCTTTACTCTTTATTCTTGTGTTAATGTTAGTGGCTTTCTGATTAATTTAATCCTTTTTCTTCTGCGGTATGCAACTGGTACATCCTGTTGCTCGTTTGTAGCACCCTCCTTTGCCAGCTGATCTGCTCTCTAGTTGTGTGGTATTCCACAAATGAGAAGAATTGATGATATTCACTGCAAGACAATCTTCCACTTGTTACCCAGTTCAGGCAGTAGAACCTGTAGACCTGGTAGTTTCCCAGACCAGTGCCTAGAGTATCAATTGTGCGTGTCTGAAATACTACAGGTTGGGGATCAAGATTAATGTTTAACAGTATTTTAGTTACCACCTTGATTGTCTAGATTTCTGCATCATGATTCCTGTGTCATCATTATGACAGAATTTCCTGGTTGGTACTCTGGCCGTATCCCTAATGTTGTTTGGCTATTCCTGTTCCTCCATTCTTTACTGTTTTCTGTGCTGACCCATGGATCTTGTGGGTATTCTTCATCCAGGAAAGAGTAACTACCTTACATTGCACTATATTCTGTTCATCCTTGTCTAGTATTCCTTTCACTTTTGTTTGGATACATGCTCGTAGTCTGGGCTCTCTCCAAGTTGTTCTGGCATGGACTTTAGGAGGTTGTTAACTCAGGTTGATCTTTAGTTTGTCTACAAAGTCATTTGTACTGGTGCATACAGCTGCTTCTTTTCAGTCGTCCCATTGCTGGATATATAATCCGTCCTTCAATGGATGGCTCGGCATGCAAAGGAACTATGTTAGTACCTTCATATCACTGTGTTCTCTTAGTCAAGTTAGTTCTTGTATCTTCTCCATTTTCTCCATCTCCACTATAGGTGTTTATTTCATTGCTCTTAGTGACTCTATACACTTATTTTACATCTTATCCACGTTTTTTAGTGTAATGTTTGTTGCTGGGCACAGCTCTTGACTCATTTTCTAGATGTGGTTGTGTACACTGTTGGTAAACATTGTTAAGTATTTTCCCCACCAGCTCCTCAAGTAGTTCCACTTAATTTTCTCATGATGGCTAATTTCCTCTAAGCTATTTTGGCTGCCTTGTTAACATGTTCCTTTCATGTCAACACATTATCAAATATAACTGTAAATGTTAAGTATGTTTATCTTCTCTCTCAAGAGCTCTCCATTTATCATGATAACTCCAGTTTTTTGTTTTGGGTAGATGGTGAAATTGTAGTACTGTCCCTATGACTGTTTACTCAAGATAGTGAAAAGTGTGGTGCTGTGACCTTGACTGTTTAGTCGAGATAATGAAAAGCATAGTGCTGTTCCCTTGACTGTTTACTCACAACATGTTTTTCAACAGATAGAAATGCCAGGGCTTATTGGTGGAGTCAGAAAAAAAAAAGCAAGATAATGCGAATAACAGTTCTGTTAGATGAAAGTGGGATTCCGTGGCGAAGTGGTAAAGCCGTCGACCTCCTGATCAGGTGGTGTGGGTTTGACTCCAGACTCCGCCGTCTTTTTCACGGGTGCTTGATTCGGAGTCCCCTGCATTTCGTAGTCGCCCCCTAGTCGTCTTGTTCTTGACTTGCCACTGGGGCCGGGCAGCTCGAGGCGAGAGAGTGAGGATAAAAAGTAGCGCAGTTAATCCTTACTAAAAATAGCGCTAGCAAAATAAATTATGCTATCGTCTACGATGGACGGCGGCCTTTGCCTTGTTAGATGAAAGTGAACAGGAATGACATGAATTGGTGGTATTTCTTTATCGTTCGTCCTGAAAGGATGTTTTGTTACGTTGTGTCATAGTTTACAGCGAGGCTATGATATTTCCGCCGGACATATCTGGTTTCTGCATGGCATTTTTGGGACTGGGTTTTCCTCTCTCTTCAATCGCTAGTCTCTTAATGATATCTGATGCAAGCAGCCAACTATGAGTTGCCGGCTGCCTGTCAGCTCATTCACTGCTGAATGTTTAACTGTTGTACAACTTTATTCCCATTGCTGGAGATCGCAACCTGGCTGTAAACTACGACACAGCGTTCTTTTCAGGATGAATGCCGAAGAATAATAATAACTAACAATAAAACATCACTGCTTTTTCACTTTTATTTAATTTGACAAAAACGTTATTCACGTGAACTTCTATTTCTCCTATTTTAACCAACTTCCCCATTTCCCAGAGAGCTGAAATTTTGCATACAGCCTCTACTAGTACGACCTATTATTTCAAATTTTGACTCCTGTTGTCTTAAAAACAACAAAAACATGTCTTAGTATGTCTATCTGTCTCTCTATATATTTTTGCTAACATGATAATCGTTCACGTACACATTCACCAGACCGCCTCAATTGTTTCATGGATCAGTGAATTTTAAAATGAACTGTATCACTTTACAATCTTTCATTTAACTTAACATGACCATTGAACATTTACATGGATTTATATTTCTCCTACTTTAACCATTTTTCCCATAACCCAGAGAGCTAAAATTTTGCACACAGCCTCTACTAGTGTGACCTGTTAACCTATAACATTTTCACAGATCCTAAAAAAACTACACTCCTGAAGTATCCAAAACAAAAGATATGTCTTAGTAAAAATTAAAAACTTGTACTGAAAAATGTAGTTTTAAAAATATTGACTTGTTTCACCCAAAGGTGAGTACCAATTTAAGCCGTAGTTTTCTGAACATATTTTCATGAATCAAGTGTCAATTTGAAAATCATTGAAAGATTATTGAGCTTAAGAATTCTGCCAAAGACGGAGGTGTCGGACCGAAAGGTGCAAAAATCGCAGTCAAGCTGTAAATTAGCGATACAACACACTCCGTTCTCTGGACTACATCCTGCTACTTGCAAAGTCCTGTTCAGGCTTGGTAGTGGGAGATTGATAATGAACTAAGAAGATGAAGAACATTAGAATGATAACTTCTATGGTGCTTGCGAGAGACTCACGGCAGTTAATGTAAGAATTATGAAGAAATTGCCCTATCCTGTTTGTGTCATCTGTTTGTTTTGTTGCTGTCTGAATAGGTCTGTTCAGCTTTTCAGCAGCTCAAAGTACTACTGAGAGCAGCAAGCTTCCAAATGTGCTGTTTATTGTAATTGATGACCTTCGCCCAACTCTTGGATGCTATGGAGAGCCACTTCTTCGAACACCGAATGTTGACAACTTAGCCAGCAAATCTATTCTGTTTGATCAGACTTTTGTTCAGGTATTCAAGTTAGTTATGAGTTACATATAACAGTATAGTTAGTTATGAGTTACATATAACAGTATAGTTAGTTATGAGTTACATATAACAGTATAGTTAGTTATGAGTTACATATAACAATATAGTTAGTTATGAGTTACATATAACAGTATAGTTAGTTATGAGTTACATATAACAGTATAGTTAGTTATGAGTTACATATAACAGTATAGTTAGTTATGAGTTACATATAACAGTATAAGCAGCTAATGATTTGTTGACATGCATAGAGGTCATGCCAACCGAGTTGCCAGATTCTGGTCGGGGAGCAAAAATAGCAACACTGTAGCCTGCCAAACATTTATAACAGGTGACTTAAGAGGGTTCGACATGAAGGCTCTCCTGTAAAGTAAAAGTAAAGTAACCCATAGCATTACTGCCGTAGGGCTGTGAAGTGTTAGCGATCTCACATTTCAAAGGTTTGGTTATATGAGGACGGTAGCCATCTCCTCTCCCTCGCCGCTTTTACTTCCCGAACTGAACCGGTACCCATTTAAGGCTGGGTCGACCCGGGAGCCATTGCGGTCTGAAAAAAAACATTACCGCCTTAACTGGAGAATGAACCCAGGACCACTCAGATGCGAAGCCAGTGGGCTAACCACTGCGCTACGCGGCTCCTCATCCTGTAGAAACTTTAATTTAAGCCACAAAAACTGCAACAGATATGTTGTTGTTGTTATCCCATAGCTGCTGAGCAGGCCTGGTCTTGGCAGCTCAATGCCATTCTTATATAGATACAGGTCTTCTTCAGTTGTTTCACTGATCCATACAGTTTATTGGCAATTGTCCGCAGTGCTTGTAAGAATCTTTTCCTCATGTCCGCAAGCGCCTTCCACTAATTAAGTCGGTGTCTGTTTCATCAGGGTGTGAGCAATGTTTGCACAAGGGGCAGGTGCTGGGGATTGATGTGGTTCAAGTGGCTATTGACTGGTGTGTCCTGTTCGGAACTGAAAGATGAGACTTTGATCTCTTCTATGTAGTTTGCTACAGATATAGACAGTTCAATCCTGGCCCTGTATCAAGACCACAGCGTACTCGGCTCTCCTCAAGGAAACCACAGGGACATTGGTCAACACACTTACCATGAAACCACAAGGCGCTAGGGCTTCATACACGGATATTGGAAGTTCAATGAGCATTGCAACTTGGAGTGTCCTTTTTTGCTGCAGTATGTGGCCATGTTAGTGGTCTATCAATGCAACGGGCCACTGATGTCTAAGCGAACACTATTATTATGTTTACTTACTTGACATATTTTGTATTGAAAGCCTTTGCTCCAAATGGACCTGAAAAGGTATTGATTGACAGTGGTCGTGTGTCCAATTGGTACCCTGGTTGAAAAGAATAGAACCACAGAAACATTCCAAGCATGTAAAACATGACTGAAGTGGGTTGTGATGGGGCTAGCAACCTCTTCATGTAAAATCATTGCTATTTATCAACCATTACCAAATGTTTAGATTCAGGCTTACTATAAAGGGACCAGCTGTAGTGGTGACCCTATGCTTCACTTGGAGGGAAAAGGTGAATCAAGAAATTATTTTATTGTGATCATGGCCATTATTTTGTACAAGTAAGGAAGTTCTCCAGCAGACTTAACCGCAGGTCAGGAATGAAGTAATAGAGACTTCGGTATACTTAGCCTCAGCTTGTGAGGTGGGAGTGGCTAGTTTCCTTCCTTGCTGTCTTTTCCTTTCCTAACCGTAAGTCAGGTGGCCATTTACAGTTGGGTTGACTAGAACTGCCGGAAGTGGGAGTTGAACCCCATACCTTTGCCATGAAAGCTTGTGCTAATCAGCTGCTCAATGTGCAAGTCTTACTCTTAGTTGACCTGTACTTATACAGGGGCAGATGCCCTTGTGCAGGTCCCAGCTCTGATGTGAGCTGGACATAGTCGGGGGGAGGATTTCCTGCTTAGCGGGCTAAGCTCAAGCAGCAGAGGGTGGTTAACCGATGTGAGAGTCCATTTTAATAGGCTCAAACACTAGATCAAAGTAGACCCGCAGCCTGTTAGGCACCATCTACGCTGCTCCTAACATACCTCCTTACCATGGTTGGTGTTATGCCATGTCACACAGTTAGTCGCCTCTTACGACATGCCCTCTGTGGGGCAGTGGTGCTATTCTTATCTTTGTTTTCCACAAGACCCCACAATTCTGTGTATATTTTTAATGATCATAGATCTGTCAGAGATGGAGTGAGAGACTTCATTGTTTGAGGTATCACTTTTTGAGAAGTTTCTTCACTTTTGTTACTTGTAAATCAGGTTACCATGTACAGCTTGATATGTTAGAATGTACTTAGGCCAAGGTTGCAACCTGGCCAGTTTGCCTGGATTTGATCACGGATTTGCCTGGATTTGATCACGGATTTGCCTGGAATTCACACTAGTTGACGACTTACACTTGTGTTCACGGAAAAATGTTATTTTCCATTTGGACTGATTAATTCGTTTGTTTTTGTGTGTTTTATTCTGTCCAATTATCTTGGAATGGACATAGGCTATATAAATAGCACTACGCTTAAACCTGTGTCGAATTTCATGGTCTAGTTCACCCGGGTGAACTTCACAAGATTGGTGCCCTTCACTTCAGCTGCAAACAGTTTTGGTGTGTGTAATTTAGACACGACTGTAATGGACTGGAACACAACTCGGGAGAGATGCCCAACTCACTCACAAACTTAGTGATGTCCCTACAACCTCTTGTGGTTATGGGAAAGGCATGACATAAAACATTAGATGTCATCCCCCCTCCGCTGCCTTGCGGGATACCTTTTTACGTTACGGAAAAGGCTTCGGGAGTAAACCCTGAGGAAAAATCTGCATCTTGTGCTATCTCCAGTTGTCTTGATAAAATCTTGCCAATGGCCAAGGGTAGCTCAAGACGAGAGAGTGAGGTTGACAAAAGGTGCAGTTTCTTTATCACTTAAATCCAAATCACTGCACAAGTCACCCATTTCAGCGGACACAGCAAGAGAAAATACTGAACTAAAAGAGTGGTCTTCATCACTTGTGATGGACAAACAACAGCAATGTATTCACATTTATCTCTTTCAAAATAGTTTCCTCTGTTGATACAATGTTCCTAATGTATTTTTGAATGCGTCCGGGATAAAGACGCTGAGCAGCGCATAAACTGCAGCGGTCAACGACCCATAGCTGGTTGCTAGCGTCAGGGTTAGCGAACCAGAGCTGCCAAGACCCTTCTACACCTCCACGCTGTGATCCTGGATAACAGACTGCAACAGAATAGACTGGCTAAGTAGAAAGGATCGAAGAGGGAGGGCAACCCGGTACTCAAAAATGCTTGCTGAGGTCGGATGTGTTGGACCGAAAGGTGGAAATATCGCAGTCAAGCTGTAAACTACGACACAACACATGCCATTCTCTGGACTACATTCCGCTACTTGCTAAGCTTTTTTTTCAGGGCTTGGTAGCGGGAGATTGAGAACAAAGAAGAAGAATGTGTCCTGGAACTCATTTTCTGGGATTCCGTGCATGTCATCACCAATGCAATCTTCTTTAGTCACCTCCTATAACACGCTTGGATGGAAACATTTGTCATATTTGATTTATCCTGGGAGCTATTCAGGTGTATAAGGGACGCAGGGATCCATATAAAATCATTATGCATTGTGGCATTGACAGCCAATTCTTTTCGCAACCATCTGGCATTTGAGCATTTCAACACTTCAGATGGTCTTTGTTTGTCTGTCCAGTTTGTTCTCAACCCCTCATGCTGTCACTCTTTCATTATCAGTTAGGGGATGGCGTGGCCTAGTGGTTTAGTGGCATGGCTCACAATCCGAAGGTGCTGGGTTCAATCCCCATCACAGCACCGGCTGTTACCCCGGGGAAGCAAACCTTCAAAATGCAGGAGGAAGCAGACCCTTACATAAAATGCATGCTGAGGTCGGATGCACTGGGCCGACAGGCGCAAAATAAAAACACAGTGCAACGCACACCGCCTTGGGGATTAGAGAAAATAAGGCGAATGCAAATTTAAAAAAAAAATTATCAATTAGAAATCAGTTTGCTGCCGAAGACGGATGGGTCGGACCGAAAGGTCAAGCTGTAAACTAGCGACACAACGCATTCCGTTCTCCGGACTTCATCCTGCTACTTGCAATGGTAGCGGAGATTGGGAATAAACGTAGAAGAAGAAGAAGA
This sequence comes from Ariolimax columbianus, assembly GCA_036924085.1. Taxonomy (NCBI): domain Eukaryota; kingdom Metazoa; phylum Mollusca; class Gastropoda; order Stylommatophora; family Arionidae; genus Ariolimax; species Ariolimax columbianus. The sequence goes on from JAVGWX010000018.1 coordinate 51,789,235, forward strand.
AGAAAAAGAAATCAGTTTAAAATATCAACAGAGCATTGACCACTCTCCTAATGATTCTTCTTTCAGCAAGCTGTTTGTGGACCTAGCCGAATCTCGTTTCTCACGAGCCGTAGGCCAGATACAACCAAATTATATGACTTTTTTTCATACTGGAGATTCCATGCAGGAAACTACACCTCTCTGCCTCAACATTTCAAAGAAAATGGATACATCACACAGTCAGTAGGCAAAGTCTTCCATCCAGGTAAGACAAACATGTCCTCTCAAATCATCATCTAGTTTCTCTTATCTAAAGATTCTTCTTGGCCATTTGCTCTTTTTATTTGTAATGTGTATGTCTATGTGACTCAAAGAGCCATGCCTGGAAGGTCTCCTAAGACATCATCATCATGTGGCATGTCCTGTTAAGAATGTTGCTCCCATCACAGTCTGTCTGAGAGAAACTGTTTCCCTTGCCAAAACTCCAGCCTCTGCCACAGTCATACCCAGGCATTCCTGGATATTCTGGTGCTATCGTCTTCTCAGTCTACGGCTACTTCTTTTGCTCGGCACCATACCTTTCATCACTGTTCTCTCGAGATTGCTGTGTCTCTTGATGGGACCAAAGTATTTACATTTTCTGCCCAAAATGGAATTAATAAACCAGTTCTTCTCTGTGTTCAACTCTTGCTAAATGTCTATATTTGTCTTTTTCTCTGACCAGGGTATTCTGAAGATCTGTCTGTTACATTTTGACTAAAAGGATTCAATTCTTTTTCTATAAATTTTGGTAATCATCCATGATTCGCAGCCATATGCTGCCACAGATAAATTAAAACAGATAAATTAAATAACATGCAAAGGTTGATGTCTGACTGCGTAAGAAGAAGAAGAAATAACATGTACAGGACCAAACGAGAGACATGCTGTGGACAGTCAATTCAGTGGCTAAAATAGACAATTCCGATAGAAAAGCATTAAAAAAAATCTGATGCAATAGACCACAGGCTTAAACAAACGGTGCAGTGTAATATAACTTTATGAAAATAATTGATGTTTCCACTTCACATCAACGGATAATGCTTTTGTATTACCAGGGGTTGGCAGAGAATACAAAATAGTAACACTGTGGCCTACCAAGCATATCATAAGAGGCATGGGTTGGATATGGGGCCGAAGATGCAGTAGTGAATAGATGACAGCTGTCAGTGACTTGAAGCTGGCTGCTTGCATTAGAGCCAGGGACCTCTAACTGACCAGGACCCAATTCCACCTTCAAATGGCGACCCTGAAAACAAACTACAGCTATGCAGCCTGATTAAGAGAATCGGGAAGAGGAAAGGCAATCCCAGTCGCAAAAATGCAGTTCCAAAATCGGATGTATATTGGACCAAAAGGCACAGATATCACAACCTTGCTGTAAACTACGACATGACTTCCTTTTCATGATGACTACCAAAGAAGGAGCAGGACAAGGGGCCGTCTACCCCTTCCTGTAGAAACTAAAAACCACAAGAAAAAGAAAAGACCCTCGAAGAATAGGAGCAGCTAAGTCAAGTTATAAAAGATGACAATTTTAAGTGAGCAGATAAATGATTGAAGAAACTGGTTCATACAAGTCAAGTCATAAAAGATTACTCCAATTTCTGGATCAAGACTCTAAGCAGCGCATGAGCTGCAGTGGTCAGCAACCCATAGCTGACTGCTTGTGTCAGGGCCAGCAAACCAGAGCTGCCAAGACCCTTCTACACCTCCATGCGGTGATCCTGGATAACAGGCTGCAGCAGGGCAGATTGGCTAAGGAGAAGGGATCGAAGAGAGAATGCTAACCTGGTACCCCAAAAATGCTTGCTGAAGTCATATGTATTGGACGGAAAGGTGCAAATATCGCAGTCAAGCTGTAAACTACGACACAACGCATTCCGTTCTCTGGACTACATTCTGCTACTTAAGCCCTATCAGGGTTTGATAGCGGGAGATTGAGAACCAACGCAGAAGAAGAAGAAGACTCCAATTTCAAGTGAACAGCTGAATGATTAAACCATTCAATCCCAGCTAATCAGAAAAATTCACAACTGAATTCCCATGGTAAGGGGAATAACTCAGCAACAATTAGACGTAAATGTGCAATAAAATTGTGTTTTGTGTGATTCAAACTCCAGTTTACAGATAAATGGAAGGGGTATTCTGTGCACGTGTTTTTTGTGAGTGTCATCTATGTTGGATGCGGAAAATTAAGTGAAGAAAACAAAAAGTGTCAATATAAAATGTCAATTTCACTCTTGTCAATTTTGCTGATAAATGTCCAACTGAAAAGCTGCATATCAATTTCCCTTGGTTCATTGCAACTAGTCCATCTTTCATCTTCTTGTTTGACTTTCCAGTATGCATCTCAAAGTTATAGAGGTATCTAGTATGAGGATCTGCGACACATCAAATTTTAATCCTGAAGGACAGGGTTTTCTTTTTTATATTTTGCTTGAACTGGAGTCGTCCTGTAAAAGCAACCATAGCTTCATCAACACTAATATCCTGTTCAGGCCTCATTAGTTCTCTGGACTTGGCTAGAATAAGATCAAATAGAGGTTTAATCTTAACAATTGCATCATGTCCATCTTGTCCTCGTGGAATGAAGTTGGAATTATCATTGAGATGCAAATATTTGCTGATACTTTCACCCTATTTCTTGACATTACACTTGACACTACAGGCACATTCAACAGTTCATCAGCAGACCAAAACATACTGTAGTAGGGTAACTGATGAACTCCAAACATATAGTTAACATAAAGAAAGCCGTTCATGTTATCAGGAGAAACAGGTTTCCAGGAAGGATCTTTTTTTTCTCTAAAATTCTGATGCAGGCATATGCATTGGTTTGCTCTCTGCCCAGTACTCAAAAAAGGTCTGAGGTAGAAATAATGAAAGGTAATCAAAAGCAGAGTAATCTTGATCTGAATCTATGTCATCTGCAGGACCTGTTTCCTCACTAAATCCTCCAATACTGATATACTTAGTTGGTTTGACCATTCTACCACTACCATGGCCCGGCTGTGGCTGTAATGCTGATATACTTAGTTGGTTTGACAAATCTATCACTACCATGGCCCGGCTGTGGCTGTAATGCTGATATACTTAGTTGGTTTGACCATTCTACCACTACTATGGCCCGGCTGTGGCTGTAATGCTGATATACTTAGTTGGTTTGACCATTCTATCACTACTATGGCCCGGCTGTGGCTGTAATGCTGATATACTTAGTTGGTTTGACCATTCTATCACTACCATGGCCCGGCTGTGGCTGTAATGCTGATATACTTAGTTGGTTTGACCATTCTATCACTACTATGGCCCGGCTGTGGCTGTAATGAGAAAGAGAATATGCACTTCTTTTGATGGTGCTTTATTAATGGAGGTCGTTGTAGTCGAGGTAAAAGGTACTTGCCTCTCAAAGCAATGAGGGGAAGTGGTACGATCGAATCCCATGAGTTTCAACTGATCCCTGGTCTCAATTGAGGTAAGACTAGAATCCCTGCATTCTGAGTTACCTCTAATCATCTTGGATGATAGTCTTGCAACCAGTCCAAGGTAGTTTCGGGACGAGAGAGATTGATGGCTAGCACAGTTTCTTCCTCACTATAATTCAAATATCACTGAAATTATCTCTGACACGCTTCAACATCAATGTAAACTTATGGGAATGCCTGGCACATGACTGCCAGGCATGGTGCAGAACTACCATCAGAGGCGCTTCGGTTGCTGAGGAACGCCAGGCCTCCGAGGCGCAGAAAAAACATACTTTGCGAAATGACAAAACAACTGACACTCGCATGTCCAAAACTGACCTTAAATGCTGGATATGTTTAAAGGGTTTCCGTGCCAGAATTGGACTATAAAGGCACCTCCGGACTCACCGGTGAGGTGTAACACAACATGTCTGACTGCTGTTGTCATCATCGCTTGCGATGGATGGCTATTATTATTATAATTAAAATTCAAATGCAGCGCAAGTTACACCATTAAGACAAAAACTGTCTGATAATGTCACCATCATTGCTTGCGATGAGCAACTAACCTTTTTTTATTATTGATGTGAGAAACTGACAGAGCCATTGGCTTGTCTGTCCTGCAGGTATTGCTTCTAACCACAGTGATGATTCTCCATACAGTTGGACAAACACCCCGTACCACCCATCTAGTCAAAGTTTCAAGAATGCAAAGGTATTTCCTGTTTGTCTGCAAATTATTGTTTCACCGCTGTCAGCTCTATAAAAAAAATGTCTATTTCTCTCATAAAATTGGCAGTTTGTCTCTGACTTCTATCGTTACCATTCAGTTTATCTCTCATCTACACTTGAGAGGGGCTATGCTATCACTTTACTGCTCTCGTGGAGTCAACATAGTTGATCAATAATAGTCAACTGTACATGTCTGTATCTCATTTGTAAAAATATCTGTTAACCTTTACAGCCTGTATCGTCCAGAACGGGCCGCCTGGAGAATGTCCATTTCAACACCGTTTCTAAACACATTTGTTACGTTCTGTCATTTAGTTTGAGGAATTTAACATTTTTCTGTCACCTACAATATGGCTGATGATTCGCACATACATTAGCTGTCATTTAACATAAGGTTATTTCCAGTAGGTAGACAATTTCAAGCTTCTGCATTAATGAAATTTCAAGCTTCGTACTAATATATTTTTGTTGTTTTGCATTGTTGCACTCGCTGTATATCTCTTTTCCCCAAGGTGATGTTCGTTTCTCTATGTTCTGACTTCGACGTGCATTTTACGTAAGGGTCTGCTTCCTCCTGCATTTTCTAAGGGTTTGCTTCCCCAAGGTAACAGCCGGAGCTGTGATGGGGAGCAAACCCAGCACCTTCGGCTTGTGAGTCGTGTCACTTAACCACAAGCCAACGCCATCCCCATACTAATATATGAAGCAGCTGATTAGCGTAGTGGTAGAGTACTCACTTTTCATGACATAGGTGCGGGGTTCAACAATCACTACCGGCAGCTCCAGTCAACCCATTTGTAAATGGGTACCTGACTTACAGAGTTGCGGCCGTTGACCTGGGCTAGACACAAATAACAATTTATTCAGGACTGGAAAGGGATAAGCAGATATTATATTTTTCGTATTCAGCATCCGTCCTGAAAAGCATGTTGTGTCATAGTTTACAGCGGGGCTGTGAAATCTGCACCTTTCAGCCCAACACATTCTGTTTCAGCATGGCATTTCTGAAACTGGGTTTATCTTCTCTCTGTGATCTCTATTCTGTTAGCCAGACTACGCTTGTGCAGTCTGTTCACAGGCCTGCCACCTGGAGGCGGAATAGGGTCCTGCAATAGGATTGACTTGACATTGTTGTTGAGGATCTGAATTTTTGTGATTTAATTAATTTAAAAAAATTTCCTGAAGCAATAAAAGCCCCTATCACCTTTAGTATTCTTAATTTAACATCGCTGTCAGTACCTCCGATCTTCTTTATATTGCAGCAAGATTGTTATTTACATTGCAGCAATGGTTCTACCTTTTGTAGTACCTGTCTACCAGCACAATCTCATTGTTGTTAGGTGCTTTTATTCTCATCATCCATGTTTTTCTCTGTGTACCTTCAGAATTTGGCATAGTTAGTTTAGTTTAGTTTAGTTTAGTTAGGTTAGGTTAGTTAGTTTAGTTAGTTAGTTTAGTTTAGTTTAGTTAATTTAGTAAGGTTAGTTTGTTAGTTGCCCATCGCAAGCGAAGATGGTGACAGCGTCAGACATGTTTATTCAGATGTGACTGTACAGCGTGACAAACTCTACCGCATGTAGGGCACACATGAACAGCATTTTTAGTTGGGCAGTCTTGCATTCTTTCCTTTCGTGCAGCTCACTTTTCCAGCGCCTCCGTGATGGTCCTCTGCTCAGCGGTGCAAGCACCATGTGTGACGGCAGTGCGCCAGGCTGATCGGTTCATAGCAAGCAGCTCCCAGCCAGCAACATCAATGGAGAAACTTTTCAAAGAAACTTGCATGAGTATGAGTTGGGGAAGGTATGAACAACAAGGAAGGGAACTGGCCACCCCACCTCACATAGGCTGCGGCTTAGTCCATGAAGAGTTATCTTCATTTCCTATGGCAATTTCCATGGGACTGACCTTTACCTTCAGAACGATATAGCCTTCAGCAAAGCTTAGTCCATGAAGAGTTATCTTCATTTCCGAATGCAATTATTGCTGTGGGACTGACCTTTACCTTCAGAACGATATAGCCATCAGCACAGCTTAGTCCATGAAGAGTTATCTTCATTTCCGAATGCAATTATTGCCATGGGACTGACATTTACCTTCAGAACGATATAGCCATCAGCAAAACAATTTCTGTACAAGCTCAATGTAAATATCAGTAATCTCAGGCTGAGAACTGATTTTTGTAAAGATATTTTCAAGTTGATCTTGAAAACAAATGAAGGCAGTGGCATGAGGTGATGCCAAAACGATCTCGCACAGACCAATGATGAATCACACACTGCCCGAGAGAGGATTGGGCACCCTCCAGGCTAGGAACATGCCCAAGACACATCATGTACAAGTGAAGGGATGCCCCTAAGACCTTTCAGATGGTTACGGGAGAGATGAACAAAGGCACATGACTAATGATTATGGTTTTTTTTTTTTCTTTAGGTTTGTCCTAACAGAGATGGCACACTTGGAATGAACGTTGTGTGTCCTATTGATGTCCCAGATATGCCAGAAAAGACCCTTCCGGACATCCAGATTTCAGAGTATGCTGTAGAATTTCTGAGAAATATGTCTGAATCAGGATCGGATCAGCCATTTTTCTTAGCTGTTGGATTTAACAAACCTCACATTCCCCTGAAGTATCCAAAGAAATACAAAAGTAAGCACTTTAATCAAGTAATGAGATGTGCATTCCTTAGTTTTCAGCGTGCATGGGAAACCATATTTCTGGCAAGTTATTGTGAGCATAAGCATACAAATTATGTGATTATGGAAACTTTGAATACAAGTGCTGAGAGAAGTCCATGGTACGTGTGCATACGAGGAAGTCAGTATTTGAAATTAGATTATGATATCCTAAAGTGTTTGATATGAGATTATGATGTCCCAAAGTGTTTGAAATTAGATTATGATATCCCAAAGTGTTTGATATGAGATTATGATGTCCCAAAGTGTTTGAAATTAGATTATGATATCCCAAAGTGTTTGATATGAGATTATGATGTCCCAAAGTGTTTGATATGAGATTATGATATCCCAAAGTGTTTGAAATTAGATTATGATATCCCAAAGTGTTTGATATGAGATTATGATATCCCAAAGTGTTTGAAATTAGATTATGATATCCCAAAGTGTTTGATATGAGATTATGATATCCCAAAGTGTTTGATATGAGATTATGATATCCCAAAGTGTTTGATATGAGATTATGATGTCCCAAAGTGTTTGATATGAGATTATGATATCCTAAAGTGTTTGATGTGAGATTATGATATCCTAAAGTGTTTGATATGACATTATGATGTCCCAAAGTGTTTGATATTAGATTATGATATCCTAAAGTGTTTGATATGAGATTATGATGTCCCAAAGTGTTTGATATGAGATTATGATATCCCAAAGTGTTTGATATGAGATTATGATATCCTAAAGTGTTTGATGTGAGATTATGATATCCTAAAGTGTTTGATATGAGATTATGATATCCTAAAGTGTTTGATGTGAGATTATGATATCCCAAAGTGTTTGAAATTAGATTATGATATCCTAAAGTGTTTGAAATTAGATTATGATATCCCAAAGTGTTTGATATGAGATTATGATGTCCCAAAGTGTTTGATATGAGATTATGGTATCCTAAAGTGTTTGATGTGAGATTATGATATCCTAAAGTGTTTGATATGAGATTAGGATATCCTAAAAAGTGTTAAATGAGATTTTCATATCCCAAAGTTATTTTATAATACATATATGCTAATCTCAACCAGATCTGTATCCCAAATCTAGTGTGCCGTTAGCCAACCACACTAGCATGCCTTGGAGGATGCCCCTTGTTGCCTGGAATCCAGGCAAAGATCTGCGAGGTAGAGATGATTTTATAAAACTGAACCTTACCTACCCCTTTGGAGCAGTTCCAAATTATTATCAGGTAGAGTTGTTTTTGTTGCTTTTTTTTGGTATGGTATGGTTGTGATTTAAAATAGACGACCTAATCCTTCTGTTTCCACCGTCTTGTCTTGTTCAAATTTTGTTACTTAAACTTGGAATCCTGGTATTCAAACAGGCATATTAATGTCTGTTGCCAGGTAGCTGAAAGCTATCGGCTATCAGTAGTAGGTATTTTACACTTCCTGCGGCTTACTAGACCTAGGGGGAAGGTACAAACAATTAGGATAGATTTTTAACTAGAATTCTCAAATTTTGTCCAGACAACGGCCGTTTAGCTTACTATTTTCAATTTCTAGCTGCCAAGGGATTTTTAACGTGCTGAACACGGCAGTCCGATCTCACTACTCTGAAATCAGCAACATTTTTACAAGAAGATTCACATTAAAAAAATCCCAGTCTCCACCGTGATTCGAACCTGAGGCGGACATCTGCCCTCGAAAACCACTGATCCATCACTTCATGTTAACCCCATGACAGAATGCATGGATCAAAGTACTTGACTTTTGTAATTTAGCTTAGTTTCTACCATGAGGTATATAGACCTTTAGGATTATTGTTTCTGGCTGGTTACAGTGTATTCATCATTCTTTGCTCCCCTTACTGACTCTGGTAACACAAGATGACTAGGTCAAATATACTGCAGCAAATGAAACCGGACCTAACTGCAGCAAGTGAAAATACATATGATACACATGATGACGTCACTTCTGATGTAAACAGCACATACCAATCGTCAAATTTGCAAAATGTTATTATCCTCTGACTCATAGTTTCCCCAGTAGACCATTGAAAACATGGCATGTGTGATACGGAATCTGTCCAGAGTTGATCAGCGAGCGGGGATTCGATTTCTAACAGCTGAAGAATGTCAGAATGCAGGTAGTGTATGGGAACAAAAGTGTGTCGAAGACAACAGTGAAGAACTGGACAACGATGTTTAAAGAAGGGTGTGAGTTAACAAAAGATTTTCCGAGACCAGGTCAGGCACATATTGTTGCGTCAGAAGATGCCATCGCCAAAATTGATGCAGAAATTTGGGTCACCATACACTGCCTGCATTCTTAGATGAATGTCAAATGGTCGACATCCTTCAGCTATTAGAAACTGAATCACCGCTTGTTGATCAACTCTGGATGGATTCCGTATCACACCCGCCATGTTTTCAACAGTCTGCTGAGGAAACTATGAGTCAGAGGATAATGAAATTTTGCAAAATTGACGGTTGGTATATGCTGTTTACATCAGAAGTGATGTCATTATTTGCATTGTACGTATGTTCACTTGGTGCAGTTACGTCTGGTTTCATTTGAACACGCCTTGTATGTTAATTTGTGTCTATGCACTTGTATCATTAACACATTACAATCTAGGCTTTGAACAGGAAATATATACTGTATTTATTGGCACAAGGAAACCATGTTTTATACATTGCGTACAGTTAACCTTTACCACACTCAATAAAAAAAAAATTACACAATTTCTCCTGCCACTAAATTATTTATCTGAGTGTTCACGTTTTCCTAAGTTGTTGATTTTGAGAGCCTGTATTTTTAAAAATTTGATTGTCTATAAATATGCTTTGTTTAAGTGTAGAGACATAAATGAGTAAAGAACTTGTTGGTGTTATTCTTGTTTGTTGTGTGTGTGTTAATTTCTGAGATACAAAAAGCTGCAGGTGATGGTGTTGAGAACAGCACAAACATTTATACTCGGCCGCTTTCGGCGTCTCTTGCTTGATAAAAAATATTTTAAAATTCTCAGAAATAGGATTATCAATGTTTACAAATGGCCATATCTGTTAGTTTCCACTATAAACGTAATTATTATGTCTACATAAACAAACTAAACAGATCTACCTCAGAAAAATCTGTTGCAAAAACTTAACTTCTCCATTCTCAATCGTAGATGAATCTTCAAATCCAAGTGAAAAACAGAACAAATCATTTCTAAAAGTCTAAAACAAGTTTAACAATCACCATTGAGTTCAACCGGACAAGATAGAAGTCGAACTCTCTACAAACAAATGAGCAGTATGTTCGGCCAATTTCTACAGTAGCCTGGTTTGGCTATCTATGATTAAAATGCTTTGAAAATACGTCGACAGTGAAATGTCGGAAAATAGCTACATAAATTTTTCACCAATGGTTTGGTAAAAGTTCAGATATGTATAAATTTAAGCAGCATGTCTATCTGGACACTATAGAATCATTATCGTTATCTCTGATAGTCACCAATGTTATCGTCTCTGCTAGTGTTACCATCAGGGTCCTGAAAAGGCGTGCCGAAGTTTGCTGCGTTATCTGCGCCTTGCGGCCTGACACATCTGATTTCAGCTGGCTTTTTTTAATGCTGGTTTTGTCTTCCCACCGCAATCTTTATCCCTTAACCAGACTACACTAGTGCAGCCTGTTTCCAGGGCCACCACATGGAAGCGAAATAATGTCTTGGCCAGCTATGGTTCGCTCACCCTGATGCAAGCAGGCAGCTATAAGTCACTTCCTGCCATCGACTCATTCACTGCTGCATCTTGGCCGCTCGTCCCCAAATTCACAGCAATGAACAAAAATGGCTGCCTGTCATATCACTATTGCAATAAATTAGTCTTCTTCTTCTTCATTCGTTCTCAATCTCCCACTACCAAACCCTGAAAGGGCTTAAGTAGCAGAATGTAGTCCAGAGAACGGAATGCGTTGTAGTTTACAGCTTGGCTGCGATATTTGCACCTTTTGGTCCAACACATCCGACTTCAGGAAGCATTTTTTGAGTACCGGGTTAGCATTCCCTCTTCGATCCTTTCTCCTTAGCCAGTCTGCCCTGCTGCAGCCTGTTATCCAGGATCACCGTGTGGAGGCGTAGAAGGGTCTTGGCAACTATGGTTCGCTGGCCCTGATGCTAGCAGTCAGATATGGGTCGCTAACCACTGCAGCTCATGTGCTGCTCAGCATCTTGATCCCGCAATAAATTAGTAAGGCTAAGGCAAAAATCTGAATGAATGGTATATCAGTGTATATGTGTCATTGTGTGTTAAAAAACGTAATAATTCTTATTTGTCAATATTTTATTCAGATTAATATGAGACAAAGCTACTACGCTGCTACATCTTATATGGACTCACTAGTGGGTAGAGTGTTGGCAGCTCTTGAGGAGACTGGTTACTCTCAGAATACCATTATTGCTTTCATCGGTGATCATGGTGAGTGCACTGCTGCATCTTTATGGCAAAATATTTTGTGATGTACTTTGATGTTTTTTTGTTGATTCTTCCCGTTCTATGATGTTAGTCTGTCCAGTAACTCCTGTCTTTGTGAGGAGAAATGTAGTCCCATATCAGATGATGGAGATAGACTTGCAAAGTGTGGAGGATCATTCCCACAAACAGACCTCAGCACGCTGCTGAAGATGGATGTGTCGGACTGGAAGGTGAAAATATCGCAGCCGAGCTGTAAACTAGACTCAATGCATTTCGTTCTCCGAACTACATCCTGCTACTTGCAAAGCCCTGTGCAGGACGTGGTAGCGGGGGATTGAGAACGAACGATGAAGAAGAAGAAGACCTTAGTATAAAGAGTGTCCTTCAGCAGACTTAACCGCTGGTCAGGAATAAAGTTTTAGAAGACATCAGTACACTATGCCACAGTTTGTGTGAGGTGGGGTGGCCAGTTCCCTTCCTCGCTGCCTTCCCTCCCTTACGGTAAGTACCAATTTACATCTGGGTTGGGTGGAGCGTGATGGTTGCTGGAGTTGAACCTGTACCTTTGCCATGAAAAGTGAGTGCTCTACCACTAGACTGATCAGACTCTCTCTCTCTTCTGGTGTAATAATTTAATCATAGTTCCTTCTCGTATTCTCATCTTCGTGTATTTTTAGATCTACCACTATTTCTCTTCCCTTGTGGATTCCTTGCCAGAACTTGTCTAGCTATTTCGGATGACGTCTTCCGCATCATCCGTCCTATCCAGACCAATTTTGTTCTTATAATTTGTTGTAACGTTGGCTGTTGTTGGCTTCATTTCTCACCATGTCCTGCCACTTTATGAACATTATCCTTTCGTAGAGGGAGGAAGACTAACGTCTGGTCAGGTACAATATACTGATCAGACACGTTAGTCAGTGTTAGGCAAAATATACTTACCAAGACGCTCACCTCGGCTTCCTCGTAGTCGTCCCTGGAAACAGGCTAAAGAGGTGAGGGATCGAGGTGATCCCCACAGTAGTGAGCAACACGCAGATGAAGCCAAGCATAGCACAACCGACTGGAGGACTCCAGCTCATTTTCATCAGCATGCTCGGGATGTGAGGAAAGCTACTGCAACCCGTCACTTAACGTCCTTTTCAGAGCGCACAAAAGAATAGATCTACTCATTGTAGGCATTCTTCTTCTTCTTCTTTGTACGCTGTCAGTTCGTAAAGCAATCTCAGTCCCGCCAGGCGGAGCGATAGCGCGGGCTTGCGGAAAACGCTTGCTCGCCTTTCCCCGTAGAGGTATCGGGATGCGGTTTTTTTTGGCGTCTCCTCCGCCGAGGTGCGCTGCTCTGGTCCGTATCGAGAAACGTTGTCAGTCGGTGGCTTATAGCAGAGCTCGACAGTTCGTCTCGCTGGTGGTCAGACTCTCGCAAAGAGCTTGTGACCAGCAAATGGAAAGCAGGAATCGTGCCTGAAGGCCCTGTGTTCTCCCGGGGACCAACCCTCGGGAGAAGGGCAGGCCAAATTGTCTCTAGTCCCAGTGAAATTCATCGCCGGGGTCGTTGGGATCCGTTCTGCACAGAGCGCTGCCATCCCTCCTCGAGCGAGCCCGGTCTGTCGGTCGTCTGGTGTGTGTAGGGGCCCCTGTCAGGCGGTCCTAGGTCGACGGAGTGAGGGACGGGGGGAACAACCGTCCGTCTGTTCATCAGTCGGTCCCTGCGGCCGTCCCAGTGAGGCTTTTTACACACCCGTCCTCCGCCGACCGGTGTGTGCGGTACGTACGTCTCCGACAGATATCTGGTTGATCCTGCCAGTAGTCATATGCTTGTCTCAAAGATTAAGCCATGCATGTCTAAGTTCACACTGTTTCACGGTGAAACCGCGAATGGCTCATTAAATCAGTCGAGGTTCCTTAGATGACACGATCCTACTTGGATAACTGTGGCAATTCTAGAGCTAATACATGCTTACCAAGCTCCGACCCTCGCGGAAAGAGCGCTTTTATTAGTTCAAAACCAATCGTCGTTTCCCCTCGCGGGGTTGCGGCGTCCCCACTGGTGACTCTGGATAACTTTGTGCTGATCGCATGGCCTCATGTGCCAGCGACGCATCTTTCAAATGCCTGCCCTATCAAATGTCGATGGTACGTGAGATGCCTACCATGTTTGTAACGGGTAACGGGGAATCAGTGTTCGATTCCGGAGAGGGAGCATGAGAAACGGCTACCACATCCAAGGAAGGCAGCAGGCGCGCAACTTACCCACTCCCGGCACGGGGAGGTAGTGACGAAAAATAACAATACGGGACTCTTTCGAGGCCCCGTAATTGGAATGAGTACACTTTAAACCCTTTAACGAGGATCTATTGGAGGGCAAGTCTGGTGCCAGCAGCCACGGTAATTCCAGCTCCAATAGCGTATATTAAAGTTGTTGCAGTTAAAAAGCTCGTAGTTGGATCTCAGGCGCAATAATGTAGAATGACTGTCAAATCGAGAGCACCTTCGTGGGGTCTAATAGTGAACATGTGCTGGTATTAGACCCACGGAAGACAGGTCAGTCTCTTAACCCCCTAATGAAAGAGCGTCTGCTATGGTAATCTGGTCTTAACCCTGCAGAAATCGCAGGTTCCAGAAACTTGGCCATTGACAAACTAAAAAGCCCTCTATTGATACGTCCGGTCTAATATTAAACGGGTGCTGAAAATAGACCCTCGGAAGACAGGTCAGTTTTACCCTACTAATGATAGGGTGTTGCTACGGTAATCCTGCTCAACTCGAGAGGAGCCGCAGACATTTGGTTCACGTACTAGGCTGATAAGCCAACGGCGCGAGGCTACAAGGTGAGGGATTACGGCCGAACGCCTCTAAGCCAAAATCCCGCCCAAAAGCTCAGCACGATTGCAAAGGGAGGCTTCGACATGGTGGGGACCTGGGGCTCCAGCTCCAGCCCCGCCCGGTCGAGCCGCAGAATGAGGTCTCTGCCGTCCACCGATCAAAGCGGGCGGGAAGCTGCTCGATATTCACCCCATATGGTGATGAGGTATGAAACCATTTGCAGAAGACTTAGTTCTCGGTCGGGGTGCCCTAAACAGTAGATCAGCTACCTCACTGCGAACTGCTGAGACTCAACCCTTGACCATGAGATATGTCCGCACACCAGGCGAACAACATCTCCGTGCAATGACCAGGCTTGTCCCCTGGTCAAATGCACTATTTCGAGAGGAATCACAGGTCGCTGACATTTGGTCCACGTGCTTGGCTGATAAGCTACCATCTGAGGGACTACGGCCGAACGCCTCTAAGCCAGAATCCCGCCCTAAATCTCAGCACCGCTGTGATGGGAGGCTACGACATGGTTGGGGCTTGCGTCTCAGCCCGGCCCGGTCGAGCCGCAGAAATGCACCTGGTAAAATGCACTCCTGCCTCGCTCTTTGCCTCTGTCTGCTATCAGTCATCCCAATAGATGCAGAAGAGATGCAGTCCAGCGGACATTGCACCTCCTGCCCTATTGTGACAACCTCCTGGGTGGCGGGGAATGCTAGGCGTACCATCACTGCAGATGAGCCGAGAAAATAAAGGGAGCAAAGAGATACCTCACTCAAATGCATATGCTACGTTTCTGGCAGGACGTGACGATCCTGGGACAAAGTCACACTGGACTGCCTCTCTTCCGGGATAGTATAAACTAGTACATAGTCCATCATATCATTGCCAAACCCTATAGACACGAGTAGGGAAGACTCGATAGTCCTGCAAGACAACTTCCTAAGAGAGACAACTCTGACCAAAAACAACTGCTGCCTTGCAGTTAGGCTGGGGACAGCCAAAGGCTAAGGAGGGCAACCCTACAGAAACGCCTGTTGAAATCGGATGCACTGAGTCACAGGCTTAACAAAATAAAACAGTGCAACGTAAATATCGCTGTAAACAGCGTACGAAGAAGAAGAAGAAGTACGCTGTCAAACGTCAACCTGTATTTTTTTGAAAAAAAGCAGCGGTCATCCTGAGGCTGTCGACACTACCATAGAGCTTGTCTAGTGTTGCCACTGGTGATGGCCACATGTGCTTTCTCTGGTCCTTGTATTTCGGGCAGTTTTGCAGCAGATGTTCAGCTGTCATTTTCCCGGTACCACAAGTGCATTCGTCAGTGCCACCTATCTTCCGTTTATTGAATAGATGGTACCTCAGTCTGTTGTGGCCTGTGCGGAGTCTGAAGACCACGACCTGCTCTTTTCTGTTCAACTGGTAATAAGCATCATTTTTTGTGTAGCCAGTATGTTCTGTTTCCAATTTGGCCATGTGTCTGGCTCTAATAAGCCTTTTGGACTCTTCGTAGGTCACACTAGAATCTGGTTGTGGTAGTCTTGCACCTTCTTTTGCCAGTCTGTCTGCCTCCTCGTTGCCTTGGATGTTACAGTGGGATGGAACCCACTGTACCATTACTCTTTTTGGTGCGGACTGCTGGCATAGTTGACAGAGTACTGCTTTTAAATCATTAAGTTCAGTATTTTTCTGGCTTTTTAGTGCTTTGACTACGGCCAGGGCATCTGTAAACAGGACTATCTGGCTTTCATTTCTTTTGCCTGTCAGCATTGTTTCTGCTGCAGCCCTCAGTGCCTTTGCCTCCGCTCTGAAATTGCTTGAGTATTTTCCAGTTGCAAATGACAGTGTTATTTTTCTACCATTTGGTAGGCTCAGGAATACCCCTGCCCCTCCGTTCTGTGTTGTGTTTGTTACAGAACCGTCGGTTTATGCATGGGGTAGGCATTCAAAACAACAACATCCTTTATAGAGATCTGTTAACGAAAGTCTTTGTTGCATTGCCTTGGTCGTTCTTCATGTTTCCACTCCACATAACAGCACTGACCAGACACTGGTGTTGAATATTCTAACTCTGGTATGAATCTTGCTTTCTCTGGACCTCCATATGCTGTTTAGCGTCAGAAATGCCACTCATATGCCATTCTACTTTTGACCTTGACATCTGCATCCCCTGATGTGTCAATTGTGCTGCCCAAATAGATAAAGGCATCCACCTTTCCTATCGGCTCTCCCTCCAGCATGATTGGTTTTTTTGTTGATCGGGTTAATATTAAAGAGCATGGATTTCTTCAGTCCCAATTTGGTTGATCATTCTTTTCCCCTGTCCAGTTTCTCTTGCACTGATTATCACATATCATGCGGAAAAGACGACGATTAAAGCCATTTCAGGGGAAAGTGAACTGTTCAACTTAACCTTTAGCACACTATGGTCAAAATGATTTTGACCAACTCTGCCTACAAAAATGGTTTGTTGTTGAACGGAGTCACTCCCGACAGCCATTTAAAAAAATGCTGAATACGTCATTCATCTACACACAATATTTTGCCGGTTAAAGTATCGTATGTTAGATTACAAATCGCTTTTGAACAATTTTAAATTTTAATACGCCGTTTGGAGCAAGCCGACTTTTTGCGAAAGGTGGAGTAGGTTGTTGGAAAAGATCTTTATCGAGTAGATCTGTTTATTTTGTTTGTTTAGATGAAAGAATTACGTTTAAATTGGAAACTAACAGTTGTGTCGATATTGTAAACACAGTATCGATACATTGTTGTGGTTTCCATGGTTTTCTATCGGAGCGACTAGGCCTATTGGTCGAGTCCAAATTTTTTCCAAGATTTTCATAAATTTTCAACTTCATCTTTATGTATCTGAGAAATAATAACACGCACAAGTTCTTTATTCAATTGTGTCTCTACACACAATAAAATCATTTATTGACAAACAAACAGAAAAGTTACAAATTTTGAAAGTCGACAACCATAGCGAGAAATTAAGTTAATTAATTAGGTCAAATTTTTCTTAATGCCGTCATGGCGTGCTGAAGGTTGTTAACTTAATGTCTTTATACTGGTTTAGAAGACTCTGCAGAGTCTGTATACAACCAGTTTCATTTACATTACCTTGCTCTAAAAGCTATGCTCATCCAATTAAAAGCATTAATTGTCCCTGCCTCCACTACCTCCTGTCGCAATGCATTCCAAGCATTCACCACTCTCTGACTAAAAAAAAAAAGAAAAAAGAAAACTGCTATGATTTAATTAGAGAAGAGCAACTGGGCATATTAGACTCAAGGGCCATCTTTACAACAACATGAGGATTGGGACAGATGGCAGGTGTCCACATGGGAAACATACCATGATCATAGAACATATCCTACAAAGTTGCACACAGGAAAAGAGAGAACAATACTGGCCTCATGAGAGCTTTACTAACACTGGTAGCCTTTGTAAAACAAACTGGGATCTTCATCTGAGAATGAACGAAGAAGAAGAAATGTGGTATGAAATTAAATAGACTTACTTCAATTGTGTCCCTTGGAACATAAGGCAGCTATGGATACTCTCCACCTGTTCATTATTTTGGATTGTCAGCTCATTCACTGCTGCATCTTCAGCCCCTGTCTTATTGCAACATACGACCAAAGATACAGAGCAAATGGTTGTATATGGTCTCTCCTGAAAGCTGGTTAGGCCAATCCAAATACAGTGTTTGGGACATATGCTTCAACAAATGGTGCTATGGGATAATTATAATTAATTATACAAACATATTATCATTATAAATACTTCATGTCATAGATAATTGAATTATGTGCCTCTAGGTGATCATTTTAGCTCAGTTTGTTTATTGTTAATTAATTTTCTTTTCTGTAAAGTATTTGACGTACAGATTTGCTGCACTTGTCACAAACAGTACGGAACATTTTTGTCACATTTAACACAACGTCTTTATGCTGGTATAGAAGACTCAACAGAGTCTGTATACAACCAGTTTCTTTGAGGGTGGTTTAACTGATATTGATGTAACCGGTGTAACTTGGGTAAATGTTTCACTTGATTTTGTCCGGGCAGCAGCCGTTAAGCCTATGCTTAATGATTCAAACCCGCGACCTCCAGCACCCAAGGCAGACACCTTACCTCAAGACCACTGAGCGCCCCTCCCCCAATTTGGCTGGACTGTAGCTGTAAGGACACGTAATTAAACTATCTATGACATGAAATGCTGGAAAGTTTACATATTGATGGCAAGGACCTTAGGATCATTCAAAATATGTATTGGGGACAGACTGCAGCTATAAGCATTAACAATGAGGGGGAAGATTATACATGCATAAAACAATGGTGGTGAGGCAAGGTTGTGTTCTGTCCCCTGACTAGTTCTTTACAGCGAGTTTATCTTAAGAGACATACAGACAATGCCAGGAATATCAATTATCGGACAGAACATAAATAATCTATGATATGCAAATGATATTGTATTGATAGCCCAGACCGAAATTGACTTGCGGGAAATGGTAAACATGGTAGTTCAACAAAGTGAAAACAAAGGTCTCGGCTTAAATAAAAAGAAATTGGAGGTGATGGTAGTGATGAAGAAACCGGACTCTCTAAAATGCTGTGTCAAAGCGAAGGGGGCCGAATTGAGACAAATTAACACGTTTAAATACCTTGGCACATACATAACATCAGATGGAAGATGCAATTACGAAATAAAATGCAGAACAGCACAAGCAAAATCGGACTTCTAGACGATGAAAGGAATATTGTGCAACAAAATCTTGTCGCAGGAACTGAGAAAGAGAGTCCATGAATGCTATGTGGAACCAGTACTGACATATGGCAGTAAATCATGGACAATTAGCAAACAAGCATGTAGATCTTTGAAGGCAACGGAGATGTGGTTTTACAGAAGAATGCTGTGAATCCAATGGACTGCAAAGAAGACTAATGATTGAGTACTCGCGGAGGCACAAAGACAAATTATTGCAAGGATGAGAACAAGGCAGTCTTCCTTTTTGGGCATGTTATGAGAAGGGGCAGCTTGGATCACGTCGTGACAACAGGAAAGATAGCAGGACAGAGACAGAGGAAGGCTGAGAAAGAAGATGCTGGACAGCCTCAGAGAGTGGGATGGACAACAGAGAACAGACTTAGTAAACAATTCACATGATAGAAATGGATGGAGGTCCATGCTCGCCAACCGACAGGGCGTCTGATGATGATGATGACATGAAGTATTCATAATAAAAATCAATATTATAATGAAGATGTTAAATGTCATTATTGTAGGAAGGTAAAATAAGCATAAAACTTCAATGATTTTGAGTATTTGTGCATTAATCCCCCAATAACAATACCTTTCTTCTGTGTGCCTGTCAGGCTCTTAATCTGATGTGTAACTGAGAAGCGTGGCATTGGCCATATAAAACATTAATCCCCCAATAACAATACCTTTCTTCTGTGTGCCAGTCAGGCTCTTAATCTGATGTGTAACTGAGAAGCATGGCATTGGCCATATAAAACATTAATCCCCCAATAACAATACCTTTCTTCTGTGTGCCTGTCAGGCTCTTAATCTGATGTGTAACTGAGAATCGTGGCATTGGCCATATAAAACATTAATCCCCCAATAACAATACCTTTCTTCTGTGTGCCTGTCAGGCTCTTAATCTGATGTGTAACTGAGAAGCGTGGCATTGGCCATATAAAACATTAATCCCCCAATAACAATACCTTTCTTCTGTGTGCCTGGCAGGCTCTTAATCTGATGTGTAACTGAGAAGCGTGGCATTGGCCATATAAAACATTAATCCCCCAATAACAATACCTTTCTTCTGTGTGCCAGTCAGGCTCTTAATCTGATGTGTAACTGAGAAGCATGGCATTGGCCATATAAAATATTAAATCGTTTCTCATGCACATTCCACACCTGTGTAGAGCCAGGAGGAAAGGAGCCTTAGCTGCCTCCCCTGGACTAGATGTGTCGCGTCTAATGCTATCAACTTGGGTCGCTGGAAAATTGTCTTTACGTCTATTCACCGTCCCCTCTGCCGCTCTCTTGCTCGGAAGCAGGACCTTTCAGGCATTGTAATCTCGCAGGGGAAGCTGATCAGGTGACTTTCTCATGAGATGACTGAACCAGCATACACGTATTTGGCCAATGTGATGGTACCGACCCTTTTGGGAATATCCTTTGGTACACCTTGTCTTATATTTGTCTTTATTTGTATAGTGTCTTAATGCAGTCCCTAATATATTTGTATTTTCTTCTTCTTCATCGATCAACTGATGCTATGCTTCTAGTCCGGTGAGGTTCATGAAGGAGATTGCATTTCAGGTCTTCGCCAGTCCCCTACAGCTTTTTGAGCATGGTCGTTCCCCCAGGCCAGACTGCCTCTCTTTGGTCTGCATAGGTAGGGCAGTTCTGCAGAACATGCTCAATCACACATGGCAGTGTCTCTGAGACCAATTTTGTGGAGGTGAGCCTTGAATCTATAATGTCCCGTTCTGAGTCTGAAGAATCTTTGTCCGCTCATCTCTGTCAAGCACCATATTTGTAACAAATTTTATTATTCAAGTAGGCTCTAAACTTGCATGTTTTAATAAAGTTTTATCTGTTTTCAGGCTGGGCTCTTGGGGAAAATCAGGAGTGGTCCAAGTATAGTCTCTTTACAGTGGCAGTGCGAGTTCCATTCATTATGTACATCCCAGGACTAACTTATACGAAAACTGACCATCAAGAGAAAATATTTCCATATTTTGATCTTTTTGCGAAACAGGAACATATGGTGTTTGAAAGTGAAAATACAACGATCAATGCTGCTCAGAGTGAAGACATCGTAACGTCTCCAGACTTTACTAAAAAATGGGTGTTTCAACCTCGTTATAAAACCTCATGTTTGGTAGAGCTTGTCGACTTATTTCCAACTCTTGCTGAAGCAGCTGGTATTCCCACCTTGCCAGTTTGTACAAATAATACAATGAAAACTTGGCTGTGTACCGAGGGAGCTAGCTTGGTTCCCCTGATCAAAGAAGTCACCAGAAACATGGACAGCAGAGGTACTGGGGACAATACAGACACACCAAAACCCATACCAATGCACAGTTTAGCCCATCGTTTGGCTAACAACTGCTCTAAAGATTTCATTGCAGCCATTCCTGATTTTTCTTGGAAAAGCGCAGTTTTCAGCCAGTACCCACGGCCTTCAGCGGTTCCGCAGAGTAACACCGAATTACCACACTTGGTTGATATCAAAATTATGGGATACAGCATGTGGACACCAGATTTTCATTACACTGAGTGGGTCACCTTCATTCCTGGTAACTACACAATTGTGTGGGAGGAAATATTTGGCCGCGAGCTGTATCTACGAATATCCGACCCTTACGAAATCAATAACGTTGCAATATTTGAAAATTGTTTGCCACTAGTGGAGGTATTATCAAAGCAACTTCGCAGAGGTTGGAGGGGAGCATTGCCAAAGTAAAACACAAGGAGCTCTCTGCACATTGTCAACAAATATGAAAGTGCATACATACTGGGGAATAAAACCTGCTTTCAACCATAACAGTATGGCCCAAAGAAGAAGTCTTAGACGAGCAGTTAGATGTTCCCCAGGGAACGACGCAGAATGATTGACTGATGTACTTAACTTAACTGCAGGGTCTTCTAAACCAGTATAAAGACGTTAAGTTAAGTTAAGTACATCAGTCAATCATTCTGCGTCGTTCCCTGTCGAATATCTAACTGCTCGTCTAAGACTTCTTCTTTGGGTCATTTCCTTCCACACTGCATAGAGAGCTGTGTGTCTATTCCACTGTTTCTCACCTGGCGTTCTTTGTTAATTCTTCTTTTTCTTTTGTGGGTACTATCAAACAAGCATCTGGTTATATTTAACGTCAGCGTGTGTCCATTTCTACCAGTCGGGTGTTTTACAATTACAATAGGTATGTCCTTATAACAAGCCATGACTTCCATGTTGTTGTTCCTCCTCTGCCATCAGGCGTTGCGGTATTTGTTTCAATATTTGTGTGCCTTATTGTGTCTGCTGCACCGGGTAGCCAACGCCATATACAACCCTCTTTTAGATACCTCTAACGGAATGCTAGTCAGGTTACTATTCTTTGGTGTCCTTACGAGGCCCTAGTAACTTATGTGTTATAACGCTACATTAAAGCTTACGGGGGGAATAACAACACATGTGTTATGTTACCTTAGCTTGTGGAACTCTAGTAATACGTGTGTTATAATGTTATCTTAAAGCCTATATGGCCCTAGTTACATGTGTATTATAATATTAGCTTACAGGCCCTAGTTATACACATGTGTATTATAATGTTATCTTAAAGATTAATGTGGTCTTAGTTACACGTGTGTTAAAATATTAGCTTACAGGCCCTAGTTATACACATGTGTTTTATAATGTTACCTTTAAGCACACAAGTAAGTTCTAAACTAATATATCACATAGTTGGTACAATGAATGCTACGTATTTATTGTAATCTGGTTAAACTTATGTGCAGTTATCTTTGCTACTTTAAAAAACAAATATGTATACATTGGCCATATGTAAGCAGAATAGACATTCACTACTCAATGATTTATTTTAACAAAATGAGATGGCATTAATATTTTTTTAAATTGTGAAAGTGTCAGAAAAATGTGATAAGATGATGTGCATCTTGCTCTTGAATCATAAATTGAAGATGTATACAGTTGTTGTTTAATACCCTTTTGTGCCCCCTGAATAGGATGTTAAGCTTGTTAAGCACGTTGTAGTAGCTTTCCTCACATCAGAGCATGCCGATGAAGGTGGACCACGGTCCTTCAGGCGGTTGTGCTATGCTTGGCTTCATCTGTGCAGCGCTTACAACTATGGGGATCACATCTCGCAAGCCAGGCTCTCTTAAAAACAACGTGTTTCCAGGGAACGCTACATGGAAGAAAAATTGTGGACATGGTCAGTGTATTGTGCCTGACCCTGATGCGATGTCCTGGTCAGTGCATGACTAGACTAGCATCTCAGTTCCCCGTATACAGAAGTAAAATCCTCTATCATTGAACTATTCTCCAATTCATGCCTTTGCTAGGGAGCCAACTGGTCTGAAAGAGTTGTAAGATAGTTAAAGGAATAAAAATAAAATATTCAAAGACTAGCGAGAGAAACAAGTCAAATGTCTTTTTTGAGGTAGCATTAACTGAAAGTATATCCCGTGGGTTTTCCCAGTTAACATCGTACGTTAATGATGGTTTACACAAATTATTTACAATTGTGTAGTTCACTTTGTTGTTAATATATACATTTGTAAGTTTCGGAGTTCTTTTTTGTTTTCCAGCTAGTTATTCTGTATTGCATTTAACCGTTTCCCTTTATTCCTCTTTTATACTTCTATATTTGTATTTTTTAAAAATTTGTATTTGTATGAACTAAATTTGTGGTAACAAATAATGTGATAATAGTATGTTGTTGTTGTTGTTGTTTGCGAATGACCATAATGAGTCGGTTAACTATTTTGTGCGCCCTGAAAAGGACGTTAAGTGGCGGGTTACAGCAGCTTTCCTCACATCCCGAGCGTTCTGATGAAGATGGACCGGTGTCCTCCAGGCGGTTGTGCTATGCTTGGCTTCATCTGCGGGTCACTCACTACTACATGGATCATGTTGATCCCTCACCTTGTTAGCCAAACTGGCATGAAAACAGCTCGTTTCCAGGGAGGGCTACGAGAAAGTCGAGGTGAAGGTCTTGGCCAGTATGTTTTGCCTGACCAGACGTTGGTCTTCCTCCCACGCGATAACAGCATATGTATGAGCTAATGTCTGGCTTGATGTATAACCCAGGTGTCTCTAGTCCACAAGCCACATCCACCTCTCCAAGCCACATCTGGCTCACCAAGCCACATCCATCTCTCCAAGCCACATCCACCTCACCAAGCCACATCCATCTCTCCAAGCCACATCCACCTCACCAAGCCACATCCATCTCTCCAAGCCACATCCATCTCTCCAAGCCACATCTACCTCACCAAGCCACATCCATCTCTCCAAGCCACATCCATCTCTCCAAGCCACATCCATCTGTCCAAGCCATATCCACCTCTCCAAGCCACATCCATCTCTCCAAGCCACATCCATCTCTCCAAGCCACATCCATCTCTCCAAGCCACATCCATCTCACCAAGCCACATCCATCTGTCCAAGCCACATCTGGCTCACCAAGCCACATCCATCTCACTAAGCCACATCCATCTCACCAAGCCACATCCATCTCACCAAGCCACATCCATCTGTCCAAGCCACATCCATTCCTCCAAGCCACATCCATCTGTCCAAGCCACATCCATATGTCCAAGCCACATCCATCTCACCAAGCCACATCCATCTCACCAAGCCACATCCACCTCACCAAGCCACATCCATCTCTCCAAGCCACATCCATCTGACCAAGCCACATCCATTCCTCCAAGCCACATCCATCTGTCCAATCCACATCCATCTGTCCAAGCCACATCCACCTCACCAAGCCACATCCATCTGTCCAAGCCACATCCACCTGTCCAAGCCACATCCACCTCACCAAGCCACATCCATCTCACCAAGCCACATCCATCTTACCAAGCCACATCCACCTCACCAAGCCACATCCACCTCACAAAGCCACATCCACCTCACAAAGCCACATCCACCTCACCAAGCCACATCCATCTGTCCAAGCCACATCCACCTCACCAAGCCACATCCATCTGTCCAAGCCACATCCACCTCACCAAGCCACATCCCTCTGTCCAAGCCACATCCATTTCTCCAAGCCACATCCATCTCACCAAGCCACATCCATCTCACCAAGCCACATCCATCTGTCCAAGCCACATCCATCTCACCAAGCCTTGTCGTCGTACATCCGATAATAATGACACGTATAATTTTTCAGAACTTGTCAGCCTAAGCATTATTATTGCCAATGTTACCTGGCTAAAGTCAGTTGGAGGGTGTCCATAGAGGGACAGCTTGATGAGAGGAATAGAAATAAAATGTTCTGAGGAGATGTGGTGGTCAAAGAGCAGGCTTGCATGGTCAAAGATGAGTTTTGTTAAAGTGGAGGGGTAAGGCTGGTGAAAGACAAGGGGGTAGGTTTGTCAAACAAGAGAAACAACACAAATGTTCTAATTGAGGGAGGACTATTGGGGATTGGATTTAATTTTGTTCTGCTCCCCACCAATATTGATCACACATTGATGATGGCTTTTTTTAAATATGTGATTTGTAATACCTTTTGTTTAAAAATTACTTATACATTTTTTGCAAAACTATATCTGCATATACATTCCTGGTGGTAATTTTCTACTTTTATAAATCAAATTGGCATTGATTACCCTTATTTAATGATATTTTTCTCCAATGACCATGATACAATAACTTGTGATAATAAACCAGCGTGGCTAATATCTGGCTTACCTTCTAAAGCAGGAGTCTTACACACGTGACCCTTGAATCACATGCCTTTATTTTATCCTGGGAGACATTGTGGAATTAAAGATAACAAGTTTGAGAAGGGCATTATACTACAAAAGACTTTCTCTAAATGTATTCAAAACAGAAACAATGGCAATAGATGATTAAATGGGAGGTCAGAGAAGAACGGCTGATATTTAACTTCTTTTCAGTTTCCTGTGGCTTATAGTTTCTATATAATTGTGTCGTTGAATCTTTCTCCTATGGCATGCATGGCAGGTCAGTGCGAATGTTCTTTTGTTTCCCTTCTGGGCCTTGATAACACATATGTGACTAACATTGAAACAAATGAAAAATGCCATTGGTGAATAACAGGAAGGTAAGATCTGGAATGTTGTTGTTATAGATGCAGTAGCATCTGGGCTCTCGCCCTTTGACCCAATGCCATGTAATGGTATCTGCATGTTTATCAGCTGTTGTCTAGTGCCATACAAAGTGTTCAATGGAAGCTCTGGAATAGTTTACAAGGTCAAGTAATTTTGTTATCAATATGTATGCATGTTTTTTAAAATTGTGGTGCTGCTCTTGGACCATTGTCATTGTTTTCATGCTGCCATTTGTCCATTAACTTGACTTGAAACGGACATTTGTTTATTAACTTGACTTGAAACGGACATTTGTCTATTAACTTGACTTGAAACGGACATTTGTTTATTAACTTGACTTGAAACGGACATTTGTCTATTAACTTGACTTGAAACGGACATTTGTCCATTAACTTGATATGGACATTTGTCCATTAACTTGACTTGAAACGGACATTTGTTTATTAACTTGACTTGAAACGGACATTTGTCTATTAACTTGACTTGAAACGGACATTTGTCCATTAACTTGACTTGAAACGGACATTTGTCCATTAACTTGACATGGACATTTGTCCATTAACTTGACTTGATATGGACATTTGTCCATTAACTTGACTTGATTTGGACATTTGTCCATAAACTTGGCTCGAAATGGACATTTGTCCATTAACTTGGCTTGAAATGGACATTTGTCCATTAACTTGGCTTGATATGGACATTTGTCCATTAACTTGACTTGATTTGGACATTTGTCCATAAACTTGGCTTGAAATGGACATTTGTCCATAAACTTGGCTTGAAATAGACATTTGTCCATTAACTTGGCTTGAAATGGACATTTGTCCATTAACTTGATTTGACATATCCACACGAGTGCCATAATAAATATCTGGGGTTTCTAATATGTTGAGCCAGGTATCATGGTTTTAGACTTTTGTACTCTTCACTTGCCCATTTAAAAAAAATTGATGTTGCAATTCTCAACAATTTGTGTTTTAAGCCATGACTGACGGCTTTAAGCTGCAGACAAGGGGGAGGGACGGGGTAACCTTTTTTAGTATTACATATGTTGAACTTGAATGAATCAGGGTCATATTTGCAGGTAATTTGCAATCAATACTTACTCTTTTATAATATGAATTGTTATATTACCTTGATAAATAAACCGGTGATATACTAGCATGCATTGTTTTGTGAGTTGAATGCTGAGGAGCAATCTGAAAACTTGCAGAAATGTTCAAAACCACATATACGGTCCAAGTTGTTAATTGGGGGCGGTGTAGCTTTGTTGCTGATGCCATTCACACTTGACTACTTAGGTATTCTTGAAGACTTTCGTTGGTGGCTGTATTCAGTGGCTCTCCTTATATCCCAAGGTGTACTTTAGAAGGTCAATCAGGGTCTTCCTGACTAATGCAATGCTGTTCATTAATTAACTTCACCGCTTTGAAGATCACAGTGCCGATTCCCACTTCTTTGATCACTGCCCTGAAACTGAGAACTGCTTGTAAACGAGGTGGAGTTTTGATCAGTATGTCAGGAACGAAATACTGACCAGGACATCAGGTCAGATCCTATCAATCATCATAAAGCAGTCTGACTGTCCTATCAACCATCATATAGCAGTCTGTTCTATCAATAATCATAAAGCAGCTTGGCTGTCCTGTCCTATCAACCATCATAAAGCAGCTTGGCTGTCCTGTCCTATCAACCATCATATAGCAGTCTGTTCTATCAATAATCATAAAGCAGCTTGGCTGTCCTGTCCTATCAACCATCATAAAGCAGTCTGACTGTCCTATCAATAATTGACTGTCCTATCAACCATCATATAGCAGTCTGACTGTCCTACCAATCATCATATAGCAGTCTGACTGTCCTATCAATCATCATATAGCAGTCTGTACTATCAATCATCATATAGCAGTCTGTCCTACCAATCATCATATAGCAGTCTGACTGTCCTATCAATCATCATATAGCAGTCTGTACTATCAATCATCATATAGCAGTCTGTCCTACCAATCATCATATAGCAGTCTGACTGTCCTATCAATCATCATATAGCAGTCTGTACTATCAATCATCATATAGCAGTCTGTCCTACCAATCATCATATAGCAGTCTGACTGTCCTATCAATCATCATATAGCAGTCTGACTGTCCTATCAATCATCATATAGCAGTCTGTCCTACCAATCATCATATAGCAGTCTGTCTTACCAATCATCATATAGCAGTCTGTCTTACCAATCATCATATAGCAGTCTGTCTTACCAATCATCATATAGCAGTCTGTCTTACCAATCATCATATAGCAGTCTGTCCTACCAATCATCATATAGCAGTCAGACTATCCAAAGTTTTGTTCATCAATTCTGCTGTTGATCCTTTTCCAGGACATATTAAAAACTGTCCATTCTCTGTCAGTCTTGTCCCTTAAATCCCAATAATTTTGACCAATAGCTAGTGTGTGTAGGACATAAAAGGTACAAACGAAAAAATAACAAAATTCACACAATTTGTTCAATTTTATTGCATCTACAATTTAAAATCCCTTGTTTAAATTTCTTGAACACCAGAAAATGACTGCATATATATATAGAGATATAAACATTTGCATTGATCTTTAGATGTTTCAAATAATGGGGTGCTTAAAAATCGCCCCTTATAAATATCTATTTTTGCAAAAGCACGACTGTAATGCAAGCATTCCCTGATATTGTGCATCTAACAATGCATCTAGGCTAAAGAAATGATATAGGAATGCAAAGCTGATTAATATCAATGAAGAATAATGCTTTATACCAAATAATATTACAACTGACTGGCGACTATGCTTATTGGAAAACAAAACATGTACAAGTGATTACAGCTAGACCGTTACTGAGGAGGGGGCCGAAATAAAAACATGGATACAAAAAATAATTTGACTTGGGACCTGTAAAGGGGACTTGGGACCTGTAAAGGGGACTTGGGATCTGTAAAGGGCAAGATACAAATTAATTAATGAAAGGTCCAGATATCAGGAAATATTTTTTTAGTCAGAGTGGTGAAGACGGATGTGTATGACTAAAAGGTGTAAATATAGCAGTCAAGCTGTAAACTAGCGACAACACATTCCGGACTACATCCTGCCACTTGAAAAGTCCTGTTCAGGACATGGTAGCGGGAGATTGCAGAACCGTCTGGAAGACTCCGGTCCACCTTCAACAGCATGCTCGGGATGTGTTGAAAGCTACAACAACATGTCACTTAACGTCCTTTTTAGGGCACACAAGAGTAATCCTACTCATTGTGGGGATTCAACAATAACAGGACAAATGATATGTTCAATATTTATATGCATATTATTTGGAAAGCATCTTTGCGTTTCAGATCTTCGCCAGTCCCCCACAGCTTTTCGAGTCACTCGCCCATGCCAGACTGCCTTTCTTTGGTCTGCATAATATATTCTGGTGTTTGCTTGGGTGCTCTACAACCACACGTGGTGGTGTCTCAGACCCATTCTGTGAAGGTGGGCCTTAAGTCTGCAATTATGGGACAGAAGAACCAAGTAAACCACATCAAGCACCCTTGAAAAGGACGGCGGAGTCCGGAGTCGAACCCACACCACCTGATCACGAGGCTGACGGCTTAACAACTTCGCCACGGAATCCCCAATCTATTCTTAAGTCCAGGGACTACTTCTGCATGAGCCTTACTTTACAACTATGAGACAACAGTAAACTCATTGCAGATATAAACTAACAGGTATGAAGTGCTAGGTGCTTCATTATTCTAGGCGAACATTCTAATTTAAGGGTGGTTAACTTATTACTCCTGAGTGCTCTGCTGGGGTCTTTATGTATGACAAGAACAGCACCACTGCTATACAGAGAGCATGTTGTAAGAGGCGACTAACTGTGTGACATGGCATAACACAGGCCATGGTTTGTTTAGAGCAGTATAGATGGCGCCTAACAGGCTGTGGGTCTACTTTGCTCTAGTGTTTGAGTTCATTAAGATGGAATCGCACATCGGCCAACCACCCTCCAAAAGCGCGAATACAACATAGTATTAAGCTGCTCGAGTCTAGCCCGCAGGAAACCCTTTTCTTGGCTGCATTCAGCTTATACCAGAGCTGGAGGCCTGCATAGAGGCATCTGCCCCTGTAGAAGTACAGGTCAACTAACTTATTACTATCTCTAACTAAGAGCAAATTAAAAAATACTAATTTTCACAGTGGGTAAACATGATCAAGTTATAACATGCTCTGCCAATCCTATGCCCAATGGCTTAAAATGGAAAACCAAAAAAGACCGATAAAGAATCTGCAGCAATGTCAGAGGTAGTATAGCTTCCGGGATCAAGATGCTGAGCAGCGCATGAACTGCAGCGGTCAGTGACCCATAGCTGACTGCTAGCATCAGGGCTAGTGAACTAAAAAAAAAGTAAAGTAACCCATAGCATTACTGCCGTAGGGCTGTGAGGTGTTAGCGATCTCACATTTCAAAGGCTTGGCTATATGAGGGCGGTAGCCATCTCCTCTTCCTCACCGCTTTTACTTCCCGGACTAGAACAGTACCCATTTAAGGCTGGGTTGACCTGGGAGCCATTGCGGTCTGAAAAAACATTTCTGCCTCAACTGGGGAATGAATCCAGTACCACTCAAATGCGAAGCTAGCGCGCTAACCACTGCGGTACTCGAACTAGAGCTCATATAAATCAAATAATAAATTCTAATAAAAAAACATGAAAAATGAGATGGGGGAGGACACATGAAAAATAAAAAATAAGCTAGAGGACAATATTGTTGTGCTAACATGCTAGCCTGATTATCATGGCAAAGGATTCTTAGAGTAGAATTATTTTAATCACGGCAAAACTTCAATCATAAATACACTCACAAAATAATTTACTGCATGTGAAAAATATACTGTGAACACACTTAATAAGGCTTTTTTTGAGTAGTAATATACATGGACAATATACAAAAAAAAAAAGGTGATACAATTTACAAACACAATCACCTGAAGGCAAAAAATGCATTTAAGCAAAGCAGACATCATAATCATATTGTTCTTTCTTTATTTTTTACTTTAGTAGGAGCTTGGTCCCCTGATTTCTAGGTAGTGAGATAGGACTCCCATGTTCCATGCCGAGCACGTTAAAAATCCCTTGGCTGTTACAAAACAAAGAGTAGGTTTAACAGCTACTTCCTGGACACAAAAAATCTACCCTATTTTATTTGTACCTTCCCCCAGGCTTAGTAAGTCGCAGGAAGTTTAAAATACCTATTACGAATAGCCTTCGGCTACCTGACAATAGACATTACCAACATGTCTGTATGAATACCAGGATTCTAAGGAGATTGTTATCCTCACATGTTCACCTCTTCGTAGGAAGTTAGCATCAATGCATTTACTGGTTTCTGCGTACGTTATGGTGTCAGTATTATACATAATCAACCAATCAATGTCTGTCGCTCCTTTCGGAGCATAGGCCCTTAACAACCCACCTCCAGCAACTTCAGTCTTGAGATGCCCTTTCTGCCTCTCTCCATTTGAGGTCCAGGAACCGAAGTTCATTTTCAGTGTCTCTTCTCCAGGTGTTTCTTGGTCTACCTTTCTTCCTCTTCCCCTGT
Organism: Ariolimax columbianus; assembly: GCA_036924085.1. Taxonomy (NCBI): domain Eukaryota; kingdom Metazoa; phylum Mollusca; class Gastropoda; order Stylommatophora; family Arionidae; genus Ariolimax; species Ariolimax columbianus. The sequence goes on from JAVGWX010000018.1 coordinate 51,820,836, forward strand.
GGATTCCATGCCAGGACCTGTGTGGCCACATTTGATGGTGTTTTACATAATGTGTGTCCTATCCAAAAATATTTCCTATGTTTGATCGGTTGCTCCACTGGTTGTTATTGACTCCTTTCCTGTACGTCTTCATTCTTCACCACATCTTGCCAGCTTATACCAATTATCCTCTGCATACATTTACTGACGAACGACTGGAGTTTCCTCTGCATTGTCTTTCTCCAAGTTTATTCTCTGCACATGTGTGCTTACTTGATATTGGAATGAAACAATCTTAACCTGGCATTAGTCTTTATTGCCCTGGATTTCCATACATTACTCAGTAACAGGAATGCTGTCCTTGCCTTTCCTATTCTAGCCCTTACATCTGTCCCTGTGCCCCCTGAAGTATCAATGGTGCTGCCCAAATATGTGAAGGTGCCACCTCTTCCAGTGCCTCACTTCCAAGCACGACTTCCTGTTTGCTTAAGGTGTTGAATTTAAACAGATTGGTTTTCTGTTTATAAACATAAATAAAATAGATAATGACCTCTGACAAAACACAATGTCAGCATAAATTTACAGTGGGTGGTGAGGAAATAGATCAGGTCACACATTTTGAATATCTGGGCTCCCGAATTGACAAAAATGGCGACTGCTCGAAAGAAATCAGAAGAAGACTAGCTATGGCAATGCAGAACAGCCTGAAGAAATTATGGCAAAGCACCAACAAAATGATAAAAGTAAAAGTCTTGAGAGCCTGTGTTTTTCCTGTGGTAGCTTATGGCTGCGAATCATGGACGATTACCAAAACTTCTAGACAAAGAATCGAATCCTTCGAGTCAAAATGTTGCAGAAAGATCCTCAGAATACCCTGGACAGAGAAAAAAGACAAATGTAGACATTCGGCAAGAGTTGAGCATAGAGGAGAACTGGTTTATCAATTCCATTTTGGCTAGAAAATGCAAATACTTTGGTCACATCAAGAGACACAACGGTCTTGAGAGAACGGTGATGAAAGGTATGGTGCCAGGCAAAAGAGGAAGGGTTAGACCAAGAAGACGATAGCACCAAGATATCCAGGAATGCCTGAGTATGGCTGTGGCGGAGGCTGGAGTTTTGGCAAGAAAACTAGTTTCTTTCAGACAGACTGTGATGGGAGCGACGTTCTACAAAGGACATGCTACATGATGATGGTGGTTTTCTTTATGTTATTAACATTTACTCCCAGTTTTGCTGAACACTACCTCGCCGTATTTTTCCCCTCACATATGGCTATCTGATAGCAGCACCAAGTCGTCTGCATAGTCCAGATCCTCTCGCTGTGACCACAATGACCAATGTATAACGGTTCTATTCCGTAATGTTGAGATCTTCATAATCTAGTCTATCACCATCAGGAACAAAAGTGACAGCAATAGGCATCCCTGCCTCACTCCTGTTTGTGCTTCAAATCTGTCGGCCAGTACACAATGTACCACTCTACAAACTGTGTTTCCGTACATATTCTGTATAAGCAATATTAAATTCTCTGGTATCCCATAGTGTCTCCAAAATAAAACTGTCATACATTTTCCCATTGTTGGGGTAGTTGAGGGGTTTTGAAGGCTAAGGACTACAGGCCGCTTCGCCACTGTTGTCGCCACATCATGTGCTGGCTATGTGTTTATTTCACCCCCAACAGAAAAACATATGCCATGCCGGGAATTCGAACCGCTGCCCTCCTTGTAGGCAGGCAGGCCTCCCACGGACTCCTCTGTCTCAGACTTAGCCATAAAATGCTTTGGTCTATCACCATCATCATGTCCTTGGCAGTACGTTGCTCTCATCACAGCCATTCGATAGGAATCTCATCAATCAGCAGTCAGTCTACTCGCCTGCTCCATGTTCATGGTCTCCTTGATGTCTTGTGTCCATCTACGTCTTGGTCGGCCTAGCCTCATCTTCCTAGAATAATGCTCTCCAGAACTGCTTTTTCCAGTCCGTCATGGAAGGATGTGGCCAAAAACCAAGTTTCCGAGACATATGGTTTACACTCAGATCTTGCAGGATAGCTTTATTTGTTACTTTCTTTACCCAAGGTATTTTGAGGATTGTTCTGTAGCATTTTGTCTCAAAAGCTCTAATCTTCTTTCTAACATTTGTGTGATGTCCATGTCTCGCATCTGTACATTGCCACAGGGAATATGGATGTTCTGAGGGTCTTAAATTGTAATTCTTTGTTAGTATAGTACCACACATTTTGCATACTATTCAGTTTCTGCTTCGCTATGGACAATTGTCCCCTCATTTTACTTGCACAGTCCCCATCGTTTGTTATCAAAGAGCCGAGGTATTCAAAGTAATCCACATGTTAAATTTCTTCATTACCAATAGTGATCTTGGGTTGGGGTCTGTGTGTGCCAATGGACATATCTTTGTTTTTGTTATATTCAGGAAAAAATTATGATCTTCACCGTGCTGAACGGCCGTAAGCAATTGTTACAGGCCATCAAAGCTGTTTGAAAGCGCAACTGTGTTATCTGCATATCTTAGTTCTGGAATCTCTTTTCCCCCCAATTAAGAATGGGTATAAACCTCCATTATTTTCACCTTTCCCGTGATATTCCCTGTGCATATGTTGAATAAGTAGGGAGAAAGGATGCAGCCTTGCCTAACACCTTTTAGGATCTCAAACCAATCTGATGTCCGTTCGTTGATTCTCACGGCAGCTTGCTGGTCACAGTAAAGTGTTTCTATTAGGTGTATCAGTGTGTTGCAAAGCCCATGTCTTTCATTATGTCCCATAGTTGCTGATGTTGTACACCGTCAAAAACTTTGGTCATGTATATAGGCTAGCATTGTATTTTCTGCATTTTTCAAAGATGTTTCTCAAATTGAAGATGTGATCTCTTGTGCCTCTGCCTTGTTTGAATCCTTCCTGCATTTTATGTATTTCATATTCACTTTCATTTTTAGTCTCTTCGTGATAATACGTAATAATATCTTTCTGGCATGGCTTATATGGGCAGTGGTGCGGTAGTTAGAGCATACTTTGGTCTATACTGTTGATAAATTATACATAAACCTGATTAATAACCTTTAATACTAACAAGGACTACAGTAAAACTGGTTTCTGTGACACTTTGTTGTACGATAGGTTGTCACAATACAGACTATCATTACAGTGTTTCCTTCTATCACTTGTGACTGACCAGACGATTGATAAAGCTGTGGAATAAAGGCTGCTTGTCTTGACAATAGTTACACAATACGCAGGCTTGGTTTTTATTTATACCTTTCCATATCCAAATAGAAATAAATGAGCTCTTACAGGGATTCAAAAGGGTGTGTCCAAATTAGAAGACACCAATCCTAGCTCATGACAGAAAGGTAATAAAACAATAGTTTAGTCGAAGAATCAACGTTATTGCACACGGTTTAACCCACAAGTGCTGTTCTCCATATTTTTGAAGAATCTCAGCAGATTGCACGAACTCCGTAGCACCAGCGAGGATATTGTAATAGATTGGGTAGACTGTAATAGATTGGGTAGATTTTTAACATAATTTTTTTAATTTTGCCCGGACAGCAGCCGTTAAGCTCTTTTAGATTTCCAACTGCTGAGGGATTTTTAAAGTGCGTGACACTGCACACCGATCTCTACTACCCAAAGATCCAGGGAAATACCTGAAAGTCCAGGTGAAACAATCCCGGTCTCCACTGTGATTTGAATCTGCGACCTTCAGCACCCGAGGCTGACGTCTTACCTCGAGCCCGCTCAGTCTCCTAATAATAAAACAATAATCAAGGTCATGTAAAACAGTAGGTTTGACTGTGGAGTGGACTTCCGAGCTATCCAGCTTGTCCTTTGAACAGGAAATTAGTTTGCAGCACCTTATGTTAACCCGTACAACAAAGCTAGAGGGAGTGCCATTGGAAGAGGTGTCTTTTACTTATTTGGGCAGCACAACTGGCACATCATTGAGGTACAGATGCAAAGACCAGAATTGAAAAGGCAGGTGTGGCATTTCTGACAGAGAACAATATAATATATAATACAATATCCCCGGCTTCAGTTTGGCAGGTGTGCCGTATGCCAGGTAGCCAACAATGTCCTGTATACAGTTTGATTTTTCGCCGTGTCGTACCATTTTGGACCTAGGTATCTCAGCAGACAAACTCGCCATGGTATGGGTGGGTGGCCGAGTGCTCGTGTTTAATCATATGGCCACCAAAATGTTGTTCTGAGTGTCGAGAAGTCAAGTGTTATCTTGCCGGAGCAGGATGGGATCATCACTCACGGATGCACATCCTTCTCTAAAACCATTCAAATGTCTTACTGAGGTTGAGTGCCTTGTCACTGTATAGTGATTGCAGTCTTCTGTAAACTTTCACAGGTTTCACGACTTCTTTCACAAGAAACTTTATCAAAACACGCTGTTCCATGCAAGCACCAAAAGTGTTTTCCACCATTTTTATTCATGTCATATGACTGGATAATGGCAAGTGGGCCACCTATTAGTAATAGGACACAAGTGCCACTAACTGATAGTAGTTCCATCACGCTTTAACCCATTCAGGTAGAACTAGAACCAAGAAATCCTGGTTTGACTTGAACGTCCTTCATATACATGTTAAGTCAGTGCTGTTTTATGGAACAGAAATATGGAGAACGATCAAGACAAAACAAAGTCTAGTTATTCATTAACAGATGCCCAAGAAGGATATGGACATAAAGTGGCAAGATATGGGGAGACCAAAACACACTTGGAGAAGGCAACTGGAGTGTTGTAACATATGGGAAGTAGAGCTATACTAATGAAGAGGGCAGAGCACAGACAGACATGGAGGTTGTTGGTTAAATATCAATACTCTGCAGTGAGCTCAATTGTTTTGATTGACTAATACATAAATAAATAAAATGGCAACAAAATATTAGAACATTCAAACATTTCCCGAATGGATTAAGGCTCGACACAACAAATCCCGGACGCTACGTCACTTACATTTTTTTTGAGGCGCCTTCTTCTTCTTCGTACGCTGTCAGACATCAACTTGTATTTGTTCGAAGAAAGTAGAAAGCAGCTGTCATCCTGAGGCTGTCGACACTGCCATAGAGCTTGTCTAGTGTTGCCACTGGTGATGGTCACATGTGCTTTCTCTGGTCCTCATATGTCGGGCAATTTTGCAGCAGATGTTCAGTGGTCATTTGTCCTGTACTACAGGTGCATTCGTCAGTACCATCTATCTTCAGTTTATTGAAAAGATGGTACCTCAGTCTGTTGTGGCCTGTGCGGAGTCTGAAGACCACGACCTGCTCTCTTCTGCTCAACTGGTAATAGGCATTTTTTGTGTAGCCAGTATCTTCTGTTTCCCATTTGGCCATGTATCTGGCCCTAATAAACACTTTGGACTCTTCGTAGGTCACACTAGAATCTGGTTGTGGTAATCTTGCATCTTCTTTTTCCAGTCTGTCTGCCTCCTTGTTGCCTTGAATATTACAGTGGGATGGAATCCACTGTACCACTACTCTTTTTGGTGCGGACTGCTGGCATAGTTGACAGAGTACTGCTCTTAAATCATTAAGTTTTTGAGGCGCCTGACATTTCATGACCAGGGTTGTATTTACCCTCACAATTTCCTCCATTTTTTACCTGGCCCTTATATTCTAAACAAATTTGTCGTTCCCTGGATTAAGGAAAATGTATACACATAAAGATAGTTCCCTGGATTAAGGGAAATGAATACACAAAAAGATAGTTCCCTGGATTAAGGAAAATGTATACACATAAAGATAGTTCCCTGGATTAAGGGAAATGAATACACATAAAGATAGTTCCCTGGATTAAGGGAAATGAATACACCTAAAGATAGTTCCCTGGATTAAGGGAAATGAATACACATAAAGATAGTTCCCTGGATTAAGGGAAATGAATACACCTAAAGATAGACAATTCTTTAATTAAACAATTCAAAGAGCATTTTCACAAGGCAAGCTAGGGAGTAAAACTACTGTGTCATAAATAAGTGTTAAAAAAATTATGAAGTCAAATTTCTGCTATATGAGTGTGACTTAACAATTATACATTTTGCTTGTCACACAAAACTGATTTACAGATGAATGCCATCAAACAACTTTTTAATGTCTCATAAAAAATTATTTCTCGTTACAATTCTGAATAAATAATTTATATATATATATAACACTGTTAAGACACTGTTTTTTTTCCCTAATACTATTGTGTCTCCACATAACAAAAGTAGCACAATCTATGGCAATACATTTTTTGACAAGCTACTTACTCTCTCTCTCTCTCTCTCTCTATATATATATATATATAAATGAATTTGCGTACTATATTTCATTCTTCATTGGATAAAAGGCACAAATTATAATTATGAAAATGGAGGAGTAAGGTAAATGTCTCATTATAATGATATTAAAAAATAAGTTTGTTTACTTTATTTCAACTCTTTACAGTATTCCTGTAGGCATAAGTGGCATGACAAGGTCAGACACAACCCAATTCTGTAAGATCTGGTATCGAACACAATCGTTCACTATTTTGTTAAACTACCACATTTACATATTTAGACTGAACTAAAGTTGACAGAATACCTGGTGCAGGCACAGCTTTCGCTTAATTTCAAAGGCAAAGGCCGCCGTCCATCGTAGATGATGAAGGCATAATTAATTTTGCTAGCGCTATTTTTAGTAAGGATTAACTGCGCTACTTTTTATCCTCCCTCTCTCGTCTCGTGCTGCTCGTCCCCAGTGGCAAGTCAAGGACAAGACGACTAGGGGACGACTACGTGATGCAGGGGACTCTGCATCAAGCACCCGTGAAAAAGACGGCAGAGTCCGGAGTCGAACCCACACCACCTGATCACGAGGCCGACGGCTTAACCACTTCACCATGGAATCTCCTTAATTTAGAGTAGAGTTATCAATCACCTGAAAAACATCAACGTAAGTCAATATCATATATTAACTTTTACTGAACCATTTGCGAAAAAATTATCGCTAGGGACATTGTCTCTGTATACCACCGGTGTTTGCTGTAGAAACGGGTGAATCGAAAACGAGACCATTTCCGTCCGCCCCGATTACAATACAATGCTATTTGACTTGAGATAATTTTGTTCTGTTTTACAAGAACGTAGATCATTCCATTATTGATTGTGATGAAGTTGGTGTAACAGATTGTTGTTGAGGTAGGTCTGTTTAGTTTGTAGATGTTATAAATACATTTGTAGTGGAAACTGCCAATCTGGTTAGGAACACTATCAGTGCTTTGTGGCAATTTCAATTTCATGGATTTACAAAACAACTGGGGTGCCCAAAAATGGGAAAGTCTAAATGTCTGTGTCACAATTTTAAAAATGTGGAAACTAGGAGGTTAACTATCACACTAGAACTTTTCAGCATTAGGTGGAGACAAAAGACCAAAATTAACTCTGTGATAATGTCAGTAAGTAGGTCACAAACTGATATGTTGGAAAATGTAGTTAGTAGTTTCCAAAGTTGTCATTAGGTGGAAGCAACATCCAGCTTTGTGATTACTGTAGGTAACAGATACTGGGTGTTACATCCATGTTCACAGCTCAGATTACAAAATGGCACCAACAACTGCTTGGTTGTTCAGTTCAGACTGTAGCAGGTGCATAGGATGATTCGAGCTGACAGGTGAGTAACAATAGACACTGTAGCAACCACAACATGGTGTTCACATGGTTTGGCCTACAGCATAATGCACAATGAATAGAATTTTCTGAAAGTGTGCTTCAAGTGGGTTACCCAGGCAACTGACTGACAAACACAAAATAAACAGAATGGGTCTGACCTTGCAGCATCTCTGTCAGAAGACATGATGAATAGGATTGCTACTGGGGACGAATCATGGGTGCATCACTACCAACCTGGGATCAAGATGCTGAGCAGCGCATGAGCTGCAGTGGTCAGCGACCCATGGCTGACTGTTAGCGTCAGGGCCTGCGAACCAGAGCTGCCAAGACCCTTCTACACCTCCATGCAGTGATCCTGGATAACAGGCTGCAGCAGGGCAGACTGGCTAAGGAGAAGGGATCGAAGAGGGAATGCTAACCCGGTACTCAAAAAATGCTTGCTGAAGTCGGATGTGTTGGACCAAAAGGTGCAAATATCGCAGTTAAGCTGTAAACTACGACAACGCATTACGTTCTCCTGACTACATTCTGCTACTTAAGCCCTTTCAGGGTTTGGTAGCTGGAGATAAGGAACGAACGAAGCCAAACCATCACTACCAACCTGAATCAAAGCGTGCTTCAATACAATGGAGACATTCTTCCTCACCTTGTGCTAAGAAATGAAAGGTTATGCCATTAGCACGGAAGATTATGTTAACAATGATTTAGGATTCTCACGGAGTGCTAGTAACCAATTTTCAGAAATAAGATGACAATGTGAATGCTATCATAGTGTGAAGGTCTGTTTATGTTTTGGGATGTAATTAGAAGAAAATGTCCAGGCCTGCTGATGGAGGTATACTGCTCCATCATGACGATGCCAGACCACATAAGAGTCGATTAACCCAGAAGAAAATGTCCAGGCCTGCTGACTAGAGATAAACTGCTACATCATGACGATGCCAGACCACATAAGCGTCGATTAACCCAAAAGAAAATGTCTAGGCCTGCTGACTGGAGGTATACTGCTCCATCATGAAGATGCCAGACCACATAAGAGTAGATTAAGCCAGAAGAAAATGTCCAGGCCTGCTGACTGGAGGTACACTGCTCCATCATGACGATGCCAGACCACATAAGAGTAGATTAACCCAGAAGAAAATTTCCAGGCCTGCTGACTGGAGGTATCTCCATCATGACGAAGCCAGACCACATAAGCGTAGATTAACCCAGAAGAAAATGTCCAGGCCTGCTGACTAGAGGTATACTGCTACATCATGAGGAAGCCAGACCACATAAGAGTCGATTAAGCCAGAAGAAAATGTCCAGGCCTGCTGACTGGCGGTATACTGCTCCATCATGAGGAAGCCAGACCACATAAGAGTCGATTAACCCAGAAGAAAATTGACTAACTAGGATGCCGCCAACTTCAACATCCACCATGAGGCCCCAATTTTTCCCAGAGCGATTTTCACCTGTTTGGTCCACTAAAGACCCACCTTGACGGGTCACTCTTCACGAATGACAGATGTTGAATGTGAAGTGCAAATGTGGCTGAGACCAGCAGACCAAGGACTTCTATCCTGTAGGTTTTGGTGCACTGTTTAAGGAATTTGATAATGTATCAACAAATTATATTGAGAATAAAGGGACAGTTATGTGCAATAAAAAATTATTTTCAAGCTCGACCGTCATTGAATTTTTTAAAAATTGTCTTTGGGAACCTATTTACTGACTTGCCCTTGTATATCAATGTAACTTTATAATAATAGTTGTCCATCACAAGTGATGAAGACCACTCTCTTTGTTCAGCCGTGTGGACAGTCGTATCACTTGCTGTGTCCGCTGAAATGGGTGACTTGCGCGGTGATTTGGATTAAAGTGAGGAAGAAACTGCGCCTTTTGTCAACCTCACTCACAGAGCCTAAGCTACCTTGTGCCAGTGGCAAGACATTCATCGAGACGACTGGAGATAGCATAGGATGCAGATATTGCCTCAGGGTTACCACCGAAGCCTTTCCGTGAACATGTAACCCGCAGGGTAGAAAGGTGGGAAGGCATCTAACGCAGTTTGTCGTGCCTTTTTGATAACCACAAGAGGTCGTATGGACAACACTCAGCGTGTGAGTGACTCTGGCATCTCTCCCCAGCTGTATTCAGCTCATCATAGTAGCATCTTAAATTCCCACACGCCAAATTCGTGAAGGTGAACCGGCAGAACTAACCCGTGAAATACGTCACAGGTATAAGCGTAGTGCCATTCAGCCGGCGTCCAGACCAGGACAAACGGATGGAAGAAATCACAAAAAAAGAACGAAATATCAAGTCCAGACGGAAAACAACTCCACATTTTCGTGAATACAAGTGTAAGTCGTCGACTAGTGTGAATTCCAGGCAAATCCGTGGTCTGGCGGCATCCACAATGATCCAAAACAGTAGAGAAATGTAGACTCGCAGCCAGTTATGGCACCATCTTTATAATATCTATCCGATAAATTGATAACCACATTAAAATGCGAGTTACTTATGAATATTATCTAGAAATAAATTTCTTATAAACTGTCACCTTTTTCTACTACCACTTTGACATTTGATGGCTAAAAATTATCACGTGTTACAATGTCATAAATATGTGTCATTTGATAAATGTCTGACAAATGAAAAGACATACAAATAAAGATAATACATATGGATATTGGACAAAAAATACACCTCTTTAATTTATGTTACATAATAATTGCCCATAATATATATCAGCATTCAATGGACAAAAGACAAAAAATAATCACTTGTGAAATTGTCATAGTACAAGGCATTGATAAGATAATACTATTGATAACATTCCCAGTATGCAGGTATCAACAGATACATTTTGAGGTATGCAAACAACACTCGATATGAACACAGAACAAACATATCCACAATTGAACTGCTTCAAAAATGTCAGACAAAAATTAAGAACATAAATTCATTTGGAGTTTTTGCAAATCTGTTGGACAATAGCGTAGCACATGTCAGTAAATACATACACAAATAAGTAAGGATCACTGCCGAAGACAGATGTGTCAAACCAAAAGGTGCAAATATCGTAGTCAAGCTGTAAACTAGCGACACAATGCATTCCATTCTCCGGACTACACTCTGCTACTTGCAATGCCCTGTTCAGGGCTTGGTAGCAAGAGATTGAGAAAGTAAGGATCAGTTATATGTCAGGATAATAACAAAAAGAGCACTGTTAAAAAACAAACTCTTGTTTATTAGGCCTGTGTACTCAGCACCCTTCTATCTATATATCTTCAGTCCACTTATATCGGACGTTGTGAGGAGGGGTCACCTTTGTTCCATATTTTTTTTGGCAGGTGAAAATCCACTGGTGACTTGCCAGGTCAATCCCAGCATCTGTTAGCCCATGGAATATACGATCGCCTATTTCTGAGACTGGTTAAGGCGGAAGCGTAAATTAAACAAGGTAGACCTGCAGCCTGTCAAGCGCCGTCTAAGCCGCTCCGCTAGCCACATAACCAAGACCTGAAGTTATAGCCACACAGTCCCCTTTTTTTGCAACATTCTCTGTGGGGCGAATATCCCGAGAATAATTTGAGTAGATTTTTTAACTTGAATTTTGTCCTCCTTTATGGCAGTGAAATATGGTCTACCTGCACGCGCCAGGATGGTTAAACAGCTTTCACATGAGGTGTCTGGACAGAATCCTGCGAGTTGGGCGGTAGGACAAGATCACCAACAGACATATTGGAGAGAACAGGCACTGTCACGATCTTTTTCCATGCTTAGTCTTCGAAGGCTGGGACACGCTTGGAGGATGGATGATGGCAGAATGCCAAAAGATCTTTTCTATGGGGAATTACAGTTGGGGAAAAAATGTCTCGAGGCCAGCCCCTACTTTGGTACATGGATGCATGCAGGAGGGATATGAATGATGCGGGTGTCGATATGGAATCATGGGAACTGGGTCGGATTGTGTTACATGGAGGTGCAGGATTAAGCATGGAACGATTAAGCATGGAACACAAACAAAGGAGATACTGATTGCAGACAGGCTAATGAGTCAGTGTTTAAAAGGAAACGCCACACCATGTAATGCCGCAAACAGTCGTGATTTTCCTTGCACACACTATGGAAGACTTCTCTGTTCGGATTGGTCTTACAAATCCCATTCTTTATGGTCAAGGACTGTAGTTACATCCTTTTTTTTCTTTCTCTCAAAGCACAATTACTATCGTCTGACAAGATGGAAAGAGCCGATGAAAAAAGTTACATATCGGGATAATTTTAAATGAAGTTCCATAGCAGAAGCTGCCATTGGGAATGAAGTGTTAGAGACTTAACTGTACTAAGCCACATCTCGTGTGAGGTTTTAAGTAGCCACTTTCCTTCCTCGCTGCCTTTCTTTCACTAACCATAGGTCAAGTCCCCATTTACTAATGATCCCGCTATACAGCTGGATCAACTGAAGCGTGCTGATAGTGGGAGTTGAACCCTGTACCTTTGTCTTAAAAAACCAGTGTTCTACCACTACATTAATAAGACTTCTATTGAGATAATAAGGCAAAGAAAATTAATCCTTTTTAGCTCGCAGGTGACGAAATACACGGTCGAAAATCTAAAAAAAAGTGACCTGTACGAACAAAACTGATCTATGAAACATGCGTTTGTGGGATTTCATTTTTTTTTTTACGGCTCTACGCGATGGTTGCAACCACGCAATTGACATTTAACTGTGAGGTTATTTCCTATAGGCAGACATTTGCAAAAGTTACGATATTTGAACCTCAAATCATTTTTCGCGAGTTGGGCTTTCAAGACCCGAGAAATGATATATTATTTATGTCAAAGTCCAATGATCGTGCTTCTGGATTCAACACACATATCGATTCAGACTTTGACTGGGACATATAATACGAAAGGTACACATACAGGAATTGAGGAATATATCGGTGAAATACACAATCTAGCAGGTACAAAAAAAAAAACACTCTAGAATTGTAAGACCTTTGACGAAGAAAACAACGTTTAGTTTCTGCAAACCCTAATAGAAGAAAATAAAATGTGGAATTTCTGCAAACCGTAATAGAAGAAAATAAAATGTGGAATTTCTGCAAACCAAAATGTGGAATTTCTGCAAACCCTTGTGACAGTTCACCTGTGGAGTATGGGTGTTTAGGGCTGAGGAGATTGGGCTGGCGACTGTGTTCGCTAAGAATCAAAAGTTGCCTGAATGTTGTTGGATGAACGAACGCAGGTCACTCTAGGGTCAATCGCCAATCTCGACACTAGGTCGACAAGAAAGCGAGAGATTAGGTACATGATAGGTAGAAGACTGTCTAGTCAGCCATGGGTGTCAGTACTGACCATTCTGGTGTCAGACTCAAAAGGGATAAGGGTTGTTGACATCAAATACTTACACGTCAGGCTACCACTAATTAGAATGACAGTGGCTTGTGGATATTTCAGCCACTGTCTAGTCAGCCATGGGTGTGAGTACTGACCATTCTGGTGTCAGACTCAAAAGAACGCAGAAGAAAAAATGTGAGTGGACAATTCGCCTGAGTACGTGATCTGATTATATACGAGTGTGCAGATCAAGGATTTGAGTTAGCTGGAACCATTAAGTTGTAACTAGATTAGAGTTTGTGAATTGTGTTACTGTATATATAGACTTAAGACTCTGGGTTTCTATGTAGTTTACAGAAGTAACATCAACAGCATTTTCTTGTATCTTCTGTGTTAGTTTAATATATATTATTTAGTTTAGAAGTTCTTTTCTTTTGTTGATATTGTGCAACAATTATTCTTGTTAATAAATATTATTTTGTCTCAATATTTAGCAACAGTTTTAGTGTTTTCTGTGTGGAAGTGTAGCGTCATTTAGTCAATGCTGTCAGTCAGTAAACTCTGAAGTAAAGTCTACTCTATCACATTTAAATTATTGGTGCCATGACCAGGATATCAATAACCCTAACCTGCTACACCCTAATAAAATTAAACAAAGGGTTGTCAACAACTAGACCTAGGGGTTATAATAGATCATACAGGTAAGTCGAGTGAGCAAGTCCAGGTGGCAGTGAAAAAGGCAAATGCAATGTTAGATATGATAAAAAGAAACAAACATAGGAGCAAGGAAGTGATAGTCAAAATGTATAAACCATTAGTTAGACCTAGAATGGAGTACTGTGTACAGGTGTGGAGTCCTTATCATAGAGGGGATATAAACATGCTGGAAAGAATACAAAAAAGAGCGACAAAGCTGATAGTGGGAGTCCAGAATTACAGTTATGAGGAAATACTCAGAAAAACTGGCCTACAGTGTCTAGAAGAGAAGAAAAATCGAGGTGACAATACAGGTTTATAAGGTGATCAGAGGAACGGATAATTAGACTAACAAGTTTTTCAAAATACAACCACTCACAAGAACAAGAGGGTATAGCTACAAATAAACTAAAGAGAGGTCCAAATTAGATATTAGGAAATATTTTTTTAGTCAGTCAGAGAGTGGTGAATGCTTGGAATGCATTGCCACAAGACGTAGTGGAGGCAGGGACAATTAGTGCCTTTAAGAATAAATTGGATGCACATAGCTTTTAGAGCAAGGTAATGTCAATGAAACTGGTTGTATAGACTCTGCAGAAACTTCTAAACCAGTATAAAGACGTTAAATTAACTAAAATTCTTGTAAAACCTTTGACAAAAACAAATAAGAACATAAAATGTGGAATATCTGCTAACCATAATAGAAGAAAATAAAATGTGGCGTTTCTGCAATATTGAATGAATGAGCTGACAGCAGCCAGCGACTCACAGCTCGCATCAGTCAGTGACCAAGACACTATTCCGCCTCCACGTGGTGGACCTGGAAAATAATCTGCAACCATGCAGCTTGACCAAGGGATTAGGGATTGAAGCGGGAAAGCAAACTTGAACCTTAAATCGGCAGAAATGCGCAGATATCACAGCCTCGCTGTAAGCTATAACACATCGTCACAAACGTCCTTTTCAGAACGAATGCCGAAGAAAAAGAAGAATATACTGTTTTAACAGGTTGCTGGGAAAACTTCTCTCACGCTCTAGGTGATTCATTAGTGGTTAATCTGATTATAGCCGCGCTCCCATCCAAATCATAAACCTACAAACCAGATAAACATCAGAGAGGCTGCAGGAAAACCACAAATCAAATACTGATAATTTAAATAAGTATGGATCAGTTTTACAGGGCACATATATAAAGGTTAAAGGGAGGGCTCAACTTCATTGCCTCGGGTTTCCCCATAAGGTTCTGTCTCTCTCAGCAGAACAGCATCCCCGCCTGCTGAGAGCATCGCACAAAGCACGAACTCCGTAGCTGTAGTGATGAACCCAGGGATCTCCGTAAAAATTGACATCGTGAACCGACTGTCGCAGCTCGAATTCGAGCCCCGACCGTCTGAACACGAGGCAAGCGTCTTCACCACTTAATGTACCACCAAAAGGTCTTCATCTGGGACTTAGTCCCACATGAAAAATACAATAAGATTCTGCTCATTTCTATGCATTTCAGACCCATAGAAAAATGCAGAACAGTCAGTCTTTTTTCACTGGCAAATATATATAAAAGCCTACAAACATATGTACAATTTCATAATGTATGCGCAATACAGCTACACTTAAATTAAACGAAAATTAATATAGTAAAACGAATATACAGTACATATTGAATACTTAAAAAATATTCTCGTTTGTATAGCCCAACAAATGTAAACTTGAAAAACCATCATCATCATCATCATTCCCATAACCTAGAAGGTCGTTGAGGGACTGTTATTGCAGTTTGTAGTACCAGCTCCCGCCATACAACAACGGTGTGTCTTGGGCTGCTACACACCTGGCAGAGCCCATATCTGTCCAGGTGGCAGTTCATTATAGTTGTCTAAGTTTCATACAACAAAGCTGACCCTGTCTTCAGCTAGGACGAAGGGCGCCAATCTCGTGAAGTTCGGCCGTGTGAACTAGACCGTGAAATGACATGTTTAAGCGTAGTGCTATTCATATCCATTCCAGGATAATCGGACGAATGAAACACACAAAAAGAATGAATTAATCAGTCCAAATTGAAAAAAACCAACACATTTCCGTGAACACAAGTCGTCGACTAGTGTAAATTTCAACAAATCCATAGTCTGGCGGCATCTATAATGAACTAAAACAGAAGAGCAATGTAGACCCCCAGCCAGTTATGGCGCCATCTTTATATTTACAGTATATTTATTGCTAGTCTTTTTTCAAGAAAGACAATCTATCCTCTTTCTACTAAATGGAATCGTCCTTTCAATATCAGACTTTGTCCACGAATATTTGCTGCGTAGCATATCCACCATCTTCTATGATCTTAGAAAGTTCATATAGTTAGTTTCTGTAACTACTGTGTCTCTATTAGTTATTGGAGACGCATGAATCTACTGTCCTGGTCGTGGTGGTGTATGCAGGAATGAAAGGGCCGACATCCTGGCCCCAGTAGAGGCATTGGCAATGGATAGAGGTGGCATGAAGTTGATTAACAAATGCCTTTTGGATGAAGACACTGCAGTTGATGAACCAGCAAATCAGATTGCAGGATTTTGAAATCATACATGGGGTCCAGCAGAGAGAGGGGCCTCTGAGAAGAGCAGCAGAGAGATGGGCCCCGGAGTGGAGCAGCAGAGAGAGAGAGGCCCATGAGAGAGGCCCCTGAGAAGAGCAGCAGAGAGAGAGAGGCCCCTGAGAGGAGCAGCAGAGAGAGAGGCCCCTGAGAGGAGCAGCAGAGAGAGAGGCCCCTGAGAGGAGCAGCAGAGAGAGAGGCCCCTGAGAGGAGCAGCAGAGAGAGAGGCCCCTGAGAGGAGCAGCAGAGAGAGGCCCCTGAGAGGAACAGCAGAGAGAGGCCCCCAAGAGGAGCAGCAGAGAGACAGAGGCCCCTGAGAGGAGCAGCAGAGAGACAGATGCCCCTGAGAGGAGCAGCAGAGAGACAGAGGCCCCTGAGAGAAGCAGCAGAGAGAGAGAGAGGCCCGTGAGCGGAGAAGTAGTGTGTACAACCAGTAGCCGCTAGCCATGTTAGTAATAAGGCTATTATGTTTTTTTAGTGTGTGTGCGCGCGCACGCGTGAGTCGCTATAGTCAAGAGGTTAAGGCCCTCGCCTCTCCCAGCCATGAACGAAAACAGTGGGCAATTGAAACCCGGAAGTTTCAAGTGACCCCTGGTCTCACAGGAAGTAAGACCAGAGTGTCTGCACCCAGAGTTATCTCCAGTCGTCTTGACTAATAGTCTTGCCACTGGTTCAAGGTAACTCAGGACAAGAGATAAAATGATGGCCAGCGCATTCCCTTCCTCGCTATAATCTAAATACAGCGCACATCACATTATCAAGAAAAAAAACCTGATGATGTGGCCATCATCGCTTGCAATGGGCAACAATAATTAAGTTTTCCTATAGCTGCAGTGCGGATGGAAAACCACACAGATCAAGGACGACGATGACGATGATGTGGTGTTGACTAGTGATGTGTGATGTTCGTCCATCACATGTGAAGAAGACCACTCTCTTTGTTCATCCGTGTGGACAGTCTTTTCTCTTGCTGTATCCGCTGAAATGGGTGACTTGCACTATGATTTGAATTAAAATGAAGAAACCGCGCCTTTTGTCAACCTCACTCTCTGGTCTTGAGCTACCTTTGGCCAGATTTCGAGACGACTGTAGGTAGCACAGGATGCAGATTGTTCCTCAGGGTTTACTCCTGAAGCCTTTCCTGTAAACAGGTATTCTACAAGGCAGCGGAGGTTGATGACATCTATCGTTGTGTGGTGCCTTTTTTCCATAACCGCAAGAAGTCATAGTGGCATCTCTCCCGGGCCGTGTTCTAGTCCATTATAATCATGTCTAAATTTCAGTCACACCAAAACCAAAGCTGTCTGCAGCTAGGGCGAAGGGCACCAATCTTGTGAAGTTTAGCCGTGTGAACTTGACCGTGAAAATATGACAGGTTTAGCGTATTGCTAATTCATGTTAGCTCGTAAATCACTTTCAATTCCCTTATACACTTTCTCAACATTCACAATTGTGCTAAAAATATTTGTCAACCACTGTATAAGCAGACCGATGTAAAGTAAGGCCAACTGATACCCAACTGTGCATATAACTAATACAACTGATACCCAACTGTGCATATAACTAAAACAACTGATAAAGATGGAAATAAAGGAAAAGGCCGCCGTCCATCGTAGACAATGATGGCAAAATTAATTTTGCTAGCGATATTTTTAGAAAGGATTAACTGTGCTACTTTTTATCCTCACTCTCTCATCTCGTGCCGCCCGACCCCAGTGGCAAGTCAATGACAAGACAACTAGGGGGCGACTACGAGATGCAGGGGACTCTGCATCAAGCACCCGTGAAAAAGACGGAGGAGTTCGGAGTTGAGCCCACACCACCTGATCACGAGGCCGATGGCTTTATCACTTCGCCACATAATCCCCATAAAGATGTAAATGGATTGAGAAATGTGTACTTAAATGCACACCAATAAGGTCCTACTTGAATAAACATATATACCTACCTAACAGTAAACTTTAAAAATGAGAAATTCAAATGTCAACGGAGCAGAAAAGATAACTTCTATTTACATTCAATGACTTTAAAATGAAAATAAACATAAAAGCACTCTACAATTTTTTAAACAACACCAGTTTTGGTTTTAAATTGGTGACTAAATATTAATCTTTACCGTGCCACATCACTAAAAGGTGACGGTTCACCGGTTTATCGTGTATAAACTTCCGGGTTAATGTTTTGGAAACGGCTAAACATATGAATAAAAAATGAACTAACTTCTGTCCGCTAGTGTTTCAACTGCGAAAATCGCTTGTCGAATTTTAAAAGTGAATTTTATAACAATTTATTCTCCTCTTGATTCGGATTTGAAGATTATGCCATTATTTAGGGTGATGAAGTTAGGGTGTTGCAACGGGATTTTTAAAAAACGCAGATCTGGTTGGTTATTTGCGTATATGTAATAAATACATTTGTAGTGGAAACTAACTGATATGCTGATCTTGTAAAACTGCATTATCTGTCCTATGTGGCAATTTCACAAATTGTCAGTGGATACGGTACCCCCAGAAATAGGCGAGTGTAAATGTTTGTGCTGCTTTTTATCATCAACATATTGTATCTCAGAATCTAACACACACACAACAAAAACACCAACAAGTTCTTTATTTTGTCTCTGTACACAACAAAATCATATCTATAGACCAACAATAAAATTGTTACACGCTCTCAAAGTCAACAACCATAGCAAAATGTGACGTGCTGAAAAATAAAGCTGCTGTAAGGGGAAATTGCATTAATTTTTAGCGCGATCTTGGAAAGGTTAAGAAACACTGTCAGGTAATAAACCATAAGGATATGATTTAAACCTATAATCAGTGACACGACTCACAACCTGAACTTGAATAGTTCAGATTCTCAAAACAGCAAAACCAAAAATATAGTGCATAACAAAAAATGTGTGCTGGAATCAGAAGCACCGGGGTTTATGTGCAAAACACAAAACAAGGCATACTATCTTAATGGGGGAACAATGCAAACAGAAACCATAAGTTTACCCAAACAACTATGTAAGACTAAATGTATATATTTTTTTATTTCTTTCCTAGGGAGGGAGACTGTTTGATCAAGGAAAACATACTGATCAGACATGTTAGTTTGGGTCAGGCAAAATATACTGAAAGACCCCTACCTTGACTTCCCCGTAGTTCTTCCTGCAAACGAGCTGTTTTCATAGCAGTCTGGCTAACAAGGTGTGGGATCGACGTGTTTCCTGTAGTAGTGAGCGACACACAGATGAAGCCAAGCATAGCACAACCGCTTGGAGGATTTTCAGTCCACCTTCATCAGCATACTCAGGATGTGAGGAAAACTAGTGAAACCTGCCACTTAATGTCCTTTTCAGGGCACACAAAAAGAGTAATCTTGCCATTGTGGGCATGTTATGGATTTGGCAATGAATTGCACAAAAACCATTGTCCATAAAACCACACGGCAAACAAATTGACTTGTAAGTCTTTATAAGCTGGATACTGATGACGGAGCTGGCTGCTTACACCAGGAACAGCACACCACAGTTGACCAAGACTCAGAGATACTACCCTGAGTTACATAACGGAAAACTACCCAAGCATGGACTGGACCCATGCATACACCGACGGTTCCGTAACAAATACAACACAGAATGGAGGGGCAGGAGCATTTCTGAACCTACCAAATGGCATAAAAATAACACTGTCATTCGCTACTGGAAAATACATAAGCAATTTCAGAGCGGAGGCAGAGGCACTGAGGGCGGCAGTGGAAGAAATGGTGACAGATAAAAGGAATGAAAGCCACATAGTCCTGCTTACAGATGCTCTGGCCGTAGTTACAGCACTAAAAAGCCAGAAAAATACTGAACTTAATGATTTAAGAACAGTACTCTGTCAACTATGCCAGCAGGCCGCACCAAAAAGAGTAGTGGTGCAGTGGGTTCCATCTCACTGCAACATCCAAGGCAACGAGGAGGCAGACAGACTGGCAAAAGAAGGTGCAAAACTACCACAACCAGATACTAGTATGACATACGAAGAGTCAAAACGGCTTATTAGAGCTAGATACATGACCAAATGGGAAACCGAACATACTGGCTACACCAAAAACGATGCCTATTACCAGTTGAACAGAAGAGAGCAGGTCGTGGTCTTCAGACTTCGCACTGGCCACAATAGACTGAGGTACCACCTATTCAACAAATTGAAGATAGGTGGCACCGACGAATGCCCGTGTGGTACCGGGAAAATGGCCGCTGAGCATTTGCTGCAAAACTGCCCGACATACGAAGATCAGAGAGAGCAGATGTGGCCATCACCAGTGGCAACACTAGACAAGCTCTATGGCAGTGTCGACAACAGCCTCAGGATGACCGCTGCTTTTTTCGAAAAAATAATGGTTACTGTCTGACTGCGTACGACGAAGAAGAAGACCAAGACTCTATTCCGCTTGAAGTATTTGCTATGAAAACAGGATATACTCGTGTAGTCTGACTATGAGAATAGGCAAACTCAGTCCCAAAAATGTCGTGCTGAAACCGGATATCAGGCCAAAAGACTGATATTTCAGCCTACCTGTATACTGAGACACAAAATCCTTTCCATAACGAACGCCAGAATAAATGAAAAGATAAGCTGAATAGGGTAAATTAAAATGTGTTGGACCTATGCTCCGCCAATTTGAGTGATGGTTTAAAATATATATATATATAGTTTTAATTTTCTCACAAAACACGAAGTCCAAATGACACTCGTCATATATTTCAAATCAGCCAGCAAGGCCGAAGATACAGCACAGTGAATGAGCTGACAGCTGCCAGTGACTTATAGCTGGCGGCTTGCATCAGGATCAGAAAACCAGAGCTGAGCTAGACTTCTCTTCTACCTCCAAGTGGCCCTTGAAACAGGCTGCATTCGTGCAGCCTGACTAAGAGAATAGGGATTGCAGTGGGAAGGCAAACTTGGTACTTAAAAACAATCCAGCTAAAACCGGATGTATCGGTCTGAAAGGCATATATATCACAACCTCACTGTAAACTACAGCACAATATCCTTTTCAGGACATAACGCAGAAGCAGCAGCCAGCGTGCAGACACACACAGACAGACACGCATGTTAAGACATTTGTTTAAAGCTATCAAAGAATGTCTGTCCTATTTTTATGAACTGTCTTTCCACTGAACCAAAAGGAATACAAGTAATTCCCCCTGTTATATTCTGTATGATAATAGCTAGGAGCTTTATCTCAAGCTTCTTGTCTTGGCTATTATAATCTTGCCCGAGGTGTGCCCTTCCAATGTACCGTCATTAGTCCCAATTCAGATCCTTCTCACTTTCTTGAGGGACTACCAGAAGCAATTTTTGGAAGAAGATGTTGACAAAAGCTGAAATCAAGAAAGAAATATTTATTGAAGCATAAACAACACAAATCTTGAATAATAGCTACTGAAATATTTACTTAAGCGCTCCTTTTCTACCATGAGGGAAAAGATATTTTCTTGTTCAGGCCTCAATAACAAATAGGCAGTTATTGACATTTATCATGGTAGGAGTGGAATATATGGAAACTTCACGGCCGCGATTTGTAAACAAAGAATGTTGTTCATGACAACAATCACAAAAGTATGTTTCCGCACTTGAGTAACATATATAACGAACAGAAAAGGAAGTAAAATACTGGGCTGCACAGAATTCGAACACAGGACCTCCAGGTGATGAAAGAGACTTGCCACAAGAGTGAAATGAGTTGAGTTTACAACTCGCTGCCTTGAAGTTTCTACATATTCCTTTCCTTACCATGATTCTTAATTGAAAATACCATTGTTCATGGGGAGGAAGACTAACGTCTGGTCAGGTACAACATACTGGTCAGACATGTTAGGGTCAGGCATAACATACTGATCAGACATGTTAGGGTCAGGCAAAATATACTGGTCAAGACCCTCACATCAGCTTCCTCCTTGGAAATGGGCTGTTTTCATGGCAGCATGGCTAACTAGGTGAGGAATCAACGTGATCTCCATAGTAGTGAGCAACACGCAGATGAAGCCAAACATAGCGCAACCGCCTGGAAAACCACGGTTCTCCACGCTTGGGATGTGAGGAAAGCTACTGCAACCCACCACTTAACATCTTTGGCAGGGCGCATAAAAAAGTAAACCTACTCATTGTGGGCATTCGAAACAAACACAAACCAAAGTTCATTGTTTGTCTGCCTGCATACAAGCATTGATGGTTTGTATTGTCTATGCGTAATATGCCAGGAAGGTTAAGAAGTAATTGAGTTATGAAATTGGGGATTTTATTTCATAACAACAAGACTACCCGAATTGTCACGCATTTTTAGTGTGTATCATGGGCTAGTACCGTAACTAGTATTTCGGTTACCCTGTGTTGTATTTCCACGTTCCTGTGAACATGGCAGAACTTCATGAGATTGGCGTCCTTTGTCCTGTTTGCTGACGGTTTTAGTGTGGCTGGGAAATATGCACACATGCCAATAATAGACTAACACATCGCCTTTGAGAGATTCGGCCCTGCCCAGTAAGCAACATGTCCGTGGCATCGCCTTGGAGAGATTGGGCCCTGCCCGGTAAGCAACATGTCCGTGACACCTCGGTCACGACAGGTAAGGTGCTCGCCTCTCAAAGCAATGAATGGAAACAGTGGGCGATCAAATCACACAAGTTTCAAGTGACTCCTGGTCTCAAGGGAGGTGGGTACAGAGTGCATACATCCTGAGGTACCTCCAGTCAGTCTTGACTTATGTCTTACCACTGGTGCAAAGTAGCTCAGGACCAGAGAGTGAGGTTGATGACCAGCACAGTTCTTTCCTCACTATAATCCAAATACAGCACAGTTTCTTCCTCACTATAATCCAAATACAGCACAGTTTCTTCCTCACTATAATCCAAATACAGCACAGTTTCTTCCTCACTATAATCCAAATACAGCACAGTTTCTTCCTCACTATAATCCAAATACAGCACAGTTTTTTCCTCACTATAATCCAAATACAGTACAGTTTCTTCCTCACTATAATCCAAATACAGTACAGTTTCTTCCTCACTATAATCCAAATACAGTACAGTTTCTTCCTCACTATAATCCAAATACAGTACAGTTTCTTCCTCACTATAATCCAAATACAGCACAGTTTCTTCCTCACTATAATCCAAATACAGCACAGTTTCTTCCTCACTATAATCCAAATACAGTACAGTTTCTTCCTCACTATAATCCAAATACAGTACAGTTTCTTCCTCACTATAATCCAAATACAGCACAGTTTCTTCCTCACTATAATCCAAATACAGTACAGTTTCTTCCTCACTATAATCCAAATACAGTACAGTTTCTTCCTCACTATAATCCAAATACAGTACAGTTTCTTCCTCACTATAATCCAAATACAGTACAGTTTCTTCCTCACTATAATCCAAATACAGTACAGTTTCTTCCTCACTATAATCCAAATACAGCACAGTTTCTTCCTCACTATAATCCAAATACAGTACAGTTTCTTCCTCACTATAATCCAAATACAGTACAGTTTCTTCCTCACTATAATCCAAATACAGCACAGTTCTTTCCTCACTATAATCCAAATACAGTACAGTTTCTTCCTCACTATAATCCAAATACAGTACAGTTTCTTCCTCACTATAATCCAAATACAGTACAGTTTCTTCCTCACTATAATCCAAATACAGTACAGTTTCTTCCTCACTATAATCCAAATACAGTACAGTTTCTTCCTCACTATAATCCAAATACAGTACAGTTTCTTCCTCACTATAATCCAAATACAGTACAGTTTCTTCCTCACTATAATCCAAATACAGTACAGTTTCTTCCTCACTATAATCCAAATACAGCACAGTTTCTTCCTCACTATAATCCAAATACAGTACAGTTTCTTCCTCACTATAATCCAAATACAGTACAGTTTCTTCCTCACTATAATCCAAATACAGCACAAGTTACATCATCAAGGCAAAACCGTCAGATGATGTAGCCATCATTGCTTGTGATAGTCAACTAAGCACCTTAACCTATATCTCTCTTATGGCAAAGTGCTTCCGTCATCCGGCAGTCCATGCGTGGTAGCAGGGGTTTGAGAAGGAACAGCGAAGAAGTTACCAAGATGCATGAATGAGAACACACCCGATCAACAAATACACTGCAAAGACAAAACACATTTACTCACTAATTTTTGACTGAATAACATGCGGTTTGTCGGTCCAACGGTTTCCAATAATGTAAAAGATTGTGCCAATCCCAACCAGACCCAAGGCCAGCAGACTTTCTACAGTTTTCTGGTAGAAGGTGAGTGCTACCAATGCAAGGCTGATGACACACAGTGTGGCAGGTAAGGCTATTGGAACCTATGTCATGATATGTACAGAAGCTATAGTGAGTGACAAGAGTTTGTCAAATTTAATTTTTAAAATGACTAAATAATCAAGGTGAAAAAAGGAATGAGACAAAACTTGGTTACAATAGAAACAAAAAGTTCAAATGATGATAGCAATGAAGGAAAAAAGTCAAAAATAGTGATAGTTGTAAAAAAAAAATATCTATCTATCTACCTACCTACCATCTTCAGCCCACTTGTGTCATTAGACGTTGTAGGGAGTTGCGACCACCTTTGTTTCATATATTTTGGCAGGTGCAAATCCACTGGAGACTTGCCAGGTCAATCCCAGCATCTGTTACCAAACGTTTTAGGGACAAGTTGGTGATGGAAGTGTAAATTAGAGCAAGGTAGACTTGCAGCCTGTCAGGCGCTATCTAAACCACTCCGCTAACCACATAATCAAGACCTGATGTTATAGCCAGACTGTTCCCTTTTTGCAACATATTCTCTGTGGGGCGAGAATCCCTAGAATAATTTTAGTAGATTTGTAACTTGAATTTTGCCCAAGCAGTGGCCAAGGGATTTTTAATGTGCGCGCCACTGCACTCGGGTGTCTGATCTCACTACTCAGAGATCAGGGGACATTTTTACCAGATGACTCATGTGAAAAAATCCCAGTCTCCACTGTGATTTAAACCCGCGACCTCCAGCACCCGAGGCGAATACCTTACCTTTAGACCATTAGTAGTAAAATATATCCAGTTCAAATGATTGCAAAGAAGAAAAAAAAAGTCAAAATTAGTGACCGTAGTATAAATAAATGTTCAAATGATGACCAAGAAAATAAAGCTATAATTGATTACAATAGTACCAAAAAAAAGAAGTCCAAATGATGGGGATCAGATATAATGTATGAACAAGTGCACAAAGAATGGTCCCAAATGCTGTCATAGCTGGGAGTGGAAGTAAGGATAGGCTGTCAATTGTAACACCCAATTGAACCTGGGTTGAAAAGAATTGGACAACATTAACTTTTCAAGCATGTCATTAGAGGAAACTAAAGATGGTTGTGCGTGGGGCTAGCAGCCTCATCATATGTTGTTGTTATCCCAAAGCTCCTGAACAAGCCTACTCTTGGCAGCCCAATGCCATTCTTATACATATCACCGTTCACTCAAAGACTGTTGTGTCTGTCTAGAGAACGGTGATGGAAGGTATGGTGCCAGGCAAAAGAGGAAGGGGTAGACCAAGAAGACGATGGCACCAAGATATCCAGGAATGCCTGGGTATGACTGTGGCGGAGGCTGGAGTTTTGGCAAGAGAGCGAGTTTCTTTCAGACAGACTGTGATGGGAGCGACGTTCTACAAAGGACATGCTACATCATGATGATATATATATATACACACACACAGGTCTTCTTTAGTTGTTTCGCTGCTCTGTACAGTGTGTTGTCAATTGTCGGCAGTGCTTGTAAGAATCTTTTCCTCATGCCAGCAAGCGCCTTGCACTCAATGAGTAGGTGCCGAACTGTTTCATCAAGGGGAGAGCAATGTCTGCACATGGGCAGATGCTGGGGATTGACGTGGTTCAAGTGGCTATTATGACTCTTGTGTCCTGTTCAGAACTGAAAGATGAGACTTTGATCTCTTCTATCTAGTTTATTTATACCATCATTACTTTTTGGCTGTGACATTTCGCTAAATGCATTGCGACCCGTTGTCCTCCTGTTCATCCAGGCAGCAGCCTCATCTTGTAAAACCATTGCTATTAAAACCGCCACTGCAAGTGCTCGGATAAAGGGCCCATATAAAGAGACTAGCTTTAATGACGGACATATGCTTCACTAGGAGTGAAAAGATGAAGGATCATCATCTCAATTCAAACTCTTCTGAGCCTTTGGCTGTTACAATACCCCACCTACAGGGCAGTAGGTTGGCCAAGTCATATTTTCCTTATCGATGACTAACCACCTATGGCATATGGGCTTCATCTACTCAGAAAATTCTGGATGTAGAGTACCAGAGTCTCGAATCTCATCCTTTCTCCTGTTAGTAGACTCAGGAATTGATGATTGAAGTGTTGTCAAAGACGGATGTGTCGGAACAAAAGGTGCAAATATCGCAGTCAAGCTGTAAACTAGCGACACGACGAATTCTGTTCTCTGGACTACATCCTGCTACTTGCAAAGCCCTGTTCAGGGCTTGGTAGCGGGAAATTGAGAACAAACAGGAGATGATTCAAGTGAAGAACAAAAGTTAGGTGTATGGATTGGATATTAACATAGAGAAATAGAATACGATAATTAGATTCTTGTATCCTAGAAACTAACATACACACAATAATACCAAAAAAGTTCTTTATTAATTTAGTTTTATCATTTTCATCTTCTTGTATCTCAGAATCTAACACACACACACACAACAAAAACACCAACAAGATCTTTATTATGTCTGTGCACACGATAAAATCATATCTATAGACCGGGGACGGCGTGGCCTAGTGGTACGGCTCACACACTGAAGGTGCTGGGTTCAATACCCATCACAGCACCGGCCGTTACCCCGGGGAAGCAAACCTTTAGAAAATGCAGGAGGAAGCAGATCCTTACATAAAATACATGCTGAAGTCGGATGCGCTGGGCTGACAGGCGCAAAATAAAAACCACAGTGCAACGCACACCGCCTTGGGGATTAGAGAAATAAGGCGAACACAAACAAAAAAAATATATATCTATAGACCAACAAATAAAAAGGTTACAGGCTCTCAAAGTCAACATCCATTGTAAAATGTGACATGCTGAAACAATAATGTGGCAACGAAAAGGTTAAATTCCTCTTCTGGCTTTGACATCATTTGGGATCCAATGTGTAGAACTATTACATAAGAAATACACAGAAAAAGACGACACACATATTAAATAAATTACCTTAATTGGTCTGTGCATGTCTGGCTCTTTGAATCGCAGCCACACCTGCCCGGCAAACACTATTGTCAAAACTGAGGCAAATCCAAATCCTTCCATCTCTATCAGGAACCAAATGTCATTGGACGTTTGGAAACATAGAACCAGAACCATCTGTACACGAGAGACAAAAGAAAGTGATGGCTACATGGAATTTTGTGTATACAAAAAAGTAATGGCTACATGGAATGAATTTTGTGTAGAGACAAAAAAAGTGATGGCTACATGGAATTTTGTGTAGAGACAAAAAAGTGATGGCTACATGGAATGAATTTTGTGTAGAGACAAAAAAAGTAATGGCTACATGGAATGAATTTTGTGTAGAGACAAAAAAAGTAATGGTTACATGGAATTTTGTGTAGACAAAAAAAGTAATGGCTACTTATAATGAATTTTGTGTAGAGACAAAAAAAAGTGATGGCTACATGGAATTTTGTGTAGAGACAAAAAAAAGTGATGGCTACGTGGAATTTTGTAGAGACCAAAAAAGTGATGGCCACGTGGAATATTACTCATAGGCTAAACATGAAATGTCTGAGATAATCACTTGCAAATACAGTATAATATAGTTTGAGAACTTTATGTATATACTATATACTAGTAATGAAATGTTTGAGAACCATATTTATATACATGTAGTAGTAATGTGATGTTTTGAGAACTATATGTATAACACAATTTAGTAGTAATAAGATGTTTTGAGAACTATATGTATAACACAATTTAGTAGTAATAAGATGTTTGAGAACTATATGTATATACTATTTAGCAGTAATGAGATGCTTGAGAACTACAATTATATACTATATCATTGTAATCAGATGCTTGAGAACTATATGGATAAACTATACAGTAGTGAGATGTTTGAGAATTATATGTATATAGTTTAGCAGTAATGAAATGTTGAGAAATGTATGGATAAACTATATGGTAGTAATGAAATATTTGAGAACTAAATGTGTTATGAGCAAATCCTACAATTAGTTTCAGCATTGATTAATCTCAACTGGTAATTAACATTTCGGTAGAAATTGGTACGGTAGAAATTGGAGCATGTGCAGAATATCTGTTAATGGACCAATCGGCATCTAACACCAGTGTCTACTTTGCTACGTTCATTCGGGTTTTGAGATAACCTTAACAATGGTTGGATGTTCCATGCACATGTATCATTTATAATGTTTCATTCTCAACAATTGAACGATATTTACACATTTTTTTAATGTGCTAAAGATGGAACTTGGGAGTCAAGACCCGAGAAAGAAATTATTTATTATTTAATCAGAGCAATACCACGCATGTGAATTACATGGATATGCAATACAAGTCCTTTTCAGACATTGAATGGGATGCAGAAGAAATAAACTGCTGTAGTGCTATTGAAGGACATTAACGTAGAAATAAGCATGCTGTCGTTACGCACAATCACATTTTTGTCCATCCCATTTTTTGCTTCCCCATAGGTAACATTTAATGTAACATAGTAACATACTAATGTATAGTCTTATTATCAATACATCACGTCATAAATAATTCATAGTTAACTTCAACACTTTTAATAACAAATAAATAATGCTGGAGGGAGAGAATTTGGAATGTGGATACTTTTATCTATTTTGACAACACAATTGACACATCATGAGGTACAGATGCAGAATTGGAAAGGCACTAAACAACATTTGGAGATCCAGGGAAATCAAGATTCACAGCAAAATTAGAATATTCAGTGCCAGTGTCAAGTTGGTGTATAGAGATGAAAAATGGAGAAACGACCAAGGCCACACAAAGAAGAGACTCTAGTCCTTCGTTAATAGATGCCTACGAAGGACAATTGACTTAAAGTAGCAGGACATGGTGAGGAAAGAAGACCTATGGGAAAGGAGCCAACAACAGTCGCTGGAACAACAAATTAAGCGAAGAAAATTGAGCTGAATAGGACATACGCTGTGGAAGACACTGTCCAACATAGCTAGACAGGCACTTACATGGAATCCTCAAGAAAACAGAAAGAGAAGTAGACCCAAAAATACATGAATAAATGATTACAGCCACAGGCAGGCAGAAAGAGCAGCCCAGGCCTGTGCATGCAGGTGGGATGTAGCCAATGGCAAATGCACTGAGAGCAGTACCAGGCTGTTAGAAAATTTAATAATGCGTCTTTAGATCGTAATTTTAGCTGTTTAATATTGATTTATTTTATTTTGAAGAAGAAAAACAAATACAATTTGACATACAGAGTTGCAGCACTTGCCATGGACTATAAAACAATTCGGTAAAATTAGAGTGGACTGAAAACAATTCAGGAACTCATCAAATCAATGCCGGCACATATAAGATTTTTCTCACTTCTTTGCTATATATTGTATTCTAATATCCATTAATCCGAATTCACGGTCGTCTTTTGTTGTTATCTGTCCAGTCCTTGATTAAGACCATCAGCCAAAATGTATGTTACTGTTCTCATGTAATTTTCTTTCATACTAAAAGGGACAGTCATTAATTAATAGAAATTTGATTAACCTATACCGTACCCTAGTAGAGAAATTGTGACACTTTCGTTTCATGCCCGTCGAAATTCTGCTCTGGGGTCGTCGCTTTATCATATTATAAATATAATATAATTATAAAGTTAATGTCATAGAAACGACTGAACATACTGGTCTTTTAATTGTAGAGAGTTCCAACTTCCGTCATGTATGGTTAGACGAAAACAATGTCGCTTTTTAAATTTGTTTTATATTTTGGAAAGGATTTCTTCTGTTTTTTTGCTTGGATTTGAAGATTCACACATTATTGACAATGGGGGAGTTTAGTTTCTGCAACAGATTTTTCTGAGGTAGATCTATTTAGTTTATGTAGATACAATAGACCTAGTGGTCTGCTGGGGTCTTTGTGTATGACGAGAAGAATAGCACCACTGCCTCACAAAGAGCATGTCGCAAAAGGTGACTGTGTAACATGGCATAACACCGGCCATGGTTAGGTGGTTTGCTAAGAGCAGCATAATAATAATAATAATAATAATAGCTGTCCATCGTTGTCGATGAGGACCGCCGACATCATCCTTGTCACAGATTTCCCTGTTGGGTGTGGGTGCGCATGTGGCTGAACAGGCCAATGCGGGCACGAAAATATCTGCTACATATCGGGCACACGAGGTTTGTAGAAGGGGATGGTGTTCCCGCT
This sequence comes from Ariolimax columbianus, assembly GCA_036924085.1. Taxonomy (NCBI): domain Eukaryota; kingdom Metazoa; phylum Mollusca; class Gastropoda; order Stylommatophora; family Arionidae; genus Ariolimax; species Ariolimax columbianus. Next base: position 51,851,574 of record JAVGWX010000018.1, read on the forward strand.
GTTCGGGATTTCCGCGTCTCTCGTCTGTTCTGGGCTTTCACAACACGGTCATCTTCACCGGCAGCTACACCCGATTTGACTGCGCTTCTCCAGTCAGATCTGTTTTGCGCAAGACATTCCCAGGTGTCGATGTCTATCTGGCAACTTTTTAGTGAGTCCTTCAGACCGTCTTTAAAACGTTTCTTTGGGCGCCCTCTCTCGCGCCATCCGTCTCTCAGCTCGCCGTAGAGAAGCTTCTTTGGGAGCCGCTTGTCTGACATACGGACGAGGTGTCCGGCCCATCCTAGTCGTGCTTTTTCTAGCAGTGCATGGATGCTGGGCATGTTAGCCCTCGAGAGAACCTCGATGTCAGTGACACGATCTTGCCATCGGATGTGGAATATTCGCCTCAGGCAACCTGTGTGGAAGTGGTTTAACCTCCTTGCATGTCCAGAGTATACAGTCCAGCTTTCGCAAGCGTATAGTAGGGTTGGAATGATGGTTGCACGGTAGACTTTGAGTTTGGTCTTGACGCTGATGCCACGACGTGCCCAGACCATCGAGCGCATTCTACCAAAGGCTGTACTGGCCTTTGCTATTCTGCTTGCCACCTCATCGTCTAGGCTGACAGATCTCGACAGCGTGCTGCCCAGATATGTGAATTTATCTACGGCATTCAACGTCTGCCCGCTGACTGTAGTCTCTGGTTTTGTGTACGGCATGCCTGGTGCTGGTTGGTACATGACCTCTGTTTTTTTGGCATTTATGGTCAGGCCAAAATTTTTGCATGCGGCAGAAAACTGGTCCATTCCAACCTGCATGTTCAGTTCTGAGTTGCTCATTAGAGCGCAGTCGTCAGCAAATACAAGTTCCCTGATTATGTCGCCAGCCACTTTGGTTTTGGCCTTCATTCTTCTGGAATTGAGTAACTTGCCATCTGTGCGGTACTTTATGGGTATTCCAAGCTCCAATGATCTGAAGGCGTCTGTCAGCATAGATGGCATCTAACAGACGGCTGGTCTATTTGCTCTAGTGTTTGAGTCTATTAAGATGGACTCGCACATCAGTTAACCACACTCCACATAGCTTGTCCCAACGCAGCAGAGAAATAAGCTACTTGAGCTGAGCCTGATCCCCCCCCCCCCCCCCCCCCCCCCCCCAAGCAGGAAATCCTCCTACTGGCTACATCCAGCTCAGAGCTGGGACCTGCACAGGGACATCTGCCCTTGTAGAAGTACAGGTAGACTACATCTGCCCTTGTAGAAGTACAGGTAGACTACATCTGCCCCTGTAGAAGTACTGGTAGACTACATCTGCCCCTGTAGAAGTACAGGTAGACTACATCTGCCCCCATAGAAGTACTGGTAGACTACATCTGCCCCTGTAGAAGTACTGGTAGACTACATCTGCCCCTGTAGAAGTACTGGTAGACTACATCTGCCCCTGTAGAAGTACAGGTAGACTACATCTGCCCCTGTAGAAGTACAGGTAGACTACATCTGCCCCTGTAGAAGTACTGGTAGACTACATCTGCCCCTGTAGAAGTACTGGTAGACTACATCTGCCCCTGTAGAAGTACAGGTAGACTACATCTGCCCCCATAGAAGTACTGGTAGACTACATCTGCCCCTGTAGAAGTACAGGTAGTCTAAGACACAAAACATTACTTTTATAGTCGAAGTGACAGACATAGCCATTATGGCAAACATCTATAGTAGTATTAGTTACCTTTTTCTGCGAATTAATTATTTTTTTTCTAACCAAGGGACGCCCTAGCGGGTGAGTGTATATGTTTGTGCTATTTTTCACCACTATCACCATCTTCTTGTATCTCAGATACACACAATAGCACCAACAAGTTCTTTATTAATATATGTCTCTAGACACACTAAAAAATAATTTATATATATAAAAAAGATTAGAAGTTCAACAACCACTTTGGTGCATGCTGAAAAATCAAGCAGCTGCAGCAAATAGACATAATTTTAAAAATCTTGTTTGGTAACAGTTAATAACATTTTTACTAGAGTTGCAAATCAGACATTTTTTAGCCTTTTTTTGTTTTCGACATAGTTCCCATGTCTGGCAACACACTTGGTCCACTAACTTGTGGATGTCCTCTACAAAAAAGTGTTTTGGTTTGACGTTTGGTAACAGATATGGGATTGACCTGACAAGTCACCAGTGGATTTTCGCATGCCAAAAAATATGAAACAAAGGAGGTCACACCTCCCCATGACGTTTAATGATACAAGTGGACTGAAGATCGATATTTATATATATATAAATAATATTTTATAAAATTTCTGCTACTTAATGACTGTCACTCGAATTTGGCTGCTCCCCTAAAATCACTCACAATAACGAATAAGGAGGACGCTGGCGTCAAAAACTTGTACTGTATCATAGACATGAACATGGGCATGTGATTGTTCTTGGCTCCAATGAAGAACAACCTGGCAAAAAAAATTGCTTATTAGTAAGCACAATTCTTGATACACACACATCGTTAAACTACAACTCCTATGGGCAGGAAGACTAACGTCTGGTCAGGCACAACATACTGATCAGACATGTTAGTCAGGGTCAGGCAAAATATACTGGGCAAGACCCTCACCTCGGCTTCCTCGAAGCCCTCCCTGGAAACGGGCCGTTTTCATGGCAGCCTGGCTAATGAAGTGAGAGATTGACATGATCCCTGTGGTAGTGAAAGACACGCAGATGAATCCAAGCATAGCACAACCGACTGGAGGAGCCTGGTCCACATTTATCAGCACGCGCAGTATGTGAGGAAAGCTACTGCAACCCGCCACTTAATGTCCTTTTCAGGACACACAAAACAGTAAACCTACTCTTGTGGGCCTTCGAAACAAACAAACAAATTACAACTTCCAAACCTTTGCAACAACAAAGATAAATCAAATAGAAAAACATTAGCTTTCAACCAAGCGATTAGGACATGTCTTGCAAAATTGGAAAGTCGTCCAAGAACGTGGAAATCACTTGGGGCTTAGGTCTAGTGAGTACCGCAGATGTTGTAGACACAAAGTAGAGGTTCTTGATGGTCGCAGCCATTGTACGGGCAGTATGGGGGTCGAGCTTTATCATATTGCAAAAGGACAATTTTGCTCAGAAGTCCATGTCATTTAGATTTGATTGCGGGTCAAAGATGTGGGTCCCGAGAAGATGTGTATTCGTGGCACTGGTGACAATGTTCCCCCTAGGCATGTAATACTCTAAAACAATACCTCGTTCATTCCAGTGACAATGTTCACCCTAGGCATGTAATACTCTAAAACAATACCTCGTTCATTACAGTGACAATGTTCACCCTAGGCATGTAATACTCTAAAACAATACCTCGTTCATTCCAAAAGTGTCAGTATAACCTTCTCTGCAGATTGCTGTGTTCTTTGGTTTTGGTGAGGAGAGATGGCACCATTTCTTGCTCACTCTCTTCATTTCAGGATCATGGTAGCAAACCCAGGTTTCAATTCAGTAACAATTCTTGCTAGGAAACTATCACCTTCTGCTTCAAAGCCCAGCAAAAGCTCCTGACAGGCATCAACACGTCGTTTCAATTCTAAAGTTAGCTGCCATGGCCCCCACCTTGCAAGCTCTTGGTGGGACTGTAGTAGCACATCATGGATGATGTGGTGTGCTGAACTTTGACTTATGTCCTGATGTGCTGCAATTTCATTCACAGCTAATCTGCGATTTTCCTTTATGAGGTGGTCAACGGTTCTGAGTCACTACTCCGTATGCCCAACTAGGTCGTGAACAGCCTGTCATAGAATTCACACCGTTTTGGAACATCCTACTCCACTCATGCACTTGCTGGATTGAAAGGCATGAATCACCATACTGAACCTTCATTCGCAGATTAATTTCTAGAGGTTTCACCCCCTTTATTGGTCAAATAAACAATACCAGAACTCTGCTCCTTTTTAGGGCCGTCATCTTTTAACTGAAATTATGACGTCATGTTGTTCATCTGCACCGATATGCAACGTGCATAGGATAGAACACACTTGATATCCATAGCAACCATATTAACAAGTTACAATACAAAGGCATGGTTTTTAAAAAATTTCTATCCCACTTTCAAGTTTTCATTTGAAGTCCCCTCATATAAAGAACATAAAACAAATTATGCGAGATAAAATAACTTTCCAGGCAGTCAACAAAAACCAGTTGTGTCAGTAGCGAAATGTAGAAAACTTACATGGTTTGGGTATGTAACGAGACATGACTTCATCTCAAAAATAATACTGCAGGAAACAGTTGCAGGTGATTGAAAGTGTGGAGGACAAAGAAAGTCCTGGGTTGATGACATCAAAGTTGATCAATATGCTGAGCAGTGCAAGAATTGTAGCAGTCAACGACCCAAAGCTCACTGCTAGCGCCAGCAAACCGGAGATGCCCTTACTCGTCTACACCATGTGGTAACCCTGAACAACAGGCTGCAACAGGGGAGAATGGCTAAGGAGAAGGGATCAAAGAGGGAAAGCTAATCTAGCATTAAAAAATTGCTATACTGAAGTAGGATGTGTTGGACCGAAAAACACGACACAATGCATTCATGTATTCCATTTTCCTGACTATATCCTGCTACTTGCAAAGCCCTTTTCAGAGCTTGTCAGCATTGAGTTTAAGATCGAGCGATGAATAAGATAACATCAAAGAGTGGGAAGGACATGATTTTCTCATAATCGTTCGCAGGGTTGAGGATAGAGAACTATTCAGGACTTTGGGTGCTAATGTTTCAACCGTGGCATCCATTCGACCGTAACTGGTTGAGAGATGATCGATTGATTGATTACCTTGACATTGAGAGAGCTGTTCCATTCATGGTCCCACATACAGAGATGGCAATGAGTATTGGCATTATCCACTGCATTACACCCATAGTGTGTTCAGCAAAAGTCTGCGGTGAAGGTTACAAATGCCATTATGATAATTTTACCATAGTACTAACAGGCAATTTAAACAGTCTATGAAAGGACATCAATTTAACACAAAAGAACTGACTAACAAGCAATTTAAATTAGTCTACGGAAGGGCACAATTTTACCATCATAAACTGACTAACAAGCAATTTAAATTAGTCTACAGAAGGGCACAATTTTACCATCATAAACTGACTAACAAGCAATTTAAATTAGTCTACAGAAGGGCACAATTTTACCATCATAAAACAGACTAAGAAGCAATTTAAATTAGTCTGCAGAATGACATTTTTATTAATTGAACAGACTAAGAAGCAATTTAAATTAGTCTGCAGAATGACGTTTTTATTAATAGAACAGACTAAGAAGCAATTTAAATTAGTCTGCAGAATGACATTTTTATTAATAGAACAGACTAAGAAGCAATTTAAATTAGTCTGCAGAATGACATTTTTATTAATAGAACAGACTAAGAAGCAATTTAAATTAGTCTACATAAGGACACATTTTTATTAATAGAACAGACTAAGAAGCAATTTAAATTAGTCTGAAGAATGACATTTTTATTAATAGAACAGACTAAGAAGCAATTTAAATTAGTCTGCAGAATGACATTTTTATTAATAGAACAGACTAAGAAGCAATTTAAATTAGTCTGCAGAATGACATTTTTATTAATAGAACAGACTAAGAAGCAATTTAAATTAATCTGCAGAATGACATTTTTATTAATAGAACAGACTAAGAAGCAATTTAAATTAGTCTGCAGAATGACATTTTTATTAATAGAACAGACTAAAAAGCAATTTAAATTAGTCTGCAGAATGACGTTTTTATTAATAGAACAGACTAAGAAGCAATTTAAATTAGTCTGCAGAATGACATTTTTATTAATAGAACAGACTAAGAAGCAATTTAAATTAGTCTACATAAGGACACATTTTTATTAATAGAACAGACTAAGAAGCAATTTAAATTAGTCTACATAAGGATACATTTTTACCTCCATAGCTTACAAGGCTGCAATATCTTCACCTTTCAGCCAGGACACACCCAATCTCAGCTGGCTTTTTTGAGTACCAGGTATGACTTCATACTGCGATCCCTATCCTTTGACCAGGCTACACTAGTGGCTACTGCAACCTGTTTCCAGGGCCGCCAGATGGATGCAGAGCAGAGTCTTGGTCAGCTGTGGTTCGCTGGCTGCTGTATCTTGGCCTCTAGCCCCACATTCAAACCAAATACAGCTCTTTCTGATCTTGAAATGTAAATGTATCCTATTTAGCCTTGCCATGGGGAACTGAGATGCTAGTCCAGTAAGGCACACCATACTGACCAGGACGCCGTGTCAGGTTCAGGCACAATACACTGACCAAGACCACAATCTCTCTTCCATACAGAGGTTCCTGGAAACAGGCTGTTTTTAAGGCAGCTTGGCTGATGAGATGTGGATTGATGTAATCCTCGTAGTAGTGAGCGCCATGCATAGCACAACCATCTGGAGGACCGCAGTCCACTATCAGCATGCTCTGAATTTGAGGAAAGCTACGACAACCCGCCACTAAACACCCTTTTTAGAGTGCACAAAAGAGTAGCTTACTCATTGTGGGCATTCAAAAACAACAATAGCCTTGCTGTGATCATCATCATGTAGCATGTCCTTTGTAGAACGTCGCTCCCATCACAGTCTGTCTGAAAGAAACTCGTTCCCTTGCCAAAACACCAGCTTCCGCCACTGTCATACTCAGGCATTCCTGGATATCTTGGTGCCATCGTCTTCTTGGTCTACCCCTTCCTCTTTTGCCTGGCACCATATCTTCCATCACTGTTCTCTCAAGACCGTTGTGTCTCTTGATGTGACCAAAGTATTTGCATTTTCTAGCCAAAATGGAATTGATAAACCAGTTCTCCTCTATACTCAGCTCTTGTCGAATGTCTAAATTTGTTTTTTTTCTCTGTCCAGGGTATTCTGAGGATCTTTCTGTAACATTTTGACTCGAAGGATTCGATTCTTTGTCTAGAAGTTTTGGTAATCGTCCATGCTTCACAGCCATAAGCTGCCACAGGAAAACCCAGGCTCTCAAGACTTTTAATTTTATCGTTTTGTTGGTGCCCTGCCATAATTTCTTCAGGCTGTTCAGTCTCTGCATTGCTATAGCTAGTCTTCTGATTTCTTTCGAGCAGTCACCATTTTTGTCAATTCTGGAGCCCAGATATTCAAAATGTGTAACCTGATCTATTTCCTCACCACCCACTGTAAATTTATGCTGACATTAGATTTTATTGCACAGTTTAAGATTGATATGACGGACAAAAAGACTATATACTTGTCAACCAAGTCAACTTAACAATGAGAGTTCTGCATGTGACTAGCAACCTCATAAAAACATTACTAAGAAAACATCACTGCAAACACTTGGGTATAGGCCATCCACAGTGAGAGCTCTTTACTTGGGGCAAAACGGAGAATCATCACCAGTCCTTCAGGGTCGTATTATGTGCAAGGCCATACTATAGACATGCAAATGTGGTGATAATAATAAACAAAAATGTTATTCCTTTGACAAAACATAAGCTCTCTTAGTATTCAATACAATAATCAAGAGATCTTACCACTGCAACAGCTGTTGACTGCAACATCTGTGATGGTGTGAGGACTGCCAGGTAGGCAATGTTGGTTACCAGGTAGACACATATAACAGTTGCCATGGATATCATTATAGCCAGAGGCAGGTTTCTAAAGAGTTAAAGTCATTTATTCAAACCCATTCAGATTCCCATGAAGTACAGTTATTCAATACCCATTAAGTTATAGGAAGGTTGTGCGTGGGGCTGGTAATCACATCATGTAAAAATCATCGCTTTTGAAAAATACACTTAGCCAACCAAAGCATGTCATGTTGTTCTGCGTTTGTTCTCAATCTTCCGCAAACCAAGTCCTGAACAGGGCTTTACATGATGTAGTCAGGAGAACGTAATGCTAGTTTACAGCTTGACGATATTTGCACCTTTCGGTCCGACACATCAATCTTCTGCAGCAGCCAGTCATGTGATCAATCGTCTGTGACTATGATTGATGGCCAAGGATCTGATGAGGTGCGGGCAATTTGTTTTAGCCAGGTGTTGCGCTAGTGACCCTGGGGATGTGTCCATGTGCGACACAGTGTTTTCCCACCCTTGATTTTGACAGCCAGGTGCAGGATCGTGTGGGCCACATGACTGAAAATAGAGAGGTGGTTATGGTCCATCATAGAAACAATACTCTCGAGATGTGTTTGTCGAATGACCTCGGTGTTTGTAACCAGTTCACACTAGTGGATTCCAAGGATGCATCTCTGACTGTGTAAATGGAAGGCTTCAAGACTCTAGCTAATCTCTTTGCAAGATCATCCAAGTTTCGGAGCCACAGAGAAGGAAACCACACTGAAAATAACTGACTCAAGTTCCCTAAAAGTTGGTTAGGGCAAACCAGATGCAGTATTGGGCCCATGTTCCATCATCTGGGGTGACAGGTATAATCCATGTGCTGTTAAAAAAGACATCTAAGGTGGTTATGTCTAGTTTGATTACAAAATTTGAGATAATATGCAGTAAACAGCACACACACCTGTCCCACTATTTACAATTATTCCATGATATGATCGTTTAAGGTATGTACGTATTTACTTTTTACATTAACTGTAAATTTGAAATGCACGCTTCATTAATTTTTTTTTCAGTTAACCAACCTAACCGCATCAACTGCGCACTGCAACTGTTAAGTAGGATTATTTTCTTAATTTGAGTGCCGTGGAAAAATTTATGGTACACTAAGAGTGCCATAGACCACAAAATTTTGGGAACCTCTGTTCTATGGTATAAAAAGAATTCAATCAAATTAATTCAGGGGGGGTGGGGGGGACAGCGTGGCCTAGTGGTTAAGTGACACGGCTCACAACCAGAAGGTGCTGGGTTCAATCCCCATCACAGCACCGGCCGTTACCCCGGGGAAGCAAACCCTTAGAAAATACAGGAGGAAGCAGACCCTTACATAAAATGCATGCTGAAGTCAGATGCACTGGGCCGACAGGCGCAAAATAAAAACGCAGTGCAACGCACACCGCCTTGGGGATTAGAGAAATAAAGTAAAGTAAAGTAAAGTATCCCATAGCATTACTGCCGTAGGGGTGTGAGGTGTTAGCGATCTCACATTTCAAAGGCTCGGCTATATGAGGGCGGTAGCCATCTCCTCTCCCTCGCCGCTTTTACTTCCCGGACTGAACCGGTACCCATTTAAGGCTGGGTCGAAATAAGGCGAACGCAAAAACAAAACAAAAATTAATTCAGAAAAAAATACATTAACAATTATTAGATTATATTTACAGCATAATGATCAAGCTAACTTGCTGTGAATATATGTATGCAGCTGTGCACTGAGGCCATACAATAATTTTATGAATTCCTACATAATAAAAAGGTTCTCAAAGGCTGGTCTAGATTTAAAGAACTGAGTCAGCATTGTAGAATCGTGCACTTGTCAACATATAAAATAAAAGGCATAACAAAAATTGTTTTCACCGGTGTACATACATCATTACAATCTTGTAAAGTTTTCTTAACCAATTGAACAAGTAAACATATGCAACATTTGTTGCACGTATTGTGTTATTTTCAACTTGCCTCTAGTTCTCTTTTTTGTGTGTTTAAAATATGTGGGGTGTATATGTGCGTAGTGAAGTAGCGTGACCTAGAAGCAAAATGCGTTTCTCAATCCCAAAGCAATAAGTTCAAATTTTGGCAGACACTGGGATTTTATTTCGGTGCGACCTCTCTTCAGTGTACAGAAAATAATGGCAAGCTATCATATTGCACACCTGACAAGAAACTTATAAATGACGTTCTGCAAAGGACATGCTATTTACATTTATATATTTTTAATTTAAAAAAAAAATATACATTGTAGTGTTATTTGTTTGTTTTAAAAACTATTCATCATCATTATCAACATCCGTCTCTCCTTTTGTGAAATAGACTAATGACATCCCTCCTCCAGCAAGTTTGGTCTTGAGATGCTTTTTCTTCCTCTCTTCAGTTGAGGTACAAAGACCATAGTTCATTTTATGTCTCTTCTCTGGGTGTTTCTTGCTCTACCTCTCCCCTGTGGATTTCTTGTCAGGGTTCAAAATGATGGACGGGGATAAAAAAGATCAGGGCATGGTTCATTACTGGTATGACCAGTCGTTTCAGCTGTAAATGTGTACCTGACGTACGAGATCGGGAACGTGTAAACAGCAAGGAAAGGAATTGGCCATCCCCCCTTGCATAGGCTGCGGCTTAGTCCATGAAGAATTATCGTCATCCCTGATGGCAATTGTTGCCATGGGAACCACCTTTACCTTTAATACGTCATTGTATTATTTATATATTGACCGACGACTCTTAACGTCGTCACGAACCGCCTTATTCGTGATGTGGTCTAGACATATCTTCGTCGCACAAATTCTACACTCCAGAACTACTGTCCAAGTTTCACATGTGTAAAGGTACATGGAAGTGACAAGTGCATACATTAAACTTAATTTAGATTCTGGTTGGGGATCAAGATGCTGAGCAGCACATGAGCTGCAGTGGTTAGCGACCCATAGCTGACTACTAGCGTCAGGGCCAGCGAACCATAGCTGCTAAGACCCTTCTACACCTCCACGTGGTGATCCTGAATAACATGCTGCAGCAGGGCAGACTGGCTAAGGAGAAGGGATCGAAGAGGGAATGCTAACCCGGTACTAAAAAAATTCTTGCTGAAGTCGGATGTGTTGGACCAAAAGGTGCAAATATCACAGCCAAGCTGTAAACTACGGCACAACGCATTCCGTTCTCTGGACTTCATTCTGCTACTTAAGCCCTTTCAGGATTTGGTAGTGGGAGATTGAGAACGAACGAAGAAGATGATTCTGGTTGACACTTTTGTCCTTCCATATTGGTCTCACTTTGGTCAGAGCAGATATGGCCATGGCTGTTCTTGCCTGAATCTCAGCTCTGGAACCTCCTGCAACCTTCAGTGCTCCCATGTATTTTAATTAATACTTCGCAATGGTTTGCCGTTTATCTCAATCAGACTTTTTAGGCTCTCTTGGGCATTGACCATGATATTACACTTCTTTGCACTAATTTCCATTCTAAATTTCTTAGCGGCATTTTTAAGACTCGCGAGTTCTATCTCCGCTTCAGCCAAACTGGTAAAGTCATCGGTAAACTGGAGGTTGGTGAGTATGCGTCCACCTATGCTGACAGAACTCACGTGATACCCCAGTGCTTCAGACATGACACATTCCAGAAAAACTTTGAATAGCTTTGATAAAAGAAGATATCCTTGTACACCGGTTGACATGCAAAACCATTCCCCAGTTATCCCATTAAGAAAGACTGCATTAGTGGTTTGGGAGTAGTTTTTCAATGAGGTCTGCTCACGAGGCCTCATGCCATGCCACGTAGAAAGCATTTTTAAAGTAAACAAAGGTTTGGTACAGCTTTTAATGATACTGAAGGTATTTTTCGCAGAGTAGGCACAAGTTACAACAGTGCTCAATTGTATTGTGGCCACCCAGAATATCCGCTGCTTCTTTCGAAATAACATTTTCTGCCCTTGGGTGTATTCGGCTTAAAATAACCTTAAGCATCACTTTTCTGGGGTCGCTTACGAGACTGATGGTTCGGTAGTTTTGACCTTATTGGAAGTTACTCTTCTTAGGTAGGGCTTTATTCAGTGATTTGTCCAACTTGTTGGTCATTCACCGGTCTGCCAGATCGTATTACAGATCTTCGTGAGAATGTCTATAACCACAGTCCCTCCATGTGTTAGTAGTTTGACTGGTACGTTGTCCATAGTTATTGCCCATCAAGAAGCGATGATGGCCACAACAGAAGGATTTGTCTTAATAATGTGATGTGCGCATGTATTTGGATTATAGTGAGGAAGAATATGTGCTGGTCATCAATATCTTATCCCGAGTTACCTTGGATCAGTGGCAAAGACTATTCGTCGAGACGACTGGAGGTAACTCGGAATGTAGGCACTCTGGTCTTACCTCCCATGAGACAAGGGACGCTTTAAACTTGCAGAGTTCGATCGCCCACCGTTTCCATTCATCACTGTGAGAGGCGATCGCCTTAACCTCTAGATTACAGCGACCCCCATGCGTTGTCCATATCAGCTGCCTTGACCTCCTTGAGACTTGACCTCCTCCTCCTCCTCTTCACGTAGGATGCTGACGTTTTCTTCTACTTGTGGGTCTTCTAGTAACATCACTCCAGGGTCCCCATTGGCCTGTATGTTATAGAACTGAAAGCATTATTCCGTCCATCTGCGAATAACATCTTCAGCCGTCAGGTTACAATGAACTATTCGTTGCTCCATTTTAACCCTGGTAACATTCAGGCGCAGCAGCACTTGAATTAAACAAATTATTACCAAATTAATTTATTCATAAAACCACTAATAAAATCAACAAAAAATATGACTAACAGAGAAGTCAGAGAGCATGTAGTGAAATTGAATATATAAATTCAAACAGTGACAGAAATAGGTATGTGGTAGTTTTATGTGGACTTAAAGAACAAAACGTTCTATACGGCCAAAAGGTCTTCATAAGGGGCGAAAGATAACACAAATGAATATATTTAATAAGAATTGGCCACAGTGACAGAAATAGGTATGTAGCAGTTTTTTGTGGACTCAAACAACATTCATTACAGTCAAAGGGTCTTCATCAGTGGCTAACGACAACACAAATGAAAATATTTAAGTTTAAGAACAACTAGCTTTAAAGTGACATATTTTGTTTACCTGTTTGGATTCACCAGCTCTTCTGTTAGAAAATTCAGGTAACTCCTAAAAGTAAAAAAAAAGTTGTAAATGAAATAAATTGACCAAATCTTCTTCTTCAGACTTCGTCTGGAAAAGGACGTTGTGTCGAGTTTACAACGAGGCTGCAATATCTGGGCATCCAGTTTCTGCCAGATTTTTTGGGTGCTGGGTTTGCTCTCCACCCTGTAATCCCTATTCTCTTAGCCAGACCACACAAGTGCATCCCGTTTCCAGGGCCGCCGCTTGGCGATGCAATATGCTCTTGATCATTTCTGGTTCGCTGACCCTGCTGCAAGTAACCCACTATGAGTTCCTGGCTGCTGTCAGCTAATCCCCTGCTGCCTCTTTTGCACCCGACCAAATCAAATATGAAAAACATGTTGGCTTGTTCCATACAATCCTTGCCTGATTTCTGAAGCTAACAGTTTAGTAGTAATGCCATCTTCCCTTGGCAGTTCCTGGCACCTCTTACTTAGGAAAGAACAGCCTCACTGCATGTTGTAAAAGGACTCGGAAAATAATTGCATGAGAGGCTAGCAACCTCACCATGTAAATTGCTACAGAAACCACCATTGTAAAAGAACAATGTTTTAGCCCAGGGCTTACTTTAAAGAGTAATCTAAGATGTAAGCCCTATGTTTTATGTGGAGTCAAATGGATATGAGAATGTCTTCTTGCTTCCCATCGCAATAATAATTCAGTAAAAAAGTGGACAGATTGAGAAAGGAAGAAAAAAAAACGAAACATTTCAGTACAACATTAAAGAAATATCATAACATGTTATGGGGATGAAAATGCAGCGGTGCATGGGTTGACAACAGCCATCAGCAGACTCATGGCTGAGTGCTTACATTAGCGCCAGTCAACTATAATTGACCAAGACCCTATTTCGCTTCCGTGTTCTGGTCCTGGAAACAGGCTGTTCTTAGCCGCTAGTGTAGTCTGGCCAAGGGATGTGGATTGCAGTGGGAGGGCAAACTCGGTACTACAAAAAGCCAGCTAAAATTGGATGTGTCTCAGATTACAGCGAGGCTGCAATATATTCGCCTTCCCACTCTATATATGCGCCTTCCAACCCGATACATGCACCTTCCAACCTGATATATGCACCTTTCGACCCGATATAGGCACCTTTCGACCCAACAAATCTTATTTCAGCAGACATTTATGGGTATGGTTTAGCCTTTCTACTGCAATCTTTATTCTCTTAGACTACACTACCATTGCCTATTTTCTCGGTTGTCGTTTGGAGGCGAATATGGTCTTTGGTCAGCTGTGGTTCGTTGACCCAGAAGCAAGCAGCCATAAGTCACTGGTTGCTGTCAGCTCATTCACTGCCGCATCTTCAACCCCTTAAGGTAAGTGAGACTGTAGCACCTATCGGAGATGGATGTTAAAACTTCGAAATCCTGTGTACATGCTGTGCATGTAAATGAACCCTTGGTAGTTAAAAATAGAAAAGATCAGCGTAATGTTTCTGAAATACAATGATAATGAAATTCCTACCCAATATCTACCCCAGGTTTATAAAGTTAGAAACTTCCAGTGCTGTCAAAATAGTTCTGCAGTGGATCCCTGGACACTAAAGCACACCAGGATGACAAGGCAGAGAGACTAGAAAAGGAGGGATCAAGACAACAACAGCCCCACACAGCAACAACTTTACAAACAGCCAAACAGCTCACTCATAAGATCAGCAAACAAAGAAACTTGGCTGAAGAGATGGGCCATGGGAAACACAAGAAGGGAGGTCTACAGACATATGGCAAGCCCCAGTCTAAATGACAAGTGTAAATCTTCTTCGTACGCTATCAGACGTCAACCTGTATTTTTTCAAAGAAAGCAGCGGTCATCCTGAGGCTGTCGACACTGCCATAGAGCTTGTCTAGTGTTGCCACTGGTGATGGCCACATGTGCTTTCTCTGGTCCTCTTATATCGGGCAGTTTTGCAGCAGATGTTCAGCGGTCATTTTCCATGTACCACAAGTGCATTCGTCAGTGCCCCCTATCTTCAGTTTATTGAATAGGTGGTACCTCAGTCTGTTGTGGCCTGTGCGGAGTCTGAAGACCACGACCTGCTCTCTTCTGTTCAACTGGTAATAGGCATCATATTTTGTGTAGCCAGTATGTTCTGTTTCCCATTTGGTCATGTATCTGGCCCTAATAAGCCTTTTGGACTCTTCGTAGGACAGTGTAAATCAACTCACAAGGAAGGATCAGAGCACCATTTTAAAACTGAGAACCCAACACATACCACTAAACAAACATTTAACAGAACCCAACATATCCCACTAAACAAACACCTGAACATAATCCAACCACAACATACTGAGTGCCAGCTGTGTACACATCCATATAAAACCATTGATCATCATCTTTTGAGCGCTCAGCACTCAATGATTTTAGGAAAATGCTTCTTCCTCTGTCGCCAGATACATGGCACTAGACACAGCTGATAAACACGTGCAGATACCATTATATGGCACTGGGACCCTGGAGGACAGAGGCGACCGACCCCAACCAGGCACGTCCACAGGTGGCGGATAGTGGAACGACCTTCAGATATGGAGTGTCCTGCTGCGATATAAGTAAGGTATAATAACTGGACGAATAAGCAGTCGTGGACCAAACGGCGGTGTATTCCAGCAGGATGGGGTGGGACAACAGGTGGCACTGCTTTCCCCACTGAAATACCCCATGTGTCCTATGATGGGTACACCAAGTGGGTAAGAGCCGCTATATGCTCTAGCCACGGGAAGGAAACCACGGTAGACAAACCAACCTACTGCCTTGCAGGTACCATAGAGAGATGGAAATGCTATGGGAGACAACCCAAAGCAGAAAACTCAACCCGACCTGCCGAAGATGGAGTGTGTCAGCTACGGCGCAGGAACCGGGAAAAATCAGGGCACACACGCATCAACAGGATATGGTCATGCGACAATCTACCCTATCGTCATGGTGTCGCTCCTACAAGTTACAACTGGGGAGGAGCGGTGCCGGGCCCCCAGCCTTGAGGGGACCCACCCAAGCAACCAGTGCCTCTGCTAACCTAGTGGTCAGGGGGAGGCAGAGTAGCGCGACTGATCAACAAACAAGGAACTTAAAAGTGGTACAATGGAATGAAGAGGGCGTGAGAAACAAGAAATCCGAACTGCAAGAATTTCTCAAGGAAAATGACATAGACATCATTTGTTTTCAGGAAACATAACTAAAAGAAACTCAAAAATTTTCTGTCAGATGATATGAATGTTTCCGCCAAGATAGGGAAAAAAGATCCAAAGGAGGAATAATAACACAAGTAAAAAATTCTATACCAGCAGTAGAAACAAATAGATCTGGACCAGATGAATTAGAATACATCACAGTAAAGATATTCCTAGCCAGTGGAGACTCAATGATAACAAACTGAAATAGTCCACCAGCCACAGCTCTGGCAATACACAAAGTCAAAATTGTGGGAGATTTTAAGAGTCACT
The DNA here is from genome assembly GCA_036924085.1 of Ariolimax columbianus. Taxonomy (NCBI): domain Eukaryota; kingdom Metazoa; phylum Mollusca; class Gastropoda; order Stylommatophora; family Arionidae; genus Ariolimax; species Ariolimax columbianus. The sequence goes on from JAVGWX010000018.1 coordinate 51,867,824, forward strand.
CCCCAAGCTGCGGCTACGAAATAATGGACCAGAGAGGCGAGGGGGTAGAAGATTGGATGATAGAAAACAAACTCATCCTAATAAATAGGCCAGACGATAGGCACACATATTACTCTAGAATATGGACAAAAATGAGTACTCCAGACCTTGCGATGGCAACGGAAGACCTTCAGCAGCAAATAGCAAGAACAGTCAACAGCCAACTGGGTGGGAGCGACCATGTCCCAATAACTTTAGAAATATATAACATTGGACAAACAGAGATAACAGGTATGCACCCAAGCTGGAATTTTAAAAGAGCAAACTGGACCCTATTTAGAGAAAATGCAAAATAAACTCTGTCAAAACAAAAATGTTACCATCATGACAGAGGCTATCATCCAGGCAGCAAAGAAATCAATGCCACGTGGAAAACGGAAAAATTATAAACCCTATTGGAGCAATAAACTAGGGAAAATGCACAAGGAACTAAGTGAGGCAAGAGATACCATGGAAACAAATCCTTCACCAGAAAACATATGGAAACAGCAAAATTAAAAACACATTCATAGAGCAAAAGGAGGAGATCCAAAGAAGTTGTCACGAAAAGACTGAAAGCCTCAACATGGACAGGGATACAAGTAAACTCTGGAACCTGACAAGAGCCTTAAATGAGGAAACCAGAGGGAGCCATGGGAAGACGGTCATTAAGGAAAATGAGAAACATCATACAGGAAAAATGGCAGCAAACATACTAGCTGAATTTTTCAGAAATGAGAGTACCACAACATTGACATGAGAACGCAAACTAGAAGTCAAAAAAGAGATAAAAGAGAACCTGAAGACACAGAATGCAGATTCCTGCATGAAGTCATCATTCAAAATGACAGAGTTAAACACTGTTATTCAGAAACTGAAAAACAAGAAAGCTCCAGGAAAAGATGGCATCACAAATGAAATGATTAAAAACCTAGACCAAGGATCAAGAAAAAAAACTCCTGAAAATCTTCAATCAATCATGGAGCAAGGGTAAGATCCCAGACCAGTGGCGGGAGGCTATCATTATTCCCATCAGAAAACCCAAAAAGGACAAGACAAGCAAGGAAAGTTATAGGCCAATAAGAATGCTCAGCTGTGTTAGAAAAGTCATGGAAAAAATGGTAAACGCAAGACTAAAAAAACATCTGGGAAAAAACCATCTCCTACTCAATTCACAGTCAGCCTTTAGGAAGAACCGCAACACAGAAGACCAACTAGTGTACCTAACCCAAGAAATAGAAAATGCATTCCAAGGTAAGGAAAAAGTACTTGCAGTCTTTGTGGATATGGCAAAAGCTTTTGACAAGGTATGGAGAGAAAGACTCCTTCTAAAACTATTAAACAACAAAATGTAAGGGAGAATGTACAGCTGGATACAAGACTTTCTCCGATACAGAACAGCAAGAGTCAAATTAGATGGATCACTGAGCCATAGAACAACTCTCCAACAAGGCGTACCCCAGGGAGGAGTCATCTCCCCTACCCTCTTTATCCTGTTCATAAACGATATAGCGGGAAAACTCCCAAAGAAAGTATCCAGTGCCTACACGCTGATGACTTCGCAATGTGGAGTGCTGCAGAAAAACTACCAACAGCTGAAAATAGAATGCAGACAGCACTGGACACTGTTGGAAAATGGGTTACAGATTAGGGATTGCAGATTAACATCTCAAAGACAGTTACAACATGCTTCTCACTGTCCAACACCAAGGAAGTAACAAAACTTATTCTAAATGGCAAAGAGCTTGTACAAGAAAATACTCCTGTGTATCTCTGAGTTGAAATGGACAAGAGACTCACATGGAGGAAACACATACAGGAGATAGAACAAAAATCAACCAGAAAACTATCCCTCATGAAGAAGCTGGCCGGAACAAGCTGGGGTGCAAATAGCAACATCCTCAAAAATGTATACACTGGCACAGTCAGGCCAGTACTTGAATTCGGCATGACAGCCTGGACCACAGAATCAAAAACAAACATGGAACGCCTAACCAAAATTCAAAATTCAGGCTTAAGTATAATAACAAGAGGAATGAAAACTACACGAACCCTAAAAACTAGACGAGAGGAAAGAGTGCTGGCGCATAGTGAAAAGATGCTACGCATGCCTGATCATCCCATACATATCAAACTAAAACACCCAGTTAAAAATAGGCTAAAGAGAACCAGCTTCATTCATATATCAAACCACCTACACCAAAAATATGGAGAACTAATTCCCAACCAACCTACAGAAATAGAAATGCTTATTAACTATGAAGAGCCAAGCTACAACATTGAAATAAGTACAGAGATCCCAGGAATAAGAAGAAACGACCAACACAGTATCCACGAGCTGAAAATTTTAGCACAAACAATGATTGAGGAGAAATATAAAACCAAGGAATGGACACAGGTGTACACAGATGGTTCAGCCGAGGGTTCAGGCCGAAACGGGAAAGGAGGCATATTCATAAGACACAAAAGAGGAAATATAACAGAAGAGGCCCTCCCAACAGAAAAGTTGTTCACAAACCTTAGAGCAGAATCTATGGAACTCCTGTGAGCACTGAGAATACTTCAAACAGAAAGGCAACCTCCAACAAAAATAGCTGTATTCATTGACTGCAGACAACTATTTGAGACAATACAAAAAAAAAAACAACAACGAACCACTGTTTTCAGAGATTAGAGCAGAACTGGGAAAACTCCAGAGATCCTCAACAATAGCGCTCCAGTGGATACCCTCCCATTGCGGAATCACGGGAAACGAGAGAGCTGATGCTCTGGTAAAAGATGGCAGCAAAAAGGCACAATTTAATCACCGAGTACCATACAGAGAAATTAAGCATACAGAGAAATCAAGAACATCATCAGAAATCAGTATATACACCAATGGAGAGAAGACAGAAACATAAGCAGTACGCCCGACCCAATTCACCAACTCAAAAGAAATCAACAAACTACCTTATTTCGCCTAAGAACTGAACACTGCAGACTACTAGACCATCTATACCGACTGAAGATTTCACACACCAATGAGTGCCCATATGGAACAGGATGCCAGAACCCTGAGCATATTCTACAAGAATGCCCAATCTATAGGGAAATGAGATGCCAGACCTGGCCAGAGGGTGCGGAGCTGAGACAAAAGCTGTGGGGCAGCCGCTCCGACCTGGTGAAGACTACAGACTTCATCATGGCGACTGGCCTGCAGATATAGCATGACCAAAAGATCGTGAACGCAAAGAAGAAGTCATTGGGACAAAGGGCGAGAGCCTGCATGCTGCTGGATCCATAACAACAACAACATAAGTCAGAAAGTAAAAAGTAAACCCATGAAAAATAAGTCAACATCTAGTTCTATTGCCATTTGCCACTGTACCAAGGTAGCGCAGTGTGACAGATGATAGCGCAAATCTTCCTCACTTTGTCTAATTGAAGCAAAAGGTCAGTGTCAGGTTTTAGATGATTAAAAAAAAATCTATCAAGATGCTGTCCCCACAGTCGCTTGCGATGAACAACCATTTCACAACAAATGTCAATTTGACAATCTTGATGCTAATAACAAGTACGGTTTATGACTGGCGGAGTATTTAGAGTGCGTATATATATATATCACAGCAACGGGACATGACTAATAGACGTTATATCATTATTCAGTCAATGATAATACCTTTTGTTCATATATTTAAAAATTTGTTCCTACATTTTGACACCTTCAAAATTGTACATGCACAAAACAGCAACAAATGTTATGACAATATACACACTAGGATGCCTCTTCTAATGCACATATATTAATTAATAATGAAGGTACAGCAAAATTGGAACATGCTAATTTCATTGGCTGTCATTAATGTATGCATAGTTGACAGTTGCTTACATTTTTATCCTGAACTAAACCTAGAAACCGATGACCCGACATCAGTAAGTGTGGCTGTGTTAACGTTTTGAAGGAAAAAGAATCGCATTAATTAACTCATTTGAAAATAATATAAAGACCATAGTGTGAAAGGTTGGAACGCATCCAGAAAGAAGGTATGCGACTGGTTCTGGGTTGCACGTGATACCTCAATTCGGAAGATATGGTAAATGTTGGGAATTTGTCTGTGATATCCAGGAATAAATTGACCTATATGCAGGTTATCTCAGACAGTTAGCACCTGGTGTACATAACACCTGGGACATCAGGGTGTATCAAGAGAGGGATGTCATGGATCTCAAAGACAGAGAGAACAATTGGACAGGTCACCACAGTGGATGTGATAATCAAAGGAGAAGAACTGATCCACACTGGTAACAGGAAGGAGAATCTGTGGTCTCTAGGTAAGGCGTCCGCCTCTGGTATCGGAGGTCGCAGGTTCGAATCACGGTGGAGACCGGGATTTTTTTCACGTGGATCTTCTGGTTAAAAATTCGCCCGATCTCTGGCTAGTGAAATCAGACTCCTATGTTCAGTGTCGAGCACGTTAATAATTCCTCGGCAGTTGGAAATCGAAAAGAGTAGGTTTAACAACCCCTGCAAGGATAAAATTCAAATTAAACATCTACCCAAGTTATTCGTACCTGTCCCAAGGTGGTTTGTTAAGAGCAGCTATAGATAGTGCCTAACTGGCTGCGGGTCTACTTTGCTCTAGTGTTTTGAGTCTTTTAAGATGGACTCGCACATCAGTAAAAACCACCTTCCAAGAAACTGGTTGTTTATAGACTGTAGATGTAGAGTCTTATAAACCAGTATAAAGACGTTAAGTTAAGAATGACAGATTACTACAGTCATAACCCTAGGCAAGGGATGAAGTGAGTGGAGCAATAGGAAAGCAGAGCTTGAGGTTAATCAGCTGATAAATAACACTCAGTATAGTAATGCTGTCATATATACCGGTGGATCCATGATACAGACATCAGGTTAAGGCTTCTTTGCTAGAGTGAGAGGTCAGGTTGCTGCTGAGAGGAGGAGTTTAGTTTAGCCGAAGAATCAATGTCATTGCAGTTTAACCCATAAGTGCTCTGTTCTTTTCAATATTTTTGGGAGAATCCCGCACAATGCACGAACTCTGTAGCACTGACGAGGATCCCGTGACAAATTGGGTAGATTTAACGAAATTTTGAATTTAGCCAGTGCAGCAGTCGTTAAGCCTACTCTTTTCAATTTTCAACTGATTTTTAACATGCACGATACTGCACATGGGCATCCGATCTCAAATACCCAGATATCTGGGTAAACACCAGAAAGTCCATGTGAAAAAAATTCCGGTTTTCATCGTGATTTGAACCCATGATATCCAGCAATAGAGGCCAACATCTTACGTCGAGACCACCCAGTCTCCAGAATGGAATGGAGTGAGGCATACATGACAACAACCTGTATGAGAATGGAGATGAAAGAAGTATCCTCAGCTCTGAGATGGCTATCAGAGACCTCTTTAACAAGAGCAGTCATTATGTCAGACTGCAAATCCATACTTCAAAAGGTACAGAAGGGCTGACTAAGACATGAGTAGGTGGCACCTATAAAGGTCTCAAACCTCCGGGGACTGGTGTGGATCTACTGTCCAGATCATGCTGGGGTTCAGGGTAATGAAAGAGCTGACTGCCTGGTTTTACAGGCATTCTTTATAGGCAAACTAGATACAAATAGGAGCAACATATTTCACTGGATTTTTTCAAGTGAACTTTCTGGTATTTCCCCAGAACTACCCATCTGGGTAGTTGAGATCGGACACTCATGTGCAGTGTCGTGCATGTTAAAAATCCCTCGGCAGTGAGAAATCGAAAAGAGTAGGCTTAACAGCCGCTGCCATGGCAAAATTCAAAATTATATTTAAAATCTACGCAATCTACTACTGTATCCTCACCGTTGCTACAGAATGCGTGCATTGTGCTGAGATTCTCCAAATATGGAGTGGAACAGAGCATGTATGGGTTAAACAGTGTGTAACGGCGTTGATTCTTCGACTAAACTAAGAAGTGACATTTTCAAGACTATCAATAGATGATATCACTGCAACAGATGAATCGGCAAATTCACCGACCGCAGAACTTGGAAACCAAACGAGGTTCAATGAGAGTGGGGCACATGAGAGCAGAGCAGGTGTGTGTACAACCAACGAGGGACAGGAAGCAACAGTAACCACACCCTTCGCCATTTGTTGAGAGGCTGAACACTTATGGGTATGTCCAGATGGAAGCGAAGATAATCTTAAGAACAGATCAGAAAATGAAATCAAGTAATGCATCAATCTATCTCAATCAAGTAATGCATCAATCTATCTCAATCAAGTAATGCATCAATCTATCTCAATCAAGTAATGCATCAATCTATCTCAATCAAGTAATGCATCAATCTATCTCAATCAAGTAATGCATCAATCTATCTCAATCAAGTAATGCATCAACTTATCTCAAGCATACCTGTTTCATGAGGCCAGTATTGTTAACTCTCTTCCTGCGTGAGCATACATCTTTGTTAGATGTGTTTCACAGTAATGATAGGGACGATGAGGCTAACGTCTGGTCAGGCCCAACACACTGATCAGACAATGTTAGCTAGGATCAGGAGAAATATACTGGCCAAGACCCTCACCTGACCTCCTCATTGGTCGTCCTGGAAACAGGCTGTTGTAGAGTACAACAGCCCGGCTAACAAGGTGAGATTTGACATGATCCCCATAGTAGTGAGCGACATGCCAAGCCATGCATAGCACAACCGCTTGGAGGACCCTAGTCCACCTTCATCAGCACGCTCAGGATGTGAAGAAATCCACGACAACCCACCACTTAATGCCCGATTTAGGGCGCACAAAAGAGTAACCTACTCATCATGGGCATTCACAAACAACAACATTGATGGTATTCTCCCCATCTGTCCAAATGCTCATTTTGTGGTAAAGATAACCTTTGAGTCTGTTATGTCCAAATCTCAGTCTGAAGATGATGGATGACTTGCTCTTCTCTAGTTAAATTATAGTAGTTATTCTTCTTCCGATAAGCGCAGGTGCTAATCTGTAAATTTTTACCTGAAGTTGGCTTTAACGTCTTGGCCTCATACGTGATGCTCATGTCTGCTTGTGGGAATACTCAGGTCTGTCTGTGGGGATGCTCCTTTACACTTTATCTTAACAAGAATTGCACTATGTTGTTTCCTCAAATGCGTTTATTCAATAATATGGAATGAACAGTTTGATGACGCATATAACGACCTAATATTTGCAGTTCTTCACACGAATATTAGTTATTAATAGGGGAAGACATATTTACACAAAATTGTTGACAGTCCTGCTGTGCTTGAATTTTAGAGATTATGCTGTCCATGTCTGGAAATATTTTTTTTTTTTTTTTTTTGCGTTCACATTATTTCTCTAATCCCCAAGGCGGTGTGCGTTGCACTGTGGTTTTTATTTTGCGCCTGTCGGCCCAGCTCATCCGACTTCAGCATGCATTTTAGGTAAGGGTCTGCTACTCCTGCATTTTCTAAGGGTTTGCTTCACCGGGGTAACGGCCAGTGCTGTGATGGGGATCGAACCCAGCACCTTCGAGTTGTGAGCAGTGCCACTTAACCACGCCGTCCCCGAAAATATATTGAAAATCACTAAGCTGAGATCATCAGCCGCCGAAGACGATGTCGGACAGAAAGGTGCAAATATCACAGTAAAGCTGTAAACTAGTGACACAATGCATTCCGCTTTCCAGCCTACTTACTGCTACTTGCAAAGCCCCGTTTAAGGCTCGGTAGCAGGAGATTGAGAACGAACGCAGAAAAAGAAAAAAAATTAGACCGTCTTCTTCCAGTTTAAATCCATGTTTGGACTTTGTGATGAGAGCAAAACAGGCAATTTCTACTCCAAAATATTTTTAACCCCTTGTGAGCCTAAAACAAAATTGTTAGCTGACCATCGCAAGCAATGATGGTGACATCAGACAGTTTTGTCTTAACGATGTAACTTGCGCTAAGAAACTGTGCTGGTCATCAACCTCACTCTCTCGTCCCGAGCTACCTTGGACCAGTGGCAAGACTAAGTCAAGACGACTGGAGGTAATTCAGGATGCAGGCACTCTGATCACACCACTTTGAGACAAGGAGTCCCTTGAAACCTGTGGGGCTCGAACCCACGCCACTTCCATTCATCACTTTGAGAGGCGAGTGCCTTACCACTCAATCACAGCGACCCCAGGTGAGTCTAACTCCCATACTATAGGACTACCTCTTGTGTAATGACTCACCATCCACTGTAAGCCCAGAATCCTGAATAGAAGGACAGAGCAATGGCCCCTGCGCTGTAATCACTGTCCGTAAAGCTGTCCTGGAATCCTTCAGTATCTCCTATCAAGAACATAAAAGCCATTCAATAATCGACAAATGTATATTTAAACACAGTTATCATTTTGTTTTGTCCTTTTGTGGCTCCAGCCAGAGTAAAGGGGCAGCACTACAGCTGGCCTCCTTTAGGAGATCCACACCAGTGCACTTTGCATGCTTTTTGCAGTGGTGGTTCCTGTAGCAATTTATTTTATACAAAGAGATTGCTATCCCCATTCACAAATCTCCCTAGTCACATTTACGACATGCTTTGAGGTGCAGTAGTCCTACCAAGTACGTAACCCCAGAATCAACCTATAGAATACATAATAATTGAACAACTAAAGAACAAAAACTTAAGACAGAAAATAAGACGCCAAGTAGAACATTAATGTATAGAGACAACGATGACAGTTTTATGAGACAGACAGAGATGAGATGCTAAAATTTAAAAAACGAGAAAACAAGAAAAATGATGGATAAAATAGGTCAAACGACAATGGTGAAAACTAGTTCCAATGATGATTGTGAAAACAGGTCAAATGATTGTGAAAGCAGTTCAAATGATTGTGAAAGCAGGTCAAATGATTGTGAAAGCAGGTCAAATGATTGTGAAAGCAGGTCAAATGATTGTGAAAGCAGGTCAAATGATTGTGAAAGCAGGTCAAATGATGATTGTGAAAACAAGTCAGATGATGGTGAAGCATGTCAAATGATGTCGTTGAAAACAGGTCAAATGATGATTGTGAAAACGGGTCAAATGATGATCGTGAAAACAAGTCGATGATCGTGAAAACAAGTCGATGATCGTGAAAACAGGTCAAATGATGATTGTAAAAACGGGTCAAATGATGATTGTGAAAACGGGCCAAATGATGATTGTGAAAACGGGTCAAATGATGATTGTGAAAACGGGTCAAATGATGATTGTGAAAACGGGTCAAATGATGATTGTGAAAACGGGTCAAATGATGATTGTGAAAACGGGTCAAATGATGATTGTGAAAACGGGTCAAATGATGATTGTAAAAACGGGTCAAATGATGATTGTGAAAACAGGTCAAATGATGATTTTGAAAATGGGTCAAATGATTGTGAAAGCATTTGTCTCAGTGCTAGGAAACATAACAGGAAACACATCTTGATGCTCTGGAATTGAGCCTGGACAGTCGAGGTGACAAAAGCTTGGAAATTCGTCAAACGGAATGCACTAAACGACACATGATGATGACGGACACAAGTCTTGAATGCAGGGGCTCACCCACCTTTCCCGAAGTACACCATGCCAATTCCAATAACCAAGACCAAGGCAATCAGTTTGGAAGCTGTTATCACTACCTGTACTCTAGTTGCCCATTTAACATTGCGTGTGTTAATGGCGATTAGCAGCCCTGTTGAGAGAAAATTGAGAAGCATCAGTAAATATATTAAACAAAAGTAATAAGTTACATTGAGCTGACAAGACGTCTTCGCGCAGATTGGGCAGTCTTCTCGTCTATTAACACGATCCGGTGCGGTTGCCATGACCAGGACCTACGAGCCTCCCTCTCCAATTTCATTGTACTCCCCGCAATGTGCCGCTTGATCGGAATCACTATCCGGAACCAATGTATGCAAGGTTTCCACAATTCTGACATAAGACGATTGTCCCTGGTGAATGATGCCTCCCTTAAGAGACGCTTGATCGGAATCACTATCCGGAACCAATGTATGCAAGGTTTCCACAATTCTGACATAAGACGATTGTCCCTGGTGAATGATGCCTCCCTTAAGAGACGCTTGATCGGAATCACTATCCGGAACCAATGTATGCAAGGTTTCCACAATTCTGACATAAGACGATTGTCCCTGGTGAATGATGCCTCCCTTAAGAGACGCTTGATCGGAATCACTATCCGGAACCAATGTATGCAAGGTATCTACAATTCTGACATAAGACGATTGTACCTGGTGAATGATGCGGCAATCCATGCAGACATGGCAATACATAGATGGGAAGGTTACATGTTACGACGAAACGGTCCATAGAGTACAACGACTGTAGTTTGATACCCCAAGGTAAGAAGAGACCGCATGGAAGACCCCCAATGCGCTGGTCACTCCCTTGCTGTACGCTGCGACATCCGAGATGCCTATAGGGGAGTGCTGGGTTCGATCCCCATCACAGCACCGGCCGTTACCCCAGGGAAGCAAACCCTTAGAAAATGCGGGAGGAAGCAGACCCTTACATAAAATGCATGCTGAAGTCAGCCCACGCAAAATAAATCAAAAGTGTTGTGTGTGGGACTGGCAACCTTATGTTAAGCAAACAAATATCGAAAAACCCAATGCAGGAGAACATAGCTGGTTTAGCACAGACTTCCAGTGAGGAGGTGAGCTGCCCATAGCCCAAGCGTAAAGGAAGGATGAAGATAATTAACAGGAAAGTCATACAAGAAAATGACAAATCAATGTGTAACACTGCCCTCCATTCATGTTTTTAAAACCCTCTGAAGGCGAAAAACATGAACACCTGGGAATAATAACATTGTGTACAAGTACTAGCAACAGCCTGGATGGGGTGAGCGGTAAATGATGCTCTCAGTGCGCGTGTGCACCAGCGGGCGGGAAGTCGCTAGACCAGATAGTGTTACTGTGTTTGCGCCTACACGTAATCGTGTGTACGCACGCGCCATCGTGTATGTGTGTGTGCGTGCGTGTGTGTGTGCAGATAGGGAGAGGCGCGCACTTTAGCTTCCAGGAACATGGTAGGGAAACGATTAAATGTGGCTGCTGGTGAAGGGCAGGATGAATACGTAGATGGGATTAAGTTGCACTAGAATGATGTTATATTATTCAAATATGTCCGGCACTGAGCCTAAAACAGGCTCTTTAATCTTCTGTATCGTGCATCTCTTTGGCAGCCTAGCGAAACGTGAATCACTCTTGGCAGGACTATTGTTTCCCTTTGGCAGTCTGGTGAATCATATGCCATTGCGGTGAATGCGTCATTTAGCAGCCTGGTGAATCATGTGTGTCATTTGGCAGTGTGGTGAATCATGCCATTTGGCAGCCTGGTGAATCATGTCCTTTGGCATTGTGGTGAATGTGTCACTTGGCAGTCTGGTGTATCATTTGTCCTTTGGCATTGTGGTGAATCGTATGTGTCATTTGGCAGTGTAGTGAGCCTTATGTGTCCTTTGGCAGTGTGGTGAATGTGTCATTTGGAAGTCTGGTGAATCACACGTGTCCTTTGGTAGTATGGTGAATCATGTCTCCTTTGACAGTCTGGTGAGTCATGTGTCCTATTGTTAGTCTGGTAAACCTCTTCATGTGTACCCCTTTGTTAATCTGGTTAATTATGTGACGCCTCTATGTTAGTCTGGTAAGACTTTGTACCCCTTTGTTAATCTGGTTAAGTATGTGAGGCCTCTATGTTAGTCTGGAAAGACTTTGTACCCCTTTGTTAATCTGGTAATGTATGTGATGCCTCTATGTTAGTCTGGTAATGTATGTGATGCCTCTATGTTAGTCTGGTAAGACTTTGTACCCCTTTGTTAATCTGGTAATGTATGTGAGCCAATTTGTTAGCTTGACAAATTATGTGAGCCCCATTGTTAGCCTGATAAAGTATGTGGGCTCCTTTGTTATTTTGGTAAAGAAGATGGGCCCCATTGTTTGTCTGGCAAAGTATGTGGACCACTTTGTTCCCATTGTAAGTATGTGTACCACACTGTTAGTCTGGTAAAGTATGGGGGCTCCTTTGCTAGTCTGGTAAAGTATGTGGGCCCCTTTGCTAGTCTGGTAAAGTATGTAGACCACATTGCTATTCTGGGAAAGTATATGGATCCCCTTGCTAGCCTGATAAAATATATCAACCACCTTGTTAGCTTGATAGTATGTGGGCCTCTCTATTAGCCTGATAGTATGTGGGCCTCTCTATTAGCCTGGTAGTATGTGGGCTTCTCTACTAGCCTGATAGTATGTGGGCCTCTCTATTAGCCTGGTAGTATGTGGGCCTCTCTATTAGCCTGATAGTATGTGGGCCTCTCTATTAGCCTGGTAGTATGTGGGCCTCTCTATTAGCCTGGTAGTATGTGGGCCTCTCTATTAGCCTGGTAGTATGTGGGCCTCTCTATTAGCCTGGTAGTATGTGGGCCTCTCTATTAGCCTGATAGTATGTGGGCCTCTCTATTAGCCTGGTAGTATGTGGGCCTCTCTATTAGCCTGGTAGTATGTGGCCTCTCTATTAGCCTGATAGTATGTGGGCCTCTCTCTTAACCTGGTAGTATGTGGGCCTCTCTATTAGCCTGGTAGTATGTGGGCCTCTCTATTAGCCTGGTAGTATGCAGGCCTGATAAAACATTTGGGATCCTCTGGTAAAGCGGGTGAGCCGCTTTTGTTGGTGTTGTAAATTGTGGTAAAACACGTGAGCATGCTTGTCAGCCTGGTAAAACTATTGGCTCTTTGCCAGCCTGGTAAACCTATTGGCTCTTTGCCAGCCTGGTAAAACTATTGGCTCTTTGCCAGCCTGGGAAGACTATTGGCTCTTTGCCAGCCTGGGAAGACTATTGGCTCTTTGCCAGTCTTAACAAAACTATTGGCTCTTGTCAGCCTGATAGAATCCATGAACCATTTACTCAGCCTAGTGAATCCTATGTGTCCATTTGCCCACGTGGTGAAACCTGCGTGCCCCTTTAACAGTCTGTAAAGCCCACGGACTTATTTAACAATCTGGAAGAATTGAACGGGATCATCACAACATAATCCGTTTAATGTATTTTGCATAATGAGTTTGTTAACCCCAGCAAAATCTGTCCTAAGTCCTGTAGTTCCTGGGAAGAAAAAAGTTTTAAATAGATAGTTGGATTCCCATGGTCTGAGACAGTTCTGAGTTGGCTGTTAAATGTCAGTCGACGCAGACGGCGCCAGGGAAGGAGCCGGCGCACACATGGGACGTTTGACATGAATATTGAAGCCACATAGTCAGTTCGGCAGGCCGACGACGAGCGACTTCGTCCAGCCCCATTCCAATCTCACCTCATACCCTGACCCGACTGACTCCAGCCCCATTCCAATCTCACCTCATACCCTGACCCGACTGACTCCAGCCACATTCCAATCTCACCTCATACCCTGACCCGCTGACTCAGCCCTCGGAGTTACCAGAAGTTACGGATCATATTAACCGTTAGTGAATACAGAGCAGTCATTTTCCTCCATCCAAGTTGACGAACCAAAGCCAGGATCAAATGACGAACACGGAGGTGTTCCATCGAGCCAAGCTGGAATCCATTATGGGGACACTCGGTAGTAGAAGACTGAGATGGATGGAACATGCGAGAAGATGGGGGGGGGGGGGGGGGGCTCAAGTGGTGTCGGTTGTCTCGAGGTGGGAGGGGGGCCTCAGGTGGTGTCGGTTGTCTCGAGGTGGGAGGGGGGCCTCAGGTGGTCTCGAGGTTAGAAAACTCAGCGGTCTCGAGGTAAGGGGTGAGGGTGAGGGGGGCGACTCAGTGGTCTCGAGGTAAGGGGTGTGGGTGGAACTCAGTGGTCTCGAGGTAAGGGGTGTGGGTGGAACTCAGTGGTCTCGAGGTAAGGTGTGTGGGTGGAACTCAGTGGTCTCGAGGTAAGGGGTGTGGGTGGAACTCAGTGGTCTCGAGGTAAAGTGTGTGGGTGGAACTCAGTGGTCTCGAGGTAAGGTGTGTGGGTGGAACTCAGTGGTCTCGAGGTAAGGGGTGTGGGTGGAACTCAGTGGTCTCGAGGTAAGGTGTGTGGGTGGAACTCAGTGGTCTCGAGGTAGGGGGTGGGGGTGGAACTCAGTGGTCTCGAGGTAAGGGGTGGGGGTGGAACTCAGTGGTCTCGAGGTAAGGGGTGGGGGGAGGCTCAGTGGCTTGGAGGTAAGGGGTGAGGGTGAGGGGGGCCGACTCAGTGGTCTCGAGGTAAGGGGTGGGGGTGGAACTCAGTGGTCTCGAGGTAAGGGGTGGAACTCAGTGGTCTCGAGGTAAGTAAGGGGTGGGGGGAGGTTCAGTGGTCTCGAGGTAAGGGTGAGGGGGGGGGCGACTCAGTGGTCTCAAGGTAAGGGGTGGGGGTGGAACTCAGTGGTCTCGAGGTAAGGGGTGGAACTCAGTGGTCTCGAGGTAAGGGGTGGAACTCAGTGGTCTCGAAGTAAGGGGTGGGGCTGAGAGGGGAGACTCAGTGGTCACGAGGTAAGGGGTGGGGCTAAGAGGGGAGACTCAGTGGTCACGAGGTAAGGGGTGGGGCTGAGAGGGGAGACTCAGTGGTCACGAGGTAAGGGGTGGGGGTGAGGGGGGAAACTCAGTGGTCTCGAGGTAAGGGGGGAGACTCAGTGGTCTCGAGGTAAGAGGTGGGGGTGAGGGGGGAGACTCAGTGGTCTCGAGGTAAGGGGTGGGGCTGAGAGGGGAGACTCAGTGGTCACGAGGTAAGGGGTGGGGGTGAGGGGGGAAACTCAGTGGTCTCGAGGTAAGGGGGGAGACTCAGTAGTCTCGAGATAAGGGTGAGGGGGGAGACTCAGTGGTCACGAGGTAAGGGGTTGGGGGGGGGGGGGAAGGCTAAGTTGTCTCAAGGTAAGGAGTGGGGGAGGCTAAGTGGTCTCAAGGTAAGGAGTGGGGGAGGCTAAGTGGTCTCGAGGTAAGGGGTGGGGGGAGGCTAAGTAGTCTCAAGGTAAGGAGTGGGGAAGGCTAAGTGGTCTCAAGGTAAGGAGTGGGGGAGGCTAAGTGGTCTCGAGGTAAGGGGTGGGGGGAGGCTAAGTAGTCTCAAGGTAAGGAGTGGGGAAGGCTAAGTGGTCTCAATGTAAGGAGTGGGGGAGGCTAAGTGGTCTCAAGGTAAGGAGTGGGGGAGGCTAAGTGGTCTCGAGGTAAGGGGTGGGGGGAGGCTAAGTAGTCTCAAGGTAAGGAGTGGGGAAGGCTGTGGTCTCAATGTAAGGAGTGGGGGAGGCTAAGTGGTCTCGAGGTAAGGGGTGGGGGGGAGGCTAAGTGGTCTCAAGATAAGGAGTGGGGGAGGTTAAGTGGTCTCAAGGTAAGGAGTGGGGGAGGCTAAGTGGTCTCAAGGTAAGGAGTGGGGGAGGCTAAGTGGTCTCAAGGTAAGGAGTGGGGGAGGCTAAGTGGTCTCGAGGTAAGGGGTGGGGGAGGCTAAGTAGTCTCAAGGTAAGGAGTGGGGAAGGCTGTGGTCTAAAGGTAAAGAGTGGGGGAGACTAAGTGGTCTCAAGGTAAGGAGTGGGGGAGGCTAAGTGGTCTCAAGGTAAGGAGTGGGGGAGGCTAAGTGGTCTCAAGGTAAGGAGTGGAGGAGGCTAAGTGGTCTCAAGGTAAGGAGTGGGGGAGGCTAAGTGGTCTCTAGGTAAGGTGTGGGGGGGGGAGGCTAAGTGGTCTCAATGTAAGGAGTGGGGGGGGGAGGCCAAGTGGTCTCAGTGTAAGGATTGGGGGGGGGGGGGCAGGCTAAGTGGTCTCAATGTAAGGAGTGGGGGAGGCTAAGTGGTTTCAAGGTAAGGAGTGGGGGGGGCAGGCTAAGTGGTCTCAATGTAAGGAGTGGGGGGAGGCTAAGTGGTCCCAAGGTAAGGAGTGGGGGAGGCTAAGTGGTCTCAAGGTTAAGGGTGGAGGAGGCTAAGTGGTCTCAAGGTAAGGAGTGGGGGAGGCTAAGTGGTCTAAAGGTAAGGAGTGGGGGAGGCTAAGTGGTCTCGAGGTAAGGGGTGGGGGAGGCTAAGTAGTCTCAAGGTAAGGAGTGGGGAAGGCTGTGGTCTCAATATAAGGAGTGGGGGGAGGCTAAGTGGTCTCGAGGTAAGGGGTGGGGGGGAGGCTAAGTGGTCTCAAGGTAAGGAGTGGGGGAGGCTAAGTGGTCTCTAGGTAAGGTGTGGGGGGGGAGGCTAAGTGGTCTCAATGTAAGGAGTGGGGGGGAGGCTAAGTGGTTTCAAGGTAAGGAGTGGGGGGGGGCAGGCTAAGTGGTCTCAATGTAAGGAGTGGGGGGAGGCTAAGTGGTCTCAAGGTAAATAGTGGGGGGAGGCTAAGTGGTCTCAATGTAAGGAGTGGGGGGAGGCTAAGTGGTCTCAATGTAAGGAGTGGGGGGGGGAGGCTAAGTGGTCTCAATGTAAGGAGTGGGGGAGGCTAAGTGGTCTCAATGTAAGGAGTGGGGGGAGGGATAGGGGTCTCAATGTAAGGAGTGGGGGGGGGGGCAGGCTAAGTGGTCTCAATGTAAGGAGTGGGGGGAGGCTAAGTGGTCTCAATGTAAGGAGTGGGGGGAGGCTAAGTGGTCTCAATGTAAGGAGTGGGGGGAGGCTAAGTGGTCTCAATGTAAGGAGTGGGGGGGGGGGCAGGCTAAGTGGTCTCAATGTAAGGAGTGGGGGGGGGGAGGCTAAGTGGTCTCGAGGTAAGGGGTGGGGGGGGGAACTCAGTGCTCTCGAGGTAAGAGGTGGAACTCAGTGGTCTCAAGGTAAGGGGTGGGGGTGGAACTCAGTGGTCTCGAGGTAAGGGGTGGAACTCAGTGGTCTCGAGGTAAGGGGTGGAACTCAGTGGTCTCGAGGTAAGGGGTGGGGCTGAGAGGGGACACTCAGTGGTCACGAGGTAAGGGGTGGGGGTGAGGGGGGAAACTCAGTGGTCACGAGGTAAGGGGTGGGGGTGAGGGGGGAAACTCAGTGGTCTCGAGGTAAGGGGTGGGGGTGGAACTCAGTGGTCTCGAGGTAAGGGGTGGAACTCAGTGGTCTCGAAATAAGTAAGGGGTGGGGGGAGGCTCAGTGGTCTCGAGGTAAGGGGTGAGGGTGGAACTCAGTGGTCTCAAGGTAAGGGGTGGGGGTGGAACTCAGTGGTCTCGAGGTAAGGGGTGGAACTCAGTGGTCTCGAGGTAAGGGGTGGAACTCAGTGGTCTCGAGGTAAGGGGTGGGGCTGAGAGGGGAGACTCAGTGGTCACGAGGTAAGGGTGAGGGGGGAAACTCAGTGGTCTCGAGGTAAGGGGGGAGACTCAGTGGTCTCGAGGTAAGAGGTGGGGGTGAGGGGGGAGACTCAGTGGTCTCGAGGTAAGGGGTGGGGCTGAGAGGGGAGACTCAGTGGTCACGAGGTAAGGGGTGAGGGGGGAAACTCAGTGGTCTCGAGGTAAGGGGGGAGACTCAGTGGTCTCGAGGTAAGGGTGAGGGGGAGACTCAGTGGTCACGAGGTAAGGGGTGGGGGGGAAGGCTAAGTTGTCTCAAGGTAAGGAGTGGGGGAGGCTAAGTGGCCTCAAGGTAAGGAGTGAAGCAGGCTAAGTGGTCTCGAGGTAAGGGGTGGGGGGAGGGTAAGTAGTCTCAAGGTAAGGAGTGGGGAAGGCTAAGTGGTCTCAATGTAAGGAGTGGGGGGAGGCTAAGTGGTCTCAAGGTAAGGAGTGGGGGAGGCTAAGTGGTCTCAAGGTAAGGAGTGGGGGAGGCTGAGTGGTCTCAAGGTAAGGAGTGGGGGAGGCTAAGTGGCCTCAAGGTAAGGAGTGGGGGAGGCTAAGTGGTCTCGAGGTAAGGGGTGGGGGGAGGCTAAGTAGTCTCAAGGTAAGGAGTGGGGAAGGCTAAGTGGTCTCGAGGTAAGGGGTGGGGGGAGGCTAAGTAGTCTCAAGGTAAGGAGTGGGGAAGGCTATGGTCTCAATGTAAGGAGTGGGGGGAGGCTAAGTGGTCTCGAGGTAAGGGGTGGGGGGGGAGGCTAAGTCGTCTCAAGGTAAGGAGTGGGGGAGGCTAAGTGGTCTCAAGGTAAGGAGTGGGGGAGGCTAAGTGGTCTCAAGGTAAGGAGTGGGGGGAGGCTAAGTGGTCTCAATGTAAGGAGTGGAGGGGGGGGAGGCTAATTGGTCTCAATGTAAGGGGTGGGGAGAGGCTAAGTGGTCTCAATGTAAGGAGTGGGGGGAGGCTAAGTGGTCTCAATGTAAGGAGTGGGGGGGGGGGCAGGCTAAGTGGTCTCAATGTAAGGAGTGGGGAGAGGCTAAGTGGTCTCAATGTAAGGAGTGGGGGGAGGCTAAGTGGTCTCAATGTAATGAGTGGGGGGGGGCAGGCTAAGTGGTCTCAATGTAAGGAGTGGTGGGGGGGAGGCTAAGTGGTCTCGAGGTAAGGGGTGGGGGGGGGGAACTCAGTGGTCTCGAGGTAAGGGGTGGAACTCAGTGGTCTCCAGGTAAGTAAGGGGTGGGGGGAGGCTCAGTGGTCTCGAGGTAAGGGGTGAGGGTGAGGGGGGGGGGCGACTCAGTGGTCTCAAGGTAAGGGGTGGGGGTGGAACTCAGTGGTCTCGAGGTAAGGGGTGGAACTCAGTGGTCTCGAGGTAAGGGGTGGAACTCAGTGGTCTCGAGGTAAGGGGTGGGGCTGAGAGGGGAGACTCAGTGGTCACGAGGTAAGGGGTGGGGGTGAGGGGGGAAACTCAGTGGTCTCGAGGTAAGGGGTGGGGGTGGAACTCAGTGGTCTCGAGGTAAGGGGTGGAACTCAGTGGTCTCGAAATAAGTAAGGGGTTGGGGGAGGCTCAGTGGTCTTGAGGTAAGGGGTGAGGGGGCGACTCAGTGGTCTCAAGGTAAGGGGTGGGGGTGGAACTCAGTGGTCTCGAGGTAAGGGGTGGAACTCAGTGGTCTCGAGGTAAGGGGTGGAACTCAGTGGTCTCGAGGTAAGGGGTGGGGCTGAGAGGGGAGACTCAGTGGTCACGAGGTAAGGGGTGGGGGTGAGGGGGGAAACTCAGTGGTCTCGAGGTAAGGGGGGGGGGACTCAGTGGTCTCGAGGTAAGGGTGAGGGGGAGACTCAGTGGTCACGAGGTAAGGGGTGGGGGAGGGGGAAAGGCTAAGTTGTCTCAAGGTAAGGAGTGGGGGAGGCTAAGTGGTCTCAAGGTAAGGAGTGAAGCAGGCTAAGTGGTCTCGAGGTAAGGGGTGGGGGGAGGCTAAGTAGTCTCAAGGTAAGGAGTGGGGAAGGCTAAGTGGTCTCAATGTAAGGAGTGGGGGGAGGCTAAGTGGTCTCAAGGTAAGGAGTGGGGGAGGCTAAGTGGTCTCAAGGTAAGGAGTGGGGGAGGCTAAGTGGTCTCAAGGTAAGGAGTGGGGGAGGCTAAGTGGCCTCAAGGTAAGGAGTGGGGGAGGCTAAGTGGTCTCGAGGTAAGGGGTGGGGGGAGGCTAAGTAGTCTCAAGGTAAGGAGTGGGGGAGGCTAAGTGGTCTCGAGGTAAGGGGTGGGGGGAGGCTAAGTAGTCTCAAGGTAAGGAGTGGGGAAGGCTATGGTCTCAATGTAAGGAGTGGGGGGGAGGCTAAGTGGTCTCGAGGTAAGGGGTGGGGAGGCTAAGTCGTCTCAAGGTAAGGAGTGGGGGAGGCTAAGTGGTCTCAAGGTAAGGAGTGGGGGAGGCTAAGTGGTCTCAAGGTAAGGAGTGGGGGGAGGCTAAGTGGTCTCAATGTAAGGAATGGGGAGAGGCTAAGTGGTCTCAATGTAAGGAGTGGGGGGGGGGCAGGCTAAGTGGTCTCAATGTAAGGAGTGGGGGGAGGCTAAGTGGTCTCAATGTAAGGAGTGGGGGGAGGCTAAGCGGTCTCAATGTAAGGTGTGGGGGGCAGGCTAAGTGGTCTCAATGTAAGGAGTGGGGGGGGGGGAGGCTAAGTGGTCTCAATGTAAGGAATGGGGCGGGGGGCAGGCTAAGTGGTCTCAATGTAAGGAGTGGGGGGAGGCTAAGTGGTCTCAATGTAAGGAGTGGGGGAGGCTAAGTGGTCTCAAGGTAAGGAGTGGGGGGGGGGGCGGAGGCTAAGTGGTCTCATGGTAAGGAGTGGGGGGAGGCTAAGTGGTCTCAAGGCAACGAGTGGTGGGGGGGCAGGCTAAGTGGTCTCAATGTAAGGAGTGGGGGGGAGGCTAAGTGGTCTCAAGGTAAGGAGTGGGTGGGGGCAGGCTAAGTGGTCTCAAGGTAAGGAGTGGGGGGGGGGGCAGGCTAAGTGGTCTCAAGGTAAGGAGGCTAAGTGGTCTTAAGTTAAGGAGTGGGGCGGAGGCTAAGTGGTCTCAGGGTAAGGAGTGGGGCGGAGGCTAAGTGGTCTCAGGGTAAGGAGTGGGGGGGGGGCGGGGCTAAATGGTCTAAACGTAAGCGGTGGGGGTATAACTCAGTGGTCCCGAGGTAACGGGTGGTGGTGGGGGAGAGTCAGTGGTCTCGAGGTAAGGTGGAGGGGAACTCAGTGGTCCCGAGGTAAGGGGTGGGGAGGGGCGAGACTCAGTGGTCCCGAGGTAATGTGTGGCGGGGGGGGGGTAACTCAGTGGTCTCGAGGTAAGGGGTGGGGAGGGGCGAGACTCAGTGGTCCCGAGGTAAGGTGTGGGGGGGGGGGTAACTCAGTGGTCTCGAGGTAAGGCGTGGGGAGGGGCGAGACTCAGTGGTCCCGAGGTAAGGTGGAACTCAGTGGTCTCGAGGTAAGGGGTGGGGAGGGGCGAGACTCAGTGGTTTCGAGGTAAGGGGTGCGGGTGGAACTCGGTGATCTCGAACTAAGGCGGGGGGTGGGGCACTC
Source organism: Ariolimax columbianus (assembly GCA_036924085.1). NCBI lineage: Eukaryota > Metazoa > Mollusca > Gastropoda > Stylommatophora > Arionidae > Ariolimax > Ariolimax columbianus. The sequence goes on from JAVGWX010000018.1 coordinate 51,888,547, forward strand.
AGGTCTCGAGGTAAAGTATCCGCCTCAGGTTCCGGAGGTCACGGGATCGATTCACGGTGGATCTTCGGGTTTAAAATTTCCCTGATCTTTGGGTAGTGAGATCGGACTACCGTGTCAAATGTCCAGCACGTTAAAAATTCCTTGGCAGTTGGAAATCGAAGCGAGTAGGCTTAACGGCCGATGCACGGCCAAAATTCAAGTAAAAAATCTACCCATATTATTTGTACCTTTTCCCATGTGGTTTGTTAAGAGGAGCTATAGATGGCGCGTAAATGACTACGGGTCGTCTTAGCTCTATGAGTCTATTAGGATGGACTCGCACATCGATTAAACCACCCTCCAAAAAAACTGGTTATATACAGTCTTCTAAACCTAAATAAGTTAAAACAAAAGCATTTACAAACAGGTGCTTTTCGGTGAACTTTCGGGTGAGAGGAGACCTGTAGTTTGACCAATGGTCAGATACAAAGATATATGCAAGACCGCGATACAAGACTTCTCCATAGACTTTCAAAAGTGGGAGGAGATGGTTGAAGGTAGAGTTACATGAAAAAGACCATTATGTAGAGGTGTAGAGACCTTCGAGGACACGCTAAAAACACATTGGAAAGCAAGCGACATAAATGAAGAAGTTAAAGTAACCATATATCCTAGACCTGCACTCGCTGTGGTAAATTGTGCCCGTCTGAAATCAGCAAGATTAGCCATGCAAAGAGCTGCCAAATAAGACTTCACTCGCTTAAAACCGGCTGTAAAGGCAAAAAGAGTGTATATATGACCACAGTTGGAGAACGTGATGGCTATGGAGGTGGCTTAATCATTGTACGGGGTAGCTTTGACAAGCAGTACAGAACACCACTGCACCGTGTCGAAGTGAACGCAACAGGCATTGTTTATAGAGATCATATTCTCCAACAGGGACGCGTGGGCTAGTAGTTAAGTGACACGGCTCACAACCCGAAAGTGTTGGGTTCGCTCCTCAATCACAGCACCGGCCATTACCCTTCGGAAGCAAACCCTTAGAAAATGGAGGAAGCAGACCCTTACATAAAATGGATGTCGCAAAATAGAAACAAAGTGCACCGCTAAACAACCTTGGGAAATAGTAAATAAGACGAACGGGAAAAAATACAATAAAGAAAAGTAAGTAATATTCTCCAGCCTCCTAGTTATGGAGCAAGGTGTGCTCCAAGATGAGAACGCACATCTCTACCGAGATCGTGTTGTCAATGACTTCCTCCAGCAGCGACATGGACTAGCTAGCACTCTCATCTGACCATAGCTCTATTGAGCATCTCTGGGACAATCAGCAAAGATAACCACACCAGTCGGTGATCTCATTCAATTGTATCCAAACACCCAGCAGGTGTGGCAGGGATCCTCCAGCGCATCATATCATGAGGCCAAGTGAGAGGAGACTGAGGTCTGGTCAGGTAAAACATATTGCTCAGACAATGTTTGTTAGGGTCAGGTAAAACATACTGATCAGACAATGTCTGTTAGGGTCAGGTAAAACATATTGCTCAGACAATGTTTGTTAGGGTCAGGTAAAACATACTGATCAGACAATGTTTGTTAGGGTCAGGTAAAACATACTGATCAGACAATGTCTGTTAGGGTCAGGTAAAACATACTGATCAGACAATGTTTGTTAGGGTCAGGTAAAACATACTGATCAGACAATGTCTGTTAGGGTCAGGTAAAACATATTGCTCAGACAATGTTTGTTAGGATCAGGTAAAACATACTGATCAGACAATGTCTGTTAGGGTCAGGTAAAACATACTGATCAGACAATGTTAGTCAGGGTCAAGCAAAACATACTGATCAGACAATGTTAGTCAGGGTCAAGCAAAAACATACTGATCAGACAATGTTAGTCAGGGTCAGGCAAAAACCTATAAGACAATGTTAGTCAGGGTCAAGCAAAACATACTGATCAGACAATGTTAGTCAGGGTCAAGCAAAAACATACTGATCAGACAATGTTAGTCAGGGTCAGGCAAAAACCTATAAGACAATGTTAGTCAGGGTCAAGCAAAACATACTGATCAGACAATGTTAGTCAGGGTCAGGCAAAAACATACTGATCAGACAATGTTAGTCAGGGTCAGGCAAAAACCTATAAGACAACGCTAGCCAGGGTCAGGCAAAACATACTGATCAGACAATGTTAGCTAGGGTCAGGCAAAAATACTGATCAGACAATGTTAGTCAGGGTAAGGCAAAAACCTATAAGACAACGCTAGCCAGGGTCAGGCAAGACATACTGATCAGACAATGCTAGTCTACGACCCCAACTCACTTAAATGCAGTTCTCCCTGGACACTGTTCTCGGCCTGACTAATGAGGTAAGGCTCGACGTGATCATCATAGTACAGTGAGCGCTCCGCAGATCAAGCCAAGCATAGCACAACCGCATGGAAGACCCTGTCCCACCTTCATCTGTACGTAGGTATGCGAGGAAAGCTACTGCAATCCGCCACTTAAAGCACACAAAAGTAAACCCACTCATGGGGAACATTCAACAACAATAACAACTCACCAGGAAGCGCTACCAGGTTTGTGTCACTGTCAGTAGAGGTCACACGCGTTACTAACAATAACAACTCACCAGGAAGCGCTGCCAGGTTTGTGTCAATGTTAGCAGAGGTCACACGCTTTACTAACCATATCCTCGTCGACAGCCGGCATGTCTGAATCTCATAAATAATGGGTGTATTCAATTAACCATCAACTGTTCCCGCACAAGTTCGTTGTTTACATAGAGTGTGTCACAAATTATGTCCAAAAAAAGAACTGAGTGGTCTTGAGGTAGGACGTCGGCCTCATGTGCTGGATGTCGCGGGTTCACTTCACGATGAAGACCGGGGTTTGTTTTCACGTTGACTTTCTGGTTATTTTCCCGGATCTCTGTGTAGTAGAAATCGGACACCCGTGTGCAGTGTCGCGAACGTTAAAAATCCCTCGGCAGTTGGACATCGAAAAGAGTAGGATTAACGGCCGCTGCCCGGGCAAAATCCAAAATGATGTTAACGTATCCAATCTATACGGAATCCTAATATCACCCGCCCTTTTCATCAATGACATAGTGGAGACAATTCCTAAGCACATCTCCAGAGATCTCCATGTAGATGATCTTGCAGCATGGTGTGCTGCAGAAAACCCACTCACTGCTAAGCATAGGGAGCACTAAATATCATAGGAAAATGGGTGTCAGACTGGGGCGTCCAAATAAATACCTCAAAGACAGTAGTTAACATGCCTCCCATTATCCAACCGGGAAGAAACACTCAAACTAAAACGAACGCATGAGCTGCAGTGGTCAGCGACCCATAGCTGACTGCTAGCGTCAGGGCGAGCGAACCAGAGCTGCCAAGACCCTTCTACACCTCCACGCGGTGATCCTGGATAACAGGCTGTAGCAGAGCAGACTGGCTAAGGAGAACGGTCCGTAGAGGGAATGCTAATCCGGTACTCAAAAAATGATTGCTGAAGTCGGATGAGGTGCAAATATCGCATGTCACGCTGTAAGCTACGACACAGCGCATTCAGTTCTCTGGACTACATTAGATATTAGGAAATATTTTTTTAGAGAGTGCTGTCTGCTTGGAATGCATTGCCAGGGGAGGTAGTGGAGACAGGGACAGTTAATGCATTTAAGAATTAACTGGATGCGCATAGCTTTTAGAGCAAGGTGATGTAAATGTAACTGGTTGTATACATACTCTGAAGGGTCTTCTAAACCAGAATAAAGATGTTAAGTTAAGTTAAATTATGCTACTTACAAGGCCCTTTTAGAGAAGCCAAGTCAAGTCATGGCTATGACCCAATTAAAGTATTAAAACATTGTTATTGCCTAATTGATGTATGAAGACCAGGTCTAACTGATTTATGAAAACAACAGGCAATACTACGGATCAATCAACTCATGAAGGCATTTCTATGGCCCAGTTCATTAATGAAGACTTTTCTACGACCCAATTTAAGTATCAAGATATTTGTATTCCCTAATTGATACATGAAAACATTCAGATGGTACAAACTCGATCTTACCTCCCACGGACGCTTGATTTTTTAAAACTAACCGTTTCGCGCTTTCGTTTCTAGAGAGGCGAGCGCCTTACCTCGCAGCTAAAGAGACCCCCGTCATTATGTCCAACACCCACACAGTTAAACAAATATTATAAATAGTTCCATATTGACTTAAGCCTAGACTAATCACAGAGCATAATATACCATGATGGTAAAGTATACAACAGCCCAACGGCTTTTAATTATAATATATGTATGTTCTTTGAGCGGCAAACACAGCGCAGAACGCAGAAATAGGTGCTCTCCGGTTTGAACGGTGTGACGTTACTTATCTAAGTTCTTGTATGTTGTTTGGACTGATGATCGTTCTGTGGTGAGTCTATTTCTACTGCCAACTGGAGCCCACATAACTGCATAGAATGCGAGTATGTTGTCGTGTCCATTCTAAGCAGATGGCCGATGTATGTCCACAGTTTCATTATTATCGTAGAAACATATTGATGGAGATGAATGTCTCGATGAGCAAAGTGTTGCACAATCGTTTCGCCAATTGTCATCCAGTCTTCCTTGGCGGGGTCCAACTGAAGGATGTCAACTAGTGCATTTATCTTGAGCGCCTTCTTCTTCTTCTTCTTACGCTGTCAGACGTCAACCTTTATTTTTTTCGAAAAAAGCAGCGGTCATCCTGAGGCTGTCGACACTGCCATTGAGCTTGTCTAGTGTTGCCACTGGTGATAGTCACATCTGCTCTCTCTGATCCTTGTATGTCGGGTAGTTTTGCAGCAGATGTTCAGCGGTCATTTTCGCGGTACCACACGAGCATTCGTCAGTGCCACCTATCTTGAGTTTGTTGAATAGGTGGTACCTCAGTCTATTGTGGCCAGTGCGAAGTCTGAAGACCACGACCTGCTCTCTTCTGTTCAACTGGTAATAGGCATCGTTTTTTTGTGTAGCCAGTATGTTCTGTTTCCCATTTGGTCATGTATCTGGCTCTAATAAGCCTTTTGGATTCTTCGTAGGTCACACTAGGATCTGGTTGTTTTAGTCTTGCACCTTCTTTTGCCAGTCTGTCTGCCTCCTCGTTGCCTTGGATGTTACAATGGGATGGAACCCACTGTACCACTACTCTTTTTGGTGCAGACTGCTTGCATAGTTGACAGAGTACTGCTCTTAAATCATTAAGTTCAGTATTTTTTTGGCTATTTAGTGCTGTGACTACGACCAGGGCATCTGTAAGCAGGACTATATGGCTTTCATTACTTTTACCTGTTACCATTTCTTCTACTGCAGCCCTCAGTGCCTCTGCCTCCGCTCTGAAATTGCTTGTGTATTTTCCAGTTGCCACTGACAGTGTTATTTTTCTGCCATTTGGTAGGCTCAGGAATACCCATGCCCCTCCGTTCTGTGTTGTGTTTGTTACAGAACCGTCGGTGTATGCATGGGTCCAGTCCATGCTTGGGTAGTTTTCCGTTATGTACCTCAGGGTTGTATCTCTTTTTTCTTTTTCAGTCTGGCTGTTTTTGTTTCCAATACCTGGTATATTTTCTTCCACCTCTGGAAATATATGCTGCCTCCATGTAGGTTTTCGTACAGTAGGGATGGGCTTTGGTGTTGTTAGTGTGTTCATAGGGTCTTCATTCATCTTTGCGTTGGCTATTTCTGCAAAGTTTCTCCGCGTTAGTTTCCCATTTCAAAAATTTTTTTGGGGCGCCTTCTCAATGTGGAGAATAACCTGGGACCTGAGTTGACGTGACGTCGCCGCGCGGACTGGCCAGTATTCTCGATCCCGGTCCCGGGTGGTTGCCAAAACCAGAGCCTACGAGCCTCTCTTGTTCAATTCCCATATGCTCCCTGACATGTGCTACGGTGGTGTGAGATGGACACTAACAAAATCACTGGAGGACAAATTGAGAGAACCCAGGCATCTCTTAAGAAACGCTTGTTCGGAATCACTCCCCGGAACCAGCGTGTACAAAAGTTCTACAATTCAGACATTGTCCCTGGTGAATGATGCGATAGTCTATGCAGACAATGATAAACATAGATAGGAAGGTCACGTGGAGCACGCAACAGCAATATGATACCCCCGAGGTAAACAAAAGACCTCCAATGCATTAGTCAGACTCCCTTGCTGTACACAACAACACCCGAGACGCCTCTAGAGGAGGGCTTTACCGCGCACTGGATATCCGTGGCCCAAGTCAAGAGTCCGCTGAAGACGAAGTTGGGACCCGCAGCTAGGCTGAGCAACGGTCATCAAGATCAAGACATATTGATGTTCTCTTTGATTACCTTGTTGGTGTTGCATTCTTCCCTGATAATTTTCAAAAGAATTAAGTTTAGTTTCTAGTTCTTTTGTCGTGTTCTAACCTCCGTATCCATATGAAAGTAAAATAAAGATCCCGTCATGCCATTCGGCGTATAGAAAATATGCTGTTAGGCCCATATTATTTTGTGACCCACGGCACATAGTGGATGAAGTGGTCAGCATCACGATGGCCGACTTTACTTTCCAGATTTATTTCTGGTACCCAATTTCTGTGGCTGGGTCGACCTCAGGAGACGGTTTGCAATCAGAAACAAATACGGCACTGACTGGGGATTGAACCCTGATCGCCTGACTGGGAAGCCAGTGCCTGAACCCTGATCGTCTGACTGGGAAGACAGTGCCTGAACCCTGATCGTCTGACTGGGAAGCCAGTGCCTGAACTTGCCTGAGTGTTTGCTCATTGGCTGTCTTCTTCGTACACTATCAGATGACAACTTGAATTTGTTCAAAGAAAACAGCGGTCATCCTGAGGCTGCCATAAAGCTTGTCTAGTGTTGGCACAGGTGATGGCCACATGTGCTTTCTTTTGGTCCTCGTATGTCGGGGAAATTTTGAAGCAGATGTTTAGGGGTCGATTTTGATTCACAAAAGTTTGTTTGTTGGTTAAAGACCCACGAGGCCAAACAAATTCGAGTGGAAATGTGTTTTGTTGTATCTCCATCTAGTGTCATCTTACTTCTCAAGTAGGTTTCGAGTGGAAATGTGTTTTGCTGTATCTCCATCTAGTGTCATCTTACTTCTCAAGTAGGTTTCGAGTGGAAATGTGTTTTGCTGTATCTCCATCTAGTGTCATCTTACTTCTCAAGTAGGTTTCGAGTGGAAATGTGTTTTGTTGTATCTCCATCTAGACTTCGCACTGGCCACAATAGACTGAGGTACCACCTATTCAACAAATTGAAGATAGGTGGTACCGACGAATGCCCGTGCGGTACCGGTAAAATGACCGCTGAACATCTGCTGCAGAACTGCCCGACATACGAGGATCAGAGAGAGCAGATGTGGCCATCACCAGTGGAACTGCAAGACAAGCTCTATGGCAGCGGCGACAGCCTCAGGATGACCGCCGCTTTTTTTCGAAAAAATAATGGTTACTGTCCGACTGCGTACGAAGAAGAAGAGAAGTATCTCCATCTAGTGTCATCTTACTTCTCAAGTAGGTTTCGAGTGGAAATGTGTTTTGCTGAATCTCCATCTAGTGTCATCTTACTTCTCAAGTAGGTTTCGAGTGGAAATGTGTTTTGCTGTATCTCCATCTAGTGTCATCTTACTTCTCAAGTAGGTTTCGAGTGGAAATGTGTTTTGCTGTATCTCCATCTAGTGTCATCTTACTTCTCAAGTAGGTTTCGAGTGGAAATGTGTTTTGCTGAATCTCCATCTAGTGTCATCTTACTTCTCAAGTAGGTTTCGAGTGGAAATGTGTTTTGCTGTATCTCCATCTAGTGTCCTCTTACTTCTCAAGTAGGTGCAGCTTTCAACCTTCTGTAATAGTTCTCCATTCAGCTTGACATCAGCAGCTTTGTAATATTCATGATTTCTATCTTTGAGGCATTCACTTATAGTTATATCTGTTCTGATATATGGCGTAACAGATCTATATTTTCCTGTACTTCCTCAAATAATACCATAAAAATGGAATTCTTCAGCATATTCTGCTCGTACATAAATATTGAGTATTTTAGTAAACACTTTCTTGTATAAACAAATATTAACTTAATCTCATGGTATACAAGAGAGAGAGAGAGAGAGAGAGAGAGAGAGAGAGAGAGAGAGAGAGAGAGAGAGAGAGAGAGAGAGATAACCATGCTTGAAAACAAACTGACAGCTAAATTATTAGGTACAGAAGATACGAAGCTTCGTTATTACATACAGAATATAGAGTTCAAGTCGGTAAGTAGGTCATACACTGATATGGGATACCTGGAAAAAAACCCACTTGGTAGTTTCTAAAGGTGTCACCAACATCCAGCTTTGTGATTACTGTTGGTAGCACACGCTAGGTTTCGCGTGCACATGCGCAGATTAGATACATATTGGTGTCCTTGCTCACAGGATGCACAATCAAAGAACAGCATGCTGTTGAGGTTTGTTTGTTGGGTAGGGGGAGCAGCAAAATGACTTTCTGTGAAGGATATTCAGAAGTAATTGCTGATATTTTACGGTGAGATGTGTTGTCGCGAGAAACGGTGCATAACTGAGCCAATATTTTTTTTTCAATGGCGCTCAAAAACTGCAGATGCCAGACCTGGTTGTCCTGTTCCTATTGTCAGACACGGCTCGAAGGGAACATCTGTCTTCACCTTCAATTCAAAATTACGGGATCAAGATGCTGAGCAGCGCATGAGCTGCAGTGGTCAGCGACCCATAGCTCACTGCTAGCGTCAGGGCCAGCGATCCAGAGCTGCCAAAACCCTTCTACACCTCCACGCGGGGATCCCGGATAACAGGCTGTAGCAGGGCAGACTGGCTAAGAAGAAGGGATAAAAGAGGGAATGCTAACCCAATACTAAAAAAATGCTTGCTGAAGTCGGATATGTTGGACCAAAAGATGCAAATATCGCAGCCAAACGACACAACGTATTCCGTTCTCTGGACTACATTCTGCTACTTAAGCCCTTTCAGCGTTTGGTAGCTGGAGATTGAGAACGAACGAAGCCAAGCCAAGCCAGTTCAAGATTACAGCAACAGCAGTGAAAGATTATTTATAGTGTTTTTGGGATGCTCATAGAAGCTGTTAACAAATTTACAGAAAAAAAGATGACAATGCAAATGATGTATCCTAACAGATTTACAGAAAAAAGATGACAATGTGAATGCTATATCGTAACAAATTTACAGAAAAAAATGATGACGAATGCGAATGATGTATCGTAACAAATTTACAGAAAAAAGATGACAATGTGAATGCTGTATCGTACTGTGTGGTTATGTTGATGCTTGGGATGCAATTAGAAGAAAACGTCAAGGCCTGCCTCATCATGACAATGCCAGACAACATTGATTAACCCTGGAGAAAATTAACCAACTAGGGTCTCAACTTCTTGAACACCCACCTTACAGTCCTGACTGGTTTCCACCTGTTTGGTCAACTAAAAACCCACCCTGGCTGGAGATGTTTCACGAAAGACGAAGAGGCTGGATGTGAAACGGACCAAGCAGTGGTCAGCGACATACAGCTGGCTGCTAGCGTCAGGGCCAGCGAATCTGAGCTGCCAAGACCCTTCAACACCTCCACGTGGTGATCGTGGATAACAGGCTGCAACAGAGCAGGCTGGCTTAGGGGAAGAGATCGAAGAGGGAAGGCTGACCCGGTACTCAAAAATGCCTGGTCCGAAGGTGCAAATATAGCATTCAAGCTGTAAACATGACAGCGGATTCTGTTCTCCAGACAACGTTCTGCTACTGGCAAAGCCATTTTCAGGGCTCTGCTACTCGCAAAGCCATTTTCAGGGCTCTGCTACCGGCAAAGCCATTTTCAGGGCTCTGCTACTGGCAAAGCCATTTTAAGGGCTCTGCTACTCGCAAAGCCATTTTCAGGGCTCTGCTACTGGCAAAACCATTTTCAGGGCTTGGTATGAGGAGATTGATAGCGAACGAAGAAAAACGTGAAGCGCAAATGTGGCAGGTTTTGGTGTTCTGATAAAGCTATGGACAAAGTGTAGCGTATCAATGTTGGTGAAAATTTGGTTGAGAAACAAGTGAGAATGTACGTGCAATAATAAATTGTTTCTAGACAGGAAAGGCCTCCCGTGCCAGTATTGGTTTTTACAATCGAATGAGAACATATCCCACAACATAAGTCTGATGATGTCGCCAACTTCACTTGCGATAGGTAACATTATTATTACGTAATTAACGTTAAGTGAAATAAGACAGATCTTCGAGGCACGACGATTGTCGCCTTGCCAAGCTGGTCTGTATGTTTTACTAAGCACCCTTCTTTGTGGTAGAGAAACATGGTCGACCTACACGCGCCAAAATTCTGGGAGTTTGGTGGCAGGACATGATCCAAAACGAAAAAGTATTGGAGAAAGCAGACACTGTCAAGGTCTGTCCCAATCTTAGACTTCTAAAGCTCCGATGGCTGGGACACACTGGGGAGGGGGGAATGATGGAGGATGGTATGATACCAAAGGATCAATTTGGGGAATTAGTCTGGGAAATGTTTGGGGCTGGTCACTACTTCAGTACAAGGATATGTTCAGGTGGGTTACGAACGATGCGGGAACCGATTGGGAACAAGTCGCATTGGGTTGGGTTGTATAGAGGGGCAGGATTTAAGTATAGAATGCAGACAAAGGAGATACTGACTGCGGTTAGACTAAGGACTCGGCGTTTGAAAAGACACACCATGTGATGTCGCAAAACCAGTCCTAATGTTTCTTGCGCACACTGTGTAAGACGCTTATCTGCTCGGATTGGTCTTATGAGTCACATTCGTTATCGCCATGGACTAATTACATCCTTTTTTTTAATCAAAGCACAACTTACTATCGTCTGACAGGACGGAAAGAGCCAATAACAAATAATGTGTATGTGTATGCATATATGTATGTATGCATGTATATATATATATATATATATATATATATATATATATATATATATATATATATATATATATATATATATATATATATATATATATATATATATATATATATATATATATACACATATATATATATGCATGTATGTATGTGTGTATGTATATGTGTGTATGTATATGTGTGTATGTATTTGTGTGTATGTATATGTGTGTATGTATATGTGTGTATGTATATTGAAAATGTGTAGGGTGGCTCACCAGTCAGTCAAAAATGTCACCAGTCAGCAAGGTCGGATGGTAGTCATGCAATTTAGGTTATAATGAAACTAGACACTCAATCACGTTATGTCTACAGAACAATACGCACCAAAACAAAATATATTGTATTACTTACACAGTATTAGCCTATTTGTTCTTAAGAAAAGATATGAAGTTTTTGTACTGAAATAATATTTATAGATGGCTTTAGCAGGTTGAAATTGTGGAGTCTTTACCCTGACCTTGAAGGAGTAGGAGGAGAAAGTTGAAATTTGGCACAGTGCTTATTCCTTCTCTGTAGCCACTACCTGGATGTATACATTTCTGCCATCTCTGCGTGACCTTGAAAGGACATTCAGAATAAGGTAACCTATTTTTCGAGCTAAATCAGTTATCACAAGCCAGTATCACATCTTCGTTACTGTCAACATGATATATTTCAGCTGTTTTTTAAGTTTTGGGAAAAGAATAAAGTCCGATGGAGCTAAATCCGGAGAATATGGTGGGTGTGGAAGAATTTCAATATTCAAATCGTTGGCTGTTTGCAGCACAAGCTTTGCTTTATGGGAGTGCGTGTTGTCTTGAAGCAAAGGCATAATTTGAATGCGCGATATTCCTCATTTTCTGGTCAGTCTTTCTTAGTTTGGTAAGGAGATCTGTTTGGTGAGGAGATCTGTTTGGTAAGGAGATCTGTTTGGTAAGGCGATCTGTTTGGTAAGGAGATCTGTTTGGTAAGGCGATCTGTTTGGTAAGGAGATCTGTTTGGTAAGGAGATCTGTTTGGTACGGAGATCTGTTTGGTAAGGAGATCTGCATAATATTGCCCATTATCCGTGTTGCCATGAGGCAGGTAATCTTTCAATTTGAAACTTTTGACGTCCCCAAAGAAAAAACAGCATCACTTTTCTTGCAAATTTCTGTGTTCTTGGCTGTACATATGTTGGTGAGACCGGGGTTTTGCACTGCATGCTGAAAATTGTAGATTCTGGGTAATGATGGTGAACCCGTCTCATCTACTACCACCATGGTCGGAAACATGTTTTTCAACCGACACATTTTGAGCAACTGGCCACAGCAACCAACCCTCGTTTGTTTCTGTTCACATGTCAGCAGACGCGGGACCCAGCGGGCACACACTTTTCTCATGTTCAGTCTGTTGTGTAAAATTCTAAAAACGGTACTTTCATTCAGTTTTGCTGACCTAGATATCTCTGCAATTGTCATTTACCTATCCTGGCCAATGATTTTCTTGACTCTAGCATCGCTGCACTCTGAAGATGGCCTTCCTGATCTTGGAAGATCAGCAACATGGGAACGGCCACATTTAAACTGCCTAATCCATTTTTTTTTGTTACAGAAGCATACAAGGACAAAATTCCTCAAACACTGGTTCCATCTCCCTGTGTATTTCTGTGGGCATTTTTCCCTGCAACATCAAGCATTTTATCACAGTTCTGGTCTCTGATTTCTCCATTGTTCTGACAAACCGTTAGATTAGCTGATCAGGTCAATAAGTTGTGTTGCGCCATGCACCATACTGGATAAACCCGTAGAGGAGGGAAATTCATACGTCTCAAGTCCAGTACAAATTGAATGAGCTACATATGTGCCAAATTTCAACTTTCTCCTCCTACTTCTTCATAGTCAGGGTAAAGACTTATGACAAACCCCTCGAACCGCAATATCAATGATAATCGTGCGAGAATAGGTCAGTCGTAACGATTAAAAACTGATTTTTTTACTCGTCACGGACGAACGCTTTTATCAACGCCATGTGTATGTGTGTGTGTGTATGTATGTATATGCATATAAGCGGGATTCCGTGGCAAAGTGGTTAAGCTGTCGGCCTCGTGATCAGGTGGTGTGGCTTCGACTCCGGACTCCGCCGTCTTTTTCATGGGTGCTTGATGCGAGTCCCCTTCATCTCATAGTCGCCCCCTAGTTGTCTTGTCCTTGACTTGCCACTGGGGTCGGAAGCCACGAGACGAGAGACAGGATACAAAGTAGCGCAGTTAATCCTTACTAAAAATAGCGCTAGCAAAATTAATTTTGCCATCATCGTCTACGATGGACAGTGTCCTTTGCCTTGCATATAAGCAGCAAAGATGGCGTCGTAACCGGCTGCGGGTCTACATTGCTCGGCTGTTTTAGTTTATTATGGATGCCCCCAGACCACGGCTGAACACAGAGAGTGGTTTTTATCACTTGTGATGGACGAACATCATGTTTGCACGTACGTACGTGTATATACATACACACACACACACACACTAAAATACATATATATATATATATATTCACATACATACATACACACACACATATACATATCACACACATATATATATATACATATATATATACATACATATACATGCATATACATATATATACATGCATATACATATATATACATGCATATACATATATCTATATACATACATATTGTAACAGTTCCCGCTGGAGCAGGGAGTTTAGGACAGGGGTGATGTGGTTGCTGATAAATGTACCTGAATGCGTGTCAAGGTCACTCACCGTCTCAACAAAGGAGAACAGAGTTGGGGCAAAGAATGTGGACCGGTAGGAGCTGACAACTGGCCTTCCGATTTGGGTAGGGAGAGATGGATTGACAGACGGATTGGCAGCGGGGCTTGCTGCGAGAGAATGAGTGACAGGTGTGCAAAGTGTTTCGTTCCAATAAGACTGAATATAGCCATCCCCTGAGATCCATTGGTCAAGCTCTGACTTTGCTTAAGTGTATATAACTCGAGACAAAGTTTAGCTCAGGAGGCTGGATGAAGAGGAGGGATAGAGAGAGAGAGAGAGAGAGAGAGAAAGAGAGAGAGAGAGACTGAATTTAGATAGTATGTTTAACTCACTGACTTAGATAAGAGGAGCGATTGATAGAATGTTGCACGAATGTTAGTGATAGAACAGGATCGCTCAAGTAGGTGTGTGAGTTTTGTATTAAGTGATAATCTGAACGTTGTGTTGTAAGCAGGACACAATGTGAACGAGGTATGTCCAGATCGCCCGCCTGAGGGGATTTGAGTGAGGACGTTTTTGATAAGGAGGATGCAGTTAAAGAGATGTGTGTGTGATGGGAGTCAGGCAATAGAACTGGGCTTTAGATAGTTGGGAATTTCACCAAGAGCTAATGCTTAAAATTTCCGCGTTAGTTAATATGTATATTAACATATATATAATAATAGAATATTTAGTAAAGATGATATGTATTGTGTTTGTAATTTCACTACTCATATTTCTGGTATGAGTATTAAATAATAAATATGCCACCTGCTGTGTGATATGTCATGTACTGAGTATGGTCATGAATGATGTGGATGAGTTTGATAATGTTCTAAGTTAGAATAACGGCCAGAGCAACCAGCGAGTCTGCCACAATATATATATATAAATAACACGCAATGAAAAGTCGGTCAACTTGAACAACAAGAGGGGAAAATGCGTGCGTGACCCAAATATGCTGTAACCAGGTCACACAGACCGAAAGCAGATCTCACGAAAACAGCCCTGGCTTTAGTAGCGTACACAGAGTTCATTATCCTTCACGGTGTTTCGGCAATCAATCGACATTTGTCCGCAACATTCAGGTTAAAGTCGCCATTTTCTCCTCCTTTTGTAGTGTGCATGGCTTCTTGTCCATAACGATAATTATCAATCGACATTTGTCCGTAACATTGACGTCAGCCTGATTCTTGCTCTTCTTTAGCAGTGTCCAGAGTTCATTGCTCTTCAAGTTGTTAAGATTAATCAATCGACATTTGTCCGTAACATCCAGTTCAGTTTTCTTTAGTAGTGTCCAGAGTTCTTGTGCTTCAGTGTTTCGATAACCGATCTTCTTCCTCTTCATCTGATAGCATTGATAATTTATACAGGCTACGTTCTTCAATAAATTATGCTATCTTTTTCTAGGTCCTTCTTTCGTTCGTTTTCAATCTCCCGCTGGGATCAAGATGCTGAGCAGCACATGAGCTATAGTGGTCAGCGACCCATAGCTGACTGCTAGCGTCAGGGCCAGCGAACGAGAGCTACACCTCCACGCGGTGATCCTGGATAACAGGCTGCAGCAGGGCAGACTGGCTAAGGAGAAGGGGTCGAAGAGGGAATGCTAACCCAGTACTCAAAAAATGCTTGCTGAAGTCGGATGTGTTGGACCGAAAGGTGCAAATTTCGCAGTAAACTACGACACAGCGCATTCCGTTCTCTGGACTACATTCTGCTACTTAAGCCCTTTCAGGGTTTGGTAGCGGGAGACTAAGAACGAACGAAGCCAAGCCAATCCCGCGCTACCAAGCCCTTAAAAGGGCTTTGCAAGTAGCAGGATGGTGGTGTTGTTTACAGCTTGACTGCGGGGAGGAAGACCAACGCCTGGTTAGGCAAAATATACTGATAAGACATGTTAGTCAGGGCCAGGCAAAATATACTGATCAGACATGATAGTCAGGGCCAGGCAAAATATACTGATCAGACATGTTAGTCAGGACCAGGCAAAATATACTGATCAGACATGATAGTCAGGGCCAGGCAAAATATACTGATCAGACATGTTAGTCAGGGCCAGGCAAAATATACTGATCAGACATGCTAGTCAGGGCCAGGCAAAATATACTGATCAGACATGCTAGTCAGGGCCAGGCAAAATATACTGATCAGACATGCTAGTCAGGGCCAGGCAAAATATACTGATCAGACATGCTAGTCAGGGCCAGGCAAAATATACTGATCAGACATGCTAGTCAGAGCCAGGCAAAATATACTAGCCAATACCCTCACTTCGACGTCCTAGTAGCACTCCCTGGAAACGAGCTGTTTTCATGGCGGCCTGGCTAACGAGGTAATGGATCGACATTATCCCCGTGGTAGTGAGAGGCACGCAGATGAAACCTAGTATTGCACAACCGGTTACTGTCGTCAGCATGCTCGGAATGCTACTGCAACCCGCCACTTAACGCCCCTTTCGTGGCACACAGAAGAGTTTACCTACTCATTGTGGTCATTCAAAACAACAGCAGCAGCTTGACTTCGATATTTGCACCTTTTGGTCCGACACATCCGACTTCAGCATGCATTTTTTAGTACCGGATTAGCCTACCCTCTTTGACTACTCCTACTTAGCCAGTCTGATCTGTTGTAGCCTGTTTTGCAGAATCACCACGTGAGGTATGGAATGCTTCTTGGCAGCTCTGGTTCGCTGGCCTTGGCGCTATCAGTCAGCTATGGCTCGCTGACCGCTGCAGCATCCTCCCCGTCTTCTCTGTTCTGCATGCTGGGTGGGGGCAGTCTTGAAGTGCTTGTGCTGCTGTCATGTTTACCAGGTCACAGCAACATAGGCTGGTGGTACTTATCTTGAATCTGGTATACAGGGGGTATCTTATTCTGGTGCGGCCTGTTCGGAGACGTACAAGTCGTGTTCAAATGAAACCGGACCAAAATGTAGCAAGTGAACGTATGAACCATGCGCATGATGACGCCACTGCTGGTGTAAACAGAAAATACAACCAGCCAAGTTTGCGAAATTTCATTATCCTCCGACTCATAGTTTCCTTAGCAGACTGTTGATAACATGGCGGGTGTGATACGGAATCTCATCAGTGTGAGGAGATTCGGTTTGTAACAGCTGAAGGACGTCGACAAAGGTGTGTCAAAGAGAGCTGTGAAGAACTGGCCTATGATGTTTAAAGAAGGACGTGAATCTTTCCAGACCAGGTCCTGCACATATTGTTGCATTAACTCACGCCCTTCTTTAAACATCGTTGACCAGTTCTTCACTGTTGTCTTCGACACGTTTGTCACCATACACTGCCTGAATTCTGCGATGAATGTCAACTGGTCGACATCCTTCAACTGTTAGAAACCGAATCACCATTCGCTGATCAACTCTGGACGGATTCCGTATCACACCCGCCATGTTTTCAACGGTCTGCTGAAGTAACTATGAGTCTGAGGATAATGCAATTTTGCGCAAACGTCAGAAGTGACGTCATCGTGCGCATCGTACATACGTTCACTTGCTACAGTTTGGTCCGGTTTGATTTGAATACGCCTCGTATTTATTATCGATATAAATCCCTGGTTGATTCAACCCGAGTATCCTTGACTGACACGCGGTGGAACCTTGACCTAAATAAGTGAAGAAAATCTACCAGAAAAGGACACGCAGAATAGACGGGCTAGATAAGGACAAGGCCTGGAGACACAGAATGCCCACGAGTGGAAATACCTGCGAAGTAGGAGAGCAGTGTGATTAATATTCTAGACTTACATTTTTTTAAATGTGTTTGCCTCACTAGTTTCTATAGGCGGAGACGCACCCCAGACCGTCGTCAACTGGACGATATTAAGACGCATAAATCAGTGCTTGGATGTATTGTGTGTCTGTATGTACCTATGCTAGGTCTGTGCGCTCTCAGAAGCCAGCCCAACCAAAGTGCTTCTTCTTCTTCGATCGTTCTCAATCTCCAACTACCAAACCCTGAAAGGGCTTAAATAGCAGAATGTAGTCCAGAGAACAGAATGTGTTGTGTCGTAGTTTACAACTTGACTGCGATATTTGCACCTTTCGGTCCAACACATCCGACTTGAGCAAGCATTTTTTGAGTACCGGGTTAGCATTCCCTCTTCGATCCCTTCTCCTCAGCCAGTCTGCCCTACTGCAGCCCGTTATCCATGATCACCGCGTGGAGATGTAGAAGGGTCTTGGCAGCTCTTGTTCGCTGGCCCTGACGCTAGCAGTCAGCTATGGGTCGGTGACCAGTGCAGCTCATGCACTGCTCAGCCAACCAAAGTGCAATGGAAGGGTGTCACCCTGAGTGCGTGTGTGAAAGTTGTGCAAGAGTGCGATTGTAGGACAGAGTCAAACGAAACAGAGTGAGGTAAGAAGAGAGAGGAAAAATGTCTCTCTAGATTAGTGTTTCCCAACCTTTTTACACCTGCGGACAGGGAGCCGCGTTGCGCAGTGGTTAGCGAGCTGGCTTCGCATCTGAAATGTTTTTTCAGACCGCAACGGATCCCGGGTCGACCCAGTCTTAAATGGGTACGGGTTCAGTACGGGAAATAAAAGCTGAGAGGGAGAGGAGATGGCTACCACCCTCATACAGCCGAGCCTTTGAAATGTGAAATCGTGAACACCTGACACCCCTACGGCAGTAATGCTTTGGGTTACTTTACTTAACAGGTAAAAATGGGAAATTTTGTTCACAGACCAGTAAAAAAAGAACAATTTGAAGAGAGTTAAAAGTTATTGCTGTTTGACATTGTCTCCATCTTGTATGGATACACATTTTACAGCACAATAACGTAACACACGCACACACAACCTGCCTTCCAAAATACCACAGCCCAGTATTGTATGGCGCCTAACTAGCTGCGGGTCTGAGGATGGATTTGACCACGTCAATCCCTGACTCGTTAGCCAGACTTATGAAACAGCCTGTTTCAATGGAGAACATTGAAGTGAGGCGGGGGTCTTGGTCAGTATTAGCATTGCTAAATTCTGTTAGATGATGCAAGAAATCTATGAGCTTCAAATTTTTGTAAAAGCTGCAGAAAATTACCAATTATTATTAAATTTGGTGACTGGTATATTGGAGCTTTTTGCAAGAGAACGTTATCCGAAAGAAAAATTGAACAAGTCGACGAGATAAAGCATGGGGTGAGCTAGAAAATCATGCAAATGATGCGTTAGTTAGAAAATCGTGCAAATGATGCGTTAGTTAGACCAAAAAAAAGTGGCACGCATGACTACCAGCACGTGTTCTTGCAGACGTCGGATATGTTAAACATGCAATATTGCAGGTAAACGTTCTCACAATGGTCACCAATTTTAATAATTATCGGGCCATTTTCAGTTGAGCTAAATAAAACGTATAATTCATCTTCATGGATGTCTCAACCTACTGGATGGCCCGTTCTTCAGCGGTGGTTTCACAGTTGCGGGTCCCAACTTCTCTTCCAACGGTCTCTGTCTTGTGCCACGGTGGACCAGTGGATAATGAGTCGTCCATCTGTGGCATCGTGGATGCAAGGGAGTCGGACCAATGTGTTGGTGGTCGTTTCTTGTCTCTGCGGTACCATATACTACAACGATCGCCCGTTCTTCACAGTAAGTGGCCTCCCCGGCGATGTTTCATCTTGTCTGTATAAACAACTACATCTTTCACTAGGGACAGCTGACGTATGTCCGAGTTGTGAAGACTTTTTGCGCGCTGGCTCTGAAGCGTGAGGCCGACTATGCGTCTCTCGAGGGAGGCCTATGTCACTCGGAGTTTGGACCCCATCTCTTTCGTGAGTGACCATGTTTCCGCCACATAGCACATTTCAGGTAGTGCTGTGGAGTTGGATAGAGAGGTGCGCCGGCTCTGGTCGTGGATGTTGTCCAGTACCTGCTTTATCGAAGAGAAAGCCGCACAACCCGCGCGAAGCCGTCTTGTTAACTCTGGGATCAAGTCGTTCTGCATGTTGAGCAGGCGTCCAAGGTAGATGTACTCGTCCACGTCGTCGAGCCTCTATCCATCCAGGAAGACTGTGTCGCGGGAAGCGAATCGATTGCGCATGCCTTTCGTCTTGGACGTGGTTACTTCAAGTCCCGCTTTCTTTCCCTCTCGGCGGAGCGCTGCTAGCATTTCATTGGCGTCTGTGGCTGCCTCCGTCTCAACCTAACCCTATACACACACACACACCGCCACATTGTCAGTGAAACCAATACACTACTTAACCTATCTTCGACCGCCCAACACCCCCACCTCGAGAGGTCGTTACTGTTATCTTACCTGTATCATATTTAGTGTCCCGTTTAAATGTCTTTTATTGTGCAATTGTATATCTCTTTTAATTGAGCTGTGGAATGCCACGGTGGCTGACTAGCAATGACAAGGTTTCAATTTTCCCGCTCTTGAGCACAATGGTATCTCCCGGCGGATCCTAACAGTGTCCTGTGTGAACGTCTGCTCAGCGCTGCCGCCAACACATTGTCAAATAAGGTGCTTAAGCAGAGAATGAGACTGGTTTTTTTAAGTGAACGTATTTCATATAGAGGTGTGTGTGTGTGTGTGTGTTGAACAGGGTTAAATTCCAATAAACCAAAGGATATCCGGTTGGGGATAACCAAAATTGATCCCTGAACTGCATTAAGACTAGTTATCGTCTGAATAGTGTAGTGGCAAGAGCACTCGCTTTTCATTGCAAAAGTACGGGGTTCAGCCGCCACGACAGTCAAACTCCAGTTGATCCAGCTCTAAATGTGTACCTGGCACACGAATAGGGACGTATAAGCATGCGAGGAAAGGGTCTCGCCAACCCATACTTCTAACAACTTCATTCCCCGACAGTAGTGTAACTGCTATGCGACAAACCTTTACTAGTATAGCAGCTAAACTATTAGGAGGCCATTCACATATGACTCAACGTAGAAAGAGAGATCGCAGAGAGGGGAAGGGGGCCGAAAAAGAGGTCCAAAATTGTGGCAAGAGGAAGTCGACAAAATATGACGTAATAAATCAATATAATTATTGCCGCAGAAGACGGATGTGTTGGACCGAAATGTGCAGCTATCGCAGTCAATCTGTAAACTAGCGACACAACGCAATCCGTTCTCTGGACTACATCCTGCTACTTGCGGAAACCCTATTCAGATTGAGAACGAACGCAGAAGAAAAATATAATTATAAGCTCCTATTTTAAAAGAATTATTAGTTTAGCAAATTATTATTTTAATCTGCTGTTTGCTACCGGTGTCAACTATAGCAGTCATTTATGGGAAGATATTCTCACAGGATCACACTGTGAAAGCTTGGAACGTATCTAGAATGAAAGAATGTAAACTGGTTCCGTGTGTACAAAGAATATCCCCATTGTGAAGATATTATACATGTTTGAACTTCATGGATCTACTGCTCACGAAATAATTACATCTCAGTAATCACTCCCCTTTGGCTGGGAACAGAGAGAGTGATGCAACGAGGAAGTGGAGTTGGAGATTGAACGGCTGATAATACCCTGATGATGCTGTTGCATATACCGATGAATGGGGCTGAAGATGCAGCAGTGAATGAGCTGACAGCAGCCAGTGGCTCATAGGTGGTTGCTTGTGTCAGGAAACCATAAGCTGGCCATATTCCGCCTCCGTGGCAGCCCTGGAACAGGCTGAAGTTGTGTAGTCTGGCTGAGAGAAAGGAATTAAGAGGGTAGATTGTTGTTGTTGTTTAGTGCCCACCATGAGTAAGTTTACTCTTTTGTGTGTCCTGAAAAAGACGTTAAGTGGCAGGTTGTAGTTGCTTTCCTCCCATACCAAGCCAGGTGATAATTCTCCGACTACGCACAGGTCATAACAGACTTAGATGCCATCTGTACAACAAGTTCAAGATTGGCACTACAGACCTTTGTGCCTGCGGCACAGCCCCCATGAAGGCAGAACATATTTTGCAGTCCTGTCCGCTGTATACCGATAACAGAAGTAGGATTTGGCAACAGCCAGTGTCCTTCCACGAGAAGCTGTACGGAAGCGCACAGAGCCTTGAGTCGACCACTGCCTTCGTTAGAGTCATTGAAGTTGAGGTCTGAAGATGAACGAGGAAGAAGAAGACATACCAAGCATGCTGATAAAGATGGACTGCAGTCCTCCAGGCGGTTGTTCTATGCTTGAATTCATCTGCATGGCGCTCACTACTGCGGGGATCATATCGATCCACATCTCGTCAGCGAGACCCGCCTTGGAAACAGTCTGTTTCCTGGCAACGCTACATGGAAGAGAGATTATGGTCTTGGTCAGTGTATTAAGCCTGACTGGACTAGCATCTCAGTTCTCCCAAGAGGGCAGGTAAACCTGGTCCCAAAAATGCTGTCCTGAAACCGGATGTGTCACATTGAAAGACGCGGAGATATCGTAGCCTAGAGGTAAACTATGACACACCATCCTTTGATGGGCAAATGCAAAATAGAAAATATGTGTGCTTGGGGATGAGATTTTTCTGCTAGAGTTAAAGGTAAGTTTGTGGCAGAGCGAAGATCAAAGAGGTGATCATCAGGGACCTCTTTAACAAAGGCAGTCTTTGCCATCAGACTAAATCCTTGCTTCAGAAGGACTGGTCGTGGCACGAGTGGATAAAGTCATCAAGTCTGTTGGAGCTTGTGTGGACCCAACGGAGTTTATGGCAATGAATGAGCTGACATTATCTCCCGTTTCTCTTAGTTCTTATCTTAGTCGACCTGTACTTCTGCAGGGAGCCGCGTAGCGCATGGGTTAGCGAGCTGGCTTCACATCTGAGTGGTCCTGGGTTCATTCCCCAGTTGAGGTGGAAATGTTTTTTCAGACCGCAAGATTCCGGGTCGACCCAGCCTACAATGGGTACCAGTTCATCCGGGAAGCAAAAGCGGCGAGGGAGAGGAGACGACAACCGCCTTCATATAGCCGAGCTTTTGAAATGTGAGATCGCTAACACCTGACACCCCTACGGCAGTAATCCTATGGGTTACTTTACTTTACTTCTACAGGGGTAGATGCCAGCACTGGTACGAACTGGATGTAGCCGGGAGAAGGGTTTCCTACTTAGCGGACTAAGCTCAGCCAGCTTAATACTCTGCTGTGTTGGGACAAGCGCTTACGGATGGTGGTAACAGATGTACGAGCCCATCTTAATAGACAAACACTAGAGCAAAGTAGACCCACAGCCTGTTAGCGCCATCTATGCTGCTCTAAACAAACCACCTAACCATGGCCGGTGTTATGCCGTGTCAAGACAGTGGTAAATTCACCCCCTCCCTGAGCTAAATGACAAAGTATGATGAGGTGGGAGCCATCATGTAAATGTTCCTATCATTTCCATCACAGCCGCCCCATAAGACTTTCGTTCTTTAGCCAGTTCTCCTGTCATCTTCGCAACATTGCATGACAACAAAAATTGTGACATCATATATAATTGACTTCTTACCATGAAACAGTACCAAAACATTTGCCTTGTTTTTGCTACGCTGCCGCACTTTGAACCGTCACATTTCGATTACTTTATATCTAATAAAAATGTCAGCAGACTTAATGAACACAACTCATTATGTCAAGCGCTCACGTCATTTGTATTCTGGCAACTATATAGATATGAGTCTATTTGCATTTGGCAGGATATTAAGAACCAATAATTGCTACACTGGCATTCTGCGTATCAACAAATCCTGGCGACTTTCTGCTGAATATTGCTGCCATCTGATGTACATGGTATTGCTGAATTTGTTTATATTTGGAATCCTGGTATTCAAACAACCTGTTGCCATGTAGCCGAAGACTATCGATTATCCGTAGTAAGTATTTTAAACTTACTGCTGTTTACTAAAACCTGGAGAAGGTACAAATAATTTGGGTAGATCTTTAACTTTCAATTTTGTTCGGGCGGTGGCCGTTAAACCTACTCTTTTTGATTTTCAACTGCCAAGAAATTTTTAGCGTGCTCGACGCTCAACATGAGAGTCCGATCTCACTACCCAGAGATTAGGGGAATTTTTACCAGAAAAACCACGTGACAAAATTCTGGTCTACACCGTGATTCAAACCCGCGACCTCAAATACCCGAGGCGAACACTTTATCTCGAGCCCACTGAGCCCCTCTTTGTTTATTGTTAGGTGTTTTACATTTTTTTAAATCTCTGATGAAGACCTTGTGGATGTAACACGATTTACTTTTTGTTTCTTGTCCAGCGCAGTCTCTCAGCATTTTATGTTTTTATTGACCATCTGCAACAGTCCCAACGATAAACACCGAGGCACATTGATCTGAGTAAATGTTAAAAACAAAAATACTTACAGAACAAACAGATTGCAATGAAGCGTTCAGCCAAGGGTGGTACAGCACAGTCTGGAAACATAGGCTGCAGGATGTATAAGGATGCTATCAAACTCAGAGCTGCGATTCCTACGGGGCAGATCAGTAAAAAGTTGAGCCACAAGCAAATAAAGGCTGGATAATCCCCAAAAGCACGCTGGATGTACACATACTCTCCGCCAGACTGTGGCATTGAGGCTCCAAGTTCAGCATAGCACAAGGCGCAGAGTGTGTTGTACACGCCACATATCGCCCACATGATCATGGCCATACCCACAGACCTGGTATGCATAAGGATGCCTACTGGGGATACAAAGATTCCAGATCCGATGATGATTCCGACTATGATGGCTACACCCTGGAAAAGGGTGATATGCTTCTTCAGTGAAATCTTGTCCGTCATTCTCGGAGGTTCTTAAGTAGATATTCAAAAAATGAAAGGCACAAAGAAATGTCTGCAATGGCGTGGTTTAAATAGGTCACCAGTTCTGAATGGTACTTTTCTGCAACAGATTCCTTATACTTTTGTGTGAATGATTACGTGTCCTTCCACCAATAGGTATCACAAAGTCTGAATAAAAGTATTACATATTATGCAGCCAAAAAGCCGAAGGCTCGTTTCTAAGAACAGACACAAAAGAGATAAATGTATTTTCCAAACTATTCTCAACGTGTTCAATTTCAATGCTCAGTTTAGAATGTTTATAACTGAGAGGAGTCAAACAGCCTGAAGCCTATGCGTTTTATGCCCACAGTATCAAGTCGTTGCGATAACATAAGTGAAACTGTATGCTGATTCTTATCACAGCAAAGTCTTGATCACATGTCTTGTCACTGTAGTTGGAACAAAACCTGTATAATGAAATAAATAAAATTGTGACATTCAAAACAGACAATATGGTAGAAAACAATAAATCAATGTCAGTAGAAAATGTACTGATATGAATCTAGGATAGGTCCTACTCTAAGACAGGGAATGGCAAATTACAGGTGCCAGATGCCAAACATACATATATGTCAATTTTTTTTATACCAGCTGTAAGATATTTAGACTAGCATTAGGGGACGGCGTGGCCTAGTGGCACGGCTCACAATCCAAAGGTGCTGGGTTCGATCCCCATCACAGCACCGCCCGTTACCCCGGAGAAGCAAACCCTTAGAAAAAGCAGGAGGAAGCAGACCCTTACATAAAATGCATGCTGAAGTCGGATGCACTGGGCCGACAGGCGCAAAATAAAAACCACAGTGCAACGCACACCGTCGTGGGGATTAGAGAAATAAGGCGAACGCGAAAAAAAATGACTAGCATTATCTCATTGAAAACAACATCATAGTCAACTTGATTCTTCGTTATTTAAATATATTCCAAACAGTAAATTTGTGTGCATGAATAGGTTCTATTTACAGCTCTATGACATATTGTTACGAGGAGCTAAATGAGGCTAATAGAAGAGGGAAGAAACAAAACCAACACTTAAGAAACAACATGAAGAAGTAATGACAATTGTGTTTTTAAAACACCCCTGAGACAAATGGTTACAGAGACAGCCCTGAGTCTGATATAAAACAATACATACTATTCCTTACAAGAAAATATCAAGTGATGATATTAAGACTGCAAACCTGGAACTGCAGATTAAGATTGTTCAACAAACTAAAATTTGGATACACAGACATGTTGATGTGGGGAGAACAGACATCATCATGTAGCATGTCCTTTGTAGAACGTCGCTCCCATCACAGTCTGTCTGAAAGAAACCCGTTCCCTTGCCAAAACACCAGCTTCCGCCACTGTCATACTCAGGCATTCCTGGATATCTTCGTGCCATCGTCTTCTTGGTCTACCCCTTCCACTTTTGCCTGGCACCATACCTTCCATCACCGTTCTCTCAAGACTGTTGTGTCTCTTGATGTGACCAAAGTATTTGCATTTTCTAGCCAAAATGGAATTGATAAATCAGTTCTCCTCTATGCTCAGCTCTTGCCGAATGTCTACATTCGGGAGAACAGACAAGATAGTAAAACATTTTGTAAATCTGTTGGCTTTGGCCGTTTTCAATCTCCTGCTACCAAACCCTGAAAAGGGCTTAAGTAGCAGAATGTAGCCCAGAGAACGGAATACGTTGTGTCGTAGTTTACAGCTTGACTGCAATATTTGCACCTTTTGGTCCAACACATCCGACTTCAGCAAGCATTTTTTTAGTACCGGGTTAACATTCCCTCTTCGATCCCTTCTCCTTAGCCAGTCTGCCCTGCTGCAGCCTGTTATCCAGGATCACCGCGTGGAGGTGAAGGCTCTTGGCAGCTCTGGTTCGCTGGCCCTGACGCTAGCAGTCAGCTATGGGTCGCTGACCACTGCAGTTCATGCGCTGCTCAGCATCTTGATCCCGTAAGTCTGTTGACTCCATGAGAGGAGCGTAGCAACAGCAAAGCCCTACCTAACTCAGTTGAAGCATAAGCTGTTTGGTGACAGGAGAAGCATGAGATGGACTGCCATGTTTATGAGGGAAACATGTGAGAGCAAACGATAAAAAAGAAGATATGAATTGGACATACTTATGGAGTACAAATCATAGGGACTGGTGGACTCTGTGAAGGCCTATTGGTCATAAGATATTTCTGTATTTCTGTGCAAAAAATAGATTGATATTTCTGTATTTGTGTGCAAGTCGAATTGTCTGAAATTTGTTCATGTTATTATCAACATTAGGTATAATATCTTCTTTAATAACTTTGTAGCAATAGTATACTGCTTGTCAGCTTGCCAAGAGTTATTTTACCAGTGGCTTCTATGAGTTAACCCTTACTTTGCCCTGTTTGCATGTGTGGTTGGGACCTTAGGAGGCATTGAAACAACTAATGAGTTAACCCTTACTTTGCCATGTTTGCATGTGTGGTTGGGACCTTAGGAAGCATTGAAACAACTAATGAGTTAACCCTTACTTTGCCCTGTTTGCATGTGTGGTTGGGACCTTAGGAGGCATTGAAACAACTAATGAGTTAACCCTTACTTTGCATGTGTGGTTGGGACCTTAGGAGGCATTGAAACAACTAATGAGTTAACCCTTACTTTGTCATGTTTCCATGTGTGGTTGGAACCTTAGGTAGGCATTGAAACAACTAATTCCTTTATTGCCACTAGATAAAGTATGTTTTATACCCTCTGGTTTTCATATATTTACACCACAGCTATAAAAACCACAGAGAAACACTTCCCAGTCAACATCTTGACCCATCTATATACAGATGGATCAGCAAAAAATTCTGAAAATTGATGCAGAAGAACCCTTATGAGTCAAAGTACACACAAAGAAAGCTGTAAGTGGTTTTGAAATTTTGAAACAACTTCTTCGGTGCAGACGGAGAGGTCTTGAAAACTCTCATTGAGGCTGAAATGATCTAATGACAAATGATAAACACAGAGACATGACCTCTTCACAGATACACTATCTACTGACAGTAGTTACAACACATATGTCATCATCACGTCCTTTGCAGAACGTCACTCTCATGACAGCCTGTCTGTAGGAAAGTGTCTTCCAGCCTGCTCCAAGGTCAAATCCAGCATCTGCTTGATGTCCTGAGTCTATCATCTTCTCGGTCGGCCCCTGCCTCACTTTCCAGTGACCATGCCTTCCATAACCACTTTTTATAGTCCGTTGTCATTTAACATGTCCAAAAAACCTCTTTTTGGATCATTGCATCATTTATGAGCCAATTCTCCTCTACATTCAGTTCTTGCCAGATTTCTTTCTTTCTTTGCCCACAGGATTATCAGGACTCTTCTATAGCACTGTGTCTCAAAAGCACTGATCTTCGCTCTTAGTGCTTTTGTAAACATCCAGTTTCATAACCATAGGTTGCCACCCAAAAAATACATGTTCTTTGGATCTTTAGTTTTAGTGCCTGTTTGTATTATACCATAGGTTCTACATACTCCTTAGTCAGTCTTCTTTCGTCCTTTGTACAGTCTCCATTATTGTTCAGTATTGATTCCAGATATTAAAAATGTTCAACATTTTCAATCTCTTCGCAGCAATCTGAGGTTGGAGGTTTGTTTTGACAGTTGTCACATATATACACATAGGCACCCACACAAATCCAGACCTAAATCAATGCTCTATAAACTATGTTATCAGTTTTAAATAGCTACGTCCATCTCATTGCAACATCCCTAGAAATGACCAGGATTGATAGATTGTCAAAGGAAGGTGGAAAGCTGCCTCAGGTTTACATTATGAAGAGGCCAAGAGGTTTGTCAGGAACAGATATAGGAATAAATTACATGCATCACATCAAAGCACAGGTTAAGTGGACGTCTTATTTTAATTTAAAGTGTTGGGGACAAAGATGTAGCAGTGAATGATAGCCGTCAGCGACTGAGTGCTGACCACCAAGACTCTATTCCACCTCCGAGTGACAGATCTGGAAACAGACTGCAACCATGCAACTTGAAGTGATTAAGGAATGAAGAGGGAAGGTAACTCACACCCCGAAAATGCGGTGGTGAAATTGGATGCGCTGGGCACAAGGGCGCAGATATCGCAGCCAAACTGTACACTATGATAACGTCACAAACATCATTACCAGGACAAATGTAGAAGAATTTAAAGTTAGTTTCTAAATCTGTTGTAGGTAGGTAGGCGCCTTGCTTATGCAACAAAGATCCGTTGTGCCAACCATCCATGAGCATGATGAGTGGGCATGGACCCAGTCTGCATGCAATGTGAATTGAGGATGATCATCTGTGGCATGTGCTGACTCTTAAGATTCCATACTGTTATTGCTGAGCTGCTAATGTCATGTTTAATAAAATGCATCTAATTTTGTTTGTTTGGGTCTGCCAGCTTCAACAACATATGAGGTGAATGTGTTCCACAGTGTAATCACTTCTTTTAAACCACCAATGAGCAAATGCCAGACAAAATTATTTATTGCTATTCTAGATTTGCATATGAAGAATTAAATCTAGAATTAAAGCTAATTTCATTTAGAGTTTCCTCATTGGGGGTTAATGCCATCGACTTGCAAGTAATAATAGAAAGTAGTTTTGTAAGTAATAATAATAATAGTAAGCAGTCCAAGTAATTTGGTATGACCTGAAACAGCAGTTGAGTGTGTCTGTTCCTTATTGTATTCAGTTACTACACGCTCTTCACGCTGACCTAAGCCTTCGTAAGGTCAAAGAATGGTGTCAGTGACAGTCTCAAGATACACTAATTATATTACTAGTAGAAGTAAAGAGACTACACAACACATTTCAACACAAAAGGCTCACAAACTTAGTTATGTCTTTTGCGCTAACCACACGCACTGAACGTCCCAATCCTGAATTCAATGGAATGAATAATTTTTATCCACTACTTTTTACCTTTCACTTTGCGTTTCAAGGATTCAAGGTATTTGTGTAGGAATTCGTTTGCTTTCTCATTACTCATTTTCGCTAAACTACGTGTTACACGAACACCCAGAGTACAGACTCTGAGTCCCACTACTCAGTTCTCAGTCATATATTGTTACAGTCGAGGAACACGGCCCACTGTACTGTGTACAACAACAAACACGGTCATGTGATTGTGTGCAGTGTGACTGAGTGTGCTAATCTAAGTCGTGAGTTGTCACTTTATTCCCAACTAAATCAAATAGTAAATTAATTGTACCTGTCAGAAACACCAACTATTTCACAAAGTTGTTGCGAGAACGTCGATGACACAAAACTACTAATTCTTTACCTGACGATCACTTTTTGTCCTCGTTTCCCGCCAATGATTGTCTTGTTCAACTTGTTAGTTGTTGGTCAAACAAAACAGTTCCAAACCAGGCTGGCTAACCTCGTGGGTGTCGAGCAGATGTAAAACTATCTAGTTTCGCTGGGAGCGCTTTGTTTGTTTTGTAGCTTTACCTTACTTATGGTGAAAGTGCAGCTCTTTCAACCACAGACAAAGTCTTTTGGTTATATCAGAACGTATTATCCAGTGTGTTTGATGTGTGCGTACGTCTGTTTGTGATCTGTGTGCGCTCCACATGCCGGAAGCTCGATGAAAACAACAACGTATTACGTTCAGGGAGTTATCATTTTTGTAACGAAACGGGTAGAGGAATTCTCACGTGGTTATTATATTTATTGAATTTTATCCCCCTGACATAAAATAATTAAGTACGTTAATTTTAATCAAGTTGAGTAAATAATATATTTTAAATAATCGACATGGAAATTATTGAATCTGCAGGATAAAAGAGTCTTCCATGATTGGGAATTTAGTCCCCGTAAATGGGCGTGATTCTGCAATACAATAATATTGATGCTGTAGTGAGATGTCAATGTGGATCTATGCTCAGAAAAAAAATGCATCGGTTTAGTTATTTTATATGAAGTCTTTTATTATTTCACACTCCGGTTTTTTTTCGGAACACGGGGATGCACCATTTTCAGATAGTTAATTCCTATTTTATTTTTGTTGTAATCCACATACGCGGTCTCGTATTTAGAATTGTTGAATGCACGCAATGAGTATGATTACTCTGTTGTGCGCCTTGAAAAGGGCGTTAGGTGGTGGGTTGCAGTAGCTTTACTTTACTGAGATTTACTCACATCACGAGCATGCTGATGAAGGTGGACCGTGGTTATTCGGGCGGTTGTGTTATGCTTGGCTTCATCTGGGTGTAATAATCTTCTTCTTTTGTCGTCTCATACTCTATCGGGTTGTAACCCATCGTGGTATGTATTTTTCTTTCGCCTCTCTCTCGTGTCTCGAGTAACATTTTTCACCATTCTACGGCAGGTCTCTTTTACGCTGTCTATCCACTTTCTCATCGGTCTACCTCTAGCAGTTCTTCCTGATGTTCTTCTGTAGAATGTTGCATGAACAATGGTGTCTGGTTGTATTCTCACAATGTGGCCAAAGCATTTCCTTCTCTGTTGCTTGGTGTACTGTATTCAGAGAATTGTTCCAGTCTGCTCCTGAATATTCGTATTTATGATTCTGTCTCTTCTGGAGTTGTTAGTGACCTATCGTAGGCACCGCATTTCCCATGTGGCTAACCTTCGTTCCTGTGCCTTATTCAATGCACATGTCTGACGTAGCACAGGGTTGGGATCAAGATACTATTTACCATCTGATTTGTTGCTTGGAGGGAAGTCTTGGGGTGCCTTAGTAGGAGAGACAGCTAATACGTAACAGCGTTTGCACTCTCGTCTCTATCTCTCTGTTGAGTCTGCCATCCTCAGTAAAAACAGTTCCCAAATACCTAAATTCTTGTACGTGCCTTATTTTTGTCTCATTCACATGAATATCAATATCTGGGTGTAATAAAGAACATGTACGGGATTGAGGGGAGTTTGCTATTTAGTTCCACAAATGGGTCTGATTCTTCAATACAACATTGACTGTCAGAGCTCGATTAACCCTTAACATGCTTAGGGTAGGAGCAGAAAAAAATGGTAGTAACAATTGTATAATAACAATTGTTTATAAAATCACATGTCCATTAAAAGTCTCGTCTTACCGACCTGAGACTAATAATTCTACAGCGTTTGTGTAGTAGTTTCTTGGTCTTGTGTTGGTCAATTAGGTAGTACCTTGTCCCTGTTAACTGTATTGTATCTGGGTTGCACCATGTTTGGGTAGCGGATTGTCAACTATACGGTGTCTGGGTAGCTGCTTGTCGACTGTACTGTTTGCTACATTGCTAGTAAAACTTGGGCTGTGAATGGGACAGGTAGGATGTACTGTAGTTTGACTGTTACTTAAACTACCAGATACCTTGCTCGTTTCAAGATATCACTTCGCTCTAGCGGCAAATAGGTACATGGCTTACTGCTAGGGAAAGAAAAGGTTACGAGGAAAGAAACTGACCACATAACACCCTAAAAAGCTAACGTCTGATACAATGTATCTAGAGTACTTAATCCCCGAGTGCAGTGTATGTGATGGGACTTTAACAGAGAAAGATAGATTTGCATAACTGGTTTAACAAGCTTTCCATAGAAGACGTCTACATGACACGGAGGGGGAGGAAGTATGTAAAAGAGGAAATGGTATGAAAGAGGGGGGGGGGGTGTATTTAAGACGAAAGTGGGCGTTTAATTTACACCCCAGATGATGAAGATGGACTGTGGTCCTCGGGCGGTTATGATATACTTGGATTCCTCTGCGTATCGCCCACTACTGCAGGGAAGTCGATGTGTGGGTCGTGGCCAGTATGTTTTGTCTGACCCCGACTACCATGTCTGATCAGTATGTTTTTCCTGACCCCGACTACCATGTCTGATCAGTATGTTTTGCCTGACCCTGACTACCATGTCTGATCAGTATGTTTTGTCTGACCCCGACTACCATGTCTGATCAGTATGTTTTGTCTGACCCCGACTACCATGTCTGATCAGTATGTTTTGTCTGACCCCGATTACCATGTCTGATCAGTATGTTTTGTCTGAACCCCGACTACCATGTCTGATCAGTATGTTTGGCCTGACCTCGACTACCATGTCTGATCAGTATGTTTTGCCTGACCCCGACTACCATGTCTGACCAGTATGTTTTGCCTGACCCCGACTACCATGTCTGATCAGTATGTTTTGTCTGACCCCGACTACCATGTCTGACCAGTATGTTTTGTCTGACCCCGACTACCATGTCTGACCAGTATGTTTTGCCTGACCAGACGTTAGTCTTCCTCCCCCTCAGTGCACTTTGAATGATTGTACTGTAAATAGGAACCTAGCATATAAGACGGGGAAGAAAGGAACTGTCCACTCTACCTCGCACAAACTGATAGTGGAATTCTGGAACTGTAGCTATGAAGAAAGTGAAAAACCGATCTACATTGTCTAGAAAGGAGAAGAATTCGAAGTGATTTAATAGGTTTAGAATATGATCAAGGGAAGGGATACATTAAACTAAAACTAGTTTATCAAAGTACATCCAACGACAAGAACAAGCGGGCACAGCTACAAATTAATTAAAGAATGGTCCAGAATGGTTTGGCGGAGACTCCAGGTTCTAGGAGACTAGGTTTGCCCAGTCACAGTGCGATGTTCCTGGGAATAGTTCTATCACAGATATGACAGTCACAGTGCGATGTTCCTGGGAATAGTTCTATAACAGATATGACAGTCACAGTGCGGTGTTCCTGGGAATAGTTCTATCACAGATATGACAGTCACAGTGCGATGTTCCTGGGAATAGTTCTATCACAAATATGACAGTCACAGTGCGGTGTTCCTGGGAATAGTTCTATCACAGATATGACAGTCACAGTGCGGTGTTCCTGGGAATAGTTCTATCACAGATATGACAGTCACAGTGCGGTGTTCCTGGGAATAGTTCTATCACAGATATGACAGTCACAGTGCGGTTTTCCTGGGAATAGTTCTATCACAGATATGACAGTCACAGTGCGGTGTTCCTGGGAATAGTTCTATCACAGATATGACAGTCACAGTGCGGTGTTCCTGGGAATAGTTCTATCACAGATATGACAGTCACAGTGCGGTGTTCCTGGGAATAGTTCTATCACAGATATGACAGTCACAGTGCGGTGTTCCTGGGAATAGTTCTATCACAGATATGACAGTCACAGTGCGGTGTTCCTGGGAATAGTTCTATCACAGATATGACAGTCACAGTGCGGTGTTCCTGGGAATAGTTCTATCACAGATATGACAGTCACAGTGCGGTGTTCCTGGGAATAGTTCTATCACAGATATGACAGTCACAGTGCGGTGTTCCTGGGAATAGTTCTATCACAGATATGACAGTCACAGTGCGGTGTTCCTGGGAATAGTTCTATCACAGATATGACAGTCACAGTGCGATGTTCCTGGGAATAGTTCTATCACAGATATGACAGTCACAGTGCGGTGTTCCTGGGAATAGTTCTATCACAGATATGACAGTCACAGTGCGATGTTCCTGGGAATAGTTCTATCACAGATATGACAGTCACAGTGCGATGTTCCTGGGAATAGTTCTATCACAGATATGACAGTCACAGTGCGGTATTCCTGGGAATAGTTCTATCACAGATATGACAGTCACAGTGCGGTGTTCCTGGGAATAGTTCTATCACAGATATGACAGTCACAGTGCGGTGTTCCTGGGAATAGTTCTATCACAGATATGACAGTCACAGTGCGGTGTTCCTGGGAATAGTTCTATCACAGATATGACAGTCACAGTGCGATGTTCCTGGGAATAGTTCTATCACAGATATGACAGTCACAGTGCGGTGTTCCTGGGAATAGTTCTATCACAGATATGACAGTCACAGTGCGGTGTTCCTGGGAATAGTTCTATCACAGATATGACAGTCACAGTGCGGTGTTCCTGTGAATAGTTCTATCACAGATATGACAGTCACAGTGCGATGTTCCTGGGAATAGTTCTATCACAGATATGACAGTCACAGTGCGATGTTCCTGGGAATAGTTCTATCACAGATATGACAGTCACAGTGCGGTGTTCCTGGGAATAGTTCTATCACAGATATGACAGTCACAGTGCGGTGTTCCTGGGAATAGTTCTATCACAGATATGACAGTCACAGTGCGGTGTTCCTGGGAATAGTTCTATCACAGATATGACAGTCACAGTGCGGTGTTCCTGGGAATAGTTCTATCACAGATATGACAGTCACAGTGCGGTGTTCCTGGGAATAGTTCTATCACAGATATGACAGTCACAGTGCGGTGTTCCTGGGAATAGTTCTATCACAGATATGACAGTCACAGTGCGGTGTTCCTGGGAATAGTTCTATCACAGATATGATATTCTGATTTTGACATTTGCAAGAGAAGAGCAGAGAACAATAGAAACTTGTGGCTTGGCTTGGCTTCGTTCGTTCTCAATCTCCCAGTACCAAAACCTGGAAAGGGTTTAAGTAGCAGAATGTAGTCCAGAGAACGGAATGCGCTGTGTCGTAGTTTACAGATTGACTTCGATATTTGCACCTTTCGGCCCAACACATCCGACTTCAGCAACCATTTTTTGAGTACTGGGTTAGCATTCCCTTCTCGATCCCTTCTCCTTAGCCAGTCTGCCGTGCTGCAGCCTGTTATCCAGGATCACCGCGTGGAGGTGTAGAAGGGTCTTGGCAGCTCTGGTTCGCTGGCCCTAACACGAGTAGTCAGCTATGGGTCGCTGACCACTACAGCTCATACGCTGGCAACTATTGTATATTGCCTTCATTAATCTCACGAAGGCATTCGATTTCGTTAGTCGTGAGGGTCTGTTCAACGCGCTCAGGAGGATTGGTTGCCCAGTCATTCTTTTGAGCATTATTGCATCATTCCACACTTACATGAAAGGCAGCATCAACTTTGACGATTCGTCTTCAGAGGAGTTGTCAAACAAGTGTGGAGTAAATCAAGGCGTGTACTTGCTTCAACACTCTTTGGACAAAAATGTCTCACTTCTCTTGAAACATGCCTTCCGTGACCAGGTGGTATATTCATTCATCCTCGCACAGATGGTGGTATATTCATTCATTCTCGCACATATGGTGGTATATTTATTCATTGTCGCACAGATGGTGGTATATTCATTCATCCTCGCACAGATGGTGGTATATTCATTCATTCTCGCACAGATGGTGGTATATTCATTCATTCTCGCACAGATGGTGGTATATTCATTCATTCTAGCACAGATGGTGGTATATTCATTCATTCTCGCACAGATGGTGGTATATTCACTCACCCTCGCACAGATGGTGGAATATTCATTCATTCTCGCACAGATGGCGGTATATTCATTCATTCTCGCACAGATGGTGGTATATTCATTCATTCTAGCACAGATGGTGGTATATTCATTCATTCTCGCACAGATGGTGGTATATTCATTCATCCTCGCACAGATGGTGGTATATTCATTCATTCTCGCACAGATGGTGGTATATTCATTCATCCTCGCACAGATGGTGGTATATTCACTCACCCTCGCACAGGTGGTGGTATATACAATGCCAAAAGGCTGAAAGTCAAGACCAAAATAAACAGGGTGCTGATCAGAGAATTGCTTTTTGCGGATAATGCCGCAATTACGACTCATTCAGGGGATATGAGTTTGGATTAACAATCAGCAAAAAGAAAATACAATAATGGTCCAAGATGATAACACGGCACAAGTAATCTCCATTGATGATGAGGATCTCGAGGTAGTAGATCACTTTACATACATGTGATCCTCAATCAATAATAGTATCCCTGGACAAAGAGATCAATATCAAAATAGGCAAGGCAGCAACAACAATGAGCAGATTAACAAAAGGGTGTGGGAGAACAAAAAGGTCACTGCTAAAATAAAACACACGTTTACCAGGCCTGTGTCCTCAGTACCCTTGTTTATGACAGTGAGACATGATCTACCTACATGCACCAGGAGAAGCGGCTAAACAGCTATCATACGAGGGACCAGCGCGGAATTCTGGGGGTTGGGTGGAAAGACAAGATCAACAATGCAGAGGTATTGGAGAAAACATACACTGTCACAATCGTTTCTATGCGAAGGCTTCGATAGCTGGGATACACTTAGAAGATGGGTGATGGCAGAATACCAAAAGATCTTCTCTTTAAGGAATTACAGTTGGTGAAAATATCTCTAGACAGGCCACTACTTCGGTACAAGGGGGTATACAAGCGGGATATAAATGACGCCGGCATCGATTTGGAACCATGGGAACAGGACGCCATGGATCGTGTTGTGTGGAGGAGCAGGATTAAGCATGGAATACTGACAAAGGAGATACTAATTGCTGATAGATTAAAGACTCAACATTCGAGAAGACCGGATGACGCAAACAGTCCGGATTCCCCTTGCACACACCGTGGAAGACGCTTCTCTGCTCGGATTAATCAGTCACATTCAATATCGCCACGGACTGTAGTTACATCCCTTTTTTCCAAGCACAATTTACTATGACAAGACAGAAAGAGTCAATGGGCCCATATTAGATATTAGTAAATATTTGTTTCAGTAAAAGAGTGATGCATGCTTGGAATGCATTGAAACAAGAGGGGTCAAGATGCTGAGGAGTGCATGAGCTGTAGTGATCAGCGACCCAAAGCTGCAAAGACCTTTCTCCACCTCCCTTTTGTGATCCGGGATAACAGGTTGTAACAGGACAGACTGGCTAAAGAGTAAGAATGGAAGGTGGAAGGCTAACACGATATCTACAAATATCATGTTGAAGTCGAATGTGTCGGACCGAAAGGTGTAAATATCACAGAAAGCAAGGCAATTGCCGCCGTCCATCGTAGACGATGATGGCATAATGTATTTTACTAGCGCTATTTTTAGTAAGGATTAACTGCGCTACTTTTTATCCTCACTATCTCGTCTCGAGCCGCCCGACCCCAGTGGCAAGTCAAGGACAAGACGACTAGGGGGCGACTACGAGATGCAGGGGACTCCACATCAAGCACTCGTGAAGAAGACGGCGGAGTCCGGATTCAAATCCCCACCACCTGATCACGAGGCCGACGGCTTAACCACTTCACCATGGAATCCCCAGTATCCCCAAATATCGTAGTAAACTACAACACATCGCTTTCCGTTCGCTGGACTGGATTACATTCTGCTGCTGACAAAGCTCTTGTTGGGGCTTGGTAGCGGGAGTTTGAGAACAAAGAAGAATTGCCAAGGTAAATAGTAATAATTGGATGCACAGTTATTTTTAGCTGGGGGGTGTCTATTGTTTAAATATTGTATATTTTTTATCCAGTGTACCAAATGGTGACTTCTGGTATACTTCTTCTTCTTCTGCGTTCGTTCTCAATCTCCCGCACATAAGTCAAGAACATGACTTTGAAAGTAGAAGGATGTAGTCTGGAGAACGGATTGCGTTGTGTCGCTAGTTTACATCTTGACTGCGAATTCTAGTATGTCTGTCGGGTTGGGGTGTACGTGGAGATTCTTCCCACCCCCAAAGACAGGAATGTATTGTTCTGACACTAAACAACGTAGACAGTGCCTTCTTTTTCTTATTCTTGGTCGTTTGTTCTCAAATTACCGCTACCAAGCCAAGAAAAGGGCTTTGCAAGTAGAAGGATTTAGTCCATAGAACTGAATGCGCTGTATCGTAGTTAACAGCTTAACTCCGATATTTTCTATCTTTCTGTCCTACACATCCGCCTTCAGAATGACATTTTTGTAGTACCGGGTTAGCCTTCTCTCCTAGATCCTTTTTCATTAGCCAGTCTGCCCTGTTGCAGTCTGTTATACAGCATCGTCATGTGAAGCTGGAGAGGGGTCTTGGCAGCTCTGTGTCGCTGGCCCTGACTCTAGCAGTCAAGTCAGCGCTAAGCGCATGAGCTGCAGTGGTCAGCGACCAATAGCTTACTGCTAGCGTCAGGGCCAGCGAAACAGAGCTGCCAAGACCCTTCTACACCTCCACGCGGTGATCCTGGAAAACAGGCTGCAGCAGGGCGGACTGGCTAAGGAGAAGGGATCGAAGAGGGAATGCTAACCCGGTACTAAAAAAATGCTTGATAAGTCGGATGTGTTGGACCGAAAGGTGCAAATATCGCAGTCAAGCTGTAAACTACGACACAACGGATTCCGTTCTCTGGACTACATTTTGCTACTTAAGCCCTCTCAGGGTTTGGTAGCGGGAGATTGAGAACGAACGAAGTATTGCCAAGCCAAGTCAGCGTTAGGTCGATGACGGCTACAGTTCTTTCACTGCTCGGTATCTTGATCCAGAGGCGAAGCATCTTGGTCCAGAGGCGAAGCATCTTGATCCAGAGGCAAAGCATTAATAACGCTTCAATGGACCGTAGCCAATGTGCTAATTTACCTTGTCAAATTGTCTACCGGTTAGAACAAGCCCTCGTAGACTCTATACCCGTGACCTAGATAATTTGATCTTCACCTTCTGGGCCACTGTGCCTTCACCACTGAATTCTGTCATTAGGATGTGACGAATGCTGGTTCTTTTTTTCTTCTCCGGTTTGTTCATAATAGTGTTGGCTCCACCGTAACCCGGGGAGCATATGCGGGATCTAAGTGTAATCAGGAACAGGTAAAATATGCTGATCAAGGTGGCAGCTAAAAGTAGTCATTGACAGGTACAATATTATGATCAAGGTGAGAGCTAAAGGACAGGTAAAATATACTGATCAAGGTGAGAGCTAAGGAACAGTTAAAATATACTGATCAAGGTGGGAGCTAAGGGTAATCAGGGACAGGTAAAATATACTGATCAAGGTGGGAGCTAAGGGTAATCAGGGACAGGTAAAATATACTGATCAAGGTGGGAGCTAAGGGTAATCAGGGACAGGTAAAATATACTGATCAAGGTGGGAGAGAAGGGTAATCATGGACAGGTAAAATATACTGATCAAGGTGGGAGAGAAGAGTAATCATGGACAGGTAAACAATACTAATCAAGACCCTAACTGACGTCATAGTTCGTCTTCCTGGAAACAAGCTATGTTACAGCGGTCTGTCCAACAAGATGGCGGATCAACGCGGTAATACCCATAGTGGGAAGCTTACTCAGGTGCCTAGTGTTGCACTACAGCCAGGAGGGCCACGGCCCACCTTATCAAGTATTTCTCGTGATGTGAAGAGAGTTATTGTAACTCGCAACCAAATAAAGTCACCAATAGTACAATAGTACTTAGTTGCATATCGTAAGCGATGACGAGACATCATCAGACGGTTTTGTCTTAGTGATGTAACTTGCGCTGTTTTTAGATTATAGTGAGGAAGAAATTCCGCTGGCCATCAACCTCACTCTCTGGTCTCAAGCTACCTTGGACCAGTGGCAAGACATAAGTCAAGACGAATGAAGCTTACTTAGGATACAGGCAGTCTGTCCCACTTCCATCGAGAACAGGTGTTGCTTGAAACTTGCGGGATCTTCTTCTTCGTTCGTTCTCAATCTCCCACTACCAAACCCTGAAAGGGTAAGTAGCAGAATGTAGTCCAGAGAACGGAATGCGTTGTATCATAGTTTAGAGCTTGGCTGCGATATTTGCACCTTTCGGTCCAACACACCTCTACACCTCACGGTAGAAGAGGATCGACTAAGTAAGTAAGTAAGTTCGGTCCAACACATCCGACTTCATCAAGCCTTTTTTGAGTACCGGGTTTGCATTCTCTCTTCGATCCCTTCTCCTTAGCCAGTCTGCCCTGCTGCAGCCTGTTATCCAGGATCACCGCGTGGAGGTGTAGAAGGGTCTTGACAGCTATGGTTCGCTGGCCCTGACGCTAGCAGTCAGCTATGGGTCGCTGACCACTGCAGCTCATGCGCTGCTCAGCATCTTGATCCCCTTGCGGGATCTAATCGCCCACCGTTTCCGTTCATAGCTTTGAGATGTGAACGCCTTACCTCCCAACAACACCAATCGCAGTGTGAGTGATGTGTCACGGCGATGTTGCTAACCGAGCAGGGCCCAATCTGTCCAAGGCGATGTGTTAGGCCATTATTGGCCCATGTGTACATTTCCCAGCCACATCAAAACCGGCGCTGTCAGCAAACAGGTCGAAGTTCGTCAATCTCGTGAAGTTCAGCCGTGTGCACTGGTTCGCGAGAATACAACACAGGGTAACCAAAATAATATTGCAAATAGCCGAAGACCATGCCAGGATTCATAGGTGTCTCAGTCTTTATAGACCATGCGCGTGGCACCCCGTGAGTAGCCTGAGCGCTGAATATGGAGACC
The DNA here is from genome assembly GCA_036924085.1 of Ariolimax columbianus. NCBI lineage: Eukaryota > Metazoa > Mollusca > Gastropoda > Stylommatophora > Arionidae > Ariolimax > Ariolimax columbianus. Next base: position 51,929,216 of record JAVGWX010000018.1, read on the forward strand.
CTGGGCTGCCCAAACTGCAGAATCCCCCTCTCGGCATCGCTGGTATATTTTCTACCACCTCCGGAATGATATGCTGCTTCCAGGTAAGTTTTCGTACAGTAGAGATGGGCTTTGGTGTTGTTAATGTGTTCATAGTGTCTTCGCTCATCTTTGCTTTGGCTATTTCTGCAAAGTTTCTCCGCTTTAGTTTCCCATTTCCAAAATTATTTAGTCTCTGATGCATTGGATGGTCTGTCAGTCTTCTGAGTTTCTCTGATTGCTGCTGGGCTCTGCAGTCTCTTCTGTTGGTGATGGATTGCAGATTTGTAATCTTTTCAAGTTCTACAATTGGCGTTGACTTCATGCCTCCTGTTATAACTCTCATGGCTTGGTTTTGGAGTTTGCTAATTTTATCAAAGTTCGCCTTTGCCGCTGTTCTCCATGCCGCAATGCATACTCGAGAACTGGTCTCACTCTTCCAGTGTACAGTTTCTTGAGTATACTTTCGTCTGCTCTCCAGCTTGTGCCAGTAAGTTTCCTCATGATTGCCATTCTTTGTCTGGCTCTCATTCGGTTTCTCTCGATCTGACTTTTCCATGTCATGCGCCGATCAAATGTGACTCCGAGGTAGTTTGGGTTGTCGTTTGGCCGCAGATATTTGCCGTTAAGACTTATTGTGGTGTTCTGGGGTTTATTTGAAAGCGAGAATATTGTACATGTTGTATTTTCCTCATTTATTTTGACCAGCCATGAGTTCGCCCACTCCTCCAGCGATGTTAGGGCCTCCTGCATCCGATTGCTTGCTATGGTGAGATTTTTTTCAGAGGTCCACATAGCCAGATTGCCATACGTACCCAACTCAAATATGTGTGGGATTAGTAACTGCCCCAACCAGAACAAGCCTCATATTATATTGACCAACGCACACTAGGGGCGATGTGGTCAGCATCACGCCGACAGTCCTTACTTCCCAGACTTGTTCTGATACCAACTTTTTTAGGCTAGATTGAACCTAAACTGCTTAGCTGGGCAGTCACCGGACCAATCACTGAGAAACCCTGACCCCCTTGGTGCCTATATCTTCTCTAATAAACTGATCGACTAATGGACTGTCGAATTTAAAGATGTAAGGAAAAGTCGTAAGTAGCTACACGTCAGGAGTCCAGGGATATCCAAGGAGAAGTCGCATGTAGCTACACGTCAGGAGTCCAGGGATATCCAAGGAGAAGTATGTAGTTACACGTCAGGAGTCCAGGGATATCCAAGGAGAAGTCGCATGTAGTTACACGTCAGGAGTCCAGGGATATCCAAGGAGAAGTCGCATGTAGTTACACGTCAAGAGTCCAGGGATATCCAAGGAGAAGTCGCATGTAGTTACACGTCATGAGTCCAGGGATATCCAAGGAGAAGTCGCATGTAGCTACACGTCATGAGTCCAGGGATATCCAAGGAGAAGTATGTAGTTACACGTCAGGAGTACAGGGATATCCAAGGAGAAGTCGCTTGTAGCTACACGTCAGGAGTCAAGAGATGTCCAAGGAGAAGTCGCTTGTAGCTACACGAAAACAGTCTAGCAAATGTGAATCAGTTAATCGTGATCGTGCTTTGTTCTTGAGATATTTCATCAGTCAGAAAGCTTTTCCGCACAAGTAAGTCATCCAGTACGCAGCCAGACATTTGAAAAAGACACTCCCCAGTATTTTTGTATCTTCTGCTCGGTCATGGTCTTCAGACTCCGCACAGACAACAACAGACTGAGGTACCATCTATTAAAAAAACTGAAGATAGGTGGCACTGTCGAATGCACGTGCGGTATAGGGAAAATGACCGCTGAACATCTGCTGCAAAACTGCCCGACATACGAGGACCAGAGAAAGCACACGTGCCCATCACCAGTGGCAACACTAGACAAGCTCTATGGCAGTGTCGACAGCCTCAGGGTGACTGCTGCTTTCTTCGAACAAATTCAAGTTGACGTCTGACAGCGTACGAAGAAGAAGAAGAAGAAGAAGAAGAAGAAGAAGAAGAAGAAGAAAAAGTATCTTCTGCTCCTCAAAAAGTGATGCATTTATCATGTTCTAACAAATATTTATTAGCTAAGGAGAACTGGAGATCTATCAATTCAAGTGCCAATGATGCAACACAGCACTGACCCCGACAAGCGCAGAGGAAACACTAGAATCGAGTTACCATTGCGAAGTATTTCAGAACACAGAGCAGTAAATACGTTTACTGGCAGCAAACGGGCAACTTAACAAGTATACCGGATGGGAAGCAACATTATTGGTTTGGGTTTCCAAATAAACTTATTGAATTGAAAAACGGGCCTCATTAGCGTTGGCACTCGCGAGAACTTTTATTTACGAGAGCACCAAATGTCATTTGAAGAGCACCGTGGTGCTCGCGAGCACCAGATTGATAGCACCTGAGATATAGCAATGGAGGAGTTGATCCCTCTATCAATGAAGAACTGGTCTTCGTCGTCGTCTTTATTCCCATTGCTATGGAAGTTGAGGAGGTTTTTAGGCAGGTTATTATAGGTCGCCCCACCACTACTGTCGCCACGTCGCGTGCTGGTTGTGTTTGTTTATCCCCCCCCCCCCCCCCCCCCCAACAGAAAAAACAACATATGTCTTACCAGGGATTCGATCTGATGTATTCCTTGTCAGCAGGCAGGTGTCAAAACCATAAAGTGAGCGAGCAAGTCCAGGTAGCAACGAATAAGGCAAATGCAATGTTAGGTATGATAAAAAGAAATATTAAACATAGGAGCAAGGAGGTGATTGTCAAACTGTCTAACGCATTAGTTAGACTTAGATTGGAGTACTCTGTACATGTGTGGAGTCCTTATCGTAGATGAGATATAAACATGCTGGAAAGGATACAAAAAAGAGCGACAAAGCTGATAGTGGGATTCCAGAATTTCAGTAATGAGGAAAGACTCAGAAAAACCGGCCTACAGTGTCTATCTAGAAAAGAGTAGAATTCGAGGTGACTTAATACAGTTTTATAAAATGATCAGAGGAACAGATACATTAGACTATAATTCGTTTTTCAAAATACAACCATCTGCAATAACAAAAGGGCATAGGTACAAATTAACTAAAGAAAGGTGCAGATTAGATATTAGACAATATTTTTTAATCAGAGAGTGGCAATGTAGAGGCAAGGACAATTAATGCATTTAAAAATAGATTAGATACGCATAGATTTTAGAGCAAGGAAATGTAAATGCAACTGGTTGTATACAGACTCTGCCTAGTCTTCTAAACAAGTACTTATATAAAGACGATAAGTTAAGTTAAATGAGACAAGGACTATCCCCACTGGTAAACAAGATGCGCGAACGCTAGTCTTTCACCATTCGTTCAGATCTTAGACAAGACACAGACTGTCTTCCTATCGATCAAATAAAAACATAGCTAATTCGAGACGACTGCAGGAACACGACATCTTCATCCTCAACTCGACAAATCCCCAAGTCAGACCTCAGAAATTACAATAAGTATCACAGCGACATTTTTTTGGTAAGTAGTTCAAGCACTTGAGCAAGTTGTCACCATGATTCATAACAACAAGTCTGTCACCATGATTCATAACAACAAGTCTGTCACCGTGATTCATAACAACAAGTCTGTCACCATGAGTCATAACAACAAGTCTGTCACCATGATTCATAACAACAAGTCTGTCACCATGATTCATAACAAGAAGGCTGTCACCATGATTCATAACACCAAGTCTGTCACCGTGATTCATAACAACAAGGCTGTCACCATGATTCATAACACCAAGTCTGTCACCGTGATTCATAACAATAAGTCTGTCACCATGATTCATAACAACAAGTCTGTCACCATGATTCATAACAACAAGTCTGTCACCATGATTCATAACAACAAGTCTGTAACCGTGATTCATAACAACAAGTCTGTCACCATGATTCATAACAACACGTCTGTCACCGTGATTCATAACAACAAGTCTGTCACCATGATTCATAACAACAAGTCTGTCACCATGATTCATAACAACAAGTCTGTCACCATGATTCATAACAACAAGTCTGTCACCATGATTCATAACAACAAGTCTGTCACCATGATTCATAACAACCAGTCTGTCACCATGATTCATAACAACAAGTCTGTCACCATGATTCATAACAACACGTCTGTCACCATGATTCATAACAACAAGTCTGTCACCATGATTCATAACAACAAGTCTGTCACCATGATTCATAACAACAAGTCTGTCACCATGATTCATAACAACAAGTCTGTCACCATGATTCATAACAACAAGTCTGTCACCATGATTCATAACAACAAGTCTGTAACCGTGATTCATAACAACAAGTCTGTCACCATGATTCATAACAACACGTCTGTCACCGTGATTCATAACAACAAGTCTGTCACCATGATTCATAACAACAAGTCTGTCACCATGATTCATAACAACAAGTCTGTCACCATGATTCATAACAACAAGTCTGTCACCATGATTCATAACAACAAGTCTGTCACCATGATTCATAACAACCAGTCTGTCACCATGATTCATAACAACAAGTCTGTCACCATGATTCATAACAACACGTCTGTCACCATGATTCATAACAACAAGTCTGTCACCATGATTCATAACAACAAGTCTGTCACCATGATTCATAACAACAAGTCTGTCACCATGATTCATAACAACAAGTCTGTCACCATATTCATAACAACAAGTCTGTCACCATGATTCATAACAACAAGTCTGTCACCATGATTCATAACAACAAGTCTGTCACCATGATTCATAACAACAAGTCTGTCACCATGATTCATAACAACAAGTCTGTCACCATGATTCATAACAACAAGTCTGTCACCATATTCATAACAACAAGTCTGTCACCATGATTCATAACAACAAGTCTGTCACCATGATTCATAACAACAAGTCTGTCACCGTGATTCATAACAACAAGTCTGTCACCATGATTCATAACAAGAAGTCTGTCACCATGATTCATAACAACAAGTCTGTCACCATGATTCATAACAACAAGTCTGTCACCATGATTCATTACAAGTCTGTCGCCATGATTCATAACAACAAGTCTGTCACCATGATTCATAACAACAAGTCTGTCACCATGATTCATAACAACAAGTCTGTCACCATGATTCATAACAACAAGTCTGCCACCATGATTCATAACAACAAGTCTGTCACCATGATTCATAACAAGAAGGCTGTCACCATGATTCATAACACCAAGTCTGTCACCGTGATTCATAACAACAAGGCTGTCACCATGATTCATAACACCAAGTCTGTCACCGTGATTCATAACAATAAGTCTGTCACCATGATTCATAACAACAAGTCTGTCACCATGATTCATAACAACAAGTCTGTCACCATGATTCATAACAACAAGTCTGTAACCGTGATTCATAACAACAAGTCTGTCACCATGATTCATAACAACAAGTCTGTCACCGTGATTCATAACAACAAGTCTGTCACCATGATTCATAACAACAAGTCTGTCACCATGATTCATAACAACAAGTCTGTCACCATGATTCATAACAACAAGTCTGTCACCATGATTCATAACAACAAGTCTGTCACCATGATTCATAACAACCAGTCTGTCACCATGATTCATAACAACAAGTCTGTCACCATGATTCATAACAACACGTCTGTCACCATGATTCATAACAACAAGTCTGTCACCATGATTCATAACAACAAGTCTGTCACCATGATTCATAACAACAAGTCTGTCGCCATGATTCATAACAACAAGTCTGTCACCATGATTCATAACAACAAGTCTGTCACCATGATTCATAACAACAAGTCTGTCACCATGATTCATAACAACAAGTCTGTCACCATGATTCATAACAACAAGTCTGTCACCATGATTCATAACAACAAGTCTGTCTGGTATCCACAGATGAACTTTCTGTACCGCGAGCTCGCAAGGGGGGCACACTGTCGCACGTGAGGAATAAATTAAACAAGGTAACTGCCAGACAGTGGCTACCATTCCACTGTCGCGTACATGGGGGGCGAGAACTCATATAGCCTATCAAAAAGGGGGAGAAGATTGTGTAAGTAGTCATTGAAATCGCATACTTTAAGAAAATGAACTATATAGGTAAAAAAAGTGAATAGAGCCTAACCAGCAACGCCAATCACACATTTGATCAGCAGGGGGATTAAGATGCTGAGCAGCACATGAGCTGCAGTGGTCAGCGACCCATAGCTGACTGCTAGCGTCAGGGCTAACGAACCATAGCTGCCAAGACACTTCTACACCTCCACGCGGGGATCCTGGAGAACAGGCTGTAGCAGGGCAGACTGGCTAAGGAGAAGGGATCGAAGAGGGAATGATAACCTGGTACTCAAAAAATGGTTGCTGAAGTCGGATGTGTTGGACCGAAAGATGTAAATATCGCAGTCAAGCTGTAAACTACGACACAATGCATTCCGTTATCTGGACTACATTCTGCGACGTTAGTCTTCCTCCGCTGACCAGACGTTAGTCTTCCTCCCCTGACCAGACGTTAGTTTCCTCCGCTGACCAGACGTTAGTCTTCCTCCCCTGACGTTATTCTTCCTCCCCTGATCAGACGTTAGTCTTCCTCCCCTGACGTTAGTCTTCCTCCCCTGACGTTATTCTTCCTCCCCTGACCAGACGTTAGTCTTCCTCCCCTGACCAGACGTTAGTCTTCCTCACCAGGTTTGCTGGTTTTCTGCGATAATTTCTCCAGGTTGTGTTTTTAACACAGAATGTAATTATTCTGCCACCACCCACCTGAAAGCTAAAATCGCACAATAGTTTATGCTAGCGCCCAGGTTGAAAAGCACTGCTCTAGATCGTGCACCCCTCTGAGGTCTGTAACTTAATAGGCCGCCCAGTTTGCAAAATGGTAGCTCTGGTCCTGTATTTGAGCCAGGCGTGTAATGGAAATATTTGTTTGTTGCAGGCGACCATGAAATTCGCGAATTTCTCGAAGAAAAGAGTATTTATCATAGGCTAATGTCATAGGCTGGTGGGAGTGACACACAATTGAGACACTTACTAAAGGCCGATATTTCAGTCAGAAAAGGGAAGGTCAGAGAGAACACAGATCACTCTAGAACTGTAATCAGGAGAAGGTCCGACTTGGGGAGGTTTGAGTGGGCATAGACGGGAAAATGTATCCTTTATATGAGAAGCAGACAGACTCGCCAGAGAGGGAGGAATGATGCAGCAGATTGATACATAAATCACATACAATGAGACTAAAGCATTCATCAGGGCAACGTACAGTGAAAAATGGAAAAAAGACCACCCTGGCCACATAGAAAACGATACCTATCATCAACTCTTCAGACGAGACCAGGTGATAATTCTCCGGCTACGCACAGGTCACAATAGACTTAGATGCCATCTGTACAACAAGTTCAAGTTTGGCACTTCAGACCTTTGTGCCTGCGGCACAGCCCCCATGAAGGCAGAACATATTTTGCAGTCCTGTCCACTGTATACCGACAAAAGAAGTAGCATTTGACAACAGCCAGTGTCTATCCACGAGAATCTGTACGGAAGTGTACAGAGCCTTGAGTAGACTGCTGCCTTCGTTAGAGTCATTGAAGTTGAGGTCTGAAGATAAACGAAGGAGAAAAAAGAAGAAGAAGATATTAGAAACATGTGAAGGCGTTAGAGTTTGAAACTATAGATAATGTACGAATAATAAATATAAATAATATGCTCTGGGTTATCAACACATGTCACCGATTCATAAGTTGTGAATTAAGATTACACGAAAGTTGACTATGGCTAGATGCAACAGAGAGCGTAGTAGAAATCAGGAAATTTTTATTTAAATGCTTTCACTTGGATGAGATGTGCCAACTGAAATTATAATGGACAGAGTGGTGTCTGGGTTTATGTCGAGTGCAAATTTTTTGCAATCCCAACATACCGGGGTCGATTAGTCCAGGTTAGATACCAGGACACATGAATGCTTGGAATACATTGCCATAGGAAATAGTGGAGGCAGGGTCAATTAATGCATTGAAAAATAGATTGGATGCACATATTTATTTTCGTCGTTCATATTGCACCATGGATGACATGTTAACGTGCTGCCGACTAATCGAAACAGCCCGAGAGTACCAGACCCCACTAATGTATACCTTCATCGACTACAAGAAAGCGTTTGGCTCAGTAGAACTAAAATGCGTCTGGCAATCTCTAAAAGACCCGGAATACACAAGAATCATCGCTGACTGCTACATCGATTGCACGACTACTTCCCAGCCCTTCCAAAGACCGGTAGTGGTAACAATACAGAGAGGAGTAAGTCAAGGGGACTGCATTTCATCGAGCCTTTTTTCCGCATATCTGGAATACGTCATCAGCTGGTGCGACTGGGATACCTTCGTTAAATCACCTTCGTTTTGCAGACGATCTAGTGATTATCACGGAGGCAGTTACAGACAGACGATCTAGTGATTATCACGGAGGCAGTTACAGACAGACGATCTAGTGATTATCACGGAGGCAGTTACAGACAGACGATCTAGTGATTATCACGGAGGCAGTTACAGACAGACGATCTAGTGATTATCACGGAGGCAGTTACAGACAGACGATCTAGTGATTATCACGGAGGCAGTTACAGACAGACGATCTAGTGATTATCACGGAGGCAGTTACAGACAGACGATCTAGTGATTATCACGGAGGCAGTTACAGACAGACGATCTAGTGATTATCACGGAGGCAGTTACAGACAGACGATCTAGTGATTATCACGGAGGCAGTTACAGACAGACGATCTAGTGATTATCACGGAGGCAGTTACAGACAGACGATCTAGTGATTATCACGGAGGCAATTACAGACAGACGATCTAGTGATTATCACGGAGGCAGTTACAGACAGACGATCTAGTGATTATCACGGAGGCAGTTACAGACGCCAATGACATGCTAGCAGCGTTCCACCGAGAGGGAAAGAAAGCGGGACTCGAAGTGAACCCGTCTAAGAGGAAAGTCCTGGATGGAGAGAGATTGGACGACGTGGACTAGCACATCTACCTTGGACGTCTGCTCAACATGGAGAATGACTTGAGCTCAGAGTTGATAAATCGGCGCCGCGCGGGTTGGGTTGGCTTTCTCTTCGATAAAGCCGGTACTGGACAACATCCACGACCAGAGCCGGCGAACTTCTCTATTCAACTCCACAGTACTACCTACAATATGCTATGCGGCGGAAACATGGCCACTCACGAAACTACTTACTACCAAAAACGGACGACGTGGGAGCACAGCGACAGCAATATGGTACCCCAGAGACAAAAAACGACCACGGGGACGACTACCAACACGTTGGTCGGACTCCCTCGCAGGCCGCAACAACATTTATGATGCCAGAGATAAACGACTCATTCTCCACTGGTCCACCGTGGCCCAAGACAGAGAAGTTGGGACCCCCAGCGGTGTAGCCGCCGCTGAAGAATCCAGAGTGTAAAAGAAACTGGTTGTATACAGACTGCAAAATCTTCAAAATCAGTGCAAAGAAGTTAAGAAATTACTGCGTGGGAAATTTAACTGGGCACGTCGGGGAATTTTCTCGGTATAAACACTTCTCCACGTGAAGAGAGGATTAACAAAACTACTGTGCTGTAGAGCTGCCATGATGGGGTGCACACAAACATCCATACACTGGTCGATACGTCCTAATATTACCCAATAGACTACGGTCTGCGGTTGAAAGAAGCGTGCTTTTGCCGACAGTGTTCAGAAAGACAAACCGTAAACAAATTTTAACAGTAGAAATTATAAAAATTATGATTTGTAATTTACAATAAAACAGGGGGAACTGAGACGAGTCAGGTCAGACACAACATACTGACCAGGACGTCGCGTCAGGTACAATATTCTGGCCAAGACCACTATCTCTCTTCCATTTAGCATTCCCTGGAAACAGGCTGTTTACAAGGCAGCCTGGCTGACGATATGTGGATTGACGTGGTCCCTGTTGATGTGAGCGTCACGCGGATGAAGCCAAGCACATCACAACAGCATGGAGAACCACCTTCATCAGCCCGCTGGGGATGTGAGAAAATTACTATATTCAGTCACTTAACGACCTTTTTAGGGCTCACAGAAGAGTAAACTTACTCATTGTGGACATTAAACAATAACAAAACAACAATATAACAAAGAACACAACCAAACAAATTACTCAAATAGAATACAAAAGAAAGTTATCTCCTTACAGAGATGTAGCGCAAGGAGTTGCAATTTGGGCGTATCCTCTTACCTAGGCGATATACATAGAACGAGTGAGCTATGACCTTGGATCAGAGCAATACCAAAAACATAAGATCTTAATTTTCTATCCAACAAAATTCCTCACGCTCGTTTTCGCGCTCTGTGCATGGCATATGGGGAGCAATCAGCTCTGACCGAGAGAATTTGATCGCAGAACAGGAAAACACTGAGCTGAGCCTTGAACCTCACTTGGGATACGAAGGCATAGCACGGACTAACGCTAGCAACGTTACCGTGTACATATCCTTCCTTCATTGCGTTTATCCTAAAAAGGATGTTGTATCGTAGTTTATAGCGAGGCTGACATGCTGCACATATTAGCCCGACACTTTTTGTTTCCGCTGGCTTTTCTGGGTACGGGTTTGAATTCCCACTGTGATTCCTATTATATCGGGCCAGGCTACACTAAGGTTTGACTTCCCACTGTGATCCCTATTATATCGGGCCAGACTATATTAAGGCTTGACTTCCCACTGTGATCCCTATTAAATCGGGCCAGACTACACTAAGGTTTGACTTCCCACTGTGATCCCTATTATATCGGGCCAGACTATATTAAGGCTTGACTTCCCACTGTGATCCCTATTATATCAGGCCAGACTATATTAAGGCTTGACTTCCCACTGTGATCCCTATTATATCGGGCCAGACTACACTAAGGTTTGACTTCCCACTGTGATCCCTATTATATCGGGCCAGACTACACTAAGGTTTGACTTCCCACTGTGATCCCTATTATATCGGGCCAGACTACCCTAAGGTTTGACTTCCCACTGTGATCCCTATTATATCTCGCCAGACTACACTAAGGTTTGACTTCCCACTGTGATCCCTATTATATCGGGCGAGACTACACTAAGGTTTGACTTCCCACTGTGATCCCTATTATATCGGGCCAGACTATACTAAGGTTTGACTTCCTCCTGTGATCTCTATTATATCGGGACAGACTACACTAAGGTTTGACTTCCTCCTGTGATCCCTAATATATCGGGCCAGACTACACTAAGGTTTGACTTCCTCCTGTGATCCCTAATATATCGGGCCAGACTACACTAAGGTTTGACTTCCTCCTGTGATCCCTATTATATCGGGCCAGACTATACTAAGGTTTGACTTCCTCCTGTGATCTCTATTATCTTAGTCAGACTACACTAAGGTTTGACTTCCCACTGTGATCCCTATTATATCGGGCCAGACTATACTAAGGCTTGACTTCCTCCTGTGATCTCTATTATATCGGGACAGACTACACTAAGGTTTGACTTCCTCCTGTGATCCCTAATATATCGGGCCAGACTACACTAAGGTTTGACTTCCTCCTGTGATCCCTATTATATCGGGCCAGACTATACTAAGGTTTGACTTCCTCCTGTGATCCCTATTATATTGGGCCAGACTACACTAAGGTTTGACTTCCCACTGTGATCCCTATTATATCGAGCCAGACTACACTAAGGTTTGACTTCCCACTGTGATCCCTATTATATCGGGCCAGACTATACTAAGGTTTGACTTCCTCCTGTGATCTCTATTATCTTAGTCAGACTATACTAAGGTTTGACTTCCTCCTGTGATCCCTATTATATTGGGCCAGACTACCCTAAGGTTTGACTTCCTCCTGTGATCTCTATTATCTTAGTCAGACTACACTAAGGTTTGACTTCCCACTGTGATCCCTATTATATCGAGCCAGACTACACTAAGGTTTGACATCCCACTGTGATCCCTATTATATCGGGCCAGACTACACTAAGGTTTGACTTCCCACTGTGATCTCTATTATATCGGGCCAGACTACACTAAGGTTTGACTTCCCACTGTGATCTCTATTATATCGGGCCAGACTACACTAAGGTTTGACTTCCCACTGTGATCTCTATTATCTTAGTCAGACTACACTAGAGCAGTTTGTTTAGATGGCCGCCGTTAGAAGAAGAACATGGTCTTGGTCAGCTGGGGATTGCTTACCCTGATGCTAATCCACATCTATGGGCCTTTGGCTCCTGTCATCTAATTCACTGTGCTGTTCCATCAGTGTTAGAAATTGTTTAACTTTTGGAAGTTTCAAGCATAAACCAAGAACAGATCACACATCATCAGAGATTTCCTGTTTGATAACTATAACTGTGTTCTCACTGCTGGCTCAAGGGCTCATCTGCAAAGTAAAGTGGATAGATTGCATAAAGCATGTTCAAATATTGGTCTTAGCATCAATACGGAAAAAAAAAATAATCAACTAGTTCCTGGTTGTAGTTCTCCGAAGCAACTTTTCAAGTTGACTGCTCAGAAAGTGAAAGTTGTGAACAGATTCACACATGTACTTTGGTAGCGCACCATTCCAGAATGTCGCCATTGATGATGTGGCTTGGCTTGGCTTCATTCATTTTCAATCTCCCACTATCAAACACTGAAAGGGCTTAAGTAGCAGAATGTAGTCCAGAGAACGGAATGCGTTGTGTCGAAGTTTACAGCTTGACTGCAATATTTGCACCTTTCGGTCCAACACATCCGACTTCAGCAAGCATTTTTTGAGTACCGGGTTAGCATGCCCTCTTCGATCCCTTCTCCTTAGCCAGTCTGCCCTGCTGCAGCCTATTATCCAGGATCACCGAGAGGAGGTGAAGAAGGGTCTTGGCAACTTTGGTTCGCTGGCCCTGACGCTAGCAGTCAGCTATAAGTCGCTAGCCGCTGCAGTTCAAAATCTTGATCCCGATGATGTGAATGCTAGGATCTCCATGCCCAGCAGATCATCATTTGGCAGACTATACACAAATATTTGGCATCGAAGTGCCATTAGTCTACAAACGACGCCGACGGCTTACAGAGTTACCAAGCTCCCCGTTCTGCTGTATGTTTGCAGAAACTGTTTACAGGAGCCACATAAACATCTTGAACAACTTTCACACAGTCTGCTTCAGAAGAATATGAAAATCAAATGGCAAAAGATGGTGCCAGCTAATTTCGTTCACGAGAGAGCTGATATCCCTAGCATTAATCAGATACTTCCATTCTCGAGAGAGGCGGTATCCCTAGAATTATAACTTCTATGTGCGGGTTATGTAGTATACAAACCAACCCATCGGCTGTCAAAAATACTTTTACGGCGGGATGCAGAATGGTAATCGCACTGGTGTCAAAAAGAAGCACTTACGAGTTTTTGGCATAAAACCCGATACTTGGGAAGCTGCTACTCACGACCAAACCGCTTGATGCACATCTGTTCATAAAGGTGCAGTGTCACAGGGCTCGATTTTGGGACCAATATTGTTCTTGATTTAAGTAAACGATTTGGACATTGATATAGGATCAATGATTTCAAAATTTGCAGATGGCACAAAACTATGTAGGAGTGTCTCATCTATAGCAGAGGTGGATATATTGAGGGTCGAATTTAGATAAAATTTGAGACTGGTCTGTAAAATAACAAATGAATGTTTATATAGATAAATGTACAGTCATCCACATGGGTTGATCCAATATGGAACATAATTACAGAATAGGCGAGACGAATATTAGAATGATAGATAAGGAAAGGGACTTAGGGGTTATAATAGATCATACAGGTAAGGTGAGTGAGCAAGTCCAGGTAGCAGTGAACAAGGCAAATGCAATGTTGGGTATAATAAAAAGAAATATTAAACATAGGAGTAGGGCGGTGATTGTCAAACTGTATAAAGCATTAGTTAGACCTATCTTGGAATACTGTGTACAGGTGTGGAGTCCTAGTCGTAGAGGAGATATAAACATGCTGGAAAGGATACAAAGAAGAGCGACAAAACTGAAAGTAGGATTCTTGAATTACAGTTATGAGGAAAGACTCAGAAAACCCGGCCTAGTGTCTCGGAAAGAGTAGAATTCAAGGTGACTTAATACAGGTTTATAAGATAATCACAGGAAAGGTAAAATCAGACTATAACAAGTTTTTTTCAAACTACGACCACCAACGAGAACAAGAGGGCACAGATACAAATTAACTAACGAAAGGTCCAGATTGGATATTAAAAAATATATTTTTAGTCAGAGAGTGGTGAATGCATGGAATGCATTACCCCAGGAGGTGGTGGAGACAAAGACAGTTAATACATTTAAGAATAGATTGGATGTGCATAGCTTTTAAAGCAGGGTTATGCAAATGTGATGAGTTTTATAAACCAGTATAAAAACGTTAAGTTAAGTTGCAGCATCACGCGAGTCACCCATAAAAACGGCAGCTGAGTAATGGTGGCAGGTGTAATCATTGATAGGGCTACGTAGCGCGAAGGCGACGCCATTATGGCGCGATTTACCACCGGAGTAAAGGAAGAGAAGCTGTGAAGTGTCCGTCACCAGGAAGTCTGGCCTCGGTGATACCGGCCATCTGTAATAATAATAACTGTCCATCGCAAGCGCTGATGACAACGGCAGTCAGACATCTTTCAGCTCACCATACATTAGTTGTTTTGAGATGCGATTGTCTGGCATTCGCACGTCGTGGCCGGCCCACCTGATCTGGGTCTTCTGCAACAGTGTGTGGATGCTCGGCATTTTTGCCTTCATGAGGATCTCGGTATCTGGTACCTTATCCTGGTGACATACAGAAGGGTGAAGAGCACTACAGCTAGTTGACTTTGAGTTTCGTATCAAGTCTAAGACCTCTCCGATTTCAGACACTGTTGCGTAGCCTCCCAAAAGCAGCACTGGTCTTGGAGATTATGTTACTGACCTCGCAGTCAATAGTAGTTTCCCTGGAAAGAGTGCTACCAAGGTACATGAAGCTGTCTACTGATTGGAGGCGCTCGTTCTGATATCTGGGTCGCGAAATGCGTCACTCGGGGCAGGCTTGGCTTCGTTCGTTCTCAATCTCCTGCTACCAAACCCTGAATGGGCTTAAGTAGCAGAATGTAGTCCAGAGAACGGAATGCGTTGTGTCGTAGTTTACAGCTTGACTGCGATATTTGCACCTTTCGGTCCAACACATCCGATTTCAGCAACCATTTTTTGAGTACCGGGTTAGCATTCCCTCTTCGATCCCTTCTTCTTAGCCAGTCTGCCCTGCTGCAGCCTGTTATCTAGGATCACCGCGTGGAGGTCTAGAAGGGTCTTGGCAGCTCTGGTTCGCTGGCCCTGACACTAGCAGTCAGCTATGCGCTGCTCCGCATCTTGATCCCTCACTCGGGGCAGTCTGAAACACTACTTCGGTTTTTTTAAAATTAATTGTAAAACCGAACATATCGCAGGCTGCTGAAAACTTGTCCACATATGTCTGCTGTTCTCTTTAATTGCTGGCAGCGAGGGCACAGTTATCAGCAAAAAGCAAGTTCGAGATGGTTGTGTCCTTTACCTTACCTTGCAGTCGCCTGAGATTGAAGAGTTTTCCGCCAGTCCTGTATGTTATTTCCACTCCGTTTTGGTTACAACCCTGAAAGCTAACGCTGAGCATGGAAGCAAACATTATTGTGAAGAGTGTTGGGGCTAGTACACAGCCCTGCTTGACATCATGTGTCACAGGAAAGGCATTTGACGTTTCTCCATCACTCAGCACATGAGCATTTATACCCTCGTGGAATTGTTTGACGATCTTGGTGAATCTGCTTGGACAGCCGAATTTACCCATGACCTTCCAAAGTCCATCTGTTGACGGTATCGAAAGCCTTAGTCAGGTCCACGAAAGTCACGTACAGCCCACGTTGCTGCTCTTGGCATTTCTCCTGAAGTTGACGAGCCGCGAATATCATATCCCCGGTTCCGCGACCCGATCTGAAGCCACGCTGACTCTCTGGAAGAAGACCATGTTCTGGGTGAACGATCAATCTGTTGAGGAGAACTCGTGCCAGTATTTTGCCAGCAGACGATAGGAGGGAGACGTCTCTGTGGTTATTGCAGGATTGATGGTTCCCCTTTCGCTTGAATAAGTGGACGATGGTAGCATCCTTCAGGTCTTGTGGGCCAGTCTCAGTGGTCCATATTGTGTTGTGGGAGTCTCAGTGGTCCGTATTGTGTTGTGGGACAGTCGCAGTGGTTCATATTGTGTTGTGGGCCAGTCTCAGTGGTCCATATTGTGTTGTGGGACAGTCTCAGTGGTCCATATTGTGTTGTGGGCCAGTCTCAGTGGTCCATATTGTGTTGTGGGCCAGTCTCAGTGGTCCATATTGTGTTGTGGGCCAGTCTCAGTGGTCCATATTGTGGGCCAGTCTCAGTGGTCCATATTGTGTTGTGGGCCAGTCTCAGTGGTCCATATTGTGTTGTATAACTCAGTCTCTGTGTTAGGACACAACTGCCTGCTTTGTAGATCTAGCAGCAAAGGCGAACTTCGATAAAATTAGCAAACTACAAAACCAAGCCATGAGAGTTATAACAGGAGGCATGAAGTCAACGGCAATTGTAGAACTTGAAAAGATTACAAAACTGCAATCCTTGACCGACAGAAGAGACTGCAGAGCCCAGCTGCAATCAGAGAAACTCAGAAGACTGACTGACCATCCAATGCACCAGAGACTAAACAATTTCGGAAATGGGAAACTAAAGCGGAGAAACTTTGCAGAAATAGCCAAAGCAAAGATGCACGAAGAGCCCATGAACACACTTACAACACCAAAGCCCATCCCTACTGTACGAAAACCTATCTGGAGGCAGCATATATTTCCAGAGGTGGTAGAAAATATACCAGGTATTGGAAACAAAAACTGCCAGACTGAAAAAGAAAGAAGAGATACTACCCTGAGCTACATATCGGAAAACTACCCAAGCATGGACTGGACACATGCATACACCGACGGCTCTGTAACAAACACTACACAGAACGGAGGGGCAGGAGCATTTCTGAACCTACCAAATGGCAGAAAAATAGCACTGTCATTCGCTACTGGAAAATACACAAGCAATTTCAGAGCGGAGGCAGAGGCACTGAGGGCGGCAGTGGAAGAAATGGTGACAGGTAAAAGGAATGAAAGCCATATAGTCATGTTTACAGATGCTTTGGCCGTAGTCACAGCACTGAAAAGCCAGAAAAATACTGAGCTTAATGATTTAAGAGCAGTACTCTGTCAACTATGCCAGCAGTCCGCACTGAAAAGGGTAGTGGTACAGTGGGTTCCATCCCACTGCAACATCCAAGGCAACGAGGAGGCAGACAGACTGGCAAAAGAAGGTGCAAGACTACCACAACCAGATACTAGTATGACATACGAAGAGTCAAAACTCTTATTAGAGCTAGATACATGACCAAATGGGAAACCGAACATACTGGCTACACCAAAAACGATGCCTATTAACAGTTGAACAGAAGAGAGCAGGTCGTAGTCTTCAGACTTCGCACTGGCCACAATAGACTTAGGTACCACCTATTCAACAAATTGAAGATAGGTGGAACTTACGAATGCCCATGTGGTACCGTGAAAATTACCGCTGAACATTTGCTGCAAAACTGCCCGACATACGAGGATCAGAGAGAGCAGATGTGGCCATCACCAGTAGCAACCCTAGACAAGCTCTATGGCAGTGTCGACAGCCTCAGGATGACGGCTGCTTTTTTCGAAAAAATTAAGGTTGATGTCTGAGTGCGTACGATGAAGAAGAAGAAGAAGAAAGACCAAACACAACATAACACAACACAAAACAACAAAGTTACATATTTGAAAGACCAAGCACATCAAAGTTACATATTTGAAAGACCAAACACAAGCACATCAAAGTTACATATTTTAATCTTATATGACATGTGATAATAAAAATGCTTTTATGATCAATGACATAAATATGACAAAAATTGTTCACGGATTTGGAAGCCTGTTGAATATTCTCAGGAGATAAGAACAAATCCTGAAAGGAATGGAATATATAAACTGATCAAGTGCTGATAAAATCTAACAAGTAACATGGAAGCACATTTTTTGCTCGTTATACAATATAAAATGTCAAAAACAGCAAGTACTGTTGGAGTTTTAGTTCATTTGGAAAATCTTAGAATAAAGTTCTGGTGATATAAAGTGCCTTGCATATGACAATGTAAAACAGTAATAAAGCTGTACCATGTACTTCTTATGTTATATAATTAGTAATAAAGATATTCCCTAAACTTATTTGTTTAACTAGTAATTAAACTATATCCTAAACTTATTTTTATAACTTGTAATTAAACAATACCAAAAACAGATTTATATAACTAGTAATAAAACTATATCCTAAAATTATTGATATAACTAGTAATTAAATTATACCATAAAAGTAATATAACCAGTAACTAAACTATACCTTACACATATTTATATAATTGGTAATTAAAGAAAACCATAGACTTATTTATGTAACTAGCAATTAAACTATACACAAAATTATGTTTGAAAAATATTATTGAAACTATAGCCAAACTATAAACTAATAAACTATAGTCAAAGATAATGACCACCAACAAAACACAATGTCAGTATAAATTTATAGTGCATGGTGAGAAAATAGGTCAGGTCACACATTTTGAATATCTGGGCTCCAGAATTGACAAAAATGGCGACTGCTCGAAAGAAATCAGAAGAAGACTAGCTATGGCAATGCAGAGACTGAACAGCCTGAAGAAATTATGGCAGGGCACCAACAAAATGATAAAAGTAAAAGTCTTGAGAGCCTGTGTTTTTCCTGTGGCAGCTTATGGCTGTGAAGCATGGACGATTATCAAAACTTCTAAACAAAGAATCGAATCCTTCGAGTCAAAATGTTATAGAAAGATCCTCAGAATACCCTGGACAGAGAAAAAAACTAATGTAGACATTCGGCAAGAGTTGAGCATAGAGGAGAACTGGTTTATCAATTCCATTTGGGCTAGAAAATGCAAGTACTTTGGTCACATCAAGAGACACAACAGCCTCGAGAGAACGGTGATAGAAGGTATGGTGCCAGGCAAAAGAGGAAGGGGTAGACCAAGAAGACGATGGCACCAAGATATCCAGGAATGCCGGAGTATGACTGCGGCGGAGGCTGGAGTTTTGGCAAGAGAACGTGTTTCTTTCAGACAGACTGTGATGGGAGCAACGTTCTATAAAGGACATGCTACATGATGATGATGATGAATTCACATTTATGTAATATTACTAATGATTGTCTGAGTGGTCTGTTCGAGGTCTTTGTGTATGACAAGGACAAGAATAGCACCACTGCCTCACAGAGAGCATGTCGTAAGAAGCAACTAACTGTGTGACATTACATAACATAATACCGGCCATGGTTAGGTGGTTTGTTTAGAGCGACATAGATGGTGACTAACAGGCTGCGAATCTACTTTGCTCTAGTGTTTTGAGTTCATTAAGATGGACTCGCACATCGGTTAACCACACTCCGTAAGTGCTTGTCCCAACGCAGCGGAGTATTGAGCTGCCCAAGCCTCGCCCACTACGCAGGACATCCTTCTTCTGGCTACATCCAGTTCATACCAGAGCTAGGACCTGCACAGGAGCATCTGCCCCTGTAGATGTACAGGTCGACTAAGAACTAATGATTAAGCTATACCCTAAACTTAAGTAACATAACTAGTAATTAAGCTATACCCTAAACTTAAGTAACATAACTAGTAATTAAGCTATACCCTAAACTTAAGTAACATAACTAGTAATTAAACTATACCCACTACTTAATATTATATAACTAATGAGAAAACTATACAAAGCTTCTGTTATATAACCACTAATAAAACTACATAAAGCTTACATACATTACTAGTAATGAAACTATACACTACACTTACATAATCTAGAAATGATACTATTAGCCTAAATTATGTAATAAATAAAGTAAAGGAAACTATACCCAAATTTATGTAATAAAACAGCAGTTAAATTATACCAAAACCATGTATTAAAATATTAATGAAACTATACCTTAAATTATGTAATAAAAACAGTAATGCAACTATACCCTAAAGTATGTAATACAAGACTAATGAAACTATACTTTTGTACTTTCACTAGGTGAGTCTTTAAACAAATATTCTGTTAACTAAGTACCTGTTCCATAATAAATCTGATCTTTATGAGGTTAACTAACCATTATTGCTTTAATTCTCAAGACAGTCTTTCCTTTGCAAACATTGAAATATGAATATAAAATGTAAAAATAGCAAAATCTGTAATGACGTGCTTGCCCTTGTCAAATGGAAGGTATCAATTATGGTTTGTAGGCATATCTATTTGGGGCTTGTTGTCCCGTTTTGCGGAAGAAACTTAAGGCCACAAAAACTTCAACAGGTATTGACAGATCAACATTTGATGATGTGGTATATATTTGTTGAAGACTTATGCTCCACAGGGAACTGAAACAGTTTTGATTGGTTGAAGCATATCTATACAAACTCATTTGTATAGTAAAGTAAAGTAACCCATAGCATTACTGCCGTAGGGGTGTGAGGTGTTAGCGATCTCACATTTCAAAGGCTCGGCTGTATGAGGGCAGAAGCCATCTCCTTTCCCTCGCCGCTTTTACTTCCCGGACTAAACCGGTACCCATTTAAGGCTGGGTCGACCTGGGAGCCGCTGCGGTGTAGTACCCATATTGTAAAGAATAGTGTCACTAACCATGATTGTCATAAAAGTAAACTTAAGAGGATTGTGTGAGGATAGTAACCATGAAGAAACCATTGGTTTTGATATTTGCCTCGAAATGCTTAAATACAGACTTCCTGTGAAAGGGTTATTTCCTTCACTTGGAAAGAAATCATGAATCAGACATACAGAAGTAACAAATAATGTTACTTCCAGTATCAACCCATATAAACCCAATTCAGAAGTAACAAATAATATTATTTCCACTATCAACACACAGAAACTGTACAATACAGAAAAAGTACCAGGGACAGTCATCAAGTAACATCAATTAGCAACAGAACACTGCAGAAGACGGATGTGTCGAGCCGAAAGGTGCAAATAAAATATCGCAGTCAAACTGTAAACTAGCGACACAACGCATTCCGTTCTCTGGACTACTTCCTGCTACTTGCAAAGCCCTGTTCAGGGCTTGGTAGTGGGAGATTAAGAACGAATGCAGAAGAAGAAGAAGCAACAGAATCTCCAAGGCCAGTGCTGCCTTTGGGAGACTGCACAACAGTGTTTGGGGTCGGAGCCTTGATAAGATACTTAAAGTTTACGAGCTGTAGCGCTCACCACTCTTCTGTATGCTAGGGAGACGTGGACTGTGCACATAAGGCATGCTAGAAAAATTAAGTGAGAAAAAATAAATGAAAAAAAATGTTTAAAGTTGATTCAAATTAAATTTAATCAAAATTTAAAAATGGGTATGGTCAGATACCGCACCGAGACGAGAACACCAACAAAACCTACGTTACGACCAATAGGCCTTCACCAGGAACAACAAATAACAATGTTGAACTAGCAAATCAACATATAAGGAAAAAATGGTCTACTTATCTGATATAGTGTCTATCATCACGACTTGTCAGGTTGAAGGCTAGACTCTCAAATGACGGACAATGGTCAGATACGGTGGGCAGGAGAGTGTAAGAAGTGAGAGGGAAAGGGCCAGATTAGCCAGTGACAGCCAAATATGTAAAATAATTTTATGTAAGGATCTGCTGCCTCCTGTATTTTCTAAGGGTTTGCTTCCCCGGGGTAACGGCCAGTGCAATGATGGGGATTGAACCCAGCACCTTCGGATTGTGAGCTGTGTCACTTAACCCCTAGCCCACGCCATCCTGTAGGCTCTTTAACAAAACTCCATGTAGGGATTGTGACGATCGAGCAGTATGCAATTGCATAATATAGCATGCTGTTGACTTGCACATGGACGAACAATGAGGCGTTATTAGTTTTTTGTGGCCAGAATGGACGAACAATGAGGTATTAATAGTTTTTTGTGGCCAGTGTGTGAAATCTTCTGAAATCTACAGAAGAGTGAAGGTTCAAAATGGAAACAGTTGTTAGAGGAGTGTATGAATGGGTAGAAAGATTTCAAAATGGAAGACAAAACGTCATTTATGAACTGCGGCATGGGAGACCAGCATGCGTGGCAACTAACACAGTAAAACAGCAGATTGACCAGCTAGTCCATGGCAACAGGCAAGTCAATATTGATGAAATAGATGTAGATTTCAAATCATGGTGTTACACACATAATTGTCCATGATAACCTTGATTATAGGAAAGTGTGTAGCAGATGGGTCCCAAGGCAGCGTCCAATCAATGATCACAAGCGTGCACGACAGACTATTTGTTAGGAACATTTGTACCGTCTGCTTGTGAAGAAGATGTTTTTATCCATCAAATTGTAACAATAGACGAGTCCTGGATGCACCATTACGAACCAGAGAGCAAGAGACAGTCGATGTAATGGAAGCAACCAGTGTCTTCGGCTAAGATATAATTCACAGGCTACCGCTGGGAAAGTCATGATGACCATCTTTCGGAGTGTTAATGGCCCTATATTTGTGCATTTCCAGAACATTGGTAAAACGGTGAAGTGACAATGACATGTTAGTGAACAGATTGAAGCCCGCAATATGATCAAAATGTCGGTGACTTCTGTGAACAAGAGTATTGTTGCTGCATGGCAACACCCGCCCACACGTGGATAGATTTCGTGCTTTGAAATTTTAGGTCTTGAAACATCCAGCATACAATCCTTACTTGGTGTCATCTGACTTTCATTTGTTTGGCCCCATGAAAGAAAATTTGTGGGGTGATTGATGTGCAGATGACAGCGAAGTAATGGAGGTAGTGTAAAATTGGTTAAAGGTCACACCAAAAGACTTTTTTCTAGATAGCATCCACAAGCTAATGGACTGGTGGACAAAATGTGTTGCCAGGCACAGGAACTATGTCGAAAAATTAGACACAAAATTTCTGGTTCGCATTCTTGTAAAAATGTTGTTAATAAAATTTCTGTTACTTAATGACTGTCATTCGTATTTGGTTAAAACAGTGTCCAGGCAAAAGAACACATGACAGTTGAAAATCAACTTTCCTCACAAAATTCTCAAAGTAATGATATTCCTACCCAAAATACAATTTACCTTCCCTCAGGGGAGAGGAGACTTAAGTTATAGGCCCCCATCTTACTTCCATGCAGTTCTCCGTGGAAACAGCTGGATAACGAGGTGGGGATCAATGTGATCCCCATATTAGTGAGCGTCATGTAGATGAAGCCAAGCATAGCACAACAGCCTGGACGCCCCCATACCAACTTCATCAGCATGCTCAGGATATTAGGACAACTACTCCCACCTGCCACTTAAAATCCATTGCAGGATAAACAAAAAAGTAAACATACTCATCATGGGTACTACAACAACCTTCTCCTAGGCCAAGTGAGTCACAGGTAGTAAAAATTGCAATAATTAAAAGAACATACTAAAGATAGGCTTTGGCTACCAAGCAGCATGCACACATCTGTCTGTTTGAATACCTGGATCCGCTGAACATCTGCTGCAGAACTGCCCGACATACGAGGATCAGAGAGAGCAGATGTGGCCATCACCAGTGGAACTGCAAGACAAGCTCTATGGCAGTGGCGACAGCCTCAGGATGACCGCCGCTTTTTTCGAAAAAATAATGGTTACTGTCTGACTGCGTACGAAGAAGAAGAAGAAGAAGAAGAAGAAGAAGAAGAATACCTGGATCCCAATGAAAAAACATAAAACAGTGCAGCAGCATTCTTTGATGTTGCTTTCAACCAGAAAGTAAAGAAAAATATATATTAGAGAAGCCGAAATGTATAGAAACTTTATTAAATGTATAAAAGTATGAAAAATATTAATGATATCATGAAGAATGTATGGTGATAATTCAGTAATATGTAAATTTGCATTATCAGCTGTGTAAAGTAGTTGTTATTTGAAAGATATCAGCAGTACGTACTCTCCTTATGTGAATAGTGTCCATTACTAAAGAGGAAAAAATTAAACCCCTGTACATCTATGCATGTCAAAAAAGATGGTTGTGCATAGGGTTACAGTCTCATCACATAAAACAGATTGTTACAGAAACGGAGGCTTCCTTTAAGGGGTGATAAGTGATAGTGGTGCTTTGGTTTCTAGGGAGTGAAATGGGGAAGATCTCGATACTCATGATTTTGGCCTCCTGTGTGAATATTGGGGCCTCTTAGTGTTGAGGAAAGAATAATTCCACTTTAACTTTCTATATATGAGGGTAAGTCAGTAAGTAGGTCACAAACTCATACGAGATAGCTGAAAAATGTAGCTGGTAGTCTCTAAAGCTGTCATTAGGTAGCAGAAACATGGTATCCACGCTTACAAAGTGGATGACTAAAGAACAGCAAACTGTTGAGTGTATTTTTTGTGGCAAAATGACTTTCTGAAAATAATATTCATAAGAAAATGCTCCCTGTTTATGGTAAGAAGTATGTGTTGCATAAAACGAAGCATTACTGGATTGATAAATTTTGTCAAAGATGATAAACTATTGCCGATGAAGCCAGACCTGGTCGTTCTGTTCAGATTGCACCAGAAGCATCTGTGAATTGAGTGATGGAGTATAATTTGAGCTGACAGACGAATATTGATAGACAGTGTAGTAACAAGGTGCTCACATGGTCTAGCCTACAGCATAATGTATTCCCACCTTGGGAAGAGATTTCGCGAATGACAAAGAGGTTGAATATGAAGTGCAAATGTGACTGAGACAGCAGACCAAAGACTTCTTTGCTGCAGGTTTTGGTGTACTGATAAAGCGACGGGAAAAGTGTATCAATGTTGGTGAAAATTATGTTGAAAAATCACTGACAATGTAAGTGCTACAATAAATGGTTTTTAAGTCTGTGTATCATTTTAAAATAACCAGTTGTGATATATTCATTGACTTGCCCATGGTGATTCGGAAAGTTGTATATTGAACTTGCAACCTTATGTACAAAAATTTATACATGAACAACCACTGTCACAACATAAGTACTTTGGAGCGAGCACCTTAAAAATGGCCAGCTACACTGATGGTCTCATGCTCCGACTGGATACAAAAAATTATAATAATGGTGATAATGAATCTCTATGTACAGAATCTGAATAGCAGAAATAGATGAACAATATTAAAGAAAGATCAAGTCACCACAGAAATAAAAATGTAATTGCTGGGATTTCTAACAAACACTAACATTTGTACTGCTTCATTTCTCAATGACAAAAGGCCACTATATCCCTCCACCTGGTATATGCAAAAGAGCTAAACAGAACTAGTTAGTCAACAATATAGGAAGAGAACACAGAAAATTGTGAGCAAACAATTCAGAAAAATTCATCATTGAAAAGTCATCAGTTGTATAAAACTATTTTATTATTGCTGAAGTCGGATGTGTTGGACCGAAAGGTGTAAATATCGCAGTCTAGCTGTAAACTACGACACAACGCATTCTGGACTACATTCCGCTACTTAAGCCCTTTTAGGGTTTGGTAGCAGGAGATTGAGAACAAACGAAGCCAAGCCAAGCCAAGCCAAACTATTTTATTTGAAAAGTAATGAATTGGATAAAACTATTTTATTTTTAAAGTAATCAGTTATATAAAACTATTTTATTTGAAATATGGAAATTAGCAGTATACAATTATTTTATTTGAATAAGTAACCATCACTATGAAAATATTTATCTGAAGTAAGTAATTAGCAGTATAAAACTATTTTTTAAAAGGAAGTAATTAGCAGTATAAAACTATTTTATTACAAAGAAAATAATTAGCAGTATAAAACTATTTTATTAAAAGGAGGTAATTAGCATGTTACAGTGTTACTATTCTTTGCTTCAGTTTTGGGCCCCCGCACACACACATGCAAGCACACACACTCTCTCTCACAACAATGATAACAACAACAGAAAATATCATATATTAAAATACTGCTTAATTTGCACACTTGCTTCAATGTGGAAAAAGAAATTACAAATTAATGACTCCATCACATATTCAGAACCAAATGTGTTAAATACATTTTTCCACAAATATAGATATCCTTGAAAAGTCATTCTGGCAGTATCAACATTTTAACACCTCAAAACACTGACACATGCCAGATTTATTTTGTGGTAATGGAGGTAAAATAATGAACAATCGCAATGACTTTGTTTAGATACAATATTGTTTATAGAGATTGACATTTGGCCAGCATGACTCATACAGCTAATGTTTTTCAGTTAAAATATTAGTTGTAAATATATTTTTCTGAAATAAAACACACTATCAGTGCATAAAGAGACAATAAAGGTGGTTTTCAATTCTTTTTCGTGTCCTCATTAAAATATTTATACGAGGGTAAGTCAGCAAGTAGATCACAAACTGATATGAGATAACTGAAAAATGTAGTTGATGGTTTCTAAAGGTGTCATTAGGTGGCAGCATCCTGTTCAGATTGCCACAGAAGCATTTAACTGGCGGATTGGAGAGATGATTTTTTGTTGTTGTTCGCCTTATTTCTCTATTCCCCAAGGCAGGTGTGCGTTACACTGTGGTTTGTATTTTGCGCCTGTCGGTCCAGTGCATCCGACTTCAGCATGCATTTTATGTACGGGTCTGCTTCCTCCTGCATTTTCTAAGGGTTTGCTTCCCTGGGGTAACGGCCGGTGCTGTGATGGGGATCGAACCCAGCACCTTTGGATTGTGAGCCGTGTCACTTAACCACTAGGCAGACGAGTAACGATAGACAGTGTTGCAACTGCAATATAGTGTTCACACGGTTTAACCTACAGCATAATGTATGATCGCTTAAATTTTCGAAAAGTGTGCTCACTGTGTGTACCCAGACCAAAGACTTCAATGCTGCAGGCTTTCGTGATAAAATGATGGAATAACTGTATCAATGTTGGCGGAAAATATTTTGAGAAATAAAGGACAATGTAAATGCAAAATAAAATAATGAATGGTTTTCAAGTTCGTATCTCATTAATTTTGTCCCCCCTAATAGCCATTTGTGACATATTTACTGACTTCCACTTGTATGATTTTGCAGAGGTGGTATCTGTATAGTCTTCTTAGTCACAATCGACCTGCTCATTTACAGAGGCGATTGCCGTTGTGCAGGTCCAAACTATTGTGTGAGTTGGTGGTGCCCAGTAGGTGCATTTCTCTGCTTAGCGGGCTGGGCTCGAGCAGTGCTGCGTTTTTTGTGCTGGTCCCAGCTTCGTTGGTTCTTTCTCGGGCATGGGTTGTCTAGTGGAAGACTAACTTGTTTGTTTCAGGTCTTCTAGGTGCTTCAGCGTTCACTTTTCTTTCGGACTTCATGATCAGTCTAGCGCTGCTTGGAGTTGTTGATATATTGTAAGACATCCTTGATGTTTGACAATGCCCGGATGTCACTGTTGTGTAGGCCCATCTGGCGCTGTTGCCTAAGTGATACATTCATGAGATGGCACTCATGCGTGGGATAGGTTATCCTTAGCTGGTTCTCTGTGGTTTATGTTGGAGACCAATTTTCGCTTCCATAGCATAACGCTGGTAAGACCACTGAATCGAATAAGTCTGCTTGTAGTCTGATGTCTTTCATGACGTCTGTTGCTGTCTTTATCGAGTTGAAGCGGCCCAGCCCAATCGTCTGCACCTGGCAATCTCAAGCTTCAGGTTATTTTCCATGTTGAAGAGAAGGCAGAGCTAGATGTATTCGTTGACATCCTCTAATGGTGTTTTGTTTAGAAGCACAAGGCTGGATTCTGCAAAGTGGTTCTGCATCTGTATAGTACTTTATTTTATATCAAGCGGTTGTCAACCCCACGTACAACCCTATTAAGTTGATTTTTATGACACACATTGTAACTAGTATGGTGCATGGACTGTATCTAATCAGTGTAGTGGTAAAGCAAGCACTTTTCCCAGTATAGGTACAGAGTTCAATCCTCGTTACCAACATGCTCTAGTTGAGCCAGCTGTAAATGGGCACCTGATTTCTGTTAGGGATTAAAGGTTGAAGGCGAGGGGTCGACTTCATCGCCTCGGGTTTCCCAATATGGCTCGGTCTCTCTCAGCAGAAAGATACCTCACCAGCGGGGATCATTGCACAAAGCACGAACTCCGTAGCTCAAGAGATAAACCTATGGATCTCTGGAAAAATTGACATCCTGAACTGACTGACACAACTCAAATTCAAACCTGGACTGTCTGAACACGAGGCAAACAGCTTGTCCAATTTGCCATAGAGACCCCTGATTCTGTTAGGGAAGGAAAGGAAACTGGCCCCCCAACCTCATAAACAAGCTATGGCCTTTCACAATGAAGTATTTAATACTTCATCCCTGACAGCAATATGTGCTATAGGACCACCTTTAAGAGACCTCAGAATCTGCATAGTGAAATTAATCCTTTGGTCTCATTAACGTAATGATGGTTATATACACAGAAATAAATATGTACATATAAAATATTTACACAGCAACAAAACTTTGTTCTTCTTCGTATGCTTACGTACTTAGTTCATAAGGAAATACCAAACTGACTGTCAAATCATCCTGTTCTATTAATGCAACAATTGTGGTTAAAAATAAATATATCCTCTCTCATAATACTCGCCGTTTGTCTGGTTGTCAGTTACTGTACCAAAATGAGCACTTTAATTCATTCGCTACCGCACGTTGCTAGGAGCAATTTTTAGATTGAACAAATATGGTAATAAAGTCGGTACCAGAGGCTAATTTGGAATAGTTATGAAATTAATCTAAAAAATGACTAATTACATCAAAATCTGATCTATATTTTTTAATATCACAGCCAATTTAAAAATCTTTGGTATTGCAATATATTTGAAAGTTAAAAATTTATTACGCAGTTTTGTGTAATGTAGCAAAAAACTAAGAATTCACAGAGAAGTAGAAATGCTAGATAAATGAAAACAAATATAAATATTAGTACAATTGCATGTTCTTGAATGATTTCTACACGTAATTGGATACACTGCACAAGAATTATCAAGAAAACAACATCAAATGCCTTTAAACACCAGGATTTGTCTGTAAGTAGACATTTTTATTTCATATTAAAAATAGTTTTTCCCCAGTCACATTGTGAAAATCACACTACCTACAAAAGCATACAAATATGTCAACATTTTTAGTTATTTAAACGACAAATTTATTTATCAATTTATAATTTTTTTTAATCTTTAAAATTGAGACTCACCTCCCAATCTTGAAAAATGTAAACATAAATCGAGGTGACCTAATACAGGTTTATAAGATAATCAACAGAGTGGATAAATTAGGCTATAATAAGTTTTTCAAAATACACCCACCAATGAGAACAATTGGGCATAGATACAAAATAACTAAAGAAAGGTCCAGATTGGATATTAGAAAATAATTTTTTTTGTCAGAGAGTGGTGAATGATTGGAATGCATTGCCCCAGAGGTAGTGGAGGCAGGGAGAGTTAATGCATTTAAGAATAGATTGGATGCACATAGCTTTTAGAGCAAGGAAATGTAAATGAAACTGGTTGTATACAGATTCTGCAGAGTTTTCTAAACCAGTATCAAGACGTTAAGTTAAATTAATTCAGCCAGTGTTTTTTAATTTGGTAGTTAATGAGTTAACATGTGATTGATGTTATGAAAATTCACACACTTACACAATAACTCTTTCTGTAAGTCTGTTAGCAGCGATGGCAATTGGTAAGAGTGATGCAGTGGAAGATTTAGAAGATGATGATGGTTCTAATCCTATGTTGTTGTTGTTTGCGAATGCCCACAATGAGTTGGTTACTCTTTTGTGCGCCCTGAAAAATACGTTAAGTGGCGGGTTGCAGTAGCTTTCCTCACATCCTGAGCGTGCTGATGAAGGTGGATGGGGTCAAGGCGGTTATGCTATGCTTGGCTTCATATGCGTGTCACTCACTACTACGGGGATCACGTTGATCCCTCACCTTGCTAGCCAGGCTGCGATGAAAACAGCCCATTTCCAGGGAGGGCTGCTAGGAAGCCGAGGTGAGGGTCTTGACCAGTACGTTTTGCCTGACCCTGACTAAAATGTCTGATCAGATGTTAGTCTTCCCCGCCTGTTTCAATCCTATAAGAATCTTGTTTTTTTCTTTCTTTCAAAGTTGTATGATTAAAAACCTTTTTAACTTTTACAATTTTTATTTTGAAAACAATTATTTAAGATGTAAATTTGATTCCTCGATTTCTGAATTGAATTTTTATACATTTAATATTTTTCGCAGCAATAAGTTTTAAAATATTTTTTGAGTTGATGAATTTTGTAACACAAAGTGAGCGAGAGTGTGATATACAAACCAAATTATTGAGTGTTAATATTATAAATTGTATACTGTTGAGGGGGATCGGTGGTCTCGTGGTAAGATGTCTGCGTCATGTATGTGTTTGTGAACAGAGATACAAATTGACATTACATGAAGTTGTCATGCGCACCATTAAAAACCGAGATGAGACCAGCACAAAAAAAAACAACGTAGCACTGCTCGAACCCAGCCCGCTAAGCAGAGAAATGCACCCGGCTACTACCAACTCACACAAGAGTTGGGACCTGCACAAGGGCTAATGCCCTTTGTAGATGCACAGGTCGACTAATACTAAGACTATTGACTTAATGGACCTTGTGTAGTGCTCTAAATACATGGTGCTTCTTGCATGGACAACAATAATTATACTAACAAATTTCCAAAACAACGCAATCGTCATGTTATAACCGAGGTCAGCAGATATCGTGTTTGTCGTAGAAGGCAAACTACTCAAATTCAACTTGATATGATAAAAACCTTTCCAATTTTCTTCATTTCATTTTGACTAACATCTAAAAATGTCATTAGACAGTCTACTATTGCTAGTTTACACACCAATTTCAGAGCTGAAGCAACAGCTGTTCATGTAGGAACAAGGATTCTTATCAGCCAAAATACAACTACAAGGGTCATTCTAGGGTCAGACTCCAAGAGCATGCTCCAAGCCATATGAAGCCCCCAAACAAGATAGACTCTCATATGAAATAAAATATTACATTGGATTGTTGCTCCAAAAAACAGATCTAGTCTAACAGTGGATTTCGCCCCACTGTGGGATCCTTAAAAACGAGAAAGCAGATGAGCTCCCAAAATCATGAAGTGGCGACACGCAGATGCATCATCCACAGAGCTATAAAGAAGCAAGGACACTCATCAGATCCATGAGGATGAAATGGTGAGACCAGCACAAAGAATACAAGCCAGAAAATGACTGCGTACATATACTTGGAAGAGATGGGCAGACAAAGATCTTCAGACTTAAACAGGACACTGCAGACACAAGGTCTGCCTCCACAGAATGGGTCTCAGAGACACCGCCACATGCGATTGTGGAGCACCCAAGCAAACACCAGAGCATATCCTGCAGAACTATCCTACTTATACATACCAAAGAGAGGCAGTCTGACCTGGGTGATCGACCATACTTAAAATGCTATGGGAGACAGGCTAAGACCTGAAATGCGTTCCCATTGTGAACCTCACCGGAATAGCATCAGTTAATCGAAGAAGAAGCTAGTCTACAAACAAAAACCAATCCAATCAACCCAAAGTCTACTATCTGATCATCTATTTCTTACAGTAATAGAAAATAGTTTTTTGCTGATTATGTCATCAACAACCTCGTAATCATTTTGAATTTATACATTCACAAAATTCACTGCTGATCAAATATGTATTAAGAAATGTGCGTGTACATCAATTAGATTAAAATGAGCCTGATGAGACTAATATATTTATGCAGATTGTAGAGTCCAGAATCTTATTCCCCCCAATATATGTACAGGAATTATTTTGTTAAATGTTTATCCTACACATACAGTTTCTCATTGGTCTGGTGTACAGTGTACATGTTTTCGTTAGTCATGTGTACAGCTTGTCATGGGTAATGTGTACAGGTTTTGATTGGCCTGTGTAGAAGTTTTCATTGGTCTATGTACACATTTTCATTGACCTGGTGTACAGATTCTCTTTGGTCTGGTGCTCAGATTTTAATCTGGTGACGTTGAAAGGCGTGGCATGACGTATTGAGGTTTGACTCGTACCAATAAATAACAGCACTGCCATACAAGATGGTTGACTTGAATGCCCTGCATTACTTGCTGACCCAGCTTGAAAGCCCTGCAGGATGCTGGGAAGAAGAAGAAAACACAATTAACATATAAAGCTGAAAATCCTTGAAGTACATCTTCCCCAGAACTAGTAAGTTGCAGGAAGGAAAACCACCCACAAACTTACCTGGGGCGTATATTACAGATTGGGAGGGGAGGGGGAGGGGGGGGTTTGCGAGGTCTATACTGGACGTGCTGTTTCGGTAAAGGTAAGTGAAGAGTCTGTTATAGCCTCTCCTAGGTGTAGAGATCTCCACTAGATGCACTGTCTGGCTTGCCGGGCAGGAGTTTCTATGCCAATTGCCTCTCCTATATTATTGTGTCCCCAGCAGCATATTCATGAGAGGCCCCCTGTTTCTTACAGAGCCTGCTGTGGGGCGCGACCGAGTACCCAGCGGTATAACTTGGCGGGCAGATTGGGCTCATTAGCCTTGATTGGCAGACAATCTAAGAGAAGGTAAACTCTGACTCTAAATCCGGGTAGACGAAACTTGTTAGTCTGTTCAGACAGTTCGCCTAGGAGAGGGGGACCTCTGATTTTAAACCCATAAGTCCCAGGGAGTGCTGGCTAGTCTTGGGACGATCAGAATATCATCGAATGTTCGATTAACTAGCATCTGCGGACAACAACTTCACTGCCTTGTGGAAACCTTGGGAGAGGGCAGGGCTACAGGAGTAAACCCAGACAGAAAATCCGAAGTGGTAGGACCTAAAGTGGATGGTTTCAAAATTGCAAACTCATTCCTGCAGCTGAGCTGGTGCCAAATTGTCATTCTTTTGGATTACACCAGCGAGGCCGAGGTCCTGCAGTTTGGGCATCCCAGGTTCTCCATATTCAGCGCCTAGGCTTGCGTCCTGAGAGGCTGCTCACAGGGTGCCACGCGCATGGTCTATTAAGACTGAGACGCCTATGATATTACGGATGTGCAAGGTGTGCAGTGGACAACCGAACAAATAAACGTTAACAAAAACGTAGAATTAAATAATATTTAATTTAATAAATATTGATAAAATAAAGAGTGGTACTCAAAAAATGCTTGCTGAAGTCGGATGTGTTGGACCGA
Source organism: Ariolimax columbianus (assembly GCA_036924085.1). NCBI lineage: Eukaryota > Metazoa > Mollusca > Gastropoda > Stylommatophora > Arionidae > Ariolimax > Ariolimax columbianus. Next base: position 51,962,627 of record JAVGWX010000018.1, read on the forward strand.
AAGGTGCAAATATCGCAGCCAAGCTGTAAACTATGACACAACGCAATCCGTTCTCTGGACTACATTCTGCTACATACCCTTTCAGGGTTTGGTAGTGGGAGATTGAGAACGAACGAAGAAGAAGAAGAAGAATACCAGAAGTAGTCAATAAGAGCTTATAATTTTCAGCTCCTCGTGTGGATTCTGGACTTCTTATTGTGGAGGAAAGCATAGGCCCACTGCACCTCCATGCATGTTGTTACATGTGACTAATGAGAGGTGTGCATGGGACTAGCAACTTTCTTCAGGTAAAATAAATTGCTGTAGAAACCACTGCTGTAAGAGTATTCAAAGCACTATGGCGCAGTCTTCCTAAAGCAGACTAACTTTATTGGTGGTCATATGCACCAGTTGGAGTGTACAAGAACAAGATGAGATGAGACGAGATGAGACGATACTGCAAGCAATAATGATGGCAAGAGAAAAGCATGAACTCATATAAATCAGTGGGGCTGAAACCTTGATAGTGTAAGGATGCCCTGTCTATAGCCCACAACTGACAGTACTAACTGAAGGTATAGGATGAAAAGTAGCCGTTGGGGCCAAAGATTTAGCACAGTGAATGAGCTGATAACAACCAGTGAATGAGCTGATAGCAGCCAGTGAATGAGCCGATAACAACCAGTGAATGAGCTGATAGCAGCCAGTGAATGAGCTGATAACAACCAGTGAATGAGCTGATAGCAGCCAGTGAATGAGCTGATAACAACCAGTGAATGAGCTGATAGCAGCCAGTGAATGAGCTGATAACAACCAGTGAATGAAAGAGCTGATAACAACCAGTGAATGAGCTGATAGCAGCCAGTGAATGAACTGATAACAACCAGTGAATGAGCTGATAGCAGCCAGTGAATGAGCTGAAGCAGCCAGTGAATGAGCTGATAGCAGCCAGTAAATGAGCTGATAACAACCAGTGAATGAAGGAGCTGATAACAACCAGTGAATGAGCTGATAGCAGCCAGTGAATGAACTGATAACAACCAGTGAATGAGCTGATAGCAGCCAGTGAATGAACTGATAACCAGTGAATGAGCTGATAGCAGCCAGTGAATGAGCTGAAGCAGCCTGTGAATGAGCTGATAACAGCCAGTGAATGAGCTGAAGCAGCCGGTGAATGAGCTGATAACAGCCAGTGAATCATAGCTGGCCCTGGCTGCTTGCACCAGGGACAGTGACCCAAAACTGACCAAGACTCTATTCCGTCTCAAAGTGCAGTGGTGGTCCTTGGAACAGTGTAGTCTGGCTAAGAGAATAGGGAGCTCAATTGGAAGGTAAACCCAGCCAGTACCCAAAAAAGTCAGCTGAAATTGGATGTGTCAGGCTAAAAGGTTCAAATATTGCAGCCTTGATGTAAACTATGATAGGCCTCACTGTAAACTATGACGCAACGTCATTTTCAGGACTAACGCTGAAGAAGAAGATAGGAGCAAGGAAGTGATTATCAAATTGTATAAAACTTTAGTTAGACCTAGATTGGAGTACTGTGTGGAGTCCCTATTGTAGAGGGGATATAAACATGCTGGAAAGAATACATATAAGAGCGACAAAGCTGACACTGGGATTACAGAATTACAGTTATGAGGAAACTCAGAAAAACCGACCTACAGTGTCTAGGAGAAGAATTCGAGGTGACTTGATGCAGGTTTATAAGATAATCAAAGAAAAGGATAAATTAGACTTTAACAAGTTTTTCAAAATGCAACCACTTACAAGAACAAGAGGGCATAACTAAAAATTAACTAAAGAAAGGCCCAAATTAGATATTATGAAATATTTTTTTAGTCAGAGAGTGGTGAATGCTTGGAATGCATTGCCACATGAAATAATGGAGACAAGGACACTTGTGCATTTAAGAATACATTGGATGCACATAGCTTTTAGAGCATGGAAATATAAATGAAACTGACTGTATACAGACTCTGCTGAATCTTCTAAACCAGTATAAAGATGTTAAGTTTAGTTAAAGAGGAACAAATAAAAACTGTCAAAAAGAACATAAAGATTATCCAATGTTTTAGTCCTGTTTTCTATATATTGTGGCATATTTTTTCCACAGGATCATGTAGCCTTTGCCGAATCCTCTTCAGTTTCTTCATGACATGCCAGGCAGGTTGCAGTATTATTATTCTTTACTGCCCTTTCAAGCCCTGGCACCACTCAGGTGACCACATGGATGTACAATGACAAATTACACACCTGTGCTGTATACATCGCGGCAGCCCACCTGTACAACTCATCTTCTGTGTCAAAGCAGAGGCAGTGCCCAAATGATGGTCTGGAAAAATTAAACAATATTGTCACAAAATGTATACACATCGAGGTTAGAATATTCAATGCCTGTATCAAGTCAGTGCTGCGGTATGGAAACATGGACAATGACCAAGACCATACAACAAAGACTCTGGTCCGTAGTTAACAGATGAGATGCCTATGAATGATAATGTGCATAAAATGGCAGGACTTGGTGAGGAATTAATACCTGTGGGAAAGGAGGCAACAAAAGGCTCTGTCCAACATAGCCAGACAGGTTTTTACATTGAATCCTCAAGGGACGAGAGAGAGACGTAGACCCAAAAATAAATGGAGAAGAAAATGTGAGAAGGAACTACGCGTAAATTTTTTTTTTTTTGCGTTCGCCTTATTTATCTATTCCCCAAGGCGTGTGTGCGTTACACTGTGGTTTTTATTTTGCGCCTGTCGGCCCAGTGCATCCAACTTCAGCATGCATTTTATGTAAGGGTCTGCTTCCTCCTGCATTTTCTAAGGGTTTGCTTCCCCGGGGTAACGGCCGGTGCTGTGATGGGGATCGAACCCAGCACCTTCTGGTTGTAAGCCGTGCCACTTAACCACTAGGCCACGCCGTCCCCTCTACGAGTAAATGATTACACCTGGAGAGAAGAAGAAAGAGCAGCCCAGGACCGTGTATGCTGGCGGAATGTTGTCAATAGCCTATACACTGAGAGGAGCTACGAGCTCTGATTGATTAAAATGCATACAACAACAAAATAAAAGCTGGGCCGGTTGCATAGTACCATGATTGATAATGCACCTACTAGCTTGCTATCTCTGCCTTTCCCACCTGTTCTATGACGCAGTGTGCCGTGTGTTCCACCCCCCCCCCCCCTCTATGACTGGGGGCTTCTATTTCATCTTAATCTTGACTGCTGTCCCATCTTAGCTCCTGCTGGGGTTTAAACCCAACTTTTGCCAAGGTTACTGGGTATAACAGGCATGACAGCAATGATAGTGATAACATTAATAATAACTTACTGATACTATGGATAGGGGTAGTGACCTCAGTCAAGTGACTGATACTATGGATAGGGGTAGTGACCTCAGTCAAGTGACTGATACTGTGGATGGGGGTAGTGACCTCAGTCAAGTGACTGATACTGTAGATGGGGGTAGTGACCTCAGTCAAGTGACTAATACTGTGGATGGGGGTAGTGACCTCAGTCAAGTGACTGATACTGTGGATGGGGGTAGTGACCTCAGTCAAGTGACTGATACTGTAGATGGGGGTAGTGACCTCAGTCAAGTGACTAATACTGTGGATGGGGGTAGTGACCTCAGTCAAGTGACTGATACTATGGATAGGGGTAGTGACCTCAGTCAAGTGACTGATACTGTGGATGGGGGTAGTGACCTCAGTCAAGTGACTGATACTATGGATAGGGGTAGTGACCTCAGTCAAGTGACTAATACTGTGGATGGGGGTAGTGACCTCAGTCAAGTGACTGATACTATGGATAGGGGTAGTGACCTCAGTCAAGTGACTGATACTGTGGATGGGGGTAGTGACCTCAGTCAAGTGACTGATACTATGGATAGGGGTAGTGACCTCAGTCAAGTGACTAATACTGTGGATGGGGGTAGTGACCTCAGTCAAGTGACTGATACTATGGATAGGGGTAGTGACCTCAGTCAAGTGACTAATACTGTGGATGGGGGTAGTGAGCTCAGTCAAGTGACTGATACTATGGATAGGGGTAGTGACCTCAGTCAAGTGACTAATACTGTGAATGGGGGTAGTGACCTCAGTCAAGTGACTGATACTATGGATAGGAGTAGTGACCTCAGTCAAGTGACTGATACTGTGGATGGGGGTAGTGACCTCAGTCAAGTGACTGATACTGTGGATGGGGGTAGTGACCTCAGTCAAGTGACTGATACTGTAGATGGGGTAGTGACCTCAGTCAAGTGACTGATACTGTGGATGGGGGTAGTGACCTCAGTCAAGTGACTGATACTGTGGATGGGGGTAGTGACCTCAGTCAAGTGACTGATACTGTGGATGGGGGTAGTGACCTCAGTCAAGTGACTGATACTGTGCATGGATGTAGTGACAAAAAACAATTGTCTTGTGGCAAATATATTTTCAAGGCTGAAATCAGTGAAGAAGTGTAACCAAGTAGAGAAAATCCAATAAGTGTAGTCTTCTTCTTCGTTCTCAAACTCCAGCTACCAAGCCCTTAAAAAAACTTTGTAAGCAGCAGGATGTTGCCCTAGCGGAATGCGGTGCGTCGTAATTTACAGCTAGACTGCGATATTTGCACCTTTCAGTCTGACACATCCGACTTCAGTAGGTCTTTTTTGGTACTGGGTTAGCCTTACCTCTTCAATCCCTTCTCCTTAGTCAGTCTACTCTGTTGCAACATGTTATCCAGGATCACCGCGTGGAGGTGTAGAAGGGTCTTGGCAGTTCTGGTTCACTGGCCTTGACGCCAGCAGTCAGCTTTGGGTTGCTGACCGCTGCAGCTCATGCGATGCTCAGATCTGGTTCACTGGCCCTGATGCCAGCAGTCAGCTTTGGGTTGCTGACCGCTGCAGTTCATGCACTGCTCAGCATCTTGATCCCCATAAGTGTAGCCAAGATTAGAAAGACCAGGAGAAAAGTTGTCTTTGTGGCAAATACATTTTCAAGGTTCAAATCAGTGAGGAAGAAGATGAAAATGTGTTACTTACTTTGTATATTGTTCTCCATTTACAGTAAAAGTTAAGCAGTACCTGAAAATATTAAATAATTTATGCATTGAAACAAGTCTCTCTAATTTATTTTATCTAAAAAAATCTGAGAAAGCCGTTTCATGAATTCCAATAAATCAGACAAATAATTGAATGATCAACTTAATTTATTAATTAGTGAAGTAGTTTCCAAAACTGACTTACTCACTCTATGAAACCGCTTCTGACCAAATATAATAAAATATTTAAGAATTATTCTTTACAAATTTTCTTAATTATTCACATTTCGGTCTAATTTTTAAAATTTGTGTCTTACAATTTGAAGCAAATGCTGCTACTTTTGTGTGTCAATTATGTTTGTTTTTTAAAACAAAATAAATTAATATTAAACAAATTGTGCTCTATTAGACACATAGTTAAATTATCTATGACATATTCATAATAAAAATATATAAAGCATGAAACATTAAATGTCATTATTGTGTAGGTGGCATTAGAAGTTAATTTTATGTTTGCTAATCCCCATGTCAAGTGTATTTTTGCATTATTCAATTGACAGCATCACATTAAGCTAAAGCTGTGCATGTGGCGAATGTCTTACATTTCAGGCTCTCTGGGCTGGAAAGGGTTAATTAAACAAAATAACTTAATGAAAGAGCATGTTAATAAAACAAAATAAATGAGAGAAAAAAATGATCGTTATGCCATTTCTCCCATATCTACAGGCCCGATTTTAATTATCGTGTACGGTACGGTTTTCTGGCAAGACCTAGTCATTAACATCAAGATATCCTGACGGAATTGAAGAGTCTCTTTTTCTTCGGTCTCATCCCTCTTAGTATGTCCCGACTAAACAGCTTCTACCCCAAACCAGGGGCAGGAAATGACAGCACCCCTCATGGAGTCGTTCCCAAGGCCGCTCGTACAACATCTGTCTGATCCACATCGTCTCCACTCCATCTTCCCTGCATGAGACTCAGTCATCATGGGTGGTCAGTGCGATGGACCCTGGTTGCCTAGTGGATTACTTGAATAAACTTGGGGGCCATGGAGAGGCAGAGTATTTGTAGGGCTGAGGAATAAAGGCAGCTCCCTCCAACAGTCACTACAATGTGTGAAAGCCATGCTTTTATGGATTCGCCAAATGAAAAACCTTAAGCCCTACCAGAAATTAATTTAATTATTCAAATGAAAGAAATTAACGACACAGGAGAATAGAAGAGTGAGAGGCCAAAGAACTCGACAAAGTGGAGGGATCAGAGAACAAAGTAAGGAGACCAGAGAACTTCTTCTTCTTCTTCGTACGCTGTCATACGTAAACTTGAATTTGTTCGAAGAAAGCAGCTGACATCCTGAGGCTGTCGACACTGCCATAAAGCTTGTATAGTGTTGCCACTGGTGCTTTCTCGGGTCCTTGTATGTCGGGTAATTTTGCAGCAGATGTTCAGCGGTCATTTTCCCTGTACCACAGGTGCATTCGTCAGTGCCACCTATCTTCAGTTTATTGAATAGATGGTACCTCAGTCTGTTGTGGTCTGTGCGGAGTCTGAAGACCATGACCTGCTCTCTTCTGCTCAACTGGTAATAGGCATCATTTTTTGTGTAGCCAGTATGTTCTGTTTCCCATTTGGCCATGTATCTGGGCCTAATAAACCTTTTGGAGGTCACACTAGAATCTGGTTGTGGTAGTCTTGCACCTTCTTTTTCCAGTCTGTCTGCCTCCTCGTTGCCTTGAATGTTACCCACTGTACCACTACTCTTTTTGGTGCGGACTGCTGGCATAGTTGACAAGAGTACTGCTCTTAAATCATTAAGTTCAGTATTTTTCTGGCTTTTTAATGCTGTAACCATGGCCAGGTTATCTGTAAACAGGACTATCTGGCTTTCATTGCTTTCGCCTGTCAGCATTGCTTTTACTGCAGCCTTCAGTGCCTCTGCCTCCGCTCTGAAATTGCTTGAAAATTTTCCAGTTGCCACTGACAGTGTTATTTTTCTACCATTTGTTAGGCTCAGGAATACCCCTCCCCCTCCATTCTGTGTTGTGTTTGTTACAGAACCGTCGGTGTATGCATGGGTCCAGTCCATGCTTGGGTAGTTTTCCGTTATGTACCTCAGGTTTATGTCTCTTCTTTTTTTTTCAGTCTGGTTGTTCTTGTTTCCAATACCTGGTATATTTTCTACCACCTCCGGAATGATATGCTACTTCCATGTGGGTTTGCGTACAGTAGGGATGGGCTTTGGTGTTGTTATGGTGTTCATAGGGTCTTCGCTCATCTTTGCTTTGGCAATTTCTGCAAAGTTTCTCCGCTTTAGTTTCCCTTTTCCAAATCTATTTAGTCTCTGATGCACTGGATGGTCTGTCAGTCTTCTTAGTTTCTCTGCTTGCTGCTGGGCTCTGCAGTCTCTTCTGTCGGTCATGGATTGCAGATTTGTAATCTTTTCAAGTTCTACAATTGGCGTTGACTTCATGCCTCCTGTTATAACTCTCATGGTTTGGTTTTGAAGTTTGCTAACTTTATCGAAGTTCGCCTTTGCTGCTGTTGCCCATGCCATACTCGAGAACTGGTCTCACTCTTCCAGTGTACAGTTTCTTTAGTATACTTTCGTCTGCTCCCCAGCTTGTGCCAGCAAGTTTCCTCATCATTGTCATTCTTTGTCTCGCTCTCATTCGGTTTCTCTCGATCTGACTTTTCCATGTCATGCACCGATCAAATGTGACACCCAAGTAGTTTGGGTTGTCATTTGGCCGCAGATATTTGCTGTTAAGACTTATTTTGGTGTTCTGACCAGAGAAAACCGAGCAATGAACAGAATGCCAAAACATCTGGAATCTCATTACAAAATACAGACTCATAACAGATAAGTAATTATCTGAGGATAGCAAATGGAGTTTAATGTTCCTTTTGAAATAAAAAAGGGAAAAGAAAATGAATTAAACTCTTTTTTTCTTCTGTTTGCCTAATTGCCTAAGGGAGAGTTTGCTATACTATGCTATGCACCTTACGGCCTAATGCATTCTACTTTGCACAAAACCACACGTTGTGGTTGTGAATTGTGTTACAAACCACTTTGAGTCCAGAGCCCATGCTCACCATGTTAAGGATCACAGTGTCAATGCCCACCTCATTGACTAGACTGCTGTAACACAGCTGATTTAGAGATGCATAGCATGGACGTGAGGTGGGTGTCTTGGACATGAAGGCATTGGACATGGGTCTGACATCCTGAGAATACGAAACTGCAGACAGATTCAAGCGGAGATGTATCATGAAGAGCCAGAATGGGTGAAAAGAATTTCTTGCAACACGGAGAAGTGAAATGCTAACCCTGCAAGGAGAAAGATTACCAAAGAGTAGAATTACCATTCCAAAGCCGCATCATCGCGCGGTCAGTTATGACTGAAAGAGCCTACTATAGTAAGTCATGACTGAAAGAGCCTACTATAGTCAGTTACGACTGAAAGAACCTACTATAGTCAGTTACGACTGAAAGAGCCTACTATAGTTAGTTATGACTGAAAGAGCCTACTATGGTCAGATACGACTGAAAGAGCCTACTATGGTCAGATACGACTGAAAGAGCCTACTATAGTCAGCTACGACTGAAAGAGCCTACTATAGTCAGTTACGACTGAAAGAGCCTACTATAGTCAGTCATGACTGAAAGAGCCTACTATAGTCAGTCATTAATTGAAAGAGGCTACTATAGTCAGTTACAACTGAAAGATCCTACTATAGTCAGTTACGACTGAAAGAGCCTACTATAGTCAGTTATGACTGAAAGAGTCTACTATAGTCAGTCATGACTGAAAGAGCCTACTATAGTCAGTTACGACTGAAAGAGCCTACTATAGTCAGTTACGACTGAAAGAGCCTACTATAGTCAGTCATGACTGAAAGAGCCTACTATAGTCAGTCATGACTGAAAGAGCCTACTATAGTCAGTCATTAATTGAAAGAGGCTATTACTATTACTACATTTCTTCAATTGCTAGGGTCGACCTATATTGCTGAAGAATATGAACCTCTTGTCCAGCAGTCCCCTGACAATGTGACTTGACAGGATGTAGAGAATATTTCTTCTTGTTTATATTATTTACAATTTGGGATATCTTGTCCCTTGTCCAACCCTCGTTAGTCAGCCCTTATGATATGCCAGGCAAATTACAGTGTCAATATTCTTTGCTACATTTTGAGCACCTGGCAACACAGAAGCCACATTATGCAGGCTAGAATTGTATACCCACTTCCCAACATAGAACTAATACGGAGACATTGCCAGAATTTCATCTCATGTATCCAGACTAAGGGGCAAGAAACAGCTCCTCTACTAATCCTAAAAGGGAAATAATTGACAAATGTACCTTGTAGGTGGTGGTGATTTTTTGTGCATTGTTCCCAGATATATTGTGATGTCTTCAACATTCCAGGAGACAGATTCTGTACTACCCTGTGCATATTCAATTTGAATATTGTGATTATTATGAATATTAATTTAATAAATTGAAAAATACACAAAATTTTACATGGTTGAACTAATATGATGACTTATTCTTCAACATTTGGAACAAAAAAGAAAGTTTAACATACACCGGTTTATAGCCTTTCATACGCACACACACTAAAACGCACCCTCAGGGTATGGCCCTTCCATTAGACTTTGGTCAGGTTTGACCACTGAGATCAGCCTAACTATCATAGGTTCATACAGACACACACATGCATCCAAGCACTGGTTAATGCCTGCTGATATCGCCTAAAAGACTACGGTCTCGGGTGGAAAGGAGTCTGCCTCCACCAGTACAATACAGAGAGGCAAACATTTAAAGAAAAAAAATAGAATTGGAAAATAAACAAAATGACACACACACACACAACATTTAGGGATCATACTTCAGTGAGCAAGAATTTTCTGTTTAGTGTGAACCACACAGAAAGAGGTATCACTGAAACACTAGCATAGGTACATACAGATGCACCCAAGCACTGGTTAATACATCCTGATATTGCCTAAAGGACTCTGGCTCGGGGTGGAAAACGTGTGCCTCCGTCAATAGATTACAGAGAGGCAAACCTTTAACAAATAAAATAAAAAGGAAAATAGCTTCTAGAACTGACTCCATTGGGAAAGATGAGACACACCAGTTGGCAGCAAATAAAAAGATCATCCTCTCTCATTCCCTAACCTGATTCAAATACTTTAGCTTTTGCTTTTGATCACACACAAAGGAGGACAGCCCCATTGAAAGAAGAAACCCCATTCAAATGGGGAGGAAGACTTCTTCTTCTTCTTCGTACGCTGGTTACAGAAATATACGTTGCACTGTGTTACTTTGTTAAGCCTGTGGCCCAGTACATCCGATTTCAACAGGCGTTTCTGTAGGGATGTCCTCCTTAGCCTTTGGCTGTCCCCAGCCTATCTGCAAGGCAGCAGTTGTTTTTGGTCAGAGTTGTCTCTCTTAGGGAAGTTGTCTTACAGGACTATCGAGTCTTCCCCACTCGTGTCTATAGGGTGTGGCAATGATATGATATAATGGATTGTATGTACTAGTTTTTCAAGTCTCTCGGAAGAGAGGCAGTCCAGTGTGTCTGTGTCCCAGGATCGTCACGTCCTACCAGAAACGTAGCATATGCATGTGAGTGAGGTATCTCCTTGCTCCTTTTATTTTCTCGGCTCATCTGCAGTGATGGTACGCCTAGCATTCGCCGCCACCTGGGAGGTTGTCACAATAGGGCAGAGATGCAATGTCCACTGGCCTGCATCTCTTCTGCGTCCATTGGGATGACTGATAGCAGACAGAGGTAAAGAGCAAGGCAGGAGTGCATTTAACCAGGGGACAAGCCTGGTCATGGCACAGAGATGTTGTTCGCCTGGTGTGCGGACATATCTCATGATCAAGGGCTGAATCTCAACAGCCCGCAGTGAGGTGGCTGCTCTACTGCTTACGACACCTCGACCGAGAACTAAGTCTTTTACTAGTGGTTTCACACCTAATCGCCATTTGGGGTGAATATCGAGGGAGGAAGACTAACATCTGGTCAGGAAAAATATACTGATCAGACATGTTAGTCAGGGTCAGGCAAAACATACTGGTCAAGACCCTCACATGGGCATCCTTGTAGCCCTTCCTGGAAACAGGCTGTTTTCATGGCAGCCTGGCTAACGAGGTGATCCCCTTAGTAGTGAGTGACATGCAGATGAAGCCAAGCATAGGACAACCACCTGGAAGATCCCGGTCTACCTTCATCCGCACACTTGGGATGTAAGGAAAGCTACTGCAACCCGCCACTTAATGTCCTTTTCAGGGCGTACAAAAGAGTAAACCTACTCATTGTGGGCATTCAAAACAACCTCAGGAATTGTAACACCCACCATCTCATGGGAAATTTGCCCCTCATTTCATCTCATCTCACTTGACATAATGATTTGTTTGAAATTTATTATCATATGGCTTGGCTTTGCTTCGTTCATTCTCAATCTCCCGCTACCAAACCCTGACATGGGCCTAAGTAGCAGAATGTAGTCCAGAGAACGGAATGCGTTGTGTCGTAGTTTACAGCTTGACTGTGATATTTTCACCTTTCGGTACAACACATCCGACTTCAGCAAGCATTTTTTGAGTACTGGGTTAGCATTCCCTCTTTCATCCCTTCTCCTTAGCCAGTCTGCTCTGTTGCAGCCTATTATCCAGGATCACCATGTGGAGGTGTAGAAGGGTCTTGGTTCGCTGGCTTTGACGCTAGCAGTCAGCTATGGGTCGCTGACCGCTGCAGCTCATGCACTCCGTTATCATATTATGCACAGTTTGAAAATTATTATCATTATTGTGTGCAATAAGGATTCCCCTTCCCCCACCCCCAAATATAAAACAAATGTATGCCCCCATATGTGCTCAGCCCCTTTCATTGATGAAAGTGCCGATGACAGAGCATAAACTCCGTAGCTCCTGCTGAAGCTCTAAAATTGTCCCTTGACTTGGGCAGGTACTTCATCTGAACCACTTGGAACAGTTTGTGTCCTAAAACTATGCATGTAAATTATAGGTTTCTGTCAAATGTCAACCAAAGTTTTCAGCAATTAACATTAAGAACACAGCCAGCTAGTAAAATGCACTTCAAAAGTACTTTCCCTCACAAAAATCGCAGAAAACATGACGATTGCAAAGTTTGTGGGTAAAAATAAAAGTAAAAATAAATAACAGAAGTAATATTAAAAATTCTGAGACTATGACAAGTTTTTCAAAATACAACCACTTACAAGAACAAGAGGGCATGGCTACAAATAACTAAAAAAGGTCCAGATTAGATATTAGCCAAAATACAACCACCTACAAGAGCAAGAGGGCAAATTAACTAAAGAAAGGTCCAGATTAGATATTAGGAAATATTTTTTTAGTCAGAGAGGTAAATGCTTGGAATGCATTGTCACAGGAAGTAGTGAAGACAAGGACAATTAATGCATTTAAAAAATAGATTCAATGCACATAGCTTTAAAAAAAGCAAATGTAAATGAAACTGATTGTATACAGACTCTGTAGAATTTTCTAAACCACTATAAAAATGTTAAGTTAAGTTATCTATACAATTGATAATCCATGGTTAAATGAGTTACAAAGCCACCTGCTTACCTGTGGGTCATTAAACAATGCCAGTTTGCACTGTCGAAAGCCAACCATTCTTTTCTTAAATCTGGTTCTTGGTTTGTTATCACAGTACTGCAGTCTGCTTAATAGCACATGGTTTGCATTAAACTGAAAAAAAAATTCATATGAATATAGATTCATATTATTCAGCTCTGTGTTTTGTCATTTGTTATAGGGGTCGCTGTAGTCAAGAGGTTAAGGCACTTGCCTCTCACAGTAATGAAAGGAAACGGTGGGAGATCAAACCCCGCAAGTTTCAAGCGACCCCTGGTCTCACAGGAGGTAAGACCAGAGTGCCTGCATCCCGAGTTACCTCCAGTCGTCTCGACCAATAGTCTTGCCACTGATCCAAGGTAACTCGGGAAAAGGGTGAGATTGATGACCAGCGCAGCTTCTATCTCACTAAAATCTAAATACAGCGCACATCACATTATCAAGACAAAACTGTCTAATGTTGTGGCCATCATCGCTTGCAATGAGCAATAACTTATTTTATCATTTGTCGCTGTATGAGGGAATCATTTGTGTATGGGTACCTGAACTACAGTTAGGGGTTAAAAGGAAGTAAGAAAGACAACTGGCCACCCCCCACATGATAGAAGCTGTGGCTTAGTACAGTGAAGTCTCTAACACTTCATCCCAGATGGCAATTTCTGCTATCTCTATATCTATGGTCTTTAAGCTTGCAAGACGGTTCATAAGGCAGAACTCAAAATTATCTAGTATGATCAGTCTGCCGTCACTCTCTGTAGTTCTTGCATGTTGCCTAGCCGAATAGTTGCACACTTCCTGGTGATAGTTCTTCAATTTTTCTCTTTTTGGGTCTGCCCCGCTTCCTTTTGCTGCTAGGTTTCCACATAATCGCCTGTATCTGGAGCCTATTATTGTTCATCTGAGTACTTGCTGGTGTACGCCCAACGTTTCTTTCTGATGACAATAGAAACATAACTTTGGTTGGACTGTAATTGTACTTGCTCAGTTGTCATGAATTATTTCCCGTCAATGCCTAACAGACATGTAAGGCATTTATTTTCAAATGCATTGAATCTATACCTACTATACATAGCCGAAGCCTTCGGCTACCTGGCAACAGACATTACACATGCCTTTTTAAATACCAGGATTCCAAGTATTAAATCTATTTTCGAGTGTCTGTCATTTTTCCAATTTCACAACCATATGTGAGCAATGAGCTGACGTTAACTACCCTGAGCTCAACACGTTTACTGTGATGTAGATCTCCAAATATATGTTAATTGGCTGAAGGCTTTAAGGCCAAGGCGATTCAGGTTAGAATTTCCTGTGTAGCATCTCCATTTTGCGCCATTTTACTGCCTAAATAGGTAAAATTCTCAACTTCCTGTATCACCTGACCACTGAGCTGTACATAGGTCCATGTGAGTGGGAGATTCATGCTTTTAGTTTTGGAGGCATTTATCTCAAGTTCTATTTGTTTGGCTATGTTAAAGAGTTTCTGCTACGGAACTTTGAAAATAATTTTTTTTAAATTATGGGAAATCTGCTACTGAACAAATTCACATTTGAATGCTTACAAAAATTAGTTCAAACCTGCCATGTCTTTCATTATCAATGGAAGTCTGAGAAGAGTAATGTATGAATTATATGGTGTTCCGCAAATGGAAAATGGTTCATAAAACTGACTTCATTGCACCTGGATGTGTCATATGTGCTCAGTCCCTTTCATTGGTGAAGTGCCAGAAACAGAACATGGACTGAGCAGCTACTGCAGCAGTTCCAAAATTGTATCCTTTCTTTATCAGATACCCACTTACAGCTGGATTGACTGGGAGAAGCTGTCATATCATAAAAATACCCATAACATGCCGGGTCACATAACTGAGCGTGTTGTGATCTGAATCAGGTAGGCGAGATTTGTGAGTCACCTCCTTCGTTAGTCCTGAAAAGGACGTTGTATTGCAGTTTACAGCAAGGCTGCGATATCTGTACCTTTGGTCCTGACACATCCAATTTCAGTTGGCTTTTTTTAGTACCGGGTTTGCCTTCCTACCGCGACCGATATCCTTTGGCCAGACTACACTAGCCTGTTTCCAGGGTCGCCGGTTGGAAGCAGAATAGGGTCGTAGTCAGCTCTAGTTTGCTAACTCTGATGCACACCACAAGTCATGAGTCGCTGCTTGCTGTCAGTTCATTCACTGTGCTGCATCTTCAACTCCAAGCTTACATCCCCTGGCCACATCGCTCTTAGTCTTACCCAGAAAGGACATTAGTGTTATCCAACAGGTTATTAGTGCTTCCCAGAACAGATATTAGTGTTATCCAGAACGGATATTAGTGTTATCCAGAACTGATATTAGTGTTATCCAGAATGGATATTACTGCACTCTTTCTATATATGGTAAAGGATTAGGTTACTGACAGTTCCTATAGCTAACAAGTTGTACCACACTTTTGACCTATCCTATCAGGTATGCCACATACCACCTTGTAGAGTACAAATCTTTCCCAATCCAAGCATCCCTCATGTGATTAAAAGATTCAGCGCAAGATAACCACAATATATCAGTAGGCCCACCTGGAAGGTGGGAGCTGAGTGCAGAGGTTAGTGCACTGACTTCTCAGCTGAGTGATCAGGGTTTGGTCCTCAGTTGGTGCAAGATTTTTCTGATCACAAAATTTGTACTCTCCCCCAGGCCTAGTAAGCCGCAGGAAGTTTAAAATACCTACCACAGATAGTGTTCGGCCGACTGGCAACAGACGTTTACAACATTTCTTGTTCCAATACCAGGATTCCAAGTAAGCAAGCAATTAAGACATGACAAAACAAAAAAGTCCTTTCATGTACAAGTCCACTTTCAAACTATATGTGATTTCCAACTGCTGCAGACTGCGTATTGCTAGTTCATCAGCCAGATCATGGTCAATTGTTGATTTCATTATGTCCCTTTCATGTTAAATTCTGAAACGATGTCCACTCTTGACATAAGTTTTTGCCTGATTCAGCTGTGTATGCATGTATCCCAGATTGTTTCAGTCAATCATACCCAGTGTAGCTGTTTGCTTTTGCAGATCTTAACATCTTTATACTGGTTTAGAAGACTGCAGTCTGTTATATACAACCAGTTTATTTTACACTCACTTGAATTAAATTTATTCTTGAATGCATTAATTGACCCTGCCTCCACTATTTCATGTGGCAATGCATTCCAAGCATTCACCACTCTATGACTGAAAAAATATTTCATGGTTTCTAATCTGGACCTTTCTTTAGTGAATTTGTAGCAGTGCCCTCTTGTTTTTGTTTGTGGTTGTATTTTGAAAAATTTGTTATAGTCTAGTTTATTCTTTCTGTTGATTATCTTATAAACCTGTATTAAGTCACCTCGAATTCTTGTTTCTAGACATTGTAGGCCGGTTTTTCTGAGTCTTTTCTCATAACTAAAATTCTGGAATCCCACAATCAGTTTTGTCGCTCTTCTTTGTATCCTTTCCAGCATATTTCTATGATAAGGACTTCACACCTGAACGCAATTCTCCAATCTAGGTCTAACTAATGCTTTATAAAGTTTAACTATCACTAGGATTATATAGTTCCGTAGAATACATTTAGGGGTCTAAATGTCAGTCCCACATATGCATTCACTTGGTGTCAGATATCAGATAGCGGTAAAGGTGACCTAATAATCAATAGTAGTCTATTCGTAAATGAAGGTTGACAACAGCCAAAATAGTTCAAGAAGTGAGGAGAAATATATAAATTGAACCTATAGCAGTCAATCGATCAATCAAAGCCCGTCGCTCCTCTTGGTGTATATGCCATATACAACATCTCGCCAGCGTGAAAGAGCCTGGGCTGCTCTTTTTGCCTCTCTCCAGGTGTCATTATTTAATTTGAGCTCCTCACATTATCTTCTCCACGTATTTTTTGGTCTATCTCTCTCTCTTTTCCCCTGAGGATTCTAACCTCTGACAGTATTGAAGGTCAAAAGTTGATAAAAACATAATGTAGGTAATTACTCAGTGACCGCACCAGGACTAAAAAACAAAACAAAACCCAGGTTATGGCCAAAAGGCCTTTACCAGGGGGGAAAAAAAAAAATGAAAACAACCTATAAAACCCAACAAAAACCAATAAATGATTTATAGCAACAATACAACACGGTTTTAGTTGGCAACTATGACTCACACATTACTGGCCACTTCCTGGTAATGGCTGCTAACTCAAACCACACTTATATTGCCGCCATATATCATGTCTTGTTTTTTGTTGTGATTTGTTGGTTGTTTTTGTTTGTGCCTGACAAAGGCTTTGTTGTCATAATGTGGGTTTCACTGTATTTTTGTCCAGGTGTGGTCACAAAGTTATGACTTACATTCATTTTGCCAATTATGCGGAGAAGGGTGCAGCTGGTGAAAAATAGTCAAACTGGAAAACAAGACAACTGGAGTCACATTGCGAAGCCTCAAGAAGATTACTAAATAAATTAACTATTAGAAATTGGCCTTTGCAACTTCATTTTCCTAAAGAATAACAAACAACAAGAAGTAAACGTTTCAATCAGTCCGAGATCCAATACACACTCACATTTTTACGAAGCTTTTCCATGAGTTCTGGGCCTTGCACACACAAGCAGACGCAGTTGTCCTCCATGATCCAGTTCCCCCACTCTGCCCATCGTTTTGTTGTCGTGGCAACTAGGTCCTCGGGAAAGAGAGGTCGTTCTGAAATATATAAAGCAACTCAGTGACATAACACTTTACAGGATCACGACACAACAGAAGAAAATCTAATATGATCATCACAACATTTTTTTTATCTCTGCAGCTTCTTCATCACCAGTGAAGATGTCAGGAAACAAAGGATAGAATCATTATAACACCCAAGACTGTTTCAATTTCCCTAGAACATTAGGCCACAATGGTCCGTCTTTTAGACTGCGTTCTGTTCTTGTTCTTCTTCGGTGATCATCCTGAATAGGACAGTGTGTCAAAGTTTACAGCAAGGCTGCGGGGAGGAAGACTAACGTCTGGTCAGGCAAAACATACTGATCAGACATGTTAGTCAGGGTTAGGCAAAATAAACTGGTCTTGACTTCCCCGCAGTCCTCTCTGGAAACGGGCTGTTTTCATGGCAACCTGGTTAACGAGGTTGGGGAACAATATGAAGAACAGAGCACTGATTCAAAACCTTTCCTATCATCTAGTTCCCCCTAGAACAACAACAAAAAAGTCCCAACAGATGCTTTCCATCTGTTCCTATTCTGAGCTGTCTTCTTGAGTTCCATCCACGAGACCTGGATTGAAATGGCTTCTTTTTCAACTGCTCTTCGTCAGCTGTTTTTTGGCTTTCCTAATCATCTATTGCAGAATACATGCAATGGAAATGAGGTGCTATAGAAAACTCCTAAATGTCACTTATAAAGATTGTGTCACGAACGTAGAAATACGACAGAGAGTTGAAGACGCTATTGGTCCTTTTGAAGATCTGTTCACAACAATCAAAAGTACAGGCACGTCGCGAGGTCCAACGGAATTACCAACTCGATACTCTTTGGTTCCGTACCAGAACAGAGAGGGCGAGACCGCCCAAGGAAGAGATGGGTGGACAACATCACAGAGTGGTCAGGCCTTCGTCCCGGTGAGATACAACAAGCGGCGGCAGACAGAGAAGGATGGCGTGGGATTTTGGGAGTGTCTTCAAGTGTGCCCCAACGACCTGATGGGTTACGGGATGAACTGAACTGAAAGTCATCTCTTTCCTTGTGGGTTGTAGTCCAACAAATGTCTGGTTATGCTGTCTGGCTTTTTTCAGAGAGTATGTCCTATATGTCTCCTCTTTCAATTCTCAATTTCCTGGTATATTGGCTATTGCAGTGTTCTTTTCCACAAACCTGTGTTTGCCATTACCTTTGATATCAAAGTATGCGAAAAAGACATTTGTTCATTAGCCTTTACCACGCCCCAGGCCGTCTGATACGCCAGGCTCGTGACGGCGTCAACAAAATTTTGAACTTTTTTTCTTCTAAGTACGGAGACCCTACCGATAGCCATTTTTATACTGCTGGATTCGTCACGTCCATCTACACACCATTTTTGTCGGTAAAAGTATCGTATGTTAGATTGCAAATGGCTTTTGAACGATTAATTTTTTTTTTCGCCGATTGGAGCAGGCCGACTTTTTGGGGAAAGGTGAAGTAGGTTGTTGGGAAAGATCTTTATCTTGTAAATCTGTTTATTTTATTTGTTTAGATGAAAGAACTACGCTTGAATTGGAAACTAACAGTTGTGACAATATTGTAAACACAGTATCGATTCTTTGTGGTTTCCAATCGGAGCGACTAGGTCTAGCCGGGAAAGTCCAAATATTTAAATTTAAAAAAAAAATTTCACATTCATCTTCTTGTATCTCAGAAACTAACAAACACACAACAACAATAACATCAACAAGTTCTTTATTCAATTGTGTCTCTAAACACAAGAAAATCATATTTATTGACCAACAAACAGAACAGTTACAATTTTTGAAAGTTGCAAAATTGAAAAATGTGAAAAATTTTCACAAATTCAATGCGGACGGGTACAGGTTAAGGGCTGCAGCCTGGATGTGATACTCTTGACTTCAAACCATATAGCAGGACTGTCTTTACATTCATGTTAAACAGCAGGATCCATAAAATGAATCAAGTAAAAACTTTGGTACGGCAATGGTTTTTTACTATTGGGGGAAACATAAAAACCTACCATGTACATTCTGCGGTAACTGCAGGAGCAAGCAGCCTTTATTCCTCAGCCTAATAAATCATCTGGCGACATCAGTAATGGTAATTAAAGTCGCAATGACAAACAGACAGACTAGTTGTATTGTGCTCATTTTGTTTTTTTTAAGGCAAAGTAGGTTGTATTATGTTTTTTGCACCTAATAATCCAATGTATTCAACTTCAGCACACATATTTGTTGGGTAATGGGTTAACTTCCCATAAAGGCACAATCTTGCAGAATTCGAACAATGAATGAAAGATAGTGAAAAAAATAAAATAAAACATACAACCTTAGGAAAGAGAGGGCAGGGAAGATTTAAAAACAAAAAAACAACTAAAGGGAATAGCAGATAGGGAAGAAACAACAGAAACATACAACTCAAAGGAACAGCAGATTGTCTTAGTTTTACTCAAACTGTACTTCTAAAAGGGTGAATGCCTCTGTGCAGGTCCCAGCTCTGGGATGAGCTGCATGTAGTCGGAACAATGATTTCCAACTTAGCGGACTAGGCTTGAGCAGCTCATTACTCCACTGTGTTGAGACAAGTGCCGCAGAGCGTGGTTAACTGATGTGCGAGTCTATCATAATAGACTCAAATACTAGAACAAAGAAGACCCGCAGCCTGTTAGGCACCATCTATGCTGTTCTTAACAAACCACATGACCATGGCCAGTGTTTTGCCATGTCACACAGGCGCCTCTTTCGACATGCTCTCTGTGGGGCAGTGGTGCCATTCTTTTCTGTGTCATACACACAGACCCCAGGAGACCCCTCGGAAGATAGTGAAAGACACAACAAAAACATACAACTGAAGGGAACATCAAATATGGAAGAAACAACAAAAACATACAACTCAAGGGAACAAACAACAAAATATACAACTCAAGGAAACATCAGATAGGAAAGAAACAACAAAAACATACAACTCAAGGGAACATCAGATAGGGAAGAAACAACAAAAACATACAACTCAAGGGAAGAAACAACAGAAACATACATCCAAGGAAGTAGAAGGTGAAGGGACAACCAAAATAGACATACCCAAAGCACCTCTGAACAGCTGTTCATATAGAATGCAAATACCAAGATCTGGGACTGTCTTGTTTCTCTTCAAGTCATCCATTGCCTCTTTTGCTGTTTTATTTTCCGTAACCAGGATGTTGACCGACTGTCCTTCCTTACACATCAGGTGTACTGGGGTCAATATTCCTGTGGCAGGACTGTCGACTATTGACTGCAAAAAAAAATTATTAAAAAAATTATGTTAATTGCCAGCAAATAAATCATTCAGATTCCTATGTCAATGTGAATCAACACAAAAATTAATATTTTCTATTCCTACGGAGTGATATGATAATTTGGCTCCATTCCACTGGCGTAGCACACCGCCAGCTCTAACATTATAGCTTTTTCATATATAAACTACCGGGCTAATGTCATAGAAATGGCTGAACATACTGCTCTTTTATTTGTAGAAAGTTCAAACTTCAGTCATGTACGGTTAGATGAAAACAATGGTGATTTTTTAATTAGTTTTAGATTTTGGAAAGAATATCTTCTATTTTTCGCTTGGATTTGAAGATTCACCCATTATTGAGAATGTGGGAATTAAGTTTCTGCAACTGGTTTTATCTGAGGCAGATCCATTTAGTTTGTTTACGTGGATACAATAATTATGTTTATAGTCGAAGTGACAGCTGTAGCCATTATGGTAAACAACAATAGTAGTATTAGTACGTTTTTCTGCCATTTTTTTTTCTCTCTCACCAAGCTAGCTAGCGGGTGAATCTATTTGTTTGTGCTATTTTTCACCACTATCACCTTCATTTTCTTGTATCTCAGAAACTTATATATACACATTAATAACAATAGCACCAAAAAGTTATTTATTAATTTATGTCTCTAGACACACACACACAAAAAACAAACAAGAAATTAGAGGTCCCCAAAATTAACAGCCACGTCGAGGTATGACTAGCTGAAAAATTTTGCAGATTCAGGAAATTGACGTAATTTTGTCAACTGGGAATCAGAAGGTTAATTAGCTTTTTTATCAATCAAATCAAAACCTTTTCATCTCCTTGTGGAGCACATGTCTTCTTCAACAATTACATGCCAAGTCATGGAATGTTTACCAGTCTAATATCTGTTGAAGTTTTTATGGTTCAAAGTTTCCACAGGATGGGGTAACTAATCACATGCCAAATTCACTTTAGCCACCTCTTGTAACATGCCTGGCAGGTTATAGTGTTAATATTCTTTGCTCCCCTTTCATGCCCCGCTAACACTCAAGACGACTTTTATGAATGCGTAGGAATTATTAATAATATTAAACAATTTATCAAAGTCAAGGTCAGTAGTGCAAGATACTGACCAAGATACTTCTCAAATCCATGCTGCGCATATCAAAACAGACTGCAGGGGACAGCGTGGTCTAGTGGTTAAGTGACACAACTCACAACTTTAAGGTGCTGGGTTCGCTTCCCAATCACAGCACCTGCCGTTACCCAGAGGAAGCAAACCCTTAGAAAATGTAGGAGGAAGCAGACCCTTACATAAAATGTATGCTAAAGTTGGATGCACTGGACCAAAATAAAAACATAGTGCAAAGTACACCGCCTTGGGGAATATAGAAATAAGGTGAAGGCAAAAAAACAAAACAACAAACTGCGTAACAGCAGCCTGGCCATTGAGGAGATCAACACAATGAATCCTGTTGTAGTGAACCTGCTGAGAATTGTTGCACTGCACTAATGGACCCCACCTTCTTCTGTAAGAAGCTGTACTGTAATCTGCTACCAAAGAAAATTGGTGAAAAGTGAAGAACTCAGTATAAGTAGCTTTGATCTATTGAAGACGAATGTGTCAGACCGAAAGGTGCAAATATTGCAGTCAAGCTGTAAACTAGCGACACAACGCAGTCCGTTCTCCAAACTACATCCTGCTACTTGGAAAGCCCTGTTCAGGGCTTGGTAGCAGGAGATTGAGAACGAACGCAGAAGAAGAAGAAGCTTTGAAAAAAAAGCAACATATAGTATAAAATTCTTCTTCTTCTTCTGCGATCATTGCTTTTTTAGACGGGCTCAGGATTTTTCAATAAAGTTAGCTGTCCATTTGAGGGTCTCAATATCTCTGAAGTTTCTCATTAAGGGGAATGTACCACATCCTTCTCTCAGATTTGTTTGTTGGGGGCAGTCTTGAAGTACGTGTGCTGCTCTCCTGTTTTCCAGGCTGCAGTGACATAGACTGGTGTTACCTATCTTGAATTTAGTGTACAGGTGGTGTCTCATTGTGTTGTGGTCAGTTCTGTGATGTAGTATGATAGACTGGCCTTTTCTGGCAGTTGGTAGCATCCGCCATCTGCGTTGTGGCTATTCTACCCGCCACTTTACACTGTATTGCCTTTTTATTACGGCTTTTGTTTCTTCACAGTTGACCAGGTATTCTCCCCGTATTAGTTTCACTCTATCTTTGTCTCGATTGTCGACCTCCATGTTTCCCTAGATATTACAGTGTGATTGTATCCACTTAATCACTGTTTTCTGGACCATTCTAAATTTTTTGCCATGGTCGCCCTCAATTCATTCGGTTAAGTGTTCTTGTGGCATTTGAGTGCCGCTATGGATGACTGCTCTGTTTCTAAGAATCGACTTCACTGTACTCGGGGCATACCAATAGGTGCTCTTCTGGTGAACAAGAAGACATTTAAATCACTTGACTGGCAGGGACAGATCACCATTTTTTGCCTCAAAACAGGGCACAACAGACTGAATAAACATGTACAAGGTTTGACTGTTTGCTTCGCCACTGTCCCCATTCTGCACAGAGGACTGCCATTCCTCCTCTGCAAGGTGGGGGTGGGGTGTGTTGTGGGTCTCGACGTCGACCTATGTCCGTCCCTTTCCTGTCTGTATTCTGACCGGTGCGACAATCGTTCGTCTCTGACAGTGGGAAGGAAGACTAATGTCTGGTCAGGCAAAATATACTGATCAGACATGTTAGTCAGGGTCAGGCAAAATATACTGGCCAAAACCCTCACCTCCCCAATAAACAAACTGCCGAGCATGTATTACAGGACTGTTCCTTGTATGGCAAGTTAAGAAAGATACACTGGGCCAATGACTCAACACTAGACTCAAAACTATACGGATATAAAGAAAAGTTCCAAACAACGATTCCATTCATCACGACGGGAACCCATCTGACTGTAAACTCAAAGAAGCATTCACAAGAAGAAGATAGAGAACTGACACAGATGGCTCAGGATAACTTGGCATGTGTTTGTTGAAGACCTATGCTCTACACGGAACTGAAATAGGTTTTCATTGACAAGAAACCAACTACAGTGGTTCCTACTGGAGCAAAAAGTTAGAATGAGGAAGAAGTAGAAGTACTTACCTTTTTTTTGTCTTGATTCATCTTCTGGATCTCGATCTCTGCCTTCTGGATGTTGTTCATGATGATTCGTTCACTATCATTTGCCTATATTCAGAAAAGAAAAACACAGGTTATGTAGAACAGATGTTGATAGCAATATTGCAGCCGAGCTGTAAACTAGCGACACAACGCAATCAATTCTCCAGACTACATCCTGCTACTTGCAAAGCTCTGTTGAGCTTGGTAGCAGGAGATTGAGATCGACCGCAGAAGAAGAAGTAGAAGAAGATAACAATATCAGTGTTTTTGTTGTTACAGTTCCAGCAGCATACAGGCTTTCGTCCTTTGACCCAATGCAATGTGATGGTATCTGCATGTGTTTGTTTGTTAATGGTTTAGTGCCTTGTTCCATTTATCTGACCTTGGAAGAAAAAGCATTTTCCTACAACCGTTAAATGCCAAACGCTCAAAGATATGGCTTGGCTTCGTTCATTCTCTATCTCCCGCTACCAAATTGGAACTGTATGTAGAAGAAGAAAAACCAGATATAATAGGGTTAACAGAATCATGGACATATGAGGAGATTGCAGATAGTGAACTTGAAATTGAGGGATATACAATGTTAAGGAAAGATAGGATAATTGGAGACAAGACTAAGGGAGGTGGCGTTTTATTATACTGTATAAATTCTGTTAATATAACGATCAAAGATTATTTATCATGTGGTAACAAAAATGAAAGTGTATGGGGAGAAATAGAAAGTGGGGGTGAAAAAACAGTGATTGGAGTGTGCTATAGATGTCCATCAAGTCAAAAAGAGGAAGATGAGGAGCTGATTAGTAGCATAGCAAAGGCAAGTAAAGGGAAATTATTATTAATGGGAGATTTCAACTATCCAGAAATAAAATGGGATATGGCAGAAGCACTTGTAGAGTCAAAACCTTTTGTTACGTGCATAACTGACAATTTTTTAATTCAACATGTAGAAGCAGCCACCAGAGGCAAAAACATACTCGACCTAGTTTTTACCACAGAGGAAAATATGATTGAAAACGTTACCGTTGGGAAACTGTTTGGCTCAAGTGACCATCAAATCATCCGTTGGGATCTTATTGCAGGGAAAGAAGTAAACATAAACACGCGAACATACGACTACTCTAAGACAGATGTTAAGAGGATGAAAGAGGCAGCGAACCACATAATCTGGAAAGATATTATTGTAGGAACAGATGTTGAACAGGAGTGGGAAAGTTTTAAAACAGTTCTAGAAACGCTAAAAGAGGAATGTGTTCCATGTAGGGAGGTAAACCCCAAGCGTAAAAAGTGGATAACTAGATTTGTAGTGAAATGTAGAAGAGCAAAAAATAAAGCATGGCAAAAATATATAGAGGCAGGTAAATCAAAAGAAACATATGTAAAATATTTGGACAAGCAGAACATATCTCAGAAAGCGAATAAAACAGCAAAAATAGACTTTGAAAAAAAACTTGCTCAGAGGATCAAGACTGACAGTAAAAGCTTCTTTTCTTATGTTAGAAATAAACAAAGAACGAAAGACAAAGTAGGCCCTCTCATAGACAGTACAGGGAAAATAATAAGTGAGAATAGGGAGGCTGCTAATCTGCTTAATCAGTACTTTGGCACAGTCTTCACAAAGGAGGACTGCTCCGAGATCCCGGAGCCTATAGATATTTTTCAAAGAGACATGGATACAGCGGGATTAAGATCAATCTGTATTACAGAGGAAATGGTTTTTAAAAAATTGGAGGGGTTGAAAGTGAATAAATGTCCAGGTCAAGATGGTATTCACCCAAAATTGCTGTATGAAATTAGAAACCAACTAGCAAAACCATTGGCTATATTATGTTCTCAATCACTTACAAAAGGGATTGTTCCACGGGATTGGAAAGATGCAGGAGTGATCCCCTTATTAAAAAAAGGCAAAAAATCAGATCCGGCAAATTATAGACCGGTGAGTTTAACGAGCATAGTCTGTAAATTGTTAGAGTCAATAATCAAAGAAAACATTGTAATGCATTTAGAAAAATTTAATCTAATTAGAAATAGTCAGCATGGGTTTACTAGAGGGAGATCATGCTTAACAAATCTATTAGAATTCATGGAGGAGGTTACTAAAATCAAAGATAAAGGGGAGCCAGTGGATGTTATTTATCTAGACTTTGCAAAGGCCTTTGATAGAGTACCTCATCAAAGATTATTTCGAAAGTTAAAATCACATGGAATAGGTGGCGAAGTTGCCAAATCGATTGAAAATTGGTTAACAGGAAGAAGGCAGAGGGTGGGCATAAATAAGGAGTACTCTGAGTGGAGTGAAGTGAAAAGTGGTGTGCCACAGGGCTCGGTTTTGGGACCAATTTTGTTCTCGATATATATAAATGATTTGGACATTGATATGAGATCCATGATTGCAAAATTTGCTGATGACACAAAACTATGCAGTAGTGTCTCATCTAAAGCGGAAGTGGGTATATTGATGTCGGATTTAGATAAAATTCGAGAATGGTCTGTAAGCTGGCAAATGGAGTTTAATGTAGATAAATGTACAGTCATCCACATGGGTAGATCCAATATGGAACATAAATACAGAATAGGAGAAAACAATATTAGAAAGATAGATTAGGAAAGGGACCTAGGGGTTATAATAGATCATACAGGAAAGGTGAGTGAGCAAGTTAAGGTAGCAGTGAAAAAAGCAAATGCAATGTTAGGTATGATAAAAAGAAATATTAAACATAGGAGCAAGGAAGTGATCGTCAAACTGTATAAAGCTTTAGTTAGACCTAGATTGGAGTACTGTGTACAGGTGTGGAGTCCTTATCATAGAGGGGACATAAACATGCTAGAAAGAATACAAAAAAGAGCGACAAAGATGATAGTTGGATTCCAGAATTACAGTTATGAGGAACGACTCAGAAAAACAGGCCTACAGTGTCTCGAAGAGAGAAGAATTCGTGGTGACTTAATACAGGTTTATAAGATGATCAGAGGAATCGATAAATTAGACTATAACAAGTTTTTTAAAATACAGCCACCTACAATAACACGAGGGCATAGCTACAAGCTGATTAAAGAGAGGTCCAGGTTAGATATTAGGAAATATTTTTTTAGTCAGAGAGTGGTGTCTGCTTGGAATGCATTGCCAGGAGAGGTGGTGGAGGCAGGGACAGTTAATGCGTTTAAGAATAAACTGGATGCGCATAGATTTTAGAGCAAGGTGATGTAAATGTAACTGGTTGTATACAGACTCTGCAGGGTCTTCTAAACCAGTATAAAGACGTTAAGTTAAGTTTAAATCCTGACACAGGTCTAAGTAGCAGAATGTAGTCCAGAGAACGGAATGCATTGTGTTGTAGTTTACAGCTTCACTGTGATATTTGCACCTTTTGGTCCAACACATCCGACTTCAGCAAGCAATTTTTGAGTACCGGGTTAGCATTCCCTCTTCGATCCCTTCTCCTTAGCCAGTCTGCTCTGTTGTAGCCTGTTATCCAGGATCCCTTTCCCATTTGCTTTCTGACCGGTGCGGCAATTGTTCGTCTCCGGCAGTGGGGAGGAAGACTAATGTCTGGTCAGGCAAAATATACTGGTTACAACCCTCACCTTGACTTCTCCGCAGTCCTCCCTGGAAATGGGCTGTTTTCAAGGCAGCTTGGCTAACAAGGTGAGAGATCGATGTGATCCCTGTAATAGTGAGCAGCACCCAGATGAGTCTAAGCATAGCACAACTGCCTGGAGGACCCCGGTCCACCCTCATCAGCACAATTGGGATGTGAGGAAAGCTACAACAACCCGCCACTAAATGTCCTTTTTAGGGCACACAAAAGAGTAATCCTTCTCATTGTGGGCATTCAACAACAACAACAACAACAACCACCCCAGCATGTTTAGGACAGTAGGTCCACACCAAGCCCTCAAAGTTTTAGGGCTCTACATCTGCTGTCCATTTATGCCTTAACCAATCTTTCTCTACCACATGAAGTAAGGATTGAGAGTCTGACAAGATCACTGCCCTTATTTAAAGGATTTTAGATAGACATCTCACATAATAAATAAATTTAGATATGTCAAGGTTGGTCTCTGAAAGCAAAGAAAAGAAGTGTAACAAGTAAAATTAAAAAACAAAAACTCACGCTGAAGAAATAATCTGCATTGCTCATCAGGTCAACAATAATACTAATTTCCTTGCTTGAAGTTTCTGTGGTTAGACTCGGTTGCTATTGAAACAAAACAAAATAATGATGAAAACAAAATGTAAATCCTTTGAATCTACCATAGGTTTTCCTGACAGTTGTATGTTTACAGGCAAATAGAGCGTGGGGACCATAAGGCCCAGGGGTTGTAGACTTGGTTTATAAACCCAAGGTACTAGGTTCAAATCATGTTGTGTTCTTTTGGATAAGCAGGGTATGTCGTTCGTTTTTTTTCACGGTATGACCCCTTCTCTCAGTCAACCCAGCTATAAATTGGTACCTGATAAAGTCTGGGAACAATTTTTGAACTGCAGTGGGAGCTACAGAGTTCATGATTTGTCGTGCGATGAAAGTGGCTGAGCACAGGGATGGGGGGCACCCTGGGGCAACAGTGACCAGGTGCAATGAAGTTAGTTTTATGAGCCATTTTATAATTTGTATAAAACACACAAGAGTTCAAATGAGAAAAGTAAGTTTCACAAAATTAATAACTTAACTTAACTTAACGTCTTTGTACTGGTTTAGAAGACCCTGCAGAGTCTGTATACAACCAGTTACCAGTTAATGTGCTTAAAGGAACACAAATGAGGGAGAGTCATAAATAAATGTGTTCAAAGAAACATGTGTCTGTGTAGACAAGGAGCACAGACAGCCAAACATATCCTAAAAGACTTGTATGCTTAAAAATGTGGTGTTATAAAGGCCTTTATTATACTGCCGGCTGTCTCAGACAGCAGTACTCGGCTTTCATTTTTTAAAGTATTATATGTTTGACTGGGGGACGGCGTGACCTAGTGGCACGGCTCACAATCTGAAGGTGCTGGGTTCGATCTCCATCACAGCACCGGCCGTTACCCCGAGGACGCAAACCCTTAGAAAATGCAGGAGGAAGCAGACCCTTACATAAAATGCATGCTGAAGTCGGATACACTGGAAAGACAGGCGCAAAATAAAAAACCACAGTGCAACGCACACCGCCTTGGGGAATTAGAGAAATAAGGCGAACGCCAAAAAAAAAAAAAATTTTTATTTTAAACAATTTATCTTCTTATTAAGCGGATTGGGGTCAGGCCTTTTTTTGAGAATGGGAAAGTAAGTTGTTGTAAAAGATCTTTATAGGATAGATCTGCTTATTTCATTTATATAGATGTAATCAATATGTTTGGGTAGAAAATAACAGTTGTGCTGATATTATATACAGTACTTTGTTGTAATTTCAATGAATTTATAGAGGAGCGACACACCTGCTAGGCGAGTTTGTGCTTTGTTTTTATAAATTTTCACCTTCTTCTTCTTGTATCTCAGAAACTAACAAACATACAGCAAAAACAATAACACCAACAAGTTCTTTATTAATTATGTCTCTACACACAACAAAATCATATCTATTGACCAACAAATAAAAAAGGTTACAGGCTCTCACAGTCAACAACCATAGTAAAACGTGACCTGCTCAATAGCATTAATTACCTCATCCTTGGCAGTCCTAAACAGAGATGGAGCAAAGCAAGCTGCAATATTAGTCACAGACATCAGATTGATGTCTTTTGACTGAGAAACTCTGTAAAAGAAACAGAGGATCATGTAAATATTTTGTGATTAAAATGTTGTTTGTCCATTGAAATAGATTAGAACTGCTTTATCAAAATTCAATGTTCGCATAAGTTAGAAGATGGCTAAAATAAGCCAATCGGAGCCCTGAATTGTCTGTTGCACATAGTACAAGGAAATAGGACACCCCCTTCCATCGGGGTGGAGGATAGTTTGCTGTGAGCTGACTTGCAGAGCGATTGTCTTTGGATAGCCTTATTTATTCTTGATGCCTCACGTCTCCCTCAGCAATAGTGCTGCGCCAGTCTGTGCGATTGGTGGCGATTCTTTCTCAGTCATCATGGTTAATACTGCACTGGATCAGTGATCTCTTAAGTGTGCCTTTTACCTTTCACGCTGCCTACCTCTCTTGCCATTTTGTAGTTCACCATAGAGCAGCTCTTTTGGTAGAAGTTGATCCGACATGCGTAGCCCATGCCCAGCCCATCTCAGCTGTGCTGCACATATCATGGTGTGTATACTTGACATGCCCGATTGCGCTAACACATCTGTATTTGGCACCATGTCTTGCCATCTAATCTGCAGTAGTTTCTGCAGGCAGTGCATGTGGAAGTGGTTTAATTTCTCGACACGACTACTAAAGATGGTCCAGGTCTCACATCCATATAAGAGGGTAGGTAGAACAATTGCTGCGTAGACCTTTATTTTTGTTTGGGTCATGACCCCTGGCCTATCACACACCTTAGTATGAAGTCGACCAAATGCTGCACCTGCCTTAGCTATATTTGTATTCACCTCATCATCTATCTAATAATGTAAGACAGTGTACTGGGGTACTGCCAAGATACATAAATCTGTTAACAATACGATCTTGCTGGTTCATGAATTCAAACACATGCAAATTAGGCTTGTAAGCCATGCAATTAGCCAGTACATTAAATAACAACAATAACAAACAAAACTTTTTAATTTTTAAAAGAACGTTGTGTCATAGTTTACAGCGAGGCTGCGATATTCACTCCTTTCAACCCAACAAACCGGCACAAGCTGATTTTAATAAGAATCAAGTTTGCCTTCCTACTGCAATCCCTTTTCTCTAAGCAGGACAACACTAGTGCAGCCTGTTTTCAGGAGACACAATAGGGTCTTGGTCAGCTGTGGTTCGCTGACCCTGATGGAAACTGCCAGTTATGAGTCGCTGGCTATTGTTAGTTCAATGTACTGTACCTTTGGCTCCTTACAAACAAAACTTCTTTTTCTTCTTCTTCGTACGCAGTCAGACAGTAACCATTATTTTTTCCCAAAAACCAGCCGTCATCCGGAGGCTGTCGACACTGCCATAGAGCTTGTCTAGTGTTGCCACTGGTGATGGCCACATCTGCTCTCTCTGATCCTTGTATGTCGGGCAGTTTTGCAGAAAATGCTCAGCGGTCATTTTCCCGGTACCACACGGGCATTCGTCAGTGCCACCTATCTTCAATTTGTTGAATAGGTGGTACCTCAGTCTGTTGTGGCCAGTGCGAAGTCTGAAGACCACGACCTGCTCTTTTCTGTTCAACTGGTAATAGGCATCGTTTTTAGTGTAGCCAGTATGTTCAGTTTCCTATTTGGTCATGTATCTAGCTCTAATAAGCCGTTTTGACTCTTCGTATGTCATACTAGTATCTGGTTGTGGTAGTTTTGCACCTTCTTTTGCCAGTCTGTCTGCCTCCGCATTGCCTTGGATGTTGCAGTGAGATGGAACTCACTGCACCACTACCCTTTTTGGTGCGGCCTGCTGGCAAAGTTGACAGAGTACTGCTCTTAAATCATTAAGTTCAGTATTTTTCTGGTTTTTTAGTGCTGTAACTACGGCCAGAGCATCTGTAAGCAGGACTATGTGGCTTTCATTCCTACAAACAAAACAATTATGGTATTTCATTTCTCAGTACATTTCCAGATTTTCACTATCATCCAGAGCCCTAAATAAAAATGTATAGTCATTACTTACCGTACCAAGTGCAAGATGACCCTTTTCAAGGTTTGGTAGTTAACTGATGCCATTTTTTCTAAGTAATACTTGTACCACATTTGACGGTTGGTCTTTTCTTGACAACCTAAGG
This sequence comes from Ariolimax columbianus, assembly GCA_036924085.1. Taxonomy (NCBI): domain Eukaryota; kingdom Metazoa; phylum Mollusca; class Gastropoda; order Stylommatophora; family Arionidae; genus Ariolimax; species Ariolimax columbianus. Next base: position 51,994,253 of record JAVGWX010000018.1, read on the forward strand.
GAGAAATACATGTACTCAAAATTAGGGAAGAAAAAACAGGGAGGAAGGGAACTGGCCACTCCTCCATATACAATCTGGCCTCGTACAATGAAGTCTCTAACACAACATCTCCCACTACTATACTAGCAGAAATAGGCAAACATTACTTTTAAAAAAAACTTACATTTTCATATTTAGAATTTATATTTGTCAAGAACAATTCACTTTTTGCCCTCTCTCATGTTGCACAACTTTACAATTTACCCCACTGTTTTAATCTATACTGCTTCCTTGGTCAGCATTATCCAATAGTATGATAATCCGGTATTCATTTATTGTAGTTTGATAAATAAATGATTATTTACAATCTTGTATTTATCAAATTACGGTACAGGATCAAGACGCTGAGCAGTGCATGAGCTGTAGCATCAGGGTAAAAGAACTAGAGCTGACCAGGATCTTATTCTGCCTTAAAGTGGCGGCACTGGAAACAGACTTCAGACAGAATAGATCATGCATTGACCAGATAGTCACATTGCGGATAATTGTGGAGCAATCATTGGAATGAAATTCAAGTTTGTACATCAATTTCATTGATTAAGAAAAGGCTTTTGACAGTTTGGACAGAGATATACTTTGGAAACTACTGAGGCACTATGGAATTCCTCAAAAACTCAAAAACATAATTAGACAGACGTATTAAAGTATGCAATGTGGAGTTATACACGAAGGACAACTCACAGAGCCATTCAAAATTAAATCAGGGGTACGACAGGGTTGCCTAATGTCACCTTTTCTGTTCATCCTGGCCTTGGACTGGATTATGAAAGTAACAACAAATAAGAGAAATGGAATCTAGTATATCTTGAATAAACAACTGGAGGACCTGGATTTTGCAGATGATATAGCCCTTCTGCCCCATAGCCAAAGCCACATGCAAAGTAACCTGGATAGACTGGATTATACCGCTACACAAGTCAGTTTGAAGTTCCATGAGGAAAAGACAAAATTAATTAGGGTCAATGCAGCAAACACAGAACCAATCAGGCTGTGAGGAACGCCATTGGAAGAAGTAGAGGTATTTACATGTAGGTTGTATCATCAACAATGAAGGTGGGACAGACGAGGATATAAAAACAAGGATACTTCTTCTTTCTTCTTTCGTTCTCAATCTCCCGCTACCAAACCCTGAAAGGGCTTAAGTAGCAGAATGTGGTCCAGAGAACGGAATGCGTTGTGTCATAGTTTACAGCTTGACTGCGATATTTGCACCTTTCGGTCCAACACATCCGACTTCAGCAAGCATTTTTTGAGTACCGGGTTAGCATTCCCTCTTCGATCCCTTCTCCTTAGCCAGTCTGCCCTGCTGCAGCCTGTTATCCAGGATCACCGCGTGGAGGTGTAGAAGGGTCTTGGCAGTTCTGGTTCGCTGGCCCTGACGCTAGCAGTCAGCTATGGGTCGCTGACCACTGCAGCTCATGCGCTGCTCAGCGTCTTGATCCCAAAACAAGGATACAAAAAGCAAGAGTTGCATTCAGAATGGTAAAACCCATCTGGAACTACAATGAAATAAGAAGGAAGACAAAAGTAAGTATTTTAAATTCAAATGTAAAGTCAGTCCTGCTGTATGAAGCGGGAACCTGAGGATGACCAAAGCCAATGACAGGAGACTACTGGGTTTTGTCAACAGATGCCTGAGAAAGATTCTGGGTATAAAATGGTTTGACAAAGTTATAAACGACAGACTGCGAGAGAGAGTGGGACAAGATAAATTGGAACAGGAAATCTTAAGAAGAAAATGGAGATGGATGGATCATACATTAAGAAAGCCCCAGGCCAGTATCACCAGGCAATCCCTGTCTTGGAACCCCTAGGGAAGAAGAGGCATAGGCAGACCGAGGAATACATGGAGACGAGATCTGGAAGCAGAAGTAAAGATAACAGGAAAAAGCTGAAAGGAAGTAGAAAAGATTGCACAGGACAGAGCTGCTTGGTGAGGGTTGGTTGATGACCTATGCAATCCTGAGTGATAGAAGGCGAAAGAGAGAGGTTTGTCTTCCTACTTAAGGTCCAGATTAGGTACTAGTAAATATATTTTTCAGCCACAGGAAATAATGGAGGCAGGTTCAATTAATGCATTCAAGAATAGATTGGATAGACATAGTTTTTAGATCAAGGAAATGTAAAAAAAAATGATTGTATATAGACTCTGTAGAGTGTTCTGAACCAGTATAAAGAAGTTAAGTTAAGTATGACCACACACTGCACACAACTAATCCAAAACACTTACTTGCAATGTTGATCCAAGACCCATAGTTTTTTCTCTCAAAGATAGAATCGTCAAGTTCTCTCAGGAACCTCTTCAAGACATTAGCCACATCTTGCACTGTGTAATCACTCAGTGATATGGACCATGCATCTAAAATGATCAAGATAAAGGTCAGTCCAGTGGCAATAATTGCTGCCAGGGATAAAGATAATTTTTCTGCAGCGTATGTGAGGTGTGGTCGCCAGTATCTTTCCTTGCTGTTTATACCTTTCCCAACTCATACGTAAGGTATCCATTTACAGCTGGGTCGACTAGAGGAGCGATCGTACCAGGAATAAACCATACCTGGATTTTTTTCTGTCCGTCCATGATTTAGAACGCTGACATGCTGTAATCCCAGTCTTAGCAAGCCAGCTCACTGCTGAATAGGCTATACTCTCCACATGGTAATAAACGGAACATAAAAATTTGATAAGAGTAGAGTTTCCATATAAAGAATAGCTTATGTGACTTGCTTGAGAATGCCAACAAGAGCTGAATCATTTGTTCTCTTCTATTAAGAATCAACGTCCCTGCACTCCAGGCAGACCCATAAATGTTCAAGTGCCTTTGAACAAATGGCGAAGGGTGTGAATCCTGCTTGCTTCGTATTTCACTGGTGGATCACACTTCTGTTCCATCCTCTCAGGTACCCTTCCATATATGTAGCCCCTGGTGGTATATGAAGACCATGATAGTATATGTAGCCCCTGAAGATATATGCAGTAAAGATGGCACCTAAGAGGCCCCAGGTCAACTTTGCTCTTGAGTTTTAGTCCATTATGGATGCCACCAAACAACGGATTAGACTGGAATTCACACTAGTCGATGACTTACACTTGTGTCCTTGGAAATGTGTTGCTGTTTTCCATATGGATTAGTTAGTTCCGTTCATTTTGTGGTGTTTTTTCCCCTCCGATTATACTGGCATGGTCATTGGCTATATGTAATAGTATTTAGGTTATCTTGTGTTGTATTTCCATGGTCTAGCACACACGGCTGAACTTCACGAGATTGACGCCTTTCGCCCTATTTGCAGACGGTGTCGGTTTTGGTCTGGCGTGAAATGTAGAACAGGAGCAATAATGGACTAAAATACATCGCCCAGGAGAGATTTTGCCCTGCCTGGTTAGTAAGTTGCCCAAGAAACATCCCTCACACACTGAGTGATGCCACTACCACCTCTTGCGGTTACAGAAAAGACAAGACAAAAACTGATTGTATACAGATTCTGCAGAATCTTCTAAACATGTATGATGACACTAAGTTTTGTAGCCTCAGAAGATACATGTGCCCCTGAAGATATATGTAGCCCCTGAAGATATATGCAGCCCCTGAAGATATATGTAGCCCCTGAAGATATATGCAGCCCCTGAAGATATATGCAGCCCCTGAAGATATATGCAGCCCCCAAAGATATATAAGACCCATACAGATGAGGCTCCCATAGAAATATGAGGCCACCAAAGATAAATAAGGCCCGAAAGATAAATGAGATCCCGAAAGATATATGAAGCCACCAAAGATATATGAGGCCCACAAAGGTATATGAAACCCCCAAAGATATATGAGGCTACAAAGGTAAATGAAACCCCCAAAGATATATGAGGCCTCCAAAGATATAAGAAACCCCCAAAGATATATGAGGATCCAAAGGTTTATGAAACCCCTAAAGATATATGAGGCCCACAAAGATATATGAAACCCCCAAAGATATTTGAGGCCCACAAAAGTATATGAAACCCCCAAAGATATATGAGGCCCACAAAGGTATATGAAACCCCCCCAAAGATATATGAGGCTCCAAAGGTATATGAAACCCCCAAAGATATATGAGGCCCACAAAGGTATATGAAACCCCCCCAAAGATATATGAGGCTCCAAAGGTATATGAAACCCCCAAAGATATATGAGGCCCACAAAGGTATATGAAACCCCCAAAGATATAATGAGGCTCCAAAGGTATATGAACCCCCCCCCCCCCCCCCCCCAAAGATATATGAGGCCCACAAAGATATATGAAGCCCAGAAAGATATATGAGGCTCCAAAGGTATATGAAGCCCCCAAAGACATGAGGCCCACAAAGATACATGAAGCCCACAAAGATGATGTTGTTGTTTAATGCCCACAATGAGTAAGTTTGCTCTTTTGTGCGGCCTGAAAAGGACGTTAAGTTGTAGTAGCTTTTCTCACATCTCAAGCATGCTGATGAAGATATACAGCGGTCCTCCAGGTGGTTGTGCCATGCTTGGCCTCACCTGCGTGGCGCTCACTACTACATCTCGTCAGTCAGGCTGCCGTGAGAACAGCCTGTTTCCAGGGAACGCTATATTGAAGAGAGAGTGTGGTATACGTCAGTATATCGTACCTGACCCTGATGCAACGTCCTGGTCAGTATTTTGTGCCTGACGGGGCTAGCATCTCAGTTCCCCAGCTTCTGAAGATATACTTTATCAATCTCCTTATTCAGTGATCTAAACACAAATATTGATGAAAATGTGACTATCGTATTTATCTCTGTGTACAAAGTACATTAGCTTAGAAAGGGAATTCTGGACATACACAGCCATGAGAGCCACTAACCTTTTTTGAAATCCTCCAGAAGGGAATGTACCTTGCTATTCTGGCCTGCCGTGCGATAAATGCCCTTCTCTTCAAGGCCGTTCATGTGGATGTGAGTTATGCACCTTTCCACAATCACAGGCACATTTTCATTGGTGAGGGCCTGGTCATTCAAAGTTGGACCGCTACTCTGTTAGCAAGAAGAAGGAAGGTAATAATTGAACATGTATATTTAGAATCAGTGGTTCAAAATAACACATATATGAGGTGTGTTCAAATTAAACCAGACCTAACTGCACCAAGTGAACATATGCACGATGCGCCTGATGACGTTACTCCAGGTGTAAACAGCACATTCCGACCGTCATATTTGCTAAATTTCATTATCCTCTGGCTCATAGTTTCCTCGGAAGACCGCTGAAAACATGGCAGGTCTGATACGGGATCCGTCCAGAGTTGATCAGCGAGAGGTGATTCGGTTACTAACAGCTGAAGGATGTCGACCAGTTGACATTCATCGCAGAATGCAGGCAGTGTATGGTGACAAAAGTGTGTCGAATACAACAGTGATGAACTGGACAACGATGTTTAAAGGACGTGAGTTAATGAATGATTTGCCGAGACCAGGTCAGGTGCATATTGTTGCGTCATAAGATGCCATCGCCAAAATTGATGCAGTAATTCGGTTAAACCGTCACAGTTTTGTCACCATATACTGCCTGCATTCTACGATGAATGTCAACTGGTCGACATCCTTCAGCTGTTAGAAACCGAATCACAACTCGCTGATCAACTCTGGACGGATTCCCTATCACATCTGCCATGTTTTCAACGGTCTGCTAAGGAAACTATGAGTTGGAGGATTATGAAATTTTGCAAATGTGACAGTTGGTATGTGCTGTTTACATCAAAAGTGATGTCATCATGCTCATCATACATATGTTCACTTGGTGCAGTTAAGCCCGGTTTCATTTGAACATGCCTCATAATGGATGCCCATCACAAGCGAAGATGACGAGAGCAACAGACTTGTGCTGCGAGACGTTTTCTCATTTGGAGAGCAGAGAGACCAATTCTGACACTGCAGACTTTACTGCACCTAGGGCATTCATGTGAGAAGCTAGCTGTGGAGTCATTGTGCGTTCTGTTCTTTTGGGTGGCACACCCACTCCGAGCCTCTGTGATGGAGTTTCACTAGGTGGAATGGTTCTGACCAATCAACTCCCACGTGGTGACATCATTGTTGAAGCTCTTCAGAGACACTTTCAAGGAGTCTCTATAGTATTTTTTCTGTCCTTCTAATGAGTGTCTGCCTGTTCTGAGCTCACTGTATAACAGATGCTTGGAAATAAGCTCATGAGGCATGCAAACATGTCCCTTCCATCTAATTTAGGATTTTTGGAAGATAATTACAGAATGGGAGAGAACAATATTAGAAAAATAGATAAGGAAAGGGAGCTAGAGGTTATAATAGATCATACAGGTAAGGTGAGTGAGCAAGATCAGGTAGCAGTGAAAAAGGCAAATGCAATGTTAGATAAGGAAAAAAGAAATATTAAACCCAGGAGCAAGGAAGTGATAGCTAAACTGTATAAAGCTTTAGTTAGTCCTAGATTGGAGTACTGTGTACAGGTGTGGAGTCCTTATCATAGAGGGGATATAAACATGCTGGAAAGAATACAAAAAAGTAAGACTGCTGATAGTGGGATTCCAGAATTACAGTTATGAGGAAAGACTCAGAAAAAACCGGCCTACAGTGTCTAGAAAAGAGACGAATTCGAGGTGACAATATAGGTTTATAAGATAATCAGAGGAACGGATAAATTAGAGTATAACAAGTTTTTAAAAATACAACCACCCACAAGAACAAGAGGGCATAGCTACCAATTAACTAAAAAGAGGTCCAGATTAGATATTGGGAAATATTTATTTAGTCAGAGAGTGGTGAATGCTTGGAATGCATTGCCACAGGAGGTAGTGGAAGCAGAGACAGTTAATGCGTTTAAAAAATAAATTGGATGCGCATAGCTGTACGGTAATGTTTGATTCAATGTACGCTTTCCCCGCAGCAGGGCTGAATGAGTCCCTCAGTTTTTCTAGTGTTGATTGTGAGACCAAAGTTACTGCATACCATCATAAACTCCATCATGGTGGATTGCATATCTTGCTCTGATATTGTGTTAATCCTTTGAACTCATTACACCAATGCACCGGTGTGTGTATAAATATCACACTCCCGGAACCACCCATGAATTAGTATGACGACTTGACCATTATTCTAAGGTGTAATTCGGGATGTACTACTTACATTTTGGCCATACTATCGTGGCATTTACACAGTACACACATTTTCAGAAATAGATATCCGACATAATGTATCAAGTAAATGTGATACAGGATAATCTTAAATAAATATATTCCACAATTTCCTGACAGGAGGAACATTGGAGATGATCAGGTCAGTCAATTGTAGATAGAATAATGAAATTAGAGAACAAAGTTTTGGCATAGTAAATAGCTTTCCTCTGATGTGTACCTTGTGTGTATTTTCCCAGGTGCACAGGGGAATGCGATTTTACTGACCAGGTTGTCAAGGTTCAAAGGCTTTAAAGGCCCAGTCATCAGTGAACTTGAGATCCAAGATCATGGTCTCACTCACCTTGGTGTAAAACTTCAGGTGTCTCGTATTGAACAGACGACCTTGCGTCCTCTACCTGATATGCATGCAAGTATATAACAATAACAAAGAGCAAGCGGTCAGCGAACCAGAGCTGCAAAGACCTACACCTCCATGTAGTGATCTTGAATAACAGGCTGCAACAGAGCAGATTGGCTAAAGAGAAAGGACTGAAGAAGGAAAATAACTACTGAAATCGGATGTGTCAGACAGAAAGTTGCAAATATCGCAGTCAAGCTGTAAACTACGACACCACGCATTTCGTTCTCCGGACATCTTGCTATTTTGAAAGCCCTTATCAAGGTTTTTTTAGTGGGAGTTTGAGGACGAACGATGAAGAAGAAGAAGAAGATTTACAAAAAGCTGGGGAACTGAGATGTTAGTCCAGTCAGGCACAAAATTCTAACCAAGATGTCGCCTCAGGATCAATACACTGACCAAGATGTCGCCTCAGGATCAATACACTGACCAAGATGTCGCCTGGGATCAATACAGTGACCAAGATGTCGCCTCAGGATCAATACACTGACCAAGATGTCGCCTGGGATCAATACAGTGACCAAGATGTCGCCTGGGATCAATACAGTGACCAAGATGTCGCCTCAGGATCAATACAGTGACCAAGATGTCGCCTCAGGATCAATACACTGACCAAGATGTCGCCTGGGATCAATACACTGACCAAGATGTCGCCTGGGATCAATACAGTGACCAAGATGTCGCCTCAGGATCAATACACTGACCAAGATGTCGCCTGGGATCAATACAGTGACCAAGATGTCGCCTCAGGATCAATACACTGACCAAGATGTCGCCTGGGATCAATACAGTGACCAAGATGTCGCCTCAGGATCAATACACTGACCAAGATGTCGCCTGGGATCAATACACTGACCAAGATGTCGCCTCAGGATCAATACACTGACCAAGATGTCGCCTCAGGATCAATACACTGACCAAGATGTCGCCTCAGGATCAATACAGTGACCAAGATGTCGCCTGGGATCAATACACTGACCAAGATGTCGCCTCAGGATCAATACAGTGACCAAGATGTCGCCTGGGATCAATACACTGACCAAGATGTCGCCTCAGGATCAATACAGTGACCAAGATGTCGCCTGGGATCAATACAGTGACCAAGATGTTGCCTCAGGATCAATACACTGACTAAGACCACAATCTCTCTGTCATGTAGCGTTCCCTAGAAACAGGCTGTTTTCAGGCAGCCTGGCTGACATGATGTGGATCGATGTGATCCCTGTAGTAATGAACACCATGCAGATGAAGCCAAGCATAGCACAACCGCCTGGAGGATTGCAGTCCACCTTCATCAGCATGCTCAAGATGCGAGGAAAGCTACTGTAACCTGCCACTTAACGTGCTTTTCAGTGCACAAAAGAGTAAACTTACTCAATGTGGGCATTAAACAACAACAAAAAGCTGGACATATTGAATATTTTTTTTCTTGTGTTTTCATCATTCATGTCCGCACCGTTAGTTGAGTTTCTGTTATGAACTTGACCTTTGTCTGGGGTTATTCTTTAGATCCGTAATGTTTTTTGAGTTTAGTATTGAATTGTTGGGCCAGTGCATTTATTTAACTGGTCAAATAGGGGACAGTCCTGTAACACTGGCTCAGTAGTTTGTTCGTTTAGTCCACATGTAAACAGTGGTGAATCAGATAGTTGAAACTACTTCATGTATTTTTAAAATTTGTAGTACCTAAACAGAACATAACAAAACAGGTTCATATAAATTGAAGAGATTCAATGTTTGGAATAAATTGGAGAGATTCAATGTTAGGAATAAATTGGAGAGATTAAATGCTAGTAATAAATGAGATAGATTCCATGTTAGGAATAAATTGGAGAGATTCAATGTTAGGAATAAATTGGAGAGATTAAATGCTAGTAATAGGAAACGCACCTCAACAATAACCATAAATTCTCAATCAGAGGATACCAGACCTTCCGTCTAGATAGAGAAGGCCACAAAGGAGGGGTCCTGATACTGACCAGAAACTGCATACCGAGTAGCGCGGTATCTGTCAATCACACCGGACAAGCAGAAATTGTAGGAGTTGACATAATGGCTCAAGAGACGAAGCTCCGCATTTTCAATCTGTACGGACCACCAAATAGAGACCTATCGCTCTCGAGTATGGAGGTCAGAGACTCCAACTGCATAGTAGTTGGAGATTTCAACAGCCACTCGGAGAGATGGGGATACTCTGACACAGACAGCAGAGGTGACGAAGTGGAAGATTGGGAGATAGATGCAAATCTCTCCCTAATCAATAGGCCGGAGGATAGCCCTAGCTTCTATTCAAGAACATGGCATACCACCTCGACTCCAGATTTGGCCTTCTCCACACAGGACATACACCATAAAATAGACCGCCAGGTGCTAAACCAACTGGCAGGTAGCGACCACAGGCCGATCAAGCTAACCATTGACATGGAAGTAGGCCCACAGGAAACAAAACCGCTCCCACGTTGGAATTACAAACGAGCCGACTGGGACAGATTTGCAATCCTGACAGATGGGCTGTGTGAAACCATCAACACACGAAACACCAAAATGAAGCCCATGGTAGAGAGCCTAAGCAAGGCAATAATGCAAGCCGCCACTGAAACCATCCCAAGAGGAGCTAGGAAAAACTATAAGCCCTACTGGAATGATGAGTTGCAGAAAGTGGAAGATGCAGTAACAAATGCTAGGAACATGGCAGAGCGAGAAAAATCCATGGAGGCAAACATCGCCCTCAAAGCCGCCGCGGCGAAGTACAAACACACTCTCAAGCAAACAGCAAGAGAAAGCTGGAAAAATAAAACGGAAAGTCTAAACCTGGACAAAGACGGGAACAAGCTATGGAAGCTAGTCAGAGCCATGAACGACGAAACCCCGTCAAATAAACAAATTACTATCAAGCAGGGCGAGAACTTGATCACAGGTAAGAAAGCCGCAAACGCCTTTGTCGATCACTATGCCAGAGCAAACCACATCGAGGTCCCTGCAGATAAGCATACAGACATTAGCGAAGAGCTAAAGGGACACGAAAACATGAATACGGCTCCTGAAGAGCACATGATGGCCAAACTAACAATGCGCGAAATGGAAGAGGCTATGAGAACACTAAAGAAAAGGAAATCTCCCGGAAAAGACGGGATAACAAACGAAATGCTGATGGGGCTGGGCCAAACAGCGAAGAAGAAACTGCTATCGGTCCTGAACCAAAGCTGGAAAAGGGGAATTGTACCACAGGCATGGAAAGATGCAATACTGGTACCAGTACCAAAAACAGGAAAGGACAAAACAGATCCAAATGGATACAGGCCCATAAGCCTACTGAGCTGTGTCGGCAAGCTGATGGAATGGATGATAAACACCAGACTGATGTGGCATCTGGAAGAAAAACGAATACTAATTCCACAGCAAGCCGGCTTTAGACAGCACAGATCCACTGAGGACCAGGTCATCCTCATAGCCCAGGAGATAGAAGATGCCTACCAGGCACAGAAACACACAGTAGCTGTTTGGGTTGATCTGGAAAAGGCATTTGACAAAGTCTGGAAAGATGGACTTAGAGTCAAGCTAAGAAGAAGTGATGTCTGTGGGAAGATGTACAAGTGGATCAACCACTACCTCAAACAAAGAACGGCCAGAGTCCAAGTACAAGGGCAGATGAGCAAAAAGGTGACACTCGAGCAGGGAGTACCCCAAGGGGGAGTATTGTCACCCACACTCTTCCTGGTATATATAAACGATATCACAGAGAATATACCAAGAAGAGTCCATAGCTCAATGTTTGCAGACGATCTGGCTATGTGGACCTCTGAAAAGAATCTCACCATAGCAAGAAATCGGATGCAGACGGCCCTAACATCGCTGGAAGAGTGGGCGAACTCATGGCTGGTCAAAATAAACAAGGAGAAAACCACATGCACAATATTCTCGCTTTCATTAAAACCCCAAAGTACCAAATTAAGTCTAAATGGCAAAATCCTGCAGCCAAACGACAACCCAACCTATCTGGGAGTCACATTTGATCGGCGCATGACATGGAAAAGTCAGATTGAGAGAAACCGAATGAAAGCCAGAGAAAGAATGGCAATCATGAGGAAACTTGCTGGCACAAGCTGGGGAGCAGACGAAGGCATACTAAAGAAACTGTATACTGGAAGAGTGAGACCAGTTCTCGAGTATGGCATTGCGGCATGGACAACAGCAGCGAAGGCGAACTTCGATAAAGTTAACAAACTTCAAAACCAAGCCATGAGAATTATAACAGGTGGCATGAAGTCAACGCCAATTGTAGAACTTGAAAAGATTACAAAACTGCAATCCATGACCGATAGAAGAGACTGCAGAGCCCAGCTGCAGTCAGAGAAACTCCGAAGACTGACCGACCATCCAATGCACCAGAGACTAAACAATTTGGGAAATGGGAAACTAAAGCGGAGAAACTTTGCAGAAATAGCCAAAGCAAAGATGCACGAAGATCCCATAAACGCACTAACAACACCAAAACCCATCACTACTGTACGAAAACCTACCTGGAGGCAGGATATATTCCCAGAGGTGGTAGAAAATATACCAGGTATTGCAAACAAAAACTGCCAGACTGAAAAAGAAAGGAGAGATACTACCCAAAGCTTCATAACGAAAAGCTACCCAAGCATGGACTGGACCCATGCATACACCGACGGTTCTGTAACAAACACTACACAGAACGGAGGGGCAGGAGCATTCCTGAACCTACCAAATGGCAGAAAAATAACACTGTCATTCGCTACTGGTAAGTACACAAGCAATTTCAGAGCGGAGGCAGAGGCACTGAGGGCGGCAGTGGAAGAAATGGTGACATACAGTGAAAATGAGAGCCATATAGTCCTGCTGACAGATGCTCTCGCCGTAGTCACAGCGCTAAAAAGCCAGAAAAACACTGAGCTTAATGACTTAAGAGCAGCACTCTGCAAACTGTGCCAGCAGTCCGCACCAAAAAGGGTAGTGGTACAGTGGGTTCCGTCACACTGCAACATCCAAGGCAACGAGGAGGCAGACAGACTGGCAAAAGAAGGTGCAAGACTACCACAAACAGATACCAGTATGACGTACGAAGAGTCAAAACGGCTTATCAAAGCCAGATACATGACCAAATGGGAAACCGAACATAGTGGTTACACCAAAAACGATGCCTATTACCAGTTGAACCGAAGAGAGCAGGTCGTTGTCTTCAGACTTCGCACTGGCCACAATAGACTGAGGTACCACCTATTCAACAAATTGAAGATAGGGTGTACCGACGAATGCCCGTGCGGTACTGGTAAAATGACCGCTGAACATCTGCTGCAGAACTGCCCGACATACGAGGATCAGAGAGAGCAGATGTGGCCATTACCAGTGGAACTGCAAGACAAGCTCTATGGCAGTGGCGAGAGCCTCAGGATGACCGCCGCTTTTTTTGAAAAAATAATGGTTACTGTCTGACTGCATACGCAGAAGAAGAAGAAGAAGAAGAAATGCTAGTAATAAATGAGATAGATTCCATGTTAGGAATAAATTGGAGAGATTCAATGTTAGGAATAAATTGGAGAGATTAAATGCTAGTAATAAATGAGATAGATTCCATGTTAGGAATAAATTGGAGAGATTAAATGCTAGTAATAAATGAGATAGATTCCATGTTAGGAATAAATTGGAGAGATTAAATGCTAGTAATAAATGAGATAGATTCCATGTTAGGAATAAATTGGAGAGATTAAATGCTAGTAATAAATGAGATAGATTCCATGTTAGGAATAAATTGGAGAGATTCAATGTTAGGAATAAATTGGAGAGATTAAATGCTAGTAATAAATGAGATAGATTCCATGTTAGGAATAAATTGGAGAGATTCAATGTTAGGAATAAATTGGAGAGATTAAATGCTAGTAATAAATGAGATAGATTCCATGTTAGGAATAAATTGGAGAGATTAAATGCTAGTAATAAATGAGATAGATTCCATGTTAGGAATAAATTGGAGAGATTAAATGCTAGTAATAAATGAGATAGATTCCATGTTAGGAATAAATTGGAGAGATTCAATGTTAGGAATAAATGAGATAGATTCCATGTTAGGAATAAATTGTAGAGATTCAATGTTAGGACATTGTGTCTTAGGTTACAGGTAGGCTGCGACATCTGTGTCTTATGGTCCGACACATCTGATTACAGCACAGCATTTTTGGGTCCTAGATTTTCTTCCCTATTCGATCCCTATTCTCTTAGCCAGACTCACTAGTGCAGCCTGTTTCCAGGGCCGCCTCTTGGAGACGGAATAGGGTCTTGGTCAGCTCTGGTTTGCTGAGCCTGATGCAAGCGGTTTGCTATGAGTCCTAATGCTCTCTACGGAAAAAAAAACCTGCCACATTACTTAGTCTTAGTCAACCTATAATTCGACAGGGGTCGATGCCTCCGTGCAGGTCCCAGCTCTGGCGTGAGCTGGATGCAGCCGGGATAATGATTTCCTACTTAACTGGCTAGCCTCGATCAGCTTATTACTCCGCTGTGTTGGGACAAATGCCGCAGAGGGTGGTTGACCGATGTGCGAGTCCATCTTAATAGACTCAAGCACTAAATCAATGTAGACCAGCAACCTGTTAGGCGCCAACTATGCTGCTCTTACCAAACCACCTAACCATGGCCGGTGTTATACCATGTCACACAGTTAGTTGCCTCTTACGACATGCTCTCTGTGGAGCAGTGGTGCTATTCTTGCCTGTGTCATACACAAAAACCCCTGCAGACCAATTGGCAAACATTCCTGTCAAATTACTGTCAATGTAAGCCCAACACTCAACACTTACCACACTTGCCTCCAGGAAAACTGCAAACATCTTTTCCGTGTCCCTGAGCAAAGAGGCTTGTAAATAGACAGATCTGTAATGGACAGATACTTTGCTTTAGTAATACTTAACGTCTTTATACTAGTTTAGAAGACTCTATAGAGTCTCTATACAACCAGTTTCTTGGAGGGTGGTTTTTACAGATGTGCGAGTCCATCTTAATAGACTCAAACACTAGAACTAAGTAGACCCGCAAACAAGTTAGGCGCCATCTATAGCTGCTCTTAACACACCACCTATGGAAAGATAAAAATAACTTGGGCAGATTTTTAATTTGAATTTTGTGCGGACAGCGACTATTAAGCCTACTCTTTTCAATTCCCAACTGCCAAGGAATTTTTAACGTGGTCAGTGTTGAGCACAGAAGTCCGATCTCCATACCCAGAGATCTGAGGGAATTTTTACCAGAAGATCCCAGTGAAAAAATACGCTACCTCTGACACCCGATGCGGACACCTTACCTCGAGACCACTGAGTCCCCTATAATGATAATCATTTCTCTTGCATTTCTTTTGCTCCAGTAGGAGTATGAGGCCACAAAGGTAGTTGGTGTTCTTGTAGGATACATGCATCAATACATTCATGTGCTGTGGTAGTTCATGTAGCAGTTCATTTTACATGATGAGGTTCCCAGTCTCATGCAGAACCCTCCTCGCATGCCTTTTACAACACGCACAAACAAATACTTTTAAAAAAACTTCAAAGAGGAATGGCTGAACCGCCGAATGGAAGGGTTTACTAGGTGTGCCATGTATAAAGAAATGACATACACAAACAACTACAAACATGCACAAAGAAGTTAAAAAGCTGGCTGAGATGATTGATAAGATACAAACAACACACAACATTAAAGTGCCTATCAGTGGATTCCAGGACATATAGACATTCCAGGATATACGAGGTGTGTTCAAAAAGTCTGACCTTTGGACCGGAAAAATACAAAATACTGGAGGTTTCAAACCCTAATCCCTTTCAAAGTACTCTCATTGAGCCTCCACACACTTCTCCCTGCGGTCTCGCCATTGTTAGAAGCATTTCAGGAAGGCCTATTTAGGAATGGGGTACAGCTGGGTCGTGCATGCCGCATAATGTCTTCTCATGACTCAAATCGGGTCTCTTTCAGCTGAATTTTCAGCTTGGGGAACAGCCAAAAATCGCAAGGAGCCATGTCAGGAAAATAGGCGAACCAGAGGAATGTTGTGTTTAGCCAAGAAAGATGCGAAGAACAATGGGAACTTGGAAGCTCTGCCTATTCTTGACATACTTTTTAACACTCCTCATATAGTCCAATCAGGCAAACACAACACAGAACGGAGGGGCAGGGGTATTCCTGAGCCTACCAAATGGTAGAAAAACAACACTATCAGTGGCAACTGGAAAATACTCAAGCAATTTCAGAGCGGAGGCAGAGGCACTGAGGGCTGCAGTAGAAGAAATGGTGACATGCAAAAGAAATGAAAGCCATATAGTCCTGCTTACAGATGCCCTGGCCGTAGTCACAGCACTAAAAAGCCAGAAAAATACTGAACTTAATGATTTAAGAGCAGTACTCTGTCAACTATGCCAGCAGTCCGCACCAAAAAGAGGAGACAGACAGACTGGCAAAAGAAGGTGCAAGACTACCACAACCAGATGCTAGTGTGACATACGAAGAGTCAAAAAGGCTTATTAGAGCTAGATACATGACAAAATGAGAAACAGAACATACTGGCTACACAAAAAACGATGCCTATTACCAGTTGAACAGAAGAGAGCAGGTCGTGGTCTTCAGACTTCGCACAGGCCACTATAGACTGAGGTACCACCTATTCAATAAATTGAAGATAGGTGGCACTGACGAATGCATGTGCGGTACTGGGAAAATGACTGCTGAACATCTGCTGCAAAACTGCCCGACATACGAGAATCAGAGAAAGCAGATGTGGCCATCACCAGTGGCAACACTAGACAAGCTCTATGGCAGTGTCAACAGCCTCAGGATGACCGCTGCTTTTTTCGAAAAAATAAAGGTTGACGTCTGACAGCGTACGAAGAAAAAGAAGAAGATATCAGGCAATGAGAAAGCAGAAAGACTAGTAAAACAACTCTAAGTAGGAATGACTGAACTGATGGACAGAAGGGGAATAACTGAACTGATGGACAGAAGGGGAATGGCTGAACTGATGGACAGAAGGGGAATGGTTGAGCCGATGGACAGAAGGGGAATGGCTGAACTGATGGACAGAAGGGGAATGGTTGAGCCGATGGACAGATGGGGAATGGTTGAGCCGATGGACAGAAGGGGAATGGCTGAACTGATGGACAGAAGGGGAATGGTTGAGCCGATGGACAGATGGGGAATGGTTGAGCCGATGGACAGAAGGGGAATGGCTGAATTGATGGACAGAAGGGGAATGGCTGAACTGATGGACAAAAGGGGAATGGTTGAGCCGATGGACAGAAGGGGAATGGTTGAACTGATGGACAAAAGGGGAATGGTTGAGCCGATGGACAGAAGGGGAATGGTTGAGCCGATGGACAGAAGGGGAATGGTTGAACTGATGGACAGAAAGGGAATGGTTGAGAAATAATCCACACAAACAAAAACTACAGCTTCAACGAACTGCAATGCAGGGAACAGAGCATAATCTTCCAACTTAGGAAAGAACACATCAGACTTAGACCCTGCACATGAACCTAACTGCCGCAATTGCACCCATGCATATTTTTGTCTTCTTTCTTTTGCGTTTTGCTTTATTTCTCTATTTCCCAAGCTGGCGTGTGTTACACTATGTTTTTATTTTGCGCCTGTCGGCCTTGTGCAACCGACTTCAGCTTGCATTTTATGTAAGGGTCTGCGTCCTCCTGCATTTTCTAAGGATTTGCTTCCTTGTGGTAACAGCCAGTGTTGTGATTTGGGTTGTGAGCCATGTAACTTAACCACTAGCCGTCTCCGGAAGCAGTAATATCACACAAACATTGTTGAGCTGGACATGTAGTGTGCATGCGTGAGATAGTTACTCAACTCATAAATATTTGGGATCTATTAATGGTGAAGAGGGAACAAAAGCAGAACTAAGAACTAATTGCATAATAACAATCCTCACATTACCGAGTGGTCCACCGGGGTCTTTGTGTATGACATGGACAAGAATAGCACCACTGGCCCACAGAGAGCATGTCGTAAGAGGCGACAAACTGTGTAACATGGCATAACACCGGCCATGGTTAAGTGGTTTGTTAAGAGCAGCATAGATGGCGCCTAAGTCTACCTTGCTCTAGTGTTTGAGTCTAATAAGATGGACTCGCACATTGGTTAACCTCCCTCCTTGGCCCTTCTCCCAACGCAGCAGAGTAATAAGCTGTTCGAGCCTAGTCCGCTAAGCAGAAAATCCTTCTCCCAACTGCATCCAGCTAATGCCAGAGCTGGACTCTGCACAGAAGTATCTACCCCTGAAGTACGGGTTGACTAAGACATCCCTGAGACCATTACGGAAAAATAGTTAATGAACTAGTGAGATTCGAATGCCTCTATTACCTCTTATATTATTAGAAAAACAAGACAAAATGAGATGAGATTTTGAAAAAAGCTAACAACCTCATAATGCAAAATGGATTGCTACAGAAACCAACACTGCCAGAGTGCACCTTTCTGGTCCAATACTAAGATTCCCATAAAGAGGCCAGATGCAGTCGTCTTTGTATGCTTTATATGAAATGAAAAGGAGACAAGAAATAAACTAACAATGAGGGAACCAAACAAAAAGTCTGTGGTAGTTTCTTCAAAACTGTGTGATACACGGTAAGGTTACCAGCATCATGCACAACTTTCTTTAGATGCCTGTTATGACAAGCATATTACAATTCTATTTTTATTGCACGGTACAATTCCAAATTTATATTTCTACAGTACGTGGATTTGTGGGTGAACATGGAAGGTAGATGGAGGTCAGGATCGGCAAATTGTGTGACTTACTTGCCAGATGAGCTGATGACAAAACACGGGCTACGTTGTTGGTAGCCGCTGCTTGAGTCTTGCATTTCTGTATAGAGATTACAAATAGAAATAAAAATAATAGACGTGAAAGATGGAATGTAACAATAGAGGAAAATATCATAAGTGGAATTTTGTTGTTGCCGTTAGCTATTGCCTTATTTCTCTATTTCCCAAGGCGGTGTGCGTTGCACTATGTTTTTATTTTGCGTCTGTCGGCTCAGTGCATCTGACTGTGGTATGCATTTAATGTAAGGGTCTGCTTCCTCTTGCTTTTTCTAAGGGTTTGCTTCCCTGGGTAACGTCTGTTGCTGTGATGGGGAGCAAACCCAGCACCTTCGGTTTGTGAACCGTGTAAAAAAAGTGAAATATAACAATTGTAGAAGATATTTCAAATAGAATATAACAATGGTAGGAGATATCACAAATGGAATATAACAATGGTAAAAGATTAAAAGTAAAATATAACAATGGTAAAAGAATTCACAAATGGAATATAACAATGGTAAAAGATATCACAAGTGGAATATAACAGTGTTTGCCGTTGCTCGAAGTTATTCTTGCTGAGTTGAGAGTTAACTTTTTATATTTCTTTGGTAGCTGGTTACAGTGGCTCTTCTTACATCCCAAGTGTACCTGAGAAGGTGGACCAGGATCCTACTGTAGTGCAATGTGAGGCTTTTCAGCAAGTTCACCACTATAGGGATTGCAGAGATTATCCCCACCTCGTTGGCTAAACTGCTGTGGCACAGCCTTGTTTCCAGAAGCATGTGTGTTAGCCTGATTACTCTTCACTCCCATCAATCAATCGGCAAAGCACGTTATGTGCATAGACCATTGACAACATCTCACCAGCACTAATGGTCTTTAGCTGCTTTTTCTTTCTCTCTCCAGGTGTAATAATTTAATCTTAGTTCCTTCTCACATTTGGTCCTTGGCTACTCTTTCTGCCTCTCTCCAGGTGTAATAATTTAATCTTAGTTCCTTCTCACATTTGGTCCTTGGCTCTTTTTCTGCCTCTCTCTGTAATAATTTAATCTTAGTTCCTTCTCACATTTGGTCCTTGGCTACTCTTTCTGCCTCTCTCCAGGTGTAATAATTTAATCTTAGTTCCTTCTCACATTTGGTCCTTGGCTCTTTTTCTGCCTCTCTCTGTAATAATTTAATCTTAGTTCCTTCTCACATTTGGTCCTTGGCTACTTTTTCTGCCTCTCTCTGTAATAATTTAATCTTAGTTCCTTCTCACATTTGGTCCTTGGCTACTTTTTCTGCCTCTCTCTGTAATAATTTAATCTTAGTTCCTTCTCACATTTGGTCCTTGGCTACTTTTTCTGCCTCTCTCTGTAATAATTTAATCTTAGTTCCTTCTCACATTTGGTCCTTGGCTACTTTTTCTGCCCCTCTCCAATTGCAATAATTTAAACCGTAGTTCCTTCTTACACTCGGTCCTTAGCTGCTTTGTCTGCCTCTCTCCAGGTGTAATAATTTAATCTTAGTTCCTTCTCACATCATCTTCTCCATGTATTTTTTGGTCAACCTCTCTCTTCCCTTAAGGATTTCATGTAAGAGCCTGTCTGGCGATGTTGAACGGTGTCTTCGGCAGTGTATGTCCTATCCAGCCCTATTTTAGTTCTTTGCTTAATTGTTTTCAGTGGTTGTTGTTGGCTCCTTCCCCATGTCTTCATTTCTCATCATGTCCTGCCACTTTATGTCCATTACCCTTCACAGACATCTTCACTCTGATCCATATTTGCTAATAAAGACAGAACACTAATGGGTCTGCTCCCTTCTCTGCATTCCTTGCTGAAGGTTATGATGACGCTGTGCTCAAAAGTTATTTTATGTTAGATGAGTTAAAGTGCTTTTTACCCTATATGACATAACAATTCTTTTATTCTAGATTTGTTAAAAACAGAACAGAGCATAAAACATAAGTAACGATTGACAAGAATGCTGGGATTGTATAACAGATGACATCACTTACTCATGCTGGTGGTCTTTCTGAGGTCAATGTAATCAAACTTCAGATCCCTGTTCATGTAGTTAATTCCTCTCCAACTAAACACAATAAAGGTCTGACGCCACTCCTGGTCTCCGGACAAACCGGAAAAAAATCAAAATTTAAATTTGTTAAATGTCACAAAATATTTTTCTTTAGGAATCATGAACGTTAGTAAATAATTTTCATGAATTCTTAAATCTTCATTTCTGGATATTAGTTATCTTTCTTTTCTTTATCTTTGTTTTTTCAAAATGGTAAAATAACTAAGGTAAAATAACTTTTAACCTATTTAGGCTAAAATAACTTGACTCACCTAGGATAAAATAATTGTTAACTCATCTTTGGTAAAATTACTTTTAACCCATCTAGGATAAAACAACTTTTATCTAGGATAAAAGGACTTTAAACTTGAGATAAAAGAACTTTTAACACATGTGATGTAAAGTAACATATAACTCGTATGAGATAAAATAATTTTTAACAAATCTAGAATAAAAGAATTGTTATGTCATATAGGGTAAAAAGCACTTTAACTCATCTAACATAAAATTACTTTTGAGCACAGCGTCATCATAACCTTCAGCAAGGAATGCAGAGAATGGAGCAGCGGGAGAGCAGAGCATGAGGTGATAACTGAGAACACGCAGGAGAGTGATGCCGTCATATACACTAACGGATCAGTACTGAGCAGTGGGACATCAAGCTGGGGCTTCTCGGCTAGAGTGAGAGAACAGGTCGTTGCTGAGCGCAGTAATGCATACATGTCAACAACCTCCAGTTTGAGAATGGAAACAGAAGCAGTGACCTCAGCACTGAAATGGATATCTGAGACTTCTATAACAAGGGCAGTCATCGTGACAGACACGCAAGCCATACTTCAGAAAGTACAGAAGGGATGGCTTAGGTATGAGTGGATAACAGCTGTTTAGGTCTCAAACCTCCAGGGGTTGACATGGATCTACTGTCCTTCTCTTCCTGGGATTCAAAGAGCTGACATCATGGCTGCACAAGCTCCTATCATGGGCACATTAATGATGGATAGAAGTGACATTTTGAAATCAATCAATGACCGCCTGTTAGATGAGGACACTGCAATAGATGAAGCAGCAATCCACGGGCTTCAAAGTTTTGATATTAAACGAGGTTTGAGTGGAGTATGGCGCATAAGAGGATGGCGCATAAGAGGATGGAGCAGGAGTGTATACAACCAGTGAGCTACAGGGACCATCAGCATCCATACCCTACGCCATTTGCTGAAAGAGACTGAGCACCTATGGGTATGCCTGGAGTGCAGTGACGTCGATTCTTAGAAACAGAAAATAACTTTTAACCCATCTAGAATAAAAGAACTTTTCTATCTAGGATTAAAGAACTTTTAACTCATGAGATTAAAATAATTTCTAACTCATGTGAGATAAAAGAACTTTTAACACATGTGAGATGGGGAGAAAGACTAACATCTGGTCAGGCAAAATATACTGATCAGACATCCTAGCCAGGGCCAGGCAAAACATACTGGCCAAGACCCTCACCTCGGCCACCTAGTAGCCCTCCCTGGAAACAGGCTGTTTTCATGGCAGCCTGGCTAACAAGCTGAGGGATGACATGATCCCCATAGTAGTGAGCGACACGCAGATGAAGCCAACCATAGCACAACCGCCCGGAGGACCCCAATCCACCTTCATCAGCACGTGAGGAAAGCTACTGCAACCCACCACTTTAAGTTCTTTTCAAGGTACACAAAAGAGTAAACCTATTCATTGTGGGCATTTGAAACAACATGATGAAAATTTATGGTGCTATTCTTTCCTCCAGAGTAATTCACACAGGAGAAATGATGCATGTCTTCTTCTAGATCTTGATGACCTGTTCCTTAGTGTAGCTGTGGGTCCCAACTTTGTCTCCAGCGGACCATGTCTTGGGTCACAGCAACTTTGTCTCCAGCAGACCATGTCTTGGGTCACAGAAGTCTAGAGCGTGGTAATCACTCCTCCAGAGGCGTAGATAATATGTTCTTTATGTTGTAAAAAATATAGTCACCATACAATAAGCAGAATTACATACTCACATCAACAAGTGACTCCTTTATGTATGCAAAACCTGCTAGCTTGATTCCAATCACTCCAACGTGATCCATCACAGCAATGGGGGCCATGAGCTAAGATAATGTTGAATAAGGCATCCAAATTATGGAAAGTAATTTCCAAGTCATATTTATTGTTTTTTTAATTAATATATATATATACTTATTATTATTAGTTGCCCACCACAAGCGATGATGTACCTAGGGGTTATAATAGATCAAACAGGTAAGGTGAGTTCAGGTAGCAATGAAAAAGGCAAATGCAATGTTAGGTATGATAAAAAGAAATATTAAACATAGGAGCAAGAAAGTGATAGTCAAATTGAATAAAGCATTAGTTAGACCTAGATTGGAGTACTGTGTACAGGTGTGGAGTCCTTTTATCATAGATAGGATATAAAAATGCTGGAAAGAATACAGAAAAGAGTGACAAAGCTGAAAGTGGGATTCCAAAATAAGTTATGAGGAAAGACTCAGAAAAACCGCCCTTCAGTGTCTAGAAGAGATCTAGAATTTGTGGTGACTTATATAGGTTTATAAGATGATCAGAGGAATGGATAAATTAGAAAATAACAAGTTTTTCAAAATACAATCACCTAGAAGAACAAGAGGGCATAGCTATAAATTAACTAAAGAGAGGTCCAGATAAGATATTAGGAAATATTTTTTAGGCAGAGAGTGGTGAATGCTTGGAATGCATTGCCACAGGAGTATAGAGCTATCATCAGATGGCTTTGTCTTGATGATGAAACTTGCACTGTATGTGGATTATAGTGAGGGAAAAACTATGCTGGTCATCAACCTCACTCTCTGGTCCTGAGCTACCTTGGACCAGTGGTAAGGCATAAGACAAGATGACTGGAGGTAACTCAAGATGCAGGCACTCTGGTCTCACCACCTATGATAACAGCGGTCACTTGAAAAACTTGCGAAATTCAATGGTCCATGGTTTCTGTTCATAGCTTTAAGAGGTCAGAAGACTCTGCAGAGTTGGTAGACAACCAGTTTGTCATTCCAGTTGTGTAGTGACTAGCAGGTGATTAGAATATTCATGCTCCCCGAAGTCTCCTCCATGCAGTCATGCTTACACTGGAGGTGTCTGGGCAGATGGATTTTCAGTTGTCATTGGCCACCTTTTTACTGACATGATGGCCAGTGCTAGTTTTAACTAGCTCCGTCCAGATGCAGCACCACTCCCTCTGCCTCCATCCTCTGTATATATATACTTACATGCTTACTTGGTCACTCCTCTTCTACCCTGGGGTGTAGAGGTTTGCCAGAGAGAGTGCCAGACTATACTATTCTGTCTTCCTTTTGGTATGGTTCCAGACTAGTCCTCAGTTTCTTAGGTTGCCATTAGAGTAGACTTTCAATCTGGATCCTTGGCTCACTGATAGACATAGTATTTTTTTTTATTTTTTGTTTTCCCCTTTCTTTCTTTCTTTCTTTTTTTTTTTTTGTAACCGGCCTCTGACCAGTGGTGAGTTATGTGACGATTTCTCAAATCAGGTCAGGTCATCCCGTAACCGGTGAGGTCGTTGGGGCACACATGAAGACATCCTCACAACACCATGCCACCCTTCTCTGTCAGCGGCCGCTGCCTGTAACTCTACTGGTCGGAGATTGGTCCATTCTTTTATGTTGTCTTCCCATCTCTTTTTGGGACGGCCTCTTCGTCGTCTGCCATGCACCTTTCCGTGGAGGATTGTATTTGCAAGACCATTTTATCTCAATATGTGACCGTACCAAACGAGTTTCCTTCTTTTGACAGTTGCCAAGAGGTCTTCAAAAGGCTCTATTGCTGTTGTAATTCTATCTCATATTTCCTCATTTGTAACTTGATCTTTACATACTCATATCCTCCATTTGTGTATTCTTCCTTTTTTCTATGTTTCACTAGTTCATTATTGTTGTTGTTCGTTGTTCATGATGAAGGCCTATTGGTATAACATAGGTTTTGTTTGTGTTTTCGTCTCATTGCAGTATATGACCATACCTATTTTTTTGTTTTTTTTACACTTCCTTCTGTAGACATGGCCAAACCACTTGTTAAGATTTATTCACCTGAGTCTGCAAGAGTTCTAATTGCAGACCTTGTCTCCTCTTATTACTTAGATTTGAAGGTGGCTTTGCTGGGTTGTGGTTTTTTGCCCATGATTCCCATCTGTAAGTTAAGACTGGTATTTCTCTTGTACGATAAACTTGTATATACAGTAGCAAACAATAAATACAGGGAAATGAGCCAAGCAAAGAATCTGCAACAAAAATATCAATAATTTCACCTTAGCAATTGTGCGAATCCATTCCTCACAATCTTCTTTGCTTTCTGAGGAGAATGAGAAAATCCTGTTGTCTTTCACCCCAGTACTCAGCTCAAAAGAGAAACAGACCCTGCAAAGGCAATTGGATATTATGCTAAACAATTCTTTATTACTTAATTTAACGTAATGTCTTTATACTGGTTTAGAAGAATAGAATCTATATACAACCATTTTTTTTTTTTAACCTTTAGCACAGGCCACGCCGTCCCCCATTGAAGGGGTTTAAAAAATTATCTGTACTATATTTCTGAAGAAAGTTTGACCTAATTAATTAACTTAGATTCTCGCTATGGTAGTCGACTTTTAAAATTTGCAACTTTTCTCTTTGTTTGTCAACAAATATGATTTTCTTGTGTGTAGAGACACAATTGAATAACGAACATGTGGGTGTTATTGTTTTTGTTGTGTGTTTGTTAGTTTCTGAGATACAAAAAGATGAAGTTGAAAATTTATGAAAATCTCGGAAAAAATTTTGACTCGACCACTAGACCAAGTCGCTCCGATAGAAAACCATAACAACGTATCGATACTGTGTTTATCATATCAACACAACTGTTAGTTTCCAATTTAATCGTAGTTCTTTCATCTAAACAAAAAAAACAAAACAGATCTACTCCATAAAGATCGTTCCCATCAACCTACTTCACCTTTCGCAAAAAGTCGGCTAGCTCCAAACGGCGTTTACAAAATTAAAACTGTTCAAAAGCCATTTGTAATCTAACATACGATACTTTAACTGGCAAAATGCCGTGTATATATGGTGACGTATTCAGAATTTAAAAAATGGCTGTCAGGAGTGGCTCTGTTAAAAATAAAAATTTTTTTTTCGCACACCGTTTTTTGTAGGCTGAGTTGGTCCGCTAGGGTGTTACAAGGGTGTGCTAAAGGTTAAGGGTGGTTTTTACCGATGTGTGAGTCTATCTAAACTCAAACACTTGAGCTAAGTAGACCCACAGCCTGTTAGGCGCCATCTATAGCACACAAACCAACCGTGGAAAGGAACAAATAGCTTGGGTAGATTTTTAATTTTGTGCAGGCAGCGCCTGTTAAGCCTACTCTTTTCAATTTCTAACTGCCAAGGAATTTTTAACATGCTCGTACTGAACACCAGAGTCCGATCTCACTACCAAGAGATCAGGGAAATTTTTACTAGAAGATTCACGAGAAAAAATCCCAGTCTCCACTGTGATTCAAACACATGACCTACAGCGGACACCTTACCTCGAGACCACTGAGTTATTGTCACAAACAAGTTTAGAGAAACATGACTCTGGAAAGGTACTAAAATATTGTTCTAAACAATGCTTCATTACAGTTATTGTCACAAACAAGTAAAGAGAAAAACACCCTTGAAAGGCAATAAAATATTGTTCTAAACAATGCTTCATTTCAGTTATTGTCACGAACAGGTGATGAACTTCAAAAAATAAATGGAGTAGCAGTGGTACTGAAGGTCAAAATTTGATAAAAACATAAATATATATGGCTCAGTTACCACACTGGGATGGGAAGAAAATCTAATGTCTGGTCAGGTAAAATATACTGATCAGACATGTTAGTCAGGGACAGGCAAAACATGCTGGCCAAGATCCTCACCATGGCTTCCTTGTAGCCCTTCCTGGAAACGGGCTGTTTTCATTGCAGCCTGGCTAACTAGGGAAAGGATCGATGTAATCCTCGTAGTAGTGAGCAACACGCAGATGAAGCCAAGCATAGCACAACCGCCTGGAGGACCCCGGTCCACCTGCATCAGCACGCTCAGGATGTGAGGAAAGCTACTGCAACCTGCCATTTAACATCCTTTTCACGTACAAAAGCGTAAACCTACTCATTGTGGGCATTCAAAACTACAACAACCACACTGGGACAGAATCAAAGTGAGACCCACATTATGGCCACAAAGTCTTCATCAGTGACAAAGATAATACAAAAACTCTATGAAATCACAACAACTATGAGAATAGATTTCATAATGAATACAATACACATTTTATAATGTATGTATTTTTCTGTAACAATATTGATAATTTCCTGTTTGGCCTACTCTGTCACAACTGGTATAGTGTGATTCACACATTTCTGACCACTCTCTGGCTAATGACTACCACCTTAAATTGTATTGTATCTCTACAAACAGTCAAACAACTATTGAAAACTGCGAACAAAGAGGCTTATTTGAAAAGATGGGCAATGGGTAATACTGGGAGAGAGAGAGATGAACAAACATATGGCCATCCACATCCCAAAGACATCTCCTTCTTTTCGCTTATTATGATTTGCCTTTCAGAGTCAGGTTTTGAAGAGATCTCTAAAGCGAGCCCATCTGTGTGCTTCATGTACAGTGGCATTCATTCAGGCATTTCTGTAAGCTCCCTTGTTCGTGGTCAGCATTTGGTCTTGAATCCATTGTATCTAAATAGCATTGCTTGTTGGAGAGTGATGTGTGGTGGTAGTCCTGTTAGGTGGCCAAGCCATTTTAGCTGTTGGTTTTTGATGTAGTCTAATCCTGAAGTTGTTCCAACCAGTGTCCTGATGTCACAGTTTCTGATCCTCTTTCTCCTTGGTACACCCAATATTTTTCGCAGACATTTCATTTCTGATGTTACGGTTTATCGCTTTCAACTGATGTTAGTGTCCAGTTTGAGACATTTAATTAATTACTTTAACCAAACTTAATGTATTTATACTGGTTTAAAAGACTCTGCAGAGTCTGTGTACAACCAGTTTAATTTCCTTGCTCTAAAATCTATGTGCATTCAATCTATTCTTAAATGAATTAATTGTCCCAGCCTCCACTACTTCCCGTGGCAATATATTTCAAGGATTCACCAATCTCTGACTAAACAAAATATTTCCCAATAACTAATCTCGACCTTTCTATTTGTAGCTATGCCCTCTTGTTCTTGTAGGTGGTTGTATTTTGAAAAACGTGTTATAGTCTAATTTATCCTTTCCTTTAATTTAAGACATTTCAGACAACATCAACCTCCTGAAAAGTGGAGATCAAAGCACCATTTTCTGGCTAAACACTCAATACATTCAACTTAACAGTCACTTGAACCGAATCCAAACACATACAACTTAACAGTCACTTGAACCGGATTCAAACGCATATAACTTAACAGTCATTTGAACTGAATCCAAACGCATATAACTTAACAGTCACTTGAACCGAATCCAAGCACATCCAACTTAACAGTCACTTGAACCGAATGCAAACAGAACAAACCCCAGAGTGCCGCAGGCTGTTGAACACTATTTTTTTTTAGTGCCCGGTGCTTGCCGGTGTTAGAAAATAGCTTCTTCCCCCGAGGCCAGACAAATGGAACACTCTGTATGGAACTTAACAACAGCTCACAAACACTCGCAGATACCCCTACATGGCATTGGGCCCACAGACTACTGGTTCAATAACCAACCAACTGACCACCCAGCCAGTTAGCCAACCAACCAATCAGCCAGCGGCCGGTCGACCAACCAGCCAACAAATCCATTGTCAAGTCTATGCTCATTGTTGTAATTCTTTAAGTGTTTTTGTTTGTTCTATGCCCCTAATGAAGACCTGCAGCTATAATGTGAGTGTTCATTTTGTTTCTATCCGAGTGTGGTCGCTGAGCCGTTACATATGTATGTTTCAATTGACAAATACTAATCCCCAGCATTATGTTTAAGAGCATACCTTTCAGTATCCACAGCTTGCAACATATACATATCCTTTCTGTCTATTGATCCTTTAAATGTTTTACTCTGAAATAAACAAAATATATCCTCTTTAATTACCTTTTACAAAAAGCATGACAGGTTTTAGTAGCCTTATTCTGTTCAACTGGGTACCAGATAGAATTTCATAACGGGAAAAGAGAAACACTCACAGCTGGAAGGGAGTTAACATTTAAGCGAAAACAGATTCTCTTATACACTGGCAGAAGTGAACTGGCATACCTTATCAAATATACAATGCTACTTTTTAATTTATATTGTGTTAATTTATTATTTATATAGTGTTACCTTATCATTTATGTAGTAGGTTAATGCCCCATGTTCAAGTATACACCATCTCTTTTCAAATGCTGAAAGGAAAACAATCATTATGATAAATAACAAGCAAAGAATTATCTGTGCAAAATCCAGTTTCAGCTGTGGAAAAAATGGTATATGCACAACTGGCAACACTTTGAGTCAGGACTCCAGTGGGCAATCAATGCTATGACCCATATGGGAATGACATTGTTATGATTCAAACTGGCCCACCCCCGCTATAACCTATGCAGGCCTGACCATGTCATGATTCAAAGGGAACTTTATGGTCTCTAGGTAAGGTGTCAGTCTCGAGTGCTGGAGGTCGCAGGTTCGAAACATGGTAAAGACCAAAGTTTTTCTGTTAACGTGGTCTTCTGGTAAATATTCCCCTGATCTCTGGGTAGTGTGATCGGACTCCTGTGTTCAGTGTCGAGCACATTAAAAAGTCCTTGGCAGTTGGAAATCGAAACGAGTAGGCTTAACAGCAACTGCCTGGACAAAATTCAAGTTAAAAATCTACCCAAGTTATTTGTACCTTTCCCCGGATGGTTTGTTAAGAGCAGCTATAGATGGTGCCTAACTGGCTGCGGGTCTACTTAGCTTTAGTATTCAAGTCTATTAAGATGGACTCGCACATCGGTTAAACTACCCTGCAAGAAACTGGTTGCATACAGACTCTGTAGAGTCTTCTAAACCAGTATAAAGATGTTCACTTAAGTTAAGTTGGCCCACCTATGTGTTGACCACATGACATTGTCATGACCCAAATGAGCCTATCCATGTTATGACCTGTGTTGGCCTGACCATGTCTTAATCCACGTGGTCCCATCTGTGTCATGGCCCACCTATGTCATGACTCAAAGTAAGACCTCCTATGCTATGAATTTATGGACCTGACCATGTTATGACCCAAATAGTCCCACCTATGTCATGACCCAAATGGTCCCACCTATGTCATGACCCAAATGGTCCCACCTATGCCAAGACCCAAATGGTCCCACCTATGTCATGACCCAAATGGTCCCACCTATGTCATGACCCAAATGGTCCCACCTATGTCATGACCCAAATGGTCCCCCCTATGCCATGACCCAAATGGTCCCACCTATGTCACGACTCAAAGTAAGCCCACCTATGTCATGACTCAAAGTAAGCCCACATATGTCATGATCCTAAGTAAGCCCACCTATGTCATGACCCTAAGTAAGCCCACCTATGTCATGACTCAAAGTAAGCCCACCTATGTCATGATCCAAAGTAAGCCCACCTATGTCATGACTCAAAGTAAGCCCACCTATGTCATGATCCAAAGCAAGCCCACCTATGGCATGACCCAAATGGTCCCACCTATGTCATGACTCAAAGGAAGCCCACCTATGTCATGACCCTAAGTAAGCCCACCTATGTCATGATCCTAAGTAAGCCCACCTATGTCATGACTCAAAGTAAGCCCACCTGTCATAATCCAAAGTAAGCCCACCTATGTCATGACTCAAAGTAAGCCCACCTATGTCATGATCCAAATGGGCCCATCTGTGTCATGGCCCACCTATGTCATGACCCAAGGTAAGCCCACCTATGTCATGACCCAAATAGGCCCAGTCATGTTATGGCCCATGTCATGATCCAAGTGGGCCCATCTGTGTCATGGCCCACCTATGTCATGACCCAAGGTAAGCCCACCTATGTCATGACTCAAATAGGCCCAGTTATGTTGTGGTCCATGTTGGCTTGACCATGTGTTGAACCAAGTGGGTCCATCTGTGTCATGGCCCACCTATGTCATGACTCAAAGTAGTCCCACCTATGCCATAAATCTGTGGACCTGACCATATTATAACTCAAATGGGCCAACATATGTTATGTCAATGTGAACCCACCCATGTTATGACCCACAAGGGTCTGATCATGTCATGATCCCTGTAAGGGGTCCCAGGACTAACATAGAGTAAAATGTGCGCATGTCATTCTTAAGTGAATGTTCCCATCCACTTGTGCCATTAAGCATCATGGGCAGCTGACGCTTTGTTTCTTAGACCAAGTGTGATACATTATCCCTACCCTGTGCTACCAATGTCAGACATGGACATTGAATATGGGTCAGGCACGAAAGCTAGCCACCTGCGAAAAGGTCAATAACAACACCAGGCAAAATTACAAATACTTGAACGACACGTAAATAAAGCCAAGCATAGCACAACCGCATGGTAGACCCTGGTCCACCTTCATCAGCACGCTCAAAATGTGAGTAAAGTTACTGCAACCCACTACTTAACACCCTTTATAGGGCACACAAAAGAGTCATCTTACTCACTGTGAGAGGGGAGGAAGACTAACGTCTGGTCAGGCAAAATATACTGATCAGACATTTTAGTCAGGGTCAGGCAAAACATACTGGCCAAGACCCTCATCTCGGCTTCCTCGTCGCCCTTTCTGGAAATGGGCTGTTTTCATGGCAGCCTGACTAACGAGGTGAAGGATTGACGTGATCCCCGTAGTAGTGAGTGACATGCAGATGAAGTCAAGCATAGCACAACTGTCTGGAGGACACCGGTCCACCTTCATCAGTACACTTGGTATGTGAAAAAAGCTACAGCAACCCGCCACTAAACGTCCTTTTCAGGGCGCACTGAAGAGTAACCTACTCATTGTGGGCATTTGCAAACAGCAACAACTCACTTTCGGCATTCTGCCACACAACAACACTAATCAGACACCTTTACGGAGTTCAAATTGAGCCTTGCTCGGTAGAAGTCCCATAAACGATGGCATAAAGAAGTTCTAAATGACAATGTACTGATGATAATCAAGTTCAAATATCTTGGGCAAGAAAAAGAAACAATCATTTCCTCTTATGTTCAGCAGAACAGTAGGGGAAAAAAAATCAACATAAAGATTGTCATACTTCTGCCAATGGGTCCTGTCTTGTTCAAGTAACCTTGAAGCCTGATGTCCTCTCTGAGCCGATTCTAAACAACACCAAAAAACAATTATTTAAACATGATCATCAGGTGACTAAAGAGAGTTGTGTATAGGGCTAGCGACTGCATAGTAGAGGAGATATAAACATGCTGGAAAGGATACAAAGAAGAGCTACAAAGCTGATAGCAGGATTCCAGAATTACAGTTATGAGGAACGACTCAGAAAAACCGGCCTACAGTGTCTCGAAGAGAGAAGAATTCGTGGTGACTTAATACAGGTTTATAAGATGATCAGAGGAATCAATAAATTAGACTATAACAAGTTTTTTAAAATACAGCCACCTACAATAACACGAGGGCATAGCTACAAGCTGACTAAAGAGAGGTCCATGTTAGATATTAGGAAATATTTTTTTAGTCAGAGAGTGGTGTCTGCTTGGAATGAATTGCCAGGGGAGGTAGTGGAGGCAGGGACAGTTAATGCATTTAAGAATAAACTGGATGCGCATAGCTTTTAGAGCAAGGTGATGTAAATGTAACTGGTTGTATACAGACTCTGCAGGGTCTTCTAAACCAGTATAAAGACGTTAAGTTAAATTAAGTTATATGGGGAACAAAGTCAGATGTCCTCTGAACATCAGAAATCAATTGCTTTGTGCTTCTCAGTAGCGGAGTATGTCGAATCAGTTTAGAACTCATACATGTCAAACTGATTGATACAGCATTAAATATGACTGGCTGGATAGTTACAGGGTGCCTAAAACCTACCCCAACTAAAAAATAATACAGCCCATAATCAGTGTAGAACAACCTGAGACACAAAGAAGT
Source organism: Ariolimax columbianus (assembly GCA_036924085.1). Classification (NCBI taxonomy): domain Eukaryota; kingdom Metazoa; phylum Mollusca; class Gastropoda; order Stylommatophora; family Arionidae; genus Ariolimax; species Ariolimax columbianus. The sequence goes on from JAVGWX010000018.1 coordinate 52,026,822, forward strand.
GTCACATCAGAAATTGAAAGAGGGAAACAGGCAAATGACCCAAGGCACCTTATGTTTGATACCAGACGCAGCGCACAAACTCAAATATAGATGAAGTTTCTTACAGTCAACACAGCCCCTACAGACTAGTCCCAGAAAATGCGATAAACTGAGACAGGTTCCCTATATCAAGCTGTGGAGGAACCTGCCCTTTGATACCACTTGCTTTACGCAACATGTAAGTCAACAAATAGACTCCGAAAAGGTGCAGGAAGAGATGTAGAAACGGGGATGATGAGACATGCGACTGTGGAGCCTTGCCCAATCCTCCTTAGTCACCACTTAAGACATATTTGGCATGTTAAAGTGCAGCTATGCTTTGCTTCAGTAACACACTGTCAGATGAAAATATACAGTAAATATGAGACAAATTAAGAAGTTTATTTAATATCAAGCGTGTGTGTTATCAGCATAAGAGTAAACAATCTAAACAACAATGCAGATCTACCTAAAAGCAATGAACTGAAGAAACAAACAACAATGAGCTGAACAAAGATATAATATAAAATGATGATCTCATGGAACTGGGTTAGTTATGTCCTCAGAAAAGACCTAGGTACCATCAGCAGAAGTGACATGCTAAAAATTCCAAAACGAAGGCATAAATATATGAAATATATCAAATGAAAATGATACACTAGAGCTGTGGCCACATATGATGGATTGCCTCAGACAGAGGGAAATGGAAAGAGTTTGATGCTGCCCTTAAAGAGTAAACCATGGCTAATGACTGCTTCTGTGTATCTGCAAAGATTCTAGAATATTTTCTTCTTCTTCGTACGCTGTCAGACGTCAACTTGAATTTGTTTTAAGAAAGCAGCTGTCATCCTGAGGCTGTCGACACTGCCATAGAGCTTGTCTAGTGTTGGCACTGGTGGTGGCCACTTGTGCTTTCTCTGGTCCTCGTATGTCGGGCAATTCTGTAGAAGATGTTCAGCAGTCATTTTCCCTGTACCACAGGTGCATTCGTCAGTGCCACCTATCTTCAGTTTATTGAATAGGTGGTACCTCAGTCTGTTGTGGCCTGTGCGGAGTCTAAAGACCACGACCTACTCTCTTCTGTTCAACTGGTAATAGGCATCGTTTTTTGTGTAGCCAGTATGTTCTGTTTCCCATTTGGCCATGTATCTGGCCTTAATAAACCTTTTGGACTCTTCGTAGGTCACACTAGAATCTGGTTGTGGTAATCTTGCACCTTCTTTTGCCAGTCTGTCTGCCTCCTCGTTGCCTTGAATGTTACAGTGGAATGGAACCCACTGTACTACTGCTCTTTTTGGTATGGACTGTTAGCATAGTTGACAGAGTACTGCTCTTAAATCATTGAGTTCTGTATTTTTCTGGCTTTTTAGTGCTGTGACCACAGCCAGGGCATCTGTAAACAGGACTATCTGGCTTTCATTGCTTTCGCCTGTCAGCATTGCTTCTACTGCAGCCTTCAGTGCCTTTGTCTCCGCTCTGAAATTGCTATTCTAGAATATAACAACATGATAATCAATAATAACAGCATTTCATCAAAAACTCTTACCTCATCCTTGACATCCTGCTCCAGGCTCTGAGCTAGAAGTGATCAAACAGACATTTCTTTGATTAGTACTCAGAACATTATGTTAAGTTACACAGAATCGACATCACTGTCCTTTAGGTAGACCTACTCCCTCTCAGCACTTAGGGCTCAATACAAAGTTTCTGTCATGCCCATACCCTCCCACTGGATCGCTAACCTTGAATTTATTTTTATTATATTTAAGATTATAGCAGATGAACCTCTGACGACACCAAATTTTAAATCCCAGTATATCCTGTGCCGAAAATTATTTCAGGTATGGCTCACATAAAAGAGTCCAAGAGATATTTCTTACAGACTATCAGTTCAGTTTAGTTCATCCCGTAACCCATCAGGTCGTTGGGGCACACATGAAGACACTTCCAAAATCCCACGCCATCCCTATCTGTCTGTCGCTGCCTGTCGTATCTCACCGGGACGAAGACCTGACCACTCAGTGATGTTGTCCACCCATCTCTTCCTTGGACGTCCTCGCCCTCTCTGTCCCGGTACGGAACCAAAGAGTATCGAGTTGGTAATTCCGATGGACCTCGCGACGTGCCCGCACCAGGCCATCTTTCGTCTTTTGATAGCTGTGAACAGATCTTCAAAAGGACCAATTACGTCTTCAACTCTCTGACGTATTTCTACAGGCTATGAAAGCAAAAAATCGATCAGTAAACCTGTGATCAATGCATGGGTTATTATTAAGTTTAAGTATTATGGAACTGTGGTTAGCCTCAATACAAAATCAGATGACTGTGCAACAGAAAAACTCAATGTCATGAACAATTTCGTACAGTGCCTCAGAAAATGTACAGAGTTGGAACGAGGTCATTTGGAACAAGTCTTGTAACTCTGGAGTAGCAGAACATGGTTGACACTTCGGTCAATGTGAGCCGTTACGTTGCATAATCATTCTAATGTTGTCTATCCACCTGTCTCGAGATGGCCCCTTGCTCTGTAGCCAGATCTACCAAGTTTGAATATCAATATTTGTTCAGACATTATTCCAAAGTTTTATGGTGTTTTAATAAAAATCTTATAAAGTTATGTAATTTAAACTTTTTGATATGTTTTTTTGGGGGCATCCTATATATTGATGCTATGCTTTTATGTAGCCACTGAAGCATTAATTGAAACTAGCAGACCCGGGCAGAACATCTGCCCATCAGTGAAAATGTATTATTGATAAAAGTTTAAAACAGAAAATTAGAAGAAAAAACATAACACCCGTCAATGATTTGAACCAAGCCTCTAACACTCTAGGCAATGGATCCTAGATTCTAGACCACCACATAGTCTGAAAATAAAGTTTCGCAAAGGAAATATGTACTCTTGGTTTGTTGACTATGCAGGCAGAAACACATTTTGTTTCGTACAAAAATTACCTTGCTTTATAGCTTAAAAAAAATGAGCTTGCTCTATGATCATGCAAATTTGGTGGTGCTTACAGGCAGAACATTAACAAACCTGATCTCACCTATATATTTATTGACGCCATAATATAATGGAATGTACGGATCAGTTTAAAAAAATTAATAAGATAAAGAAAAATTTAGCGTTTATCAGGGATTTTTTCTTCTTTGTTAGCCTTAATTCTCTATTCCCTAAGGCGGTGTGCATTGCACTATGTTTTTATTTTGCACCTGTTGGTCTAGTGCAACTGACTTCGGCATGCACTTTATATAAAGGTCTGCTTTTTCTATGAGTTTGCTTCCCCCGGGATAACGGCGCTGTGATTGGGAAGTGAACCCAGCACTTACGGGTTGTGAGTCATGTCACTAAACCACTAGGCCGCGCTGTCCTCATCTGCAATTTGAACAACACACCTGTTCACACCAAAAAAAAAGATCCCTGATTCGATCAGTCAATAAAATTAATGATAGCGACAGACAGAAGGACACACCAGAATTAACTGTATGATACCAACGTGCGGACATTGCCCTAATTAAAAAAGGACTAGGTTAACATGCAGGTGTAAATACTTAAATACTTGTACATTATACAGAAGCTCTACTTACGATCTCCACCATTTTGATACAGCAGTTCCTGTTTGAATAAAAAACAATGTTCACATTAGGTAAAGATAAAGGCCGCCGTCCATCACAGACGATGATGGTATAATTTATTTGCTAGCGCTATTTTTAGTAAGGGTTAACTGCGCTACTTTTTAATCCACACTCTCTCGTCTCGAGCCGCCCGACCCCAGTGGCAAGTCAAGGACAAGACGACAAAGGGGCGACTACGAGATGCAGGGGACTCCGCATCAAGCACCCGTGAAAAAGACGGCAGAGTCCGAAGTGAACCCACACCACCTGATCACGAGGCTAATGGCTTAACCACTTCACCACAGAATCCACATTAAAAATGTTTAAATTGTGTATTATTCAGGGAAGATTATATTTTTAATTACATAATCCCTCATGCTTCGCCGAGGCCTCAATGGAGAGAAAAGGATTGTTACACCTGCCAGGCATGTCGAAGGGGTGACTACGAAGGGTTGAACATGGTGATGGGACCAAAGTGCAGCAGTGAATGGACTGACAGCAGCTAGCGACTCAAAGATGGCTACTTGCATTACGGTCAGCGAACCATAACTGACCAAGACCATATACCACCAGCCAATGGTGGTGCTGGAAACAGGCTGTGCTAGTCACACTTGGCTAAGGGATAAGGATGACAGTGGGAAGTCAAGCAGGTACCAATAAAAGCCAGCTGAAATCAGATGTGTCACAAGAACAAAAATACAGTACCAGCTACCCACAAACACTGGAATCCTAGTATTCGAATAGGGTAAGTCAGTACCTAATGCCAGGTAGCCAAAGCTATCCTTTTGTTCTACAAATCTATCTGGTCGGCCATTGGAAGGTACCGTCCCAAGTCTCGCCTTTTGACTATTAGTATTCTTAGCAAGACTAACTTGTTGAGCATTCTTACGCTTCTGAAAAACGCCCAGATAAGATGGGTGAGACATGTTGTTCGCATGCCTGATGAGTAAATACACACAGGCAGCTGTTTTACAATTAACTCAGAACAGGCAGATGCTCATTAAGGGACAAATAAAGGCTAGTGACTCCTTGAAAGAGTCTGTGAAAAAGCTTGATTGATATCACCTCCTGAGAGTTGCTTCACAGAACTATTCAACTTGGTTCACTACCATTACCAAAGGTGTTCAGATCGCAAAGCAAAACTCCATCAAGGAGGTTCAGAGAAAGCATGCCCCGCCTGAAAGAGCAGAACACATGATCCTGTCATATCTTTGCTTGCAATGGACAACTAATAGTAGTAAGTTCATAAGTGGTTTCATTCCTGCAGCATACTAAATGTGCTGAGGACGGTGTGGCTTTAGGGTTCACAGCCACGAAGTATTTCCCAATCCTGTGGAAACTATATGCCCCAAGAAAAAGAAAAGAAGGCCTCTACATTATATAGCTGAAGAGAAACAACTCAGTCACATCAAGTACTTATACAACTCATGCCTTTACCTTAGAAAGTCTATGCCATATTTGTTCTTTGTCCTTCATAACCACTGCATTGAGGTTCATTGCTTGAAGAATATTCTTTCTCAAAACTTGCCAGTGAAGTCTCTTTTCAAATTATAATTTATCAATATTTGTTGGCTGGAGTGAAACAGTTGATAAAACACTTGTATCAGCCTGCACAACAGGCTTGACGATGTAGCTGTGAATGAGATGACAGCTGCCAGTAACTCAAAGCTGGTTGCTCCCATCAGGGTCAGTGACCAATAACTGACCAAACCTCTATACACCTCCAAGTGGGGACCCAAGAAACAGACTACAAAAATGAGTCTGGGCTATGAGATTAGGGCAGGTAAACCCGGTCCAAAAAATGTGTTGAAATTGGATGTGTTGAGCTGAAGGGTGCAGATATCGCAGCCTTGCTGTAAACTATGACACAATGTCATTTTCAGGACATGAAGAAGAAGATGTTTGCGAATGCCCACAATGAGTAGGTTACACTTTTGTGCGCCCTGAAAAGGACGTAAAGTGGGGGTGGCAGTAGCTTTCCTCACATCCCGAGAGTGCTGATGAAGGTGGGCAGGGGTCCTCCAGGCGGTTGTGCTGAACCATGTATGTATCTTTGTTGTGAGAAGCGAGCTCTATTCTGTGAGAAGTGAGCACTCTACCACTTAGATACTTCAATGAAAGAAAGAGTTTTGTTACATCTTCTTTTTCTTCTTCATTCATTCTCAGATCAAGGCCCTGGTTTCTCTTACTAAGGACACCATTGTTTGTAAGGCTGTTCTATCTCCATACATCTTTTGTCTCATATCTGTGTCACAAGGCCAGTATTATTCTATCTTTCTATGTGAGCATACAGCTTTGTTGGATGTGTTCCACGGTCATGGCATGTTCCTCACATGAACACCTGTTCTAATAATCATTTTGTTTCAATATGATCCTTGAGTCTATGATGTCCAGTTGTCAGTCTGAAGATGATAACTGACTCTTTCTAACTAAATCACAGTAGTTGTTTTCTTTTCCCCTGAACTTGGTTTTAATTATGGTCTTTGCCTCATTATTGTGGGGAAGCTCCTCCATACTTTCTTAGTTTGTCTGCAGTTTCATTGCCTTCAATGTTGCAGGGGGAGGGGATCGACTGAATGACATACCTCTGCTGAGAGATATGTCAAGGAGTACATATATTGCTCAATATCTCTGATCAATATCTCTATCTATGTTGTTTTAGAGATGCTAATATTGACAGACATGAATACTTTTTTTGTTTTGGATATCTTTATCGGTATGTTGTATGGCTCATAAAGTTAGAAAAAAATAACTGGCTTGTTTGTAGCTTCAGAATACTTACCATAATTAGTCTCTGTCCATGTTCTTTAGCAACATCATAAGCTGAAAGCAGATACACAGATACAGAGAATGATGAAGGCTAACTGAAAATATATATGTTTCCAAAATGGTGTAGTACCACACCCACCTAAGTGTGCCATGACATTTTAATAATGTTGTTATATGAAGTGTGTGTGCGTGACCAAGTGGTTGTGAGGCTTGGCTTACAAACTAACATGCCAGATCCAAATCACATCATGTACAGAACAAATGGTTGTGAGGCTTGGCTTACAAACCTAACCTACCAGATCCAGATCACATCATGTACAGTACAAATGGTTGTGAGGCTTGGCTTACAAACCTAACCTACCAGATCCAGATCACATCATGTACAGTACAAATGGTTGTGAGGCTTGGCTTACAAACCTAACCTACCAGATCCAGATCACATCATGTACAGTACAAATGGTTGTGAGGCTTGGCTTACAAACCTAACCTACCAGATCAGATCACATCATGTCCAGTCATCTTCAACCGGGTTTTTTAAATATCACACCTTTTCTCAGCTGTAAATTGGTACCTGACAAAGTGAGAGGAAAATACTGAACCACCACAGTTCCTGCTCTGTTGTCTGCACTTTCAGCATTGAAAGGTACTGAGACTCATAAGGTGCGCCCAGGTGCAATGGTCGACTCTATGAGCGGGATCAAGATGCTGAGCAGTACATGAGCTGTAGCGGTCAGCGACCTAAAACTGACTGTTAGCGTCAAGGTAAGCACCAATACTCTTCTAGACCTCCACGTGATGATCCTGGATAACAAGCTGCAACAGAGCAGACTGGCTAAGGAGAGTTGGAAGGAGAGATCAAAGAAGGAAGACTAGCCCGGTAAGCAAAAATTTCATGCTGAAGTCAGATGTGTCAGCCTGAAAGGTGCAAATATTGCAGTCAAGCTGTTAACTTACGACAAAACATATTCCATTCTCCGGACTACATCTTGCTACTTGTAAAGCTCTTTTCAGAGCTTGGTAGCGGGAGTTTGAGAACGAACGAAGAAAAAGATGAAATGATTAAAGGATGAAATATTTTTTTGCACAATAAAATTCATAAAAACTGATGTTATAGCTTAACAACTTTAATTATGAAGAGCTGTTTTGATATCAAAGTACTCACAAATTAGTGTTGTAAATTTATGTTTGAAAATGATATGCTAAATCATACATTCTGTACCTTCTACGAGGGGTGTTTAAATGAAACCTGACCAAACTGCAACAAGTGAACATATGTACGATGCGCATGATGACGTCACTTCTGATGTAAACAGCACATACCAACTGTCAAGTTTGCAAAATTTCATTATCCTTCGACTCATAGTTTCCTCAGCTAACCGTTGAAAACATGGCGGGTGTGATACAGAATCCGTTCAGAGTTGATCAACGAGCGGTGATTTGGTTTCTAACAGCTGAAGGATGTCGACCAGTTGACATTCATTGCAGAATGCAGGCAGTGCATGGTGACAAAAATGTGTAGAAGACAACAGTGAAGAACTGGAGAACGATGTTTAAAGAAGGGTGTGAGTTAACAAAAGATTAACTGAGACCAAGTCAGGCGCATATTGTTGTGTTAACTCACGTCCTTCTTTAAACAACGTTGTCCAATTCTTCACTGTTGTCTTCTTCACACTTTTGTCACCCTACACTGTCTGCATTTTGCGATGAATGGCTGCTTGCAACCGGGTCAGCGAATCACAACTGACAAAGACCCTATTCCACCTACAAGTGGTGACCCTGAAAACTGGCTGTACTAGTGTAGTCTGATTAATATTATAGGGATCTGAGAGGGAAGGCAAATTTTGTCCCAAAAATACTGTGCTGAAACCAGATGTGTAAGACTGAAAGGCGCAGATATCACAGCCTCGCTGCAAAATGCAACACAACGTCAAAAACATCATTTTCAGTGATGAATACTGAAGAAGAAGACAGTTCCAGAAAGAATCGAGAAAATATGTATAAAGAATAGAAGATCCTGCCCATGAATGGGGACAGTCATGTAAGTAAGTGAAACTCAGAAGAGGGAGACAAGCAACCAACGCACAAAAAGGTTTAGAGCAACCACTTGAAAAAGCATACCTGTTTGATTGTGATCTTCTTTTCTGAACAAAACCTGGAGAAGAAAGTCCAATAAGATATGTTCAATCAGAAAGTCCAACAGGATATATTCAATCACAAATGTTTTATATGAATTAATATTGATCACCATTAACCTTCAATCAATCAATCAATCAATCAATTCTTTTTCTTTCTTTTGTACTACTGCTCTTGCCATATGGCATCACAGAGTGGTGGATGCATAGATTTCTTGTTATCAACAAGTTGGAGGCTTGTGCTGTAATTAGGTGTAACTTCCTGAGAGTGTCAAAGACACACTCGATCCATCAACGTCAAGGTCTGCCTTTTGCACGTGAACTGGAGACCTTCATATGATGTGCTTTTGATGAAGGCTCGTCATAATACATTCTGACTAAATGACGAAACCACTTGATTTGTTGGGAGTCAATGTAGGCACTAACTAGGTTTGTCCCCACTGTCTGCCTCAACGTGGTGTTGCGGATTCTGTCACGCATTGTCTTTCCGGCTGCACTTCTCACACAGTGCATCTCACAGCTCTGGATCGTACTCTGATGGGTTGCTAGTAAGGGTCAAGATTGACATTGTAAACACAATGTAGGAATAAATAGTGCATTTATCAGCCTCCGCTTAGTTGAAAGAAGCACTCTAGGGTGTTTCAAAATCAGTGCAATTTGATAGTGGACACTGTTCGGCTTCTGAATTCTTTGTGCAATCTCTCTCTCTGTCCACTCTGCCATCATCGGTGAACACTACCCAGGTATTTGAACTCCCATACTTGCTTGATATTAATCTCACTGATGTGGAAACTTCTCTGCAATACTTCACCTGAAATCAACAGTCTCTGTCCTGCCTGTGTTGATCTTCATGTCATATTCGTTACAAGGGAAATGGAGATAGTTCAGGTGGTGCTGTAGGTCTTCTTCATTTTGGTAAAAGATGACCTGATCATCAGCAAACAAGTTCATTGAGGGACTCTTCATGAGGGTTAGCCAACTGTGTCATTTTATCCATGTAAATTATGACCAAAAGTGGAGAAAGAACACACCTTGTTGTACACCCCTCAGCACTGGAAAACAATTTGTCATACTGACATTAGTTCATACTGCACCTACACTATTTACGTAGAAGACACGATTGCCATCCAGTAGTTGATCCTGCACACCATTTTCCTCCATTATCTTCCATAGACTACAGTCAGTCAATCAATCAAAATCTTCCAGTGGAATACAGGTCTTTAACAAATACATGGCATCAAGATGCTGAGCATTGCAAGAACTACAGCCGTCAGTGACCCACAGCTGACTGCTAGTGTCAAGGCCAGTGAACCAGAGCTGCCAAGACCGTTCTACACTCCACATGCTGGATAATAGGCTGCAACAGAGCAGACTAGTTAAGGAGAAAGGATCGAAGAGGGAAGGCTAACCCGATAAGCAAAAATGCCTGCTGAAGTCAGACCAAAAGGTGCACATATCGCATGTCAAGATGTAAACTATGATGACGCATTTCGTTCTCTGAACAACATCCTGCCACTTGCAAAGCCCTTTTCAGGGCTTGGTAGCAGAAGACTGAGAACAAATGAAGAAGAACAAATGAACAAGAACAAATTCATGCAAAGTAAAAGACGGCTAAGGAGGATAGCAGATGGTGGCTAAGCAACCTCATTATTTCAAACAAAGAATGACAGAAGCCACCACTGCAAGAGCGAATAAATGCTTTGGCCCAGACTTCCTACAAGGAGGTCAAATTCAGTGGGTGATTCCAATGGCACTATTACAGCCTTTGATTACTTGAGCTCTTCTCTTCTCATTCCCTTTCTCTCATGTATTCCATGTGTGCTGTTCACACTCCATCTTTTTGTCATATAGTTGTACCAGATCACCACTGAAACTAGCTTGTGTTTTAAATCATGAAACAGCATGGGAAGTAATTCCATTATTTGCTGAAGCTGGATGTACTATATATACATAGTTAGATGCCCACAGCATGGATTGATATTGATGACAACATCCTCAGACGGGTTTGCCTTGATGATGTAACTTGCGCTGTATTTGGATTATAGTGAGGAAGAAACTGCGCTGGTCATCAACCTCACTCTCTGGTCCCGAGCTACCTTGGACCAGTGGCAAGACAAGTCGAGATGACTGAATCTAACTCAGAAAGCAGGCACTCTGGTGACAACTTCCTTGAGACCAGGGACTGTTTGAAACCTACAGAACTCGATTGCCCACCGTTTTCGTTCATCACTTTCAGAGGTGATTGCTTCTAACCTCTTGACCACAGCTACCCCTACATATATTTATATGTTATCATCGGTTTCAAACCGCAGGGATGCAAGCCACTATTTTAGATGCATGAAAAGGTGGTAATCACTTGGCATGAGATCAGGGCTGTTGGTCAAAAATTTTCCCATGAAATTCTTGCAACATTTGAACACCTGCGGTGTGAGATCGAGCATTATCGTGCAAAAGCACAATCCCAGCGGACAGCAATCCATGTCTTAGTTTTGAATAGCATGTCTAAGTTTCATCACACGTCATAATAAGCAATGATATTAATTGTCTTTCCATGTTCAAGAAAATCAATAACCAAGACCTCATTTTGATCACAGAAAACAGTGGCCGTTATCTTTTTGACAGAATGTGCTTGCTTAAACTTCTTTGCTTTCGGGGACCATGTGTGCCGCCATTGAATCGACTGTTGCGTAGAAATGCATGGTCTGAGGTATCATCTCCAGTAACAATATGGCCAAAAACACTCTACGTCATTGCGATTGTGCTGCAAGGCACAAACCTAAAAGATGACAAGATTATTTATTTTTGCAGTAATTTTCTATCACTCACATGGAGCGCATGGCCGAATGGTTTCGATGTCTGCCTGCCGACAAGGAGAGCAGTGGATCGAATTCCCGGCAAAGGCATATGTTGTTTTTCTGTTGGGGTTGAAATAAACGAACACAGCCAGCACACAACGTGGCGATAGCAGTGGCGAAGCGGCCTCAGCCATTAAAATCCCCTTGCCTACCCCAGCAATGGGAAAAATGTACAAAAGTTTGTTTTTTCTGTTTTTCACACGCAGCATGAAACAAGAATCCGACATCGAAAAACAGCAGACAGCTAGCTACTGAAATAGAGCACATGCACATTTCTATCTTTCAACTTCCGCTAGCGGAAATATAGAAATGGAACTTACTTAAAAAAACACGCCTTGTATTTATTCATATATCAAAATATCTTTTTTAGGGTTTGTTGGTATGTGTTCTAGTTAGAAGTAAAACTCATACAGGAGATATGTACATCCATTTGGAAATTCTTCTTCTTCTTCTTCATCGTACGCAGTCAGACGGTAACCATTATTTTTTCAAAAAAAGCAGCGGTCATCCTGAGGCTGTCGACACTGCCATAGAGCTTGTCTAGTGTTGCCACTGGTGATGGCCACATCTGCTCTCTCTGATCCTCGTATGTCGGGCAGTTTTGCAGCAAATGCTCAGCGGTCATTTTGCCGGTACCACACGAGCATTCGTCAGTGCCACCTATCTTCAATTTGTTGAATAGGTGGTACCTGAGTCTATTGTGGCCAGTGCGAAGTCTGAAGACCACGACCTGCTCTCTTCTGTTCAACTGGTAATAGGCATCGTTTTTCATCCATTTGGAAATGACAATGAACAAAAAAACTGTACAGATTACGGATAAACCATATTTGGCTATAACAGATTAAATGTAAAAATAACATAGAAGGGGAAAAAAAAGATGTTCTTGCGCATTTCACACACTTACGTCAACCCCTGAGAATAAAACTTTCATCATCTCCAACACATTGTCACTGCTTGCTGCATTCAGTAGTGCCTGAACATAACAGAAGTCATAGTATTAAACCAGGCACAATACAAACTACTACATTCACTTAAGAGAAGTATAACAGACAAATTAAATTTATCTGACATGGGCATGAGGAAAGTCTTACAATTTGTGACAGACAAAAAATAATTATAATAAAAATAGGATCACGATTGAGCTGCAGCGGTCAGTGACACAAAGTTAAAAACTCTGTGGAGTGAGTGTATGGATGAAGCCGCCAGGCCCATCCTACGGGTGTGACTGCTGTGTGCATAAGATGACAGCCTGCTGCCCAGATAGATGAAGTGATCGGTTGCAACAGGGTTGTCATTTAGGGTTGCATCAATACAAAATTACAGATTCGCTGGCCATGTAGTCCGTATGAATGATTATAGATGGATGAGAAGGACGTCTTTCTGGTGGCCATACAATTACAACCGCCCACCAACGAGACGGAGAGATGATTTCCCTTACGCCCTTGGACTATCATGGTATCCATGGTGAAGGACAGATATAGATCCACCAGTATTGGCAACATGACATTTGCCTTATTGGCTTGGCTTTGTTCGTTCTCAATCTGCCGCTATCAAACCCATAAAGGGCTTAAGTAGAAGAATGTAGTCCAGAGAATGGAATGCGTTGTGTCGTAGTTTACAGCTTGACTGCAATATTTGCACCTTTCGGTCCAACACATCCGACTTCAGCAAGCATTTTTTGAGTACCGGGTTAGCATTCCCTCTTCGATCCCTTCTCCTTAGCCAGTCTGCCCTGCTGCAGCGTGTTATCCAGGATCACCGCGCGGAGGTGTAGAAGGGTCTTGGTAGCTCTGGTTTGCTGGCCCTGACGCTAGCAGCTCATGTGCTGCTCAGCATCTTGATCCCATTTGCCTGATTGAATACCAGGATTCAAGTATTCAAACATCACTATATTTAGGAGAAAATACAAGCAGTCAAGCTCACCTTAGTCCTAGTTGACCGATGCCCCAGAGCAGCTTCCAGCTCTGCCGTGAGCTGGATGTAGCCTGAAGGATAATTTCCTGCTTAGTGGGCTAGGCTCGAACAGCTTATTACTCAGCTGTGTTGAAACAAGTGCTTTGGAGAGTGGTTAACCGAAGTGCGAGTCCATCTTAATAGACTCAAACACTAGAGCAGGGATGGCATGGGTTAGTGGTTAAGTGGCACGGTTCACAATACGAAGGTGCTGGGTTCACTCCCCAATCATAGTGCTGGCCATTATCTTGGGGAAGCAAACCCTTGCATAAAATGCATGCCAAAGTCAGATGTACTGGACTGACCGGTGCAAAATAAGAACAGTGCAACTCACACCGCCTTTAAGAATAGAAAAATAAGGAGAAAGCAAAAAAACAAAACAAAACAACAACACAGGAGCAAAGTAAACACGCAGCCTGTTAGGCGCCATCTATGCTGCTCTTAACAAACCACCTAACAATGGTTGGTGTTATGCCATGTTACACAGTTAGTCGCCTCTTATGACCTACTCTCTGTGGGGTAGTGGTGCTATTCTTGTCATTGTCCTACACAAAAAACCTGAGAGGGCCACTCGGGAAATAGCACATCTAAACCTTCAAATAATTGATGGCACAGAGAATGAGCTATTTATACACACACCGATATATCTGTGGATCAGTTTCAATGGGTAAAGTGAAAATCTATGAGTGAAGAACAATACCAACCTCTCCCAATGCTGGACCACAGCTAGCTAAGGGATGGAGGTTGCAGAATTTCTTGTACTTGTACTTTTTGATGATAAATTCTTTTCTTTTCTCTATGGATTCTGTGGGTTGAACTTTTGCACCAGCAGGCAGTTCAAACTCCCAGAATGCATTCGCATTGGCATTTCCTATTATCACCATGACCTATGAGAGACAAATAAATAAGATATTGATTAATAAGGTCAGAACATTCAAGCAATGACTTCCATAAAAATGATAGGTCCCTAGGGCAGCCATATCTGGGGGTAGAATTCAGAATTTCTTTCTCTGTTGTTTTGAGTTCGCTCACTGATTTTCATACTCTTTTGGAAAATTTCCATAATGAACTTGACTATTGTCTTAAGTTCCTCTTTAGCTAAATGTGTAAAAGAAAATGGTTTTATACAAGACTATACAGAGTCTTCTAAATCAGTATAAAAAAGTTCAGTTAAAAGCTCCATACAGCTTTGAGTTTGTATTTGAGTCATTTGCCAAGTGAGTCATTTGCCAAGTGAGTCTTCTCCATTGTCAAGTGAGTCTTCCTCATTGCCAAGTGAGTCTTCCTCATTATCAAGTGAGTCTTCCTCATTGCCAAGTTAGTCTTCCTCATTGCCAAGTGAGTCTTCCCCATTGCCAAGTGAGTCTTCTCCGTTGCCAAGTGAGTCTTCTTCATTGCCAAGTGAGTCTTCCACATTGCCAAGTGAGACTTCTTCATTGCCAAGTGAGTCTTCCCCATTGCCAAGTGAGTCTTCCTCATTGCCAAGTGAGACTTCTTCATTGCCAAGTGAGTCTTCCTTATTGCCAACTGAGTCTTCTTCATTGCCAAGTGAGTCTTCCTCATTGCCAAGTGAGTCTTCTTCATTGCCAAGTGAGTCTTCCCCATTGCCAAGTGAGTCTTCTCCAATGTCAAGCGAGTCTTCCTCATTGCCAAGTGAGTCTTCCTCATTGCCAAGTGAGTCTTCTTCATTGCCAAGTGAGTCTTCCCCATTGCCAAGTGAGTCTTCCTCATTGCCATGTGAGTCTTCCGCATTGCCATTTGAGTCTTCCCCATTGCCAAGTGAGTCTTCTCCATTGTCAAGTGAGTCTTCCTCATTATCAAGTGAGTCTTCCTCATTGCCAAGTTAGTCTTTCCCATTGTCAAGTGAGTCTTCTTCAGTTGCCAAGTGAGTCTTCCCCATGGCCAAGTGAGTCTTTCTTATTGCCAAGTGAGTTTTCCTCATTGCCAAGTGAGTCTACCTCGTTGCCAAGTGTCTTCTTCAGTTGCCATTTGAGTCTTCTTCAGTTGCCATTTGAGTCTTCCCCATTGCTAAGTTAGTCTTCCTCATTGCCAAGTTAGTCTTCCTCATTGCCAAGTGAGTCTTCTTCATTGCCAAGTGAGTCTTTCCCATTGCTAAGTTAGTCTTCCTCATTGCCAAGTTAGTCTTTCTCATTGCCAAGTGAGTCTTCCTCATCGCCAAGTGAGTCTTCCTCATTGCCAAGTGAGTCTTCCTCATTGCCAAGTGAGTCTTCCCATTGCCAAGTTAGTCTTCCTCATTGCCAAGTGAGTCTTCCTCATTGCCAAGTTAGTTTTCCTCATTGCCAAGTGAGTCTTCCTCATTGCCAAGTGAGTCTTCTTCATTGCCAAGTGAGTCTTCCCCATTGCCAAGTTAGTCTTCCTTATTGCCAAGTGAGTCTTCCTCACTGCCAAGTCACTGGTGTCCAAAAACTAAAATGCTCTTGGTAGATGAAGCCTGTAAGGTGCAGGTCGTAAGTCATCTAGGAGAAGTAAAACTCTCTTCAAAAGGCCAGCTGTCTTGCAGGTAGTCTGGTGGAAGCATAAAGCTAAGGGGAGTTGAACTAAATAAATAGACTTACACGAAAGAATTGTGACGTGCCAAAAGGTGGATATTGCTTGCTTGATTACTTGATGACCCGTTCCTCTGCGACGGTTATACCGCTGCAGATCCCAACTTAGTCTACAACGATCTCTATCCTGAGCTCTGGAGGTGCAATGAGTAATAAGCTTTCCTTTTAATGTGTTGTGGATGTTGTAGTGGAGTGCAAGGGAGTCTGACAAACACATTGAGACCTCTCCCTCTGTCTTTTTCTGCCTTGAGAGAACTAGACTGCTGACGACATGCTATAATGCTCATCCTTTCTTTGGAGTATGAGGCCTGCTCACCAATGTTTTGCCTTGTTTGTGTGAATCATTGCATCGTTCGCCAATGATAATTTAAATAGATCAGATTTGTGGCGGTTCTGCATGTGCTGGTTGTGGAGAGTAAGGCAGACCCATGTGTCTCTCAGGAGACATTGTAGGGAGCACTGTGGTATTGAAAAGCATTTTTCGCAGAATAATTGCAGAATTTTACACATTGGAGGGTGGCAGCAGTTTTGAATCATGGTGGAGACAAGGATTTTTTCACGTGGATCATCTGGTAAAAATTCCCCTGATATCTGGGTAGTGAGATTGGACTCCCGCGTTCAGTGTCAAGCACGTTAAAAATCCCTTGGCAGTTGAAAATCGAAAGAACTTGGCTTTATGGCCGCTGCACGGACAAAGTTAAAAAATTCAAGTTAAAAATCTACCCAAATTATTTGTACCTTCCCCCAAGCCTAATAAGCCTCAGGAAGTTTAAAAAAAATACCTACTATGGATAGCCGATAGCCTTTGACTACCTGGCAACAAACATTAACATGCGTGTTTGAATACCAGGGTCCAGGCTTGTCCCCTGGTTTAATGCACTCCTTCGAGAGGAATCGCAGGTCGCTGACATTTGGTCCACGTGCTTGGCTGATAAGCCAATGGTGCGAAGCTACCACCTGAGGGATTTCGGCCAAACGCCTCTAAGCCAGAATCCCGCCCTAAATCTCAGCACCGCTGTGATGGGAGGCCATGATATGGTTGGGACCTGGGGCTCGCGTCTCAGCCCGGCCCGGTCGAGCCGCAGAAATGCACCTGGCCAAATGCACTCCTGCCTCGCTCTTTACCTCTGTCTGCTATCAGCCATCCCAATGGACGCAGAAGAGATGCAGTCCAACGGACATTGCACCTCTGCCCTATTGTGACAACGTCCCAGGTGGCGGGGAATGCTAGGCGTGCCATCACTGCAGATGAGTCGAGAAAATAAAGGGAGCAAAGAGATACCTCACTCACATGCTATGTTTCTGGCAGGACGTGACGATCCTGAGACACAGTCACACTGGACTGCTTCTCTTCCGGGATAGTACAAACTTATATCATATCCATTATATCATATCATTGCCAAACCCTATAGACATGAGTGGGGAAGACTCGTTAGTCCTGCAAGACAACTTCCCTAAGAGAGACAACTCTGACCAAAAACAACTGCTGCCTTGCAGATAGGCTGGGGACAGCCAAAGGCTAAGGAGGGCATCCCTACAGAAAGGCCTATTGAAATCGGATGCACTGAGCCACAGGCGTAACAAAATAAAACAGTGCAACGTAAATATCGCTGTAAACAGCGTACGATGAAGAAGAATACCAGGGTCCCAAGTATTCCCAGTATCTTTCAAATAACATTTTTTGTACAGAAAAGGGGGTAACGAATAAGCAGATACAAATGATATAATACATGCACATGTCATTGGTCCCATACTTAGAAAAAGTGGTCTGGAAAAATCTATCTGCAACAGGAAAATTAGAGAACAAAAGATATAATAAAAGCGACGATCTGGAATACATGACAAGATGAGTGGGATAACTACAACTCAATTAAGTGCGGGAAAAAAAAACGACAAACAAAAAATAAAATAATTTGTCACTGACCTCAATAAGACTTGGAGTCCAGACTCTGGTGTCCATTCTAAGTGATCTAATTTTGGAGACTCTGTAATCAAACATCCGATGGATGCCAGCACAATTCTTGCATACAACAATGCCCAGGTTAATGGATGCCCAGTGAGGATCTGGCCAACAGAATTTGTCATGGTCAGTTTTTATTTAGAATAGGAAAATGGGACTTTTAAGTTACATAACTTGGTAGAGGTCTATTTGAATTAGATCAATATACGTGTTTGAATTAGATCAATGTGTGTGTTTGAATTAGATCAATATGTCTGTTTGAATTAGTTCAATATATGTGTGTTTTAATTAGATCAATATGTGTGTTTGAATTAGTTCAATATATGTGTGTTTTAATTAGATCAATATGTGTGTTTGAATTAGATAAATGTGTGTTTGAATTAGATCAATGTGTGTTTGAATTAGATAAATGTGTGTGTTTAAATTAGTTCAATATGTGTTTCAATAATTTAAATATGTGTGTTTGAATCAGTTCAATAAGTCTATTAATTAGATCAATACTTGTGTTTGAATTAGTTCAATATGTGTTTTAATTAGATCAATGTGTGTTTGAATTAGTTCAATATGTGTTTTAATTAGATCAATATGTGTGTTTGAATTAGTTTAATATGTGTGTTTAAATAAGATCAATATGTGGGATCAAGACGCTGAGCAGCGCATGAGCTGCAGTGGTTAGCGATCCATAGATGACTGCTAACGTCAGGGCTAGCGAACCAGGGCTATCAAGACCCTTGTACACCTCCACGCGATGATCCTGGATAACAGGCTGCAGCAGGGCAGACTGGCTAAGGAGAAGTGATTGAAAGGGAAGGCTAACCTGGTACTCATAAAATTCCTGCTGAAGTCAGACAGAAAGGTGCAAATATCACAGTCAAGCTGTAAACTATGACACAGTCAAGCTGTAAACTATGACATTCTACTACTTAAGCCTTTTTCAGGACTTCGTAGCAGGAGATTGAGAATGAACAAAGTCAAGTCAGATCAATATGTTTTTGAGACTACAGGAGTGCAAATTTTAAAATGTTGATGTTTCGTTTGTGAATTTGTGTTTTTATTTTTTTTTAAATGAATTAATGTTGGTCAACATTCATTATCAACTTAAATCTGTAAACATGATCATCGTTCATGTTGATTTCTTCATTTGCGTCATCTTCAAAGTTTACTTCAGGTGGTTCGTGGTTTTCCACTCAATGAAAGCATGTACCTGTTCAAATGCAACTTGAAGTTGCTGATCTCGCTGCCAATGCAAGTAAATAACTTTTCAGTACGAGCTTATGAATCATTTGACCAAGATCCGACACAATGTGATAAATTAACAGGTTTCAGCTGTCTATGCTACAGAAAAATTAGTTAAAATAGGAGAAACATAAGTCCACACAAACGAACAACAGTCATGTCAAGTTAAATAAAAGCTTGTAACAAGTAAATATAAAAACCTATAATGCTTTCGGTACAAACTTTCTCATGCTAAGACATGTTTTTTTAATTTTTGGGACTACAGGAATGTAATTATTTTAGAATCTACCAAAATTTGAAGGGAAACAAACTATAAAAATATATTTTCCAGTAGGGTAAGCAATGAATGATGTATTGGTACTTTTGGTTGCTCATTCAAGGATCCGTCAAAATTTGATAGATTAACAGGTCACGCTAGTAGAGGCTGGGTACACAATTTCAGCTCTCTAGGTTATGGGGAAGTTAGTTAAAATAAGAGAAATAGAAGTCCACACAAATGGGCAACGGTCACGGGTATGTTAAGTTAAATAAAAGCTTGTAAAAAGAAGATAACGGACAACACACAAGATCATGATTAAAGCCATCATGTACTCACTTTCAGCTCCACAATCTGCACAATGGTGGTTACTCAAGTTTTCATAGACTTTGTTGAGGACTGTATCATCAGCCAGTCCTTCAGCAATAGCATCTTCCATGGCCATCCTCCAATGCTGCATCTCCTGATCAGTCTCAAATATCAAGCTAAAAAAATAATAAATATGCACAATGTAATGCTACTTGTGCTTGGTTTAACTCTTACAGGTCGGAATTTTAAAACCTAAGGCCCTGAACTCAACTGTCCCCCATTCCTGGGTTCCAGAGCATTAAAGAGAAAAAACCAACATGATATAGAAAAATGTTAGTTACATACAAACAAGTGGTTAGAATAAGATGTAACTTGGAGACATTGTAGAAAATAGGTTTATCTTTCATCTAGCGTCAATATTCCACCTTTGTGTGCCAATTCACCCAGCAAAAGGCAAAGAATCTGTCTCAAGTCATAAAACATTTCGAAATCCGGGAGTAAACACAACAAAGAGCCCTCATTTGTACAATAATCCTGATAGCTGGGCTTTATACATGAGTATTCCATATAGATCCTCAGTCCAAGAAAAGCCTTCATCTCATCACTCGAGCTCTCACTATCTGTTTCTTAACTTAACTTAACACTTAACTTAACATCTTTATACTGGTTTAGAAGACCCTGCAGAGTCTGTATACAACCAGTTACATTTACATCACCTTGCTCTAAAATCTATGCGCATCCAGTTTATTCTTAAATGCATTAACTGTCCCTGCCTCCACTACCTCCCCTGGCAATGCATTCCAAGCAGACACCACTCTCTGACTAAAAAAATATTTCCTAATATCTAACCTGGACCTCTCTTTAATCAGCTTGTAGCTATGCCCTCGTGTTATTGTAGGTGGCTGTATTTTAAAAAACTTGTTATAGTCTAATTTATCGATTCCTCTGATCATCTTATAAACCTGTATTAAGTCACCACGAATTCTTCTCTCTTCGAGACACTGTAGGCCGGTTTTTCTGAGTCGTTCCTCATAACTGTAATTCTGGAATCCCACTATCATCTTTGTCGCTCTTTTTTGTATTCTTTCTAGCATGTTTATGTCCCCTCTATGATAAGGACTCCACACCTGTACACAGTACTCCAATCTAGGTCTAACTAAAGCTTTATATAGTTTGACGATCACTTCCTTGCTCCTATGTTTAATATTTCTTTTTATCATACCTAACATTGCATTTGCCTTTTTTACTGCTACCTCAACTTGCTCGCTCACCTTTCCTGTATGATCTATTATAACCCCTAGGTCCCTTTCCTTATCTATCTTTCTAATATTGTTTTCTCCCATTCTGTAATTATGTTCCATATTGGATCTACCCATGTGGATGACTGTACATTTATCTACATTAAACTCCATTTGCCAGCTTACAGACCATTCTCAAATTTTATCTAAATCCGACATCAATATATCCACTTCCGCTTTAGATGAGACACTACTGCATAGTTTTGTGTCATCAGCAAATTTTGCAATCATGGATCTCATTTCACTTGAACTCATATCACTCATATCTCGTTTCACTTGAACAGAGTCTGAATCAACCAAATTATTGATCACCTGTTGG
Source organism: Ariolimax columbianus (assembly GCA_036924085.1). Lineage (NCBI taxonomy): Eukaryota > Metazoa > Mollusca > Gastropoda > Stylommatophora > Arionidae > Ariolimax > Ariolimax columbianus. The sequence goes on from JAVGWX010000018.1 coordinate 52,048,109, forward strand.
ACTGTCATAAGCCTAGACTTACTTTGCTTTCCTGTTGAAGTGCTTGGTTCATTAGCCATTCGTTTCATTGTCAATTTTCCGAATTTGTTCACGTTAAACCCCACAAAATCAATTCAAACATGGGGGCAGCCATTTGCAATGACTAATCACGAGGATTGACCACTGTTGGTTGGTTATTTTTAGATTCTGACGCATTTTATGACGTACTATCCAAAATATTGAAAATTAGGTACAGCGGTTTAGCGGCAGTTAAGAAAATTACCGATAATTAGGTACAGCGGCGTGGTTGGGTTAACAAACATGCTTTGATGATTTCACAAATTAAAACATAAAAAGTTACTTCTTGTACCCCATTAAGTTATTTAAAATCCTGAAACACTGATAAAATGAAACAAATTTATTTCAATGTGCAGTTGGTGATATCAGCGTTCTTCTGGTGTCATGAGGTCTCCTAGAAGAGCAATAGAAGAGTTTTTTGGCTGTTAACCCTTTGAACCCTGGCCACACAGTCTGTAAAATCTCATTCCCCTGTGCTCCTGAGAAAATACGCACAATGTAGACATCTGACATAAGCTATTAACTATGACAAAACTATGTGCTCTAATTACATTATTCTATCTTGAATTGACTGACCTGATGACCTCCAATGTTCCTACTTGTTATGCCAGTAAATTGTTGAATACATTTATTGAAGACTATCATGTATAAAATGTACTTGATACATCACACCAGATATATATTGTGCAATGCTTGGCTTCATCTGCGTGTCACTCACTACTACAGGGATCACGTCAAACGTCACCTTGTTAGCCAGACTGTTGTCCTCGACAACAGTCCCTTTCCAGGATGACCAACGAGGAGGTCAGGTGAGGGTCTTGGCCTGTATATTTCTCCTGACTCTGGCTAACATTGTCTGATCAGTGTGTTTTGCCTGACAGACATTAGCTTCATCGTCCCTGGCTCAAAGATAACTTGATAAACCTATCTAGTCTCTTTGGTAGGATGAAATCGGTCTATATTCTCAGCGACTGGTCTTCTTCTTCTTTGGTGCTCATCCTGAAAAGAACGTTTGTGATGTTGTGTGATAGTTTACAGAGAGACTGCAATATCTGCGCCTCTTGACCCAAAAAATTTGATTTCAGCACGACCAGGTCTGCCTCCCCTCTTTGATGCCTAATCTCATAGCCAGAATGCATGGGAGCAGTCTCTTTCCAGGGCTGTCACTTGGAAGCAGGATAGGGTCTTTGACAATTATAGGCCACTGGTCCCAATGCCAGCAGTCAGTTTTGAGTCACTGGCTACTGTCAACTCATTCACTGCTGCATCTTCTGCCCATTAGCGATTGGTTAAAAACAGACTGAATTTTCTGAATTGACTTTAAAGAGACCATTCACTGCCTCTCACTAAAAATGTATTATATTCTTTGTGATTGGCTACACAATTTATATACTTCATGATTGGCTTCACACAGATTAATATCCTTTGTGATTGGCTAAACATATTACATGCTATGTGATTGGCTATAGACAGATTAATATTATTTGTAATCGGCTAAGGGGAGAAACACTAACATCTGGTCAGGCAAACAAAACATACTGGCCAAAAATCCCACCTCGGCTTCCTAGTAGCCTTTCCTGATAAATCTGCTGTTTTCCCAGCAGCCTGACTAATGAGGTGAGGGATCAACGTGTTCCCTGGAGTAGTGAGTGACACGCAGATGAAGTCAAGCATAGCACAACGCGTGGAGGACCCGGTCCACCTTCAGGGCACACAATAGAGTAAACTACTTGTTTTGGGAATTCGCAAACAACAACAATAATTGGCTAAAAATAAATAATACTCTCTGTGACTTAATAAAACGAACTTAGTGCTTATCTTCACTCATAGTGTGCGGATGTCATCTTGACTTTTTCTTGTGGGTTCTAGTTTCTATAACAGGATGTGGTAGTCCCCTTCCCCGTCACCTCTTATGATTTCATGGTAGTTACAGTGTTACTTTTCTTTACTCCCCTTTCTGACTCTGCTAACATGTGGACAATGTCATTGGATAAAAACAGATATGGGATCAAGTTGCTGAGCAGCGCTTGAGTTACAGCGGTCAGCGACCCATAGCTGACTGCTTGCGTCAGGGCCAGCGAACCAGAGCTGCCAAGACCCTTCTACACCCCCACGCGGTGATCCTGGATAACAGGCTGCAGCAGGGCAGACTGGCTAAGGAGAAAGGATCGAAGAGGGAATGCTAAACCAGTACTAAAAAATGCTTGCTGAAGTCGGATGTGTTGGACCAAAAGGTGCAAATATTGCAGTCAAGCTGTAAACCATGACACAACACATTCTGTTCTCTGGACTACATTCTGCTACTTAAGCTCTTTCAGGGTTTGGTAGCGGGAGATTGAGAATGAACGAAGCAAAGCCAAGCCAAGCTAAAACAGTTACAATTTTTTATGACTGACTAAATATAAACTGATGTAACAGACAACATACATCTGACATACATACAGCCCCATACAACAGCTTACTCAAAATGACCATAGTGAATCCAGAGCTGCAACTGTCTATGATCTTTAACCTTGACCGAGCAGAGCTTCATGTCAATTTCATGTGTTGGTGACCCCATCTGATAGTCCTGTAAAAGTTTATAGAAGATAAAAGTAACTGTTATGAAAGATGTATTGTTTTGTTAACCTTTACGGCTCATGAGCCGCGACTATGTGATTTACGTCATGAAATCGCTGAGCGCGTGTCGCCGGTTTGCGACTTACGCTATCCTTGTATAGCAACGGCCATTATAATCAAATGCAAAAACGAATGGCTACATAGAAATAATACTCAACAATATTGCTCTTTTGATTGTAGAGAGTTCCGCGTTCCGTCCTGTACGGTTGTTGTTGTTTTGAATGCCCACAATGAGTAGGTCTACTCTTTTGTGCGCCCTGAAAAGGACATTAAGTGATGGGTTGCAGTTGCTTTCCTCACATACTGATCGTGCTGAAGGTGGCCCGGGGTCCTCCAAGCAGTTGTGCTATGCTTGGCTTCATCTGTGCATCGCTCACAACTAGGGGGATCATGTTGATCCATCACCTGTTGGCCAGGCTGCCATGAAAACAGCCCGTTTCCAGGAAGGGCTACGAGAAAGTCAAGGTGAGGGTCTTGGCCAGTATATTTTGCCTGACCCTGACTAACATGTCCGATCAGTATATTTTGCCTGACCAGTCATTAGTCTTCCTTCTCCGTCATGTATGGTTAGATACCAACAATGGCGATTTTGGAATTAGTTTTAGGCGTTTGGAAATGATTTATATGTCTTTCGCTTGGATTTGAAGATTCTCCCATTGTTGAGAACGGGGGTGTGGGTGTGGGGGGTGTGTGTGGGGGGTGGGGGGTGACGTCTCTGCAATGGATTTATCTGTGTTGGATCTATTTAGATTGTTAATGTAGATACAATAATTACGTTTATAGTCAAAAGTAACAGATACGGCCATTATGGTAAACATCAGTCATCCATTGTCTACGGAATTTTTTCCATTTTATTTTCAACCAAGGGTTGCTGAAAGGGGGAGTCTAAATGCGTGTGCTGGTTTTCAACATTATTACCTTAAATTTTTTAAACCTAGAAACTAACACACCACAAAAACAATAATACCAATATATTCTTTATTAATTTTTTTCTCTACTAACAAACAAATAATATCAATAGACCATCAAATAAAAATGTTACAGGCTCTCAAAATAACAACCATCATGAAAAATAATGCAGCAGCAAGAAAATTGTATAATTTTATAATTCAGTGTGGTAAAGGTTAGAAGTTGATACAAATGATGAGAGATACCTGAAGAAATACATAGTGATGATGATAACATATAATGATGATGATAACATATAATGAGGATGATAACATATAATGATGATAACATATCATGATGATAACATATCATGATGATAACATATCATGATGATGATAACTTATAATGATAACATATAATGAAGATGATAACATATAATTATGATAACATATAATGATGGTAACATATACTGATGATGATAACATATAATGACGATGATAACATATAATGATGATGATAACATATAATGACGATGATAACATATACTGATGATGATAACATATAATGATGATAACATATAATGATGATAACATATAATGATGATAACATATATTGATGATAACATATAATGATGATAACATATAATGATGATAACATATAATGATGATGATAACATATAATTCAGGTCAGGTCATCCCGTAACCGGTGAGGTCGTTGGGGCACACATGAAGACATCCTCACAACTCCACGCCATCCCTCTCTGTCAGATGCCGCTGCCTGTGACTCTTCTGGTCGGAGACTGGTCCATTCTTTTATTTTGTCCTCCCATCTCTTTTTGGGCCGGCCTCTTCGTCGTCTGCCATGCACCTTCCCGTGGAACATTGTGTTTGCAAGACCATTTGATCTCGATATGTGACCGTACCAAGTGAGTTTCCTTCTTTTGACAGTTGCCAAGAGATCTTTGAAAGGCCCTATTGCCGTTGTAATTCTATTTAGGATTTCCTCGTTTGTAACTCGATCTTTGTACATGACGTTTAAAAGTTTTCAGAAACATCTCATCTCCAAGGCCTGTATCCTTCGTTGAATGTCAGCTGTAACTGTCCATGTCTCACACGCATAGAGAAATATTAACAGGACCAGTGCACGCATTAATCTGATTTTCGTGCGTAGTGCTAACCGTTTATCTTGCCAGATTTTGTTAAGCCGTGCAAGCGCCGCTATTGTCTGTGCTATTCTGGCCAATACTTCACATTTTGATCCTTCATCACTGACAATCGACCCAAGATATTTAAAACGGTCAACTACTTCGAGTTCTTGACCGTTAGCTTTTATCTTGCTGTTGAAGCCCGTAGCGTTGTTTGTCATTAGTTTTGTCTTTCCAGCGTTTATCACCATACCATAGTCAAGAGCTGTTTCATCGAGCCTTCTGACCCATTCCTGGAGTTCTGCTTCTGAACCCGCCAACCCGTCGATATCATCTGCAAAACGAAGGTTGGTAATCGTTCGGCCCCCTATCTTGACAATACCAACGTGACCTCCAAGTGCCTCACTCATAATTCCTTCAAGGAATATATTGAAAAGAGTTGGAGAGAGTGTACACCCCTGTCTCATACCAACTGATGGGCGAAACCAGTCTCCTCGTCTCCCATTCACAAGAACTGCACTAGATGCTTTGTTATACAGGTGTTCAAGGACCGTTATAATATTTCCTTTGATATTATACATCGTCATGGTTGCCCAAAGCACTTTATGCCATACCCTATCGAACGCCTTCTTAAAATCCACAAACACATAATACAGTGTTTGCTGCTGTTCTAGATATTTCTCGCTTAGCAGCCTTAAATTAAATATCTGTTCTGTAGTGCTTCTTCCCTGTCTGAACCCTGCTTGCTCCTCTGCAATAATGTTCTCTGCTTGGGGTTTCAATTATGATAACATATAATGATGATAACATATGATGATGATAACATATAATGATGATAACATATAATGATGATGATAACATATAATGATGATAACATATAATGATGATGATAACATATAATGATGATAACATATAATGATGATGATAACATATAATGATGATAACATATAATGATGATGATAACATATAATGATAACATATGATGATGATAACATATAATGATAACATATAATGATGATAACATATAATGATGATGATAACATATAATGATGATAACATATAATGATGATGATAACATATAATGATGATAACATATAATGATGATAACATATAATGATGATGATAACATATAATGATGATAACATATAATGATGATAACATATAATGATGATGATAACATATAATGATGATAACATATAATGATGATAACATATAATGATGATGATAACATATAATGATGATGATAACATATAATGATGATGAATGTGAAGAGGACGAGAGAAACTATGTTTTTGGACAATTGAACCAGCTAGACTTACCACAAATGTCTGGTAGTAACAAAGAGTCTGGCCTGTAATTGTCACATAATATTTCTTCAGGTTGCTGAATTTTATGAAGCCCTACAGGAAAGAGATAACAATGTGTCATCATTTTCTTGAACTTTCAGATGTCAACTTGAAAACATGTCAAGAAATCAGAGGTCGTTTAAAAAATGGAAAATGGTTGTTGTTGTTAAAGGCACACAATGAGAATTATTACTCTCTTGTGGGCCTTGAAAAGGGTGTTGAGTGGCGGGTTGCAGTATTTTCCTCACATCTCAAGTGTGCTGATGAAGGTTGATCGAGGTATTCAGGTGGTTGTACTATGCTTGGCTTCATCTGCGTGTTGCTCACTACTATGGGATTGTGTTGTTTCCCCACCTAGTAAGTCAGACTGCCATAAAACAGATTGTTTCCAGGGAGAACTGAGTGGAAGTGAGATGAGGGTCTTGCCAGCAAGTGTCAAATGGTTTATATAACTATCTTCTCTGCATGTGGAAACCCCCATTTGTGCTCAGTCCCTTTCATCGCTGAAAGTGTCAAATGGTTCATAGACCTATCTTCACTGCATGTGGGTACCCCTATTTGTGCTCAGTCCCTTTCATCGCTGAAAGTGTCAAATGGTTCATAGAACTATCTTCACTGCATGTGGGTACCCCCCTTTGTGCTCAGTCACTTTCATTGCTGAACGTGTCAAATGGTTCATATAACTATCTTCACTGCATGTGGGTACCCCCATTTGTGCTCAGTCCCTTTCATTGCTGAACGTGTCAAATGGTTCATATAACTATCTTCACTGCATGTGGGTACCCCCATTTGTGCTCAGTCCCTTTCATCGCTGAAAGTGTCAAATGGTTCATAGAACTATCTTCTCTGCATGTGGGTACCCCCATTTGTGCTGTCCCTTTCATTGCTGAAAGTGTCAAATGGTTCATATAACTATCTTCACTGCATGTGGGTACCCCCATTTGTGCTCAGTCCCTTTCATCGCTGAAAGTGTCAAATGGTTCATAGAACTATCTTCACTGCATGTGGGTAACCCCATTTGTGGTCAGTCCCTTTCATCGCTGAAAGTGTCAAATGGTTCATAGAACTATCTTCACTGCATGTGGATACCCCCATTTGTGCTCAGTCCCTTTCATCGCTGAAAGTGTCAAATGGTTCATATAACTATCTTCACTGCATGTGGGTACCCCCATTTGTGCTCAGTCCCTTTCATCGCTGAAAGTGTCAAATGGTTCATAGAACTATCTTCTCTGCATGTGGGTACCCCCATTTGTGCTGTCCTTTCATTGCTGAAAGTGTCAAATGGTTCATATAACTATCTTCACTGCATGTGGGTACCCCCATTTGTGCTCAGTCCCTTTCATTGCTGAAAGTGTCAAATGGTTCATATAACTATCTTCACTGCATGTGGGTACCCCCATTTGTGCTCAGTCACTTTCATTGCTGAAAAGTGTCAAATGGTTTATATAACTATCTTCACTGCATGTGGGTACCCCCATTTGTGCTCAGTCCCTTTCATCGCTGAAAGTGTCAAATGGTTCATAGACCTATCTTCACTGCATGTGGGTACCCCTATTTGTGCTCAGTCCCTTTCATCGCTGAAAGTGTCAAATGGTTCATAGAACTATCTTCACTGCATGTGGGTACCCCCCTTTGTGCTCAGTCACTTTCATTGCTGAACGTGTCAAATGGTTCATATAACTATCTTCACTGCATGTGGGTACCCCCATTTGTGCTCAGTCCCTTTCATTGCTGAACGTGTCAAATGGTTCATAGAACTATCTTCTCTGCATGTGGGTACCCCCATTTGTGCTCAGTCCCTTTCATCGCTGAAAGTGTCAAATGGTTCATATAACTATCTTCACTGCATGTGGGTACCCCCATTTGTGCTCAGTCCCTTTCATCGCTGAAAGTGTCAAATGGTTCATAGAACTATCTTCTCTGCATGTGGGTACCCCCATTTGTGCTGTCCCTTTCATTGCTGAAAGTGTCAAATGGTTCATATAACTATCTTCACTGCATGTGGGTACCCCCATTTGTGCTCAGTCCCTTTCATCGCTGAAAGTGTCAAATGGTTCATAGAACTATCTTCACTGCATGTGGGTACCCCCATTTGTGCTCAGTCCCTTTCATCGCTGAAAGTGTCAAATGGTTCATAGAACTATCTTCACTGCATGTGGGTAACCCCATTTGTGCTCAGTCCCTTTCATCGCTGAAAGTGTCAAATGGTTCATAGAACTATCTTCACTGCATGTGGGTAACCCCATTTGTGCTCAGTCCCTTTCATTGCTGAAAGTGTCAAATGGTTCATAGAACTATCTTCACTGCATGTGGGTAACCCCATTTGTGCTCAGTCCCTTTCATCGCTGAACGTGTCCAATGGTTCATAGAACTATCTTCTCTGCATGTGGGTACCCCCATTTGTGCTCAGTCCCTTTCATCGCTGAAAGTGTCAAATGGTTCATAGAACTATCTTCTCTGCATGTGGGTACCCCCATTTGTGCTGTCCCTTTCATTGCTGAAAGTGTCAAATGGTTCATATAACTATCTTCACTGCATGTGGGTACCCCCATTTGTGCTCAGTCCCTTTCATTGCTGAAAGTGTCAAATGGTTCATATAACTATCTTCACTGCATGTGGGTACCCCCATTTGTGCTCAGTCCCTTTCATTGCTGAAAAGTGTCAAATGGTTTATATAACTATCTTCACTGCATGTGGGTACCCCCATTTGTGCTCAGTCCCTTTCATCGCTGAAAGTGTCAAATGGTTCATAGAACTATCTTCACTGCATGTGGGTACCCCTATTTGTGCTCAGTCCCTTTCATCGCTGAAAGTGTCAAATGGTTCATAGAACTATCTTCACTGCATGTGGGTACCCCCCTTTGTGCTCAGTCACTTTCATTGCTGAACGTGTCAAATGGTTCATATAACTATCTTCACTGCATGTGGGTACCCCCATTTGTGCTCAGTCCCTTTCATTGCTGAACGTGTCAAATGGTTCATAGAACTATCTTCTCTGCATGTGGGTACCCCCATTTGTGCTCAGTCCCTTTCATCGCTGAAAGTGTCAAATGGTTCATATAACTATCTTCACTGCATGTGGGTACCCCCATTTGTGCTCAGTCCCTTTCATCGCTGAAAGTGTCAAATGGTTCATAGAACTATCTTCTCTGCATGTGGGTACCCCCATTTGTGCTGTCCCTTTCATTGCTGAAAGTGTCAAATGGTTCATATAACTATCTTCACTGCATGTGGGTACCCCCATTTGTGCTCAGTCCCTTTAATCGCTGAAAGTGTCAAATGGTTCATAGAACTATCTTCACTGCATGTGGGTAACCCCATTTGTGCTCAGTCCCTTTCATTGCTGAAAGTGTCAAATGGTTCATAGAACTATCTTCACTGCATGTGGGTAACCCCATTTGTGCTCAGTCCCTTTCATCGCTGAAAGTGTCAAATGGTTCATAGAACTATCTTCACTGCATGTGGGTAACCCCATTTGTGCTCAGTCCCTTTCATTGCTGAAAGTGTCAAATGGTTCATAGAACTATCTTCACTGCATGTGGGTAACCCCATTTGTGCTCAGTCCCTTTCATCGCTGAACGTGTCAAATGGTTCATAGAACTATCTTCTCTGCATGTGGGTACCCCCATTTGTGCTGTCCCTTTCATTGCTGAAAGTGTCAAATGGTTCATATAACTATCTTCACTGCATGTGGGTACCCCCATTTGTGCTGTCCCTTTCATCGCTGAAAGTGTCAAATGGTTCATAGAACTATCTTCTCTGCATGTGGGTACCCCCATTTGTGCTGTCCCTTTCATTGCTGAAAGTGTCAAATGGTTCATATAACTATCTTCACTGCATGTGGGTACCCCCATTTGTGCTCAGTCCCTTTCATTGCTGAAAGTGTCAAATGGTTCATATAACTATCTTCACTGCATGTGGGTACCCCCATTTGTGCTCAGTCCCTTTCATCGCTGAAAGTGTCAAATGGTTCATAGAACTATCTTCACTGCATGTGGGTACCCCCATTTGTGCTCAGTCCCTTTCATTGCTGAAAGTGTCAAATGGTTCATAGAACTATCTTCTCTGCATGTGGATACCCCCATTTGTGCTGTCCCTTTCATTGCTGAAAGTGTCAAATGGTTCATATAACTATCTTCACTGCATGTGGGTACCCCCATTTGTGCTCAGTCCCTTTCATTGCTGAAAGTGTCAAATGGTTCATATAACTATCTTCACTGCATGTGGGTACCCCCATTTGTGCTCAGTCCCTTTCATCGCTGAAAGTGTCAAATGGTTCATAGAACTATCTTCACTGCATGTGGGTACCCCCCTTTGTGCTCAGTCACTTTCATTGCTGAAAAGTGTCAAATGGTTTATAGAACTATCTTTACTGCATGTGGGTACCCCCATTTGTGCTCAGTCCCTTTCATTGCTGAACGTGTCAAATGGTTCATAGAACTCTCTTCACTGCATGTGAGTAACCCCATTTGTGCTTAGCCACTTTCATTGCTGAAAAGTGTCAAATGGTTCATATAACTATCTTCACTGCATGTGAGTACCCCTATTTGTGCTGTCCTTTTCATCGCTGAAAGTGTCAAATGGTTCATAGAACTATCTTCACTGCATGTGGGTACCCCCATTTGTGCTCAGTCCCTTTCATTGCTGAACGTGTCAAATGGTTCATAGAACTATCTTCACTGCATGTGGGTAACCCCATTTGTGCTTAGCCACTTTCATTGCTGAAAAGTGTCAAATGGTTCATATAACTATCTTCACTGCATGTGGGTACCCCTATTTGTGCTGTCCTTTTCATTGCTGAAAGTGTCAAATGGTTCATAGAACTATCTTCACTGCATGTGGGTACCCCCATTTGTGCTCAGTCCCTTTCATCGCTGAAAGTGTCAAATGGTTCATAGAACTATCTTCACTGCATGTGGGTAGCCCCATTTGTGCTCAGTCCCTTTCATTGCTGAAAGTGTCAAATGGTTCATAGAACTATCTTCACTGCATGTGGGTAACCCCATTTGTGCTCAGTCCCTTTCATCGCTGAAAGTGTCAAATGGTTCATAGAACTATCTTCACTGCATGTGGGTAACCCCATTTGTGCTCAGTCCCTTTCATTGCTGAAAGTGTCAAATGGTTCATAGAACTATCTTCACTGCATGTGGGTAACCCCATTTGTGCTCAGTCCCTTTCATCGCTGAACGTGTCAAATGGTTCATAGAACTATCTTCTCTGCATGTGGGTACCCCCATTTGTGCTCAGTCCCTTTCATCGCTGAAAGTGTCAAATGGTTCATAGAACTATCTTCTCTGCATGTGGGTACCCCCATTTGTGCTGTCCCTTTCATTGCTGAAAGTGTCAAATGGTTCATATAACTATCTTCACTGCATGTGGGTACCCCCATTTGTGCTCAGTCCCTTTCATTGCTGAAAGTGTCAAATGGTTCATATAACTATCTTCACTGCATGTGGGTACCCCCATTTGTGCTCAGTCCCTTTCATTGCTGAAAGTGTCAAATGGTTCATATAACTATCTTCACTGCATGTGGGTACCCCCATTTGTGCTCAGTCACTTTCATTGCTGAAAAGTGTCAAATGGTTTATATAACTATCTTCACTGCATGTGGGTACCCCCATTTGTGCTCAGTCCCTTTCATCGCTGAAAGTGTCAAATGGTTCATAGAACTATCTTCACTGCATGTGGGTACCCCTATTTGTGCTCAGTCCCTTTCATCGCTGAAAGTGTCAAATGGTTCATAGAACTATCTTCACTGCATGTGGGTACCCCCCTTTGTGCTCAGTCACTTTCATTGCTGAACGTGTCAAATGGTTCATATAACTATCTTCACTGCATGTGGGTACCCCCATTTGTGCTCAGTCCCTTTCATTGCTGAACGTGTCAAATGGTTCATAGAACTATCTTCTCTGCATGTGGGTACCCCCATTTGTGCTCAGTCCCTTTCATCGCTGAAAGTGTCAAATGGTTCATATAACTATCTTCACTGCATGTGGGTACCCCCATTTGTGCTCAGTCCCTTTCATCGCTGAAAGTGTCAAATGGTTCATAGAACTATCTTCTCTGCATGTGGGTACCCCCATTTGTGCTGTCCCTTTCATTGCTGAAAGTGTCAAATGGTTCATATAACTATCTTCACTGCATGTGGGTACCCCCATTTGTGCTCAGTCCCTTTCATCGCTGAAAGTGTCAAATGGTTCATAGAACTATCTTCACTGCATGTGGGTAACCCCATTTGTGCTCAGTCCCTTTCATTGCTGAAAGTGTCAAATGGTTCATAGAACTATCTTCACTGCATGTGGGTAACCCCATTTGTGCTCAGTCCCTTTCATCGCTGAAAGTGTCAAATGGTTCATAGAACTATCTTCACTGCATGTGGGTAACCCCATTTGTGCTCAGTCCCTTTCATTGCTGAAAGTGTCAAATGGTTCATAGAACTATCTTCACTGCATGTGGGTAACCCCATTTGTGCTCAGTCCCTTTCATCGCTGAACGTGTCAAATGGTTCATAGAACTATCTTCTCTGCATGTGGGTACCCCCATTTGTGCTCAGTCCCTTTCATCGCTGAAAGTGTCAAATGGTTCATAGAACTATCTTCTCTGCATGTGGGTACCCCCATTTGTGCTGTCCCTTTCATTGCTGAAAGTGTCAAATGGTTCATATAACTATCTTCACTGCATGTGGGTACCCCCATTTGTGCTCAGTCCCTTTCATTGCTGAAAGTGTCAAATGGTTCATATAACTATCTTCACTGCATGTGGGTACCCCCATTTGTGCTCAGTCCCTTTCATCGCTGAAAGTGTCAAATGGTTCATAGAACTATCTTCACTGCATGTGGGTACCCCCCTTTGTGCTCAGTCACTTTCATTGCTGAAAAGTGTCAAATGGTTTATAGAACTATCTTTACTGCATGTGGGTACCCCCATTTGTGCTCAGTCCCTTTCATTGCTGAACGTGTCAAATGGTTCATAGAACTCTCTTCACTGCATGTGAGTAACCCCATTTGTGCTTAGCCACTTTCATTGCTGAAAAGTGTCAAATGGTTCATATAACTATCTTCACTGCATGTGAGTACCCCTATTTGTGCTGTCCTTTTCATCGCTGAAAGTGTCAAATGGTTCATAGAACTATCTTCACTGCATGTGGGTACCCCCATTTGTGCTCAGTCCCTTTCATTGCTGAACGTGTCAAATGGTTCATAGAACTATCTTCACTGCATGTGGGTAACCCCATTTGTGCTTAGCCACTTTCATTGCTGAAAAGTGTCAAATGGTTCATATAACTATCTTCACTGCATGTGGGTACCCCTATTTGTGCTGTCCTTTTCATTGCTGAAAGTGTCAAATGGTTCATAGAACTATCTTCACTGCATGTGGGTACCCCCATTTGTGCTCAGTCACTTTCATTGCTGAAAAGTGTCAAATGGTTCATAGAACTATCTTCACTGCATGTGGGTAACCCCATTTCTGCTCAGTCACTTTCATTGTTCAAAATGTCGAGATAGAGCGTGAACTACATAACTCCTAGGGCAGCTCAAACATTTTCCCTGCACTATGTCAGGTTCCCATTTCCAGTTGGGCCGACTGGAAAAAGCAGACATACCATGAAAAAGCCCACGACATGCCAGGTTTATCATAGTGAGTGTGTCGTGATCTGAACGTGACATGTTGGTGTTGTAAACCATGCTCACGTGACATGTTGGTGTTGTAAACCATGCTCACGTGACATGTTGGTGTTGTAAACCATGCTCACGTGACATGTTGGTGTTGTAAACCATGCTCACGTGACATGTTGGTGTTGTAAACCATGCTCACGTGACATGTTGGTGTTGTAAACCATGCTCACGTGACATGTTGGTGTTGTAAATCATGCTCACGTGACATGTTGGTGTTGTAAACCATGCTCACGTGACATGTTGGTGTTGTAAACAATGCTCACGTGACATGTTGGTGTTGTAAACAATGCTCACGTGATGTGTTGGTGTTGTAAACCATGCTCACGTGACATGTTGGTGTTGTAAACCTTGCTCACGTGACATGTTGGTGTTGTAAACCTTGCTCACGTGACATGTTGGTGTTGTAAACCATGCTCACAAGTCCTAGGTCTTCTTCTTTTTCATCGTACGCAGTCAGACAGTAACCATTATTTTTTCGAAAAAGGCAGCGTTCATCCTGATGCTGTCGACACTGCCATAGAGCTTGTCTTGTGGTTCCACTGGTGATGGCCACATCTGCTCTCTCTGATCCTCGTATGTCGGGCAGTTTTGCAGCAAATGCTCAGTGGTAATTTTCCCGGTACCACACGGGCATTCGTCGGTGCCACCTTTCTTCAATTTGTTGAATAGGTGGTACCTCAGTCTATTGTGGCCAGTGCGAAGTCTGAAGACCATGACCTGCTCTCTTCTGTTCAACTGGTAATTGGTATCGTTTTTGGTGTAGCCAGTATGTTCGGTTTCCCATTTGGTCATGTATCTAGCTCTAATAAGCCGTTTTGACTCTTCGTATGTCATACTAGTATCTGGTTGTGGTAGTTTTGCACCTTCTTTTGCCAGTCTATCTGCCTCCTCGTTGCCTTGGATGTTGCAGTGAGATGGAGCCCACTGCATCACTACCCTTTTTGGTGCGGACTGCTGGCATAGTTGACAGAGTACTGCTCTTAAATCATTAAGTTCAGTATTTTTCTGGCTTTTTAGTGCTGTGACTACGGCCAGAGCATCTGTAAGCAGGACTATGTGGCTTTCATTCGTTTTACCTGTAGTCCTAGGTCAACCTTAGGTTTTCTAATTATTCATCAAAACCGTTCAGCTCCCTTCAAGCCTTTACAAAATACATGCCGTCCTCCTGCTCAAGGCCATCCATTTCTGCCTTAGACAACTGAGTTACCTTCATTGTATACTTTGTATTAGATGATGAGATAATGGCAAATGCTGATCTGTGGAAAAGAAGATGGCAGCAACCAATACACCATGAAGGGGAAAGAGAGAGAGTGAGGATGGATAGGACACACTCTCAGAAAGAAGTTTGACAGCATAACCAGATATAATCTGGATTTGAACCAACAGGGAAAGAGACAAGGGGGAAAGCCAAGACCATGATGAATGGTTGAGGAGTAAGTCTGTTCAACTGGCTTCTTGTAGGCAGAACTCAAGAAGATGGCACAGAATAGGAACACATGGAGAGCATATGTTGAGGCACTATGTTTCAAATGGTACTAGACAGATAAATGATGATGTTTGAGATGAATATTTCCTTTTAGTTGACTTATCCATGTTTGTTGAAGTTTAACCTTTACCACACGCACTGCATTTTTTCACATCACAAAAAAATATCTGCTATTCATCAGTAAATG
The DNA here is from genome assembly GCA_036924085.1 of Ariolimax columbianus. Classification (NCBI taxonomy): domain Eukaryota; kingdom Metazoa; phylum Mollusca; class Gastropoda; order Stylommatophora; family Arionidae; genus Ariolimax; species Ariolimax columbianus. The sequence goes on from JAVGWX010000018.1 coordinate 52,063,512, forward strand.
GAGAATGGAGACGGAAGCAGTGACCTCAGCACTGAAATGGATATCTGAGACTTCTATAACAAGGGCAGTCATCGTGACAGGCAGGCGTGCAAGCCGTACTTCAGAAAGTACAGAAGGGATGGCTTAGGTACGAGTGGATAGCAGCTGTTGAGATCTCAAACCTCCAGGCGTTGACATGGATCTACTGTCCTGCTCATGCCTGGGTTCAGGGCAATTAAAGAGCTGACATGGCTTTACAAGCTCCCATCATTGGCACATTAGTGATGGATAGAAGTGACATTTTGAAATCAATCAATGCCCGCCTGCTGGATAAGGACACCGCAATAGATGAAGCAGCAATCCACAGACTGCAAAGTTTCGACATTAAACAAGGTTCGAGCGGAGTGGGGCGCATGAGATGATGGCGCGGGAGAGTGTATAACTAGCGAGCTACAAGGACCATCAGCATCCATACCTTTCGCCATTTGATGGAAAAAACTGAGAACCTATGGGTATGCCCGGAGTGCAGTGGCGTAGATTCTTAGAAACAGAAATAGATGCAGGGCGATAAGAAAACCATTCTGGAGCATTGCCGTTGTATTTACACCAATTGAACACATGGGTATTTGAATTTAAAAATAGGCACTTACGTTAAGGTAGATTTAAACTAGAAACATAGTTGGATTTGTTCGAAAGAGAATTTTGAAATGATTTATTCTCTTATTCACTGGAAGATGATCACATTATTGTGGGTGATGAAATTAAGTTGTTGCAACATATTTTTACAAGGAAGATCTGTTTAATTTGTTTATGTAGATGTAATAAATAGGTTTGTAGTGGAAACTAACACATATGATGATCTTGTAAGAAGCACTATCAGTGTTCTGCGACAATTTTTAAATTCCGAAGGTCCAGATTCACCCCCGAAATTGGTAAGTCTAAATGTTTGTGCCGGTCTTCATTTTTACCTTCATCTTCTTGTATCTAAGAAACTAACACACACACACAACAAAAACACCAACAAGTTCTTTATTCATTTATGTCTCTACACACAAACAAATCATATCTATTGACAATCAAATAAAAAAGATAAAGGCTCTCAAAATCCACAACCTAGAAAAAAGTGAAGGGCTGAAACATAATACAGTGGCAGGGAAAACAGTGTTATTTTTTTTATTATGTGTGGTAAAGGTTAAAATATATACAGGATGAGGTAGCCAGCCCTATGCCAAACCCTCCTTTAGTCACCTCTTACAATCTAAGCAAGCAGATGAGATAAATCAGAGAGATTTATATTTGAACTTGAAAAAGTCAAGGTTTGTCCCATAAGTTATAATGTTGTCGGGGAATGAAGTTGTTAGAGTTGTTATCACTACATTAATCAAATCCTTGAACTTGAAGGACGGACAGTTGGCGAGTGGCAAAAGAACAGTCGGTTGACTACAGTTGAGGTTCAAAGATGTGTGTATGCATGATATGATGGCCCTGGACATGAGTCTGGCATTCTGGGAAGACGAAGCTGCAGACCGATCCAAATGGAGATGCACTCTGAATAGCCACCTCACGCTTGATGAAGAGAAACTATTGCAACACAGAGAAGATAACGCCGCAAGAAGAAAGAAAAAAAAACGCAGCTAAGTATACATAATCTTTTTTTAACCGCTCACCCTACATCTATATCATAAGTCATATCAGCCTATAGTCAGTACATGACTGAAAGGGGCTACTATACTAGAAGAACCTACAAAATCTAAAATAATTTTACAATTTTTTTTCAAAAAAACAGATTTGCCTCACCTCTTTGTCTGGCTTGTTGGGGGGTAGTTCTTCTCCACTGCTGAATGATCTCTGAATTTGAGAACCATCATCAAATTATGACAGAATTATGACAAGAACAATGGTTAAAATACAAAGCTTAACAGATATTTTGGTAGATGCATTGAAAGCAAAGTTTCTTGCCAAATGTTCATTCACTATTTGTAACCATATTTGTATTTGGTAGAATAATTAAAGAAGTCTATTTGTATTTGGCAGAACAGCTAATAGATTCTATTTGTATTCTGCCGAATAGTAAAATCCCCTATTTGGTGCATCCTTAATATCTGTGGAAGTTTTGTTTTACAGTATGGGGTAGCCAGTCCTTTGGCCAATCCTACTTACTTGTCTCTTAGCACATGCCTGGCAGGTTACAATGTTACTATTCTTTGCTACCATTTTGGGTCTGGTAACAATCTGCCATTTTAATAATATGCTTGTCTGTTTCTGTGAGTGTATTTTCAGTCTTATTTCTTGCAATTCTACAAATAAGGCTGCTTATACTTTTTGTGCAGTATTGTGCCACCTTGATTATTACCTGTCATCTGTATTTATATTCTGCTGTCACACATTCATATTATCCTCCACCTCAGTTCGGCAAATATGCCGTATGTAAAGAAACTGAAAATTTTCTGTATGCGTCCCGGTCTTTTACAGTGCTGTACAAATGTGGAACTAGGTCTTTGGTCAGTTCATCTCGTCATCACATAGATGGGCAGTCATGTAGACCTGTATAGCCACCAAAACATTATTCGACATGTTCATCTGTTGTCAGGCATACTTACTATGTGTCCAGTCAGCAACATTTGCGTGATGTCCAGCCAGCGACGTTTGCGTGATGTCCAGCCAGCGACGTTTGCGTAATGTCCAGACAGCGACATTTGCGTAATGTCCAGACAGCGACATTTGTTCAGCCAGCGACATTTGCGTGATATCGCTGCTTCCACGACATCCCCCCCCAAAAAAAACAACTTAATGACGAATTTCTTCATTTTCATTCATTTCTCCTTATTAAAATTTGTAGAGTGCGTCGTTCAATTGCTCTCTGAATGACTTTGCATGTGTTTTGCGCAAGTTCCACACTTCATTAACCCTAAATCATTGCTAGAATGACCATGGAATTAAAAGTCAAATTCAAAAGATGGTAAGTATTCTGCTGTAGTTTACTACAAATCTAACATTTTCGATGAAACCTACCTTATATTCAGTGATAGCTGCCATTAGAATGCTAGCCCAAGTTATACAATCATCTGTGAAACAATCAAGAAACTTATCTATGTTAAGATGGTTACATCTGTTTTGTTGGAAGCTAATTTGCAATATAGTCGATAGAAAAATATACAGGTAATGGCTCAGTTACGGCCTAGAATAAAAGCGAGCATTTCAGGCACGCTGAAATATGTTTGTATGATACATCTGTGTAACATTTAATTGGTTGCATTTCTGTTTCCACTGTCTTGTGGGATACCTGATCGTTGGATGGGCTTCAGGAGAAAACTCGAAGAAAAATCTGCATTTTCTTCTGCTCTCAGTTGTCCTGCTCATGTCTTAACAAAGAATATTTTTGTTTGTTTGCGTTCACCTTATTTTCCTATTCCCCAAGGCGTTGCGCTATGTTTTCATATTGTGCCTGTCGGTCCAGTACATCTGACTTCGGCATGAATTTTATGTACGGGTTGCTTCCCCCCTGCATTTTCTAAGGGTCTGCTTACCTGGGGTAATGGCCGGCGCTGTGATTGGGGAGCAAACCCAGCAACTTCGGGTTGTGAACCGTATCACTCAACCATTGGCCCACGCGCCACTGAATGAGTTGAGGATGAGAGCGAGGCTGATGTGCACAACTCTCCTTCACTATAATCCAATTCATGCGCAACTCACTTTGTTTTATTTTCATCATTGTCTACTAATAAAAGCACAATCAGAGTGACTTTGATATTTGGTGCATGGAACGTCCCCACCCTCCTGGGACATCAACACCCTCATGGGACATCAACACCCTCATGGGACATCCACACACTCCTGGGACATTCACGCCCTCCTGGTACATCCACACCCTCCTGGGACATCCACACCCTCTTGGGACATCCATGCCCTCATGTGACATCCACACCCTCCTGGAACATTCATGCCCTCATGGGACATCTACACCCTCCTGGGACATCCACACACTCCTGGGACATCCACATCCTCCTGGGACATCCACCCTCCTGAGACATTTACACCCTCATGGGACATCCACGCCCTCATGGGACATCCACAACCTTATGGGACAACCACACGCTCATGGGACATCCACACGCTCCTGGGACGTGTGCAAGGTAGAAGGGGTGTCCTATTTCCTGGTACTAAGTGCTGCAGACAATTCAGGACTCATGAAATAGTGACTGTTGACAAAGTAGTTCTTATCAATTATGATGACGAACAACAACAGGAGAAAAACAACCTGAAATTAACGTTACCGTGTAAAACGGTCACAAGACCTCTTAAAAAAAAATGGTGACGAATAAAAGGTCATCAAAAAGGTCAAAGCGCGTTCACCAGGGACAAAGAACACTTTAAAAAAAAATCACAGATCACAACAAGAACTAAGGTGGATGTGTCGGATCGAAAGATGCAAATACTGCAGACATGCTGTAAACTAGTGACACAACACGTGCCATTCTCCGGACTACATTCTGCTACTTGCAAAGCCCTGTTCAGGGCTTGGTAGCGGGAGATTGAGGATGAACGCAGAAGAATGACAGTGATACAATATGGTTTTAAGTTGGTCAGAAGCCATCTCAAACCCACCTTGTGAACCATCAAGATACTGTGCATTGCAACAAGAAATGTGGTTGCTTAGCTGTTCCTGTTATTCAGACACAAGAGCTCAGGACAAACATAAACGAAATGAGGAAGACACAGACAGAGCTGGTATGGTTGACCCAGGACAGGAGGAAATGGTTTGTATTTGTTGAAGACCTTTGCTCCACAGAGAGCTGGCAGGTTTGGGCTGACAATGATGAATGAACTTCTGATCTGATTCAAGATGTCAACTCTCCATAGGAAGAATGATTGTATAAACGCTGGAAACTTACAAATTAATTTGTGTACTAATCTAAGGGTGAAAAAAAAGGCAACAATTATGAATTATGCCACATCACGCTTTATTAATTCTGTAGTTGGATCAAGATGCTGAGCAGTGCATGAGATGCAGCGGTCAGCGACCCATAGCTGTCTGATAGCATCAGGGCCAGCGAATGAGAGCTGTCAAGACCCTTCTACACCTCCATATGGTGATCCTGGATAACAGGCTGCAACAAAGCAGACTGGCTAAGGAGAAGGGACCGAAGAAGGACAGCTAACATGGTACTAAAAAATTCCTGCTGAAGTTGAATGTGTCAGACCAAAAGGTGCAAATATCACAGTCAAGCTGTAAACTAAGACAGCGCATTTCGTTCTCTGGACAATATCCTGCTTTTTAGGGCTTAGTAGCGGGAGATTGAGAATGAACGAAGAAGAATTCTGCAGTTATTGTGTCCTTTTAAGATGAAACTTTGTTGCGTACAAGCATGTGGTATTTTGAGGGTGTAAATGAACCTGATTGAACAACCTGACTCTAAACTTTCATCTTCTTCTTCTTCTCTGTTCATACTGAAAAGGATGTTTGTGATGTGGTGTTGTAGCTTACAGCAAAGCTGCAATATGTATGCCTTTCGACACAGCCGATTTCAGGACGAAATTTTGGGAACCTGATTTGCCTTTCCTCTTCGATCTCTAATCTGTTAGTCAGGTTGCATCTGTTTCCAGGGCCACCACTTGGAGGCAGATTAGAATCTTGGTCAGTTATGGGTCACTGCCCCAGATGCAAGCAACCTGCTTGCTGCAGTCAGCTCATTTACTACTGCAATTTTAGCTCCCATATTTTCACCTGTATTGTGTGTCAAGCTAGGCAACAATAATAATAATAATAATGTTCGCTTAGGCGTCTAAGTCCCGTTGCGTCGGTTGGCCACATTCATGACCAACTGCTATGGCGTGGTTCCAAGCCTCGCCCAGGGTGAACGTGGATGTTGTTATCTGCTGGAGCCATTCCGTACGGGGACTGCCTCTTCTGCGCCTCCATCTGGTCGGCGAAAGTCTTTTGACGCTGAGGAACAACTTGTGTAGTATCTTGTGTGCTGGGGTTTCGTGGTCCAGCCGTACAACATGACCGAACAAAGAAACTTGGTGGCTGTCAATCGTTTCTGAGATTGGGCGGAGACATGTTCTGGCAGAGACCTCCACATTGCGGATGTAGTCATGCCATTGGATGCCTAGGACACGCCACTGGTTGTGAATGTGGAAGGCCTCTAGTCTTGACATGTCGTATTTCAGCAATGTCCAGGCTTTGAAGCCGTAGAACAGAACTGGAACAACGCAAGACTGGTAGATCCGGATTTTTGTCTCAAGGGAGATGTTGCCATTACTCCACACATGCGGGGGTCGTGCATAGCAGACGCAGCTAGTCCGATCCACCTTGACATATCGGGACCGCTGCGCCCATTAGACGATATCATGCTACGGAGATAGATGAATTCATTGGTGCACTCCACAGTGTGACCTTGGGTTTCGATGCCCTGGGGTGCTGTGTCAGAAACGAGGTTCTGAACTTTTGCCTTGGCCTAGAATGTAGACAGGCCTAGAGAGGGCATTTCACCGTCTAGCATTTCCAGTGAGCGCTGCAGCGCAGAGCTGTCTGTGCCGAACAGGACGATGTTGGCTGCGTAGGCAAGATCAGTGAAGGTTGACTGATAATATAGGCAATAAGGCACGAACATTTTTTTAAAAGTTACCTAGTGTCTCAGAAGAGAATACAAAGACCCTGTCCTTGAGAGAGGTGACGACCTTGAACTTGAAACTATTTTTGTCTGTGTCCTGGGAATGAACAAGTCACATTGCAAAATTCAGCAAGTATAAATCTATTTCTTTTATTAATTTCAATTCAAAATCGGTGATAGGTGTATCAACACAAATCATTATATAAGCAATATTATTAAAGTCCAGTTATTCTCTTTCTCATCCTGGGAAAAACAAGTTATTCAATCGTCTATCATAAATAGAGAAATGTAGGGCAGCCAGCCCATTGGCTTCTAAAAATACTCGGCGTCAGTCAAGTGTTTCTGAGATGTGGATTTTAGTGCCAATGGAGATCTCGTCATTACTCCACACACGTCGGAGGTCATGCATAGCAGATGCAGCTAGTCCGGTCCGCCTTGAGATATCGGGACAGCTGCACCCATCAGATGATATCATGCTACTATGATAGATGAATTCGTTGGTGCCCTCCACAGTGTGACCTGAACTTTGGTCTTGGCCCAGGATATAGACAGGCCAAGGGAGGGTGTTTCGCTGATTAAAAAAAAGTAAAAGAAGATCCAACAAAATAATCCTCTTCGACTGATGACCTACATGGCTCAAATCTTCTCCCTCTTCGTACGTTGTCAGACGTCAACTTGAATTTTTTCGAAGAAAGCAGCGGCCATCCTGAGACTATCGACACTGCCATAGAGCTTGTCTAGTGTTGGCACTGGTGATGGTTAAACGTGCTTTCTCTGGTCCTCGTATGTTGGGCAATTTTGCAGCAGATGATCAGGTGACCCAAATCAAAACACCTTTAGGGTCACAAATGAAGGTAAATGATCTAGAGAGTCAGCTGAATCTGAAGACCTACATGGTGCAGAATTTAAGATAGAAATGAGTACCGAATTAAAGATCAATTTCTCCCAAACAGGTCTGTTTCTCTTCATGAAACTGTCACCCTCTGATGTCCAAATTACTAAAGAACAAAATGAACAGAATTTAAGATAGAAATGAGTGCCGAATTAAGGATCAATTTCTCCCAAACAGGTCTGTTTCTCTTCATGAAACTGTCACCCTCTGATGTCCAAATTACTAAAGAACAAAATGAACAGAATTTAAGATAGAAGGGAGTGTCCAATTAAATGCCAATTTCTCCCAGACCTGTTTGATCCTCCCCATGAAATTCTTACACTCTGATGTCCAAATGACTTAACAGCAATCTGATTAAATATAGTTGACTTCTCATTTTTGGAATGTTTTATACGGCGAGATTCTATAATTGACCCTTAACTTATTTGAGAAGTATATGTTACCTTTGTAACTATTTTCGTTTAAAGTCTGTTAAAACATCACCACATATGTCCACTTAAATCTTTAGATGTCTGGGGTAGGTTCAACCTTCTTTTGAACACTTTCTGTGTGGCTTTGTTATTTTTAATCCATACTTCCTCTACTGTTTTTTTTAACATCAGCATCAGTCCATTTCTTTCAGCTTTTATTTGGCACTGAAATTCTGTTGTTTTATGTTATACAGGCTCATGTGAAGGGTAGGTTTGGAGTATGCAAGGCTTTGAGATATCTTTACCCTGGACGTTTTTATACACTGCAGTTATTTAACTACCCTGATAAATTTATTTCTGATAAAGCTTGATGTTATCAGACACTTGACCTTTAGAAGATCAATAGATTATGAGCTGGAAAAACAAAAGTGATTTAGCACATGTTAGAGAAATCTCACCTTGACATCTGTCTCTATGTCGACCATACACCTGACTGGAATAATACGTTTTGACACTTGTGACTGAGGATAGAATTATTACAAGACATTTCAATTATATTATAAAAAGAATTTACAATTAGTGTTTATTCATTTCCTTTTCCTAATAAAAAACACATTTTTAATTAAAGGCATTCCCATAGAAGCAGGATCATCATAGTCTTGAGGCCTACCACCTGCGCATCCTTGGGATCCACTGGCATGATCTGATTTCCAGCAGTGCGGTAGTCAGGGAAGTCAACTCACAGGAACTGCTTCGATGACAAATCACTTCGGTCACATGGCACGCCTCCACCAGAAAGTTCAGGCCCACCAGATGCTCTGGCTGGCCATGGTGGTGAAGGGTGGTAAGAGGCCTTGCTCATCATGGAGATGTCCTCGTGGCTGCCCTATTCAAAACTGCAGTCTGCCTGTGACTCGACCATCAGACACATCATTCGATGTGATGGGCTCTGGTCGCCTAAGCGTACTATTATTATAATTATTATTATAGCAGAATATGCTGTCAGGGATGAGGTGTTAGAAATTTCAGTGCAGTAGGACTCAGATTTACATGTGGTGAGGTGGCCAGTTACCTTCCCCACTGTCTTTCCTTCGCTAACTGTAAGTCAGGTCAGGTGAGTGGTGCATGTGATAACCGGGATCGAACTTGCATCTTTGCCACGAAAAACAAACACTGTAACACTCTGCCACCCAGACACTCTTTAATGATAATATCATTGAGGGGTGAGTGGTCAAGTGGTTTGGATACTGGTTTCATTCGAGACCAAGGTTCAAAACCCCCAGTACTCAATCAATCAAAAACCTTCTCAGCTCCCTCTTAAACAAATCCTGTCGTGGGTCATCTTTCAGCTCTGTCCACATCTTTTCTTTCTCCTTTATGTTTGTCACAATTTCTCTTCTCTGTCAGTGTTTTTGTTGGCTTCTACTTCTCTTAACTTAACGTAACATCTTTATACTGGTTTAGAAGACTCTACAGAGTCTGTATTCAACTAGTTTTTTACATTCACTTGATCTAAAAATATCTATGCGCATCCAATCTATTCTTAAATGCATTAATTGTCCCTGCCTCCACTACTTCCTGTAGCAATACATTCCAAGCATTCACCACTCTCTGACTAAAAAAATATTTCCTAACATCTAATCTGGACATCTCTTTAGTTAATTTGTAGCTATGTCCTCTTGTTCTTGTAGGTGGTTGTATTCTATAAAACTTGTTATAGTCTAATTTACCCTTTCAGTTGATTATCTTATAAACCTGTATTGTCCCCTCGAATTCCTCTCTTTTCTAAGCACCATAGGCTGGTTTTTCTGATCATTTCCTAATAATTATAATTCAGGAATCCCACCATCAGCTTTGTCGCTCTTTTTCATATCCTTTCCATCATGTTTATATCCCCTCTATGATAAAGACCACACCTGTACACAGTACTCCAATCTAGATCTAACTAATGCTTTATACAGTTTGACTACCACTTCCTTGCTCCTGTGTTTAATATTTCTTTTTTATCATACCTAACATTGCATTTGCCTTTTTCACTGCTAACTGGACTTGCCCACTCACTTTACCTGTATGATCTATTATAACCCCTAGGTCCCTTTCCTTTTCTACCTTTCTAATATTGTTCTCGCCCAATCTGAAATTCTGTTCCATATTGGATCTACTCATGTGGATGACTGTATATTTATCTACATCAAACTACAAATGCCAGTTTACATACCGTTCTCAAATGTTATCTAAATCCGACATCAATACTTCTACTTTATATGAGACACTACTGCATAGTTTTGTGTCATCAGCAAATTTTGCAATCATGGATCCCATATCAATGTCCAAATCGTTTATATATATCAAGAACAAAATTGGTCCCAAAACTGAGCCCTGTGGCACTCCAATTTTTATTTCACACTACTCAGAGTACTCCTTATTTATGCCCACCCTCTTCCTTCTTCCTATTAACCAATTTTCAATCCATTTGGCAACTTCCCCACCTATCCCATGTAATTTTAACTTTCTAAATAATCTTTGAAGAGGTACTCTATCAAAGACCTTTGCAAAATATAGATAAATAACATCCACTGGCTCCTCTTTATCTATCAATTTAGTAACCTCTTTCATGAATTCTAATAGATTTGTTAAGCACGATCTCCCTCTAGTAAACACATGCTGACTATTTCTGATTAGATTAAACATTTCTAAATGCATTACAATATTTTCTTTGATTATTGATTCTTAACAATTTACAGACTATGCTTGTTAAACTTGTCGGTCTATAATTTGCTGGATCTGACTTTTTGCCCTTTTTGAATAAGGGGATCACTCCTGCATCTTTCCAATCCCGTGGAACAATCCTTTTTGCAAGTGAGTGAGAACATAATATAGCCAATGGTTTTGCTAGTTGGTCTCTAATTTCAAACAGCAATTTTGGATGAATACCATCTTGAACTGGACATTTATCCACTTTCAATCCCTCCAATATTTAAAAAACCATATCCTCTGTAATACCGATTGATCTTAATCCCGTTGTATCCATGTCCCGTTGAAAAATATCTATAGGCACTGGGATCTTGGAGCAGTCCTCTTTTGTGTAGACTGTGCCAAAGTACTGATTGAGTAGATTAGCTGCCTCTCTAGTCTTAGACGCCTTCGTGTACGACCGAGGCTGAGGTGGATAGATGGCCTGAGGGAGACCCTGGGCCCAACATGGTACACCAAGGCAAAAGTTGTGCCTGATTGAATACCAGGATTTAGAGATTTTAGAGCACTGTGCAGTATAGGTTCTTATTTCACTCCCATAAGAAAAAAATCCTTAATGAGTTTTGATTCCATGTCCTTATGGAAATATGGTTACATTACGTGCAAAGATGAAAAATGACATACAAACATATAAGCCTCTCATAGTCTTGGAACAGAAGACAGAAACAAGTTTATTTTAGAAATTAGGTGTCAAGTTTCGCATCAGGGTTAGGTGCAACATACCAACTAAGACCCCAACCTCACATTCACGTAATATACCGATAAACAGGCTGTTACAGTAACCTGCCCAATAGGGAGTGGAACAACACTGTGATCTCCGTAGTGGTCAGCCCGCCGTAGGTATTTTGCAATGCACTACAGCAAGGAGAATCCAGATCCATCTTCTTCAGTATGCCCCAGGATGTAAAAAGAAACACTATAAATCCACTACAAGGTAAAATAAATTCATCAGGAGTCAAGAACTCTGCATGTTGAAAAACAACATACTAAAAATAAAACAGAAGAAAGGGTTGTAGTGAAAAAGATTTGGTAAAACAAAAAAAAAGTAAAGAAAAATATATTTAAATTTTAAAAAAATATTTATATTTAGAAAAAATACGGAACAGAAGGAAAGAAAACAAAATCAAAACAAAAGCCTTGAACCCCAAGCAGAGCATAGGTCCTTAACAAATAACCGCTGTGAGCTTCAATCAGTATTGACAAAGATGATAGTGGGATTCCAGAATTACAGTTATGAGGAACGACTCAGAAAAACCAGCCTACAGTGTCTCGAAGAGAGAAGAATTCGTGGTGACTTAATACAGGTTTAAAAGATGATCAGAGGAATGGATAAATTAGACTATAACAAGTTTTTTTAAATACAGCCACCTACAATAACACGAGGGCATAGCTACAAGCTGACTAAAGAGAGGTCCAGGTTAGATATTAGGAAATATTTTTTTAGTCAGAGAGTGGTGTCTGCTTGGAATGCATTGCCAGGGGAGGTAGTGGAGGCAGGGACAGTTAATGCATTTAAGAATAAACTGGATGCGCATAGCTTTTAGAGCAAGGTGATGTAAATGTAACTGGTTGTATACAGACTCTGCAGGGTCTTCTAAACCAGTATAAAGACGTTAAGTTAAGTAGCCATTCCTTACAACTCTAAAAAGAAAGCAATTGGGATAAAATTAAATGACAGGTCTGTTTTCATAGACACTTACAGTGTTGCTGCTGTAGTAACTCAAGCTGGTACCACTGAACACTACCCATCGTTTCTTCCAGCCTTTATTTGCCTTGTACCTGATGTAGATAATAATATTGTTTATGGCAGGGATGTTTTCAGGCCATTACCTTCATGTCCAAACGAGCCACTGTCAGCAAGTTGAGTCTCAGGTTTTTAGTTATCGTGTCTCAAGTCAAGTCTTTCAAGCCAAGTCTCTCAAGTCAAGTCATCTTTAGCAGAACTCAAGTTGAGTCTCAGGTTTTTAGTTATCGTGTCTCAAGTCAAGTCTTTCAAGTCAAGTCTCTCAAGCCAAGTCTCTCAAGTCAAGTCACCTTCTTAGAAGAACTCAAATTGAGTCTCAGGTTTTCAGTTATCGTGTCTCAAGTCAAGTCTTTCAAGCCAGGTCTCTCAAGTCAAGTCATCTTTAGCAGAACTCAAATTGAGTCTCAGGTTTTCAGTTATCATGTCAAGTCAAGTCTCTCAAGTCAAGTCTCTCAAGCCAAGTCTCTCAAGTCAAGTCACCTTCTTAGGAGAACTCAAATTGAGTCTCAGGTTTTCAGTTATCATGTCACGTCAAGTCTCTCAAGTCAAGTCTCTCAAGTGACGTACGAAGAGTCAAAACGGCTTATCAAAGCCAGATACATGACCAAATGGGAAACTGAACATACTGGTTACACCAAAAACGATGCCTATTACCAGTTGAACCGAAGAGAGCAGGTCGTTGTCTTCAGACTTTGCACTGGCCACAATAGACTGAGGTACCACCTATTCAACAAATTGAAGATAGGTGGTACCGACGAATGCCCGTGCGGTACTGGTAAAATGACCGCTGAACATCTGCTGCAGAACTGCCCGACATACGAGGATCAGAGAGAGCAGATGTGGCCATCACCAGTGGAACTGCAAGACAAGCTCTATGGCAGTGGCGACAGCCTCAGGATGACCGCCGCTTTTTTCGAAAAAATAATGGTTACTGTCTGACTGCGTACGAAGAAGAAGTCTCTCAAGTCAAGTCATCTTTAGCAGAACTCAAATTGAGTCTCAGGTTTTCAGTTATCAAGTCAAGTCAAGTCATCTTTAACAGAACTCAAATTGAGTCTCAGGTTTTTAGTTATCAAGTCAAGTCAAGTCATCTTTAACAGAACTCAAATTGAGTCTCAGGTTTTTAGTTGTCAAGTCAAGTCATCTTTAACAGCTCAAATTGAGTCTCAGGTTTTCAGTTATCAAGTCAAGTCAAGTCATCTTTAACAGAACTCAAATTGAGTCTCAGGTTTTCAGTTATCATGTCAAGTCAAGTCATCTTTAACAGAACTCAAATTGATTCTCAGGTTTTTAGTTATCAAGTCAAGTCATCTTTAACAGAACTCAAATTGAGTCTCAGGATTTCAGTTATCAAGTCAAGGTCAAGTCTTTCAAGTCGAGTCATGTTAAATTAAGTCAAGTCAAAGAAAAAGAGAACAAGGTAAGTGCGATAATAAATAGTTGTCAAGTTCGCATGTCATTTAGTTTAAAAAAAAAATAGACATGAGTGACCCTTTTACAGACTAGTCCTCGAAGCTTTTAACATTAAACAGTTTACGTTTAAGCACCTCAGTAGATTGTATTCATAGTCACTTTGTCAGCACAAAGTTTCAGTTCTTTCATCTCTGTCTTCATCTGTCACTGCAAAGACGCAATGAACGAGACAACAGCAGTCTGTGACTCATAGCTGACTGCTTGTGTCAGGGTCAGCAAACCACAGCTGATTAAGACCCTAATCTGCTGCCAAGTGGCGACCCTATAAATAGGCTGCATCCATGCAGAATGGCTGAGAGAATAGGCATCAAAGAAGAAATGCAAACCAGCTCCTAAAAATGTGCCATGCTGAAACCGGATGTATTGGGCCGTAAGGCATTGCTATCGCAGTCTTTCTGTAAACTATAACAAAATGTACCTGAATGTCCTTTCCGGGACAACAGACAAAGAAAAAAACATCTATTCTTATTGTCATTATGTAGATATTTTTGTCTCATGTGGTGAGGCACATCCCTTTCAAGCACATAGTTGTTTTGGTTATATCAGCAGGATTATGTTTACCATCTTGTTAGTGGAGAAAGACTAACTAACGTATGGTCAGGCAGAACATACTGGTCAAGGCCCTCACCTTGACTTCCTCGTAGTCCTCCCTGAAAACGGGCTGTTTTCATGGCAGCCTGGCTAATGAGGTGAGGGATCGACGTGATTCCAGTAGTAGTGAGTGACACGCAGATGAAACCAAGTATAGCACAACTGCCTAGAGGAACCTGGTCCACCTTCATCAGCATGCACGGGATGTGAGGAAAGCTACTGCAACCCGTCACTTATCATCCTTTTCAGGCCACACAAAAGAGCAAACCATCTTGTTAGTATGGCATTAGCCCTGACAAGAGCTGAATTATTTTGTATTATAGCATACTTGCCAGGACGTTAATATTTAAAAACAAATTTTTAAATATCACTTATCTGTTCAAATGAGTCGTCAGAATTTTCACTCAACATTCTATTTCTGATTACTAGATCAAACTAACTTATTTTAAGTTGCTATGTCGTTCCTTTCACAAGTTATAAACCACGGGCATATGATTATATGGCTGCATGAAGAATATTGTTTACCAGCAAATGCTAATATGGTGAACTGTTAGTTACTTATACGATTGATCCAGCGATCTGAACAAAGGAGTGAGGAGATGGTGAATGTGGAGAAGAGATAGATGAGGGCAGGTTTAGAGGTGGCTGGATTGATGGGTTCATAAGGAAGAGTTTGATGTGGATGAGTTTGAGGATAAGAAAAGATGGGCGGGGGAAATGGGGTGGTTGTCTTACATGACTATCCTGGGCAACGTAATGTAATACAGCTAGTCTATTTATATACATTAAGTATGGCATTGCTACCAATTGCTGTCTTGTACTATATGCTTTGGAGGCGTTCTTGTCAGATGTACAAGCCATTTCATTCTCTCCATCTATTTATATCTGAGTAGTCTCAAAGGTGCTAGAGGTTGTGGGTTCAAATCACGGTGGACACCAGGTTTTTGTCATGTGAACTTTCCAGTATTACCGTGGATCTCTGAGTTGTATAAATCGGACACCCGTAAGAAGTGTCGTGCACATTAAAAATCATTTGGCAGTTGGAAATCTAAAAGAGTCGACTTAACGGTCGATCCCAGGGCAAAATGCATAAAATTATGTTAAAAATCTACCTATTAAGGGATCCTCACCGGTGCTACGGACTTTGTGCATTGTGCTGAGATTCTCCAAAAATATGAAGAAGAACAGAACATGTGTGAGGTAAACTGTGTGCAATGATGTTGATTCTCTAACTAAACTAAACTAAACTTATATACGTTAAGCGTGGCATTGCTCGAACTTGTTGTCTAATACTATAGGCATTGGAGGCATTCTTGTCAGATATACAAGCCATTTTATTATCTTCATCTATTTATATACTTTAAGCATGGCATTGCTTCCACTTGCTATCTGATTTGATCCTTTCTCACTCAGTCTATAACAGACAACTGCTACACTAGTAAAGCGACACCTTACACAATTAAGTCCCCAACAGACAACTGCTACACTTGTAAAGCGACACCTTACACAATTAAGTTTCCAACAGACAACTGGCTACACTAGTAAAGTGACACCTTACACAATGAGGTCCCCAACAGGCAACTAGCTACACTAATAAAGCGACACCTTACACAATTAAGTCTCCAACAGACAACTGGCTACACTAGTAAAGTGACACCTTACACAATGAGGTCCCCAACAGGCAACTAGCTACACTAATAAAGCGACACCTTACACAATTAAGTCTCCAACAGACAACTGGCTACACTAGTAAAGTGACACCTTACACAATGAGGTCCCCAACAGGCAACTAGCTACACTAATAAAGCGACACCTTACACAATTAAGTCTCCAACAGACAACTGCTACACTTGTAAAGCGACACCTTACACAATTAAGTCTCCAACAGACAACTGGCTACACTAGTAAAGTGACACCTTACACAATGAGGTCCACAACAGGCAACTAGCTACACTAATAAAGTAACACCTTACACAATGGAGTATATCATTTGCTCTCTAAATGACAGTGTATGTTTTGAGAGTAACTTGACCTTGGACTGAAAAAAAACAAGACAGCCAAGAAAAATTCTGGTCTCCCCAGCTGACACCTCACACAAAGAAGTCCCTAACACTCCATCTACAATCCCTGTATATGCAATGCCCCTACCTCTCCCCACATAGTTCCTTACAATTCTGTTTAACCTGTGCACACCAAATAACTCAAACTGATCTCAGTCAAGCATAGTTTAGATTACAAGCTTCCCCTTTGTATGGCCAATTTAATTTGACAGTCTTTCTTGTTGTTAGCACTGCTCTTATTATGGAGTTCCCATGTATCAAACAGGATGAACTTCAATACAACAGAATAAAAATAAATCGTTTAAATAAAATTGTAAAAATACATACCCTCCTTGCTTGTATAGATAACCATAACGTGATGTTTTCTTTGGCTGTAAACAAGGAAAAAACAGTTGGTATCAGTTAAAAAAGAAGATGTAGTTCAAGTGTGCATAAAGAGAAATAATAATAGTTGTCCATTGCAAGCTAAAGATGGTGACAGGATCAGACTTGTGCTGCGAAATGTGTTCTGAAATGGTTATAGAGACTTTACCGCACCCCAGGCACTCATGTCAAGAGTAGGCTGTGGAGTCGTCAGTGCGTTCTGCTCTTTCGGGAGACATGCCTAATCTGGGTGACCACTATGGAGTTTTGCTCTGTGATGTGAGCACCTCTAGTGATGATAATGCGCCAGGTAGAACGGTTCTGTGTAAGCAACTCCCGGGAGGGGACATACATGTTTAAACTTTTCTGAGACACTTTCAAAGTCTTTGTAGCATTTCTTCTGTCGTCATAATGAGCGACTGCCTGCCCTGAGTACATTGTATAACAGCTACTTAGGGATGTGCTCATTGGACATGCAAACATGTCCCATCCATCTTATCTGGCTTTCTTGTACAAGTATATGGATGTTCAACATGTTAGTATGAGGCGTTTTCAAATGAAACTGGACCTAACTGCATTAAGACGTCACTTCTGATGTAAACAGCACATATCAACCGTCAAGTCTGCAAAATATCATTATCCTCCGACTCATAGTTTCCCCAGCAGACCATTGAAAACATGGCGGGTGTGATACGGAATCTGTCCAGAGTTGTTCAGCGAGCGGTGATTCTGTTTTTAACAGCTGAAGGATGTCAACCAGTTGACATTCATCACAGAATGCGGGCAGTGTATAGTGACAAAAGTGTGGCGAACGTAAGCTTCGGCGACGGTCAACCCGAATTGCTGCATCAATTTTTGCGATGGCATCTTCTGACGCAACAATATGCGCCTGACCTGGTCTCGGAAGATCTTTCATTAATTCTCGTCCTTCTTTAAACATCGTTGTTCAGTTCTTCACTGTTGTCTTCGACACACTTTTGTCGCCATACACTGTCTGCATTCTGCGAGGAATGATGTGTTTCTGTTTGTTGTGTGAACGTATTGGCCAGTGTATGGATGGTTGTGTGTATCTGTTTGTAGTGTAGACGTATTGGCCAGTGGATGTGTGTGTTTGTGTGTGTCTGTTATTGTATGTACGTATTGGCCAGTGGATGTGTGTGTATGTATCTGTTTGTAGTATAGACGTATGGATGTGTGTGTGTATCTATTTGAAGTATGGGCGTATTGGCCAGTGGATGTGTGTGTATGTATCTGTTTGTAAGGCGTTCCACTATGGCAGTAGAGTAGTTTTTGTCAATCTTTAGTGTACGTGGACAAATGATCATATCAACGAAAAAAAGAATCGATAACATCAACTAGGAGAGATCGATAACATCAACTAGGAGAGATCGATAACATCAACTAGGAGAAACATGATCAGAATCGATAACAACTAGGAGAGACATGATCAGAATCGATAACATCAACTAGGAGAGATCGATAACATCAACTAGGAAAGACATGATCAGAATCGATAACATCTAGGAGAGATCGATAACATCAACTAGAAGAGACATGATCAGAATCGATAACATTCATCCAAAATTGCTGTATGAAATTAGAGACCAACTAGCAAAACCATTGGCTATATTATGTTCTCAATCACTTACAAAAGGGATTGTTCCACGGGATTGGAAAGATGCAGGAGTGATCCCCTTATTCAAAAAAGGCAAAAAATCAGATCCAACAAATTATAGACCAGTGAGTTTAACGAGCATAGTCTGTAAATTGTTAGAGTCAATAATCAAAGAAAACATTGTAATGCATTTAGACAAATTCAATCTAATTAGAAACAGTCAGCATGGGTTTACTAGAGGGAGATCATGCTTGGATGTTATTTATCTAGACTTTGCAAAGGCCTTTGATAGAGTACCTCATCAAAGATTATTTCGAAAGTTAAAATCACATGGAATAGGTGGGGAAGTTGCCAAATGGATTGAAAATTGGTTAACGGGAAGAAGGCAGAGGGTGGGCATAAATAAGGAGTACTCTGAGTGGAGTGAAGTGAAAAGTGGTGTGCCACAGGGCTCGGTTTTGGGACCAATTTTGTTCTTGATATATATAAATGATTTGGACATTGATATGAGATCCATGATTGCAAAATTTGCTGATGACACAAAACTATGCAGTAGTGTCTCATCTAAAGCGGAAGTGGATATATTGATGTCGGATTTAGATAAAATTTGAGAATGGTCTGTAATCTGGCAAATGGAGTTTAATGTAGATAAATGTACAGTCATCCACATGGGTAGATCCAATATGGAACATTATTTCAGAATGGGAGAAAACAATATTAGAAAGATAGATAAGGAAAGGGACCTAGGGGTTAAAATAGCTCATACAGGAAAGGTGAGTGAGCAAGTTAAGGTAGCAGTGAAAAAGGCAAATGCAATGTTAGGTATGATAAAAAGAAATATTAAACATAGGAGCAAGGAAGTGATCGTCAAACTGTATAAAGCTTTAGTTAGACCTAGATTGGAGTACTGTGTACAGGTGTGGAGTCCTTATCATAGAGGGGGCATAAACATGCTAGAAAGAATACAAAAAAGAGCGACAAAGATGATAGTGGGATTCCAGAATTACAGTTATGAGGAACGACTCAGAAAAACCGGCCTACAGTGTCTCGAAGAGAGAAGAATTCGTGGTGACTTAATACAGGTTTATAAGATGATCAGAGGAATCGATGAATTAGACTATAACAAGTTTTTTAAAATACAGTCACCTACAATAACACAAGGGCATAGCTACAAGCTGACTAAAGAGAGGTCCAGATTAGATATTAGGAAATATTTTTGTAGTCAGAGAGTGGTGTCTGCTTGGAATGCATTGCCAGGGGAGGTAGTGAAAGCAGGGACAGTTAATGCATTTAAGAATAAACTGGATGCGCATAGCTTTTAGAGCAAGGTGATGTAAATGTAACTGGTTGTATACAGACTCTGCAGGGTCTTCTAAACCAGTATAAAGACGTTAAGTTTAAGTTAACATCAACTAGGAGAGATCGATTACATCAACTAGGAGAGATCGATAACATCAACTAGGAGAGATCGATAACATCAACTAGAAGAGACATGATCAGAATCGATAACATCAACTAGGAGAGATCGATAACATCAACTAGGAGAGATCGATAACATCAACTAGGAGAGATTGATAACATCAACTAGGAGAGATCGATAACATCAACTAGGAGAGATTGATAACATCAACTAGGAGAGACATGATCAGAATCGATAACATCAACTAGGAGAGACATGATCAGAATCAATAACATCAACTAGGAGAGATCGATAACATCAACTAGGAGAGACATGATCAGAATCGATAACAACTAGGAGAGACATGATCAGAATCTATAACATCTAGGAGAGATGATCGGAATCGATAATATTAACTAGGAGAGACATGATCAGAATCGATAACATCAGGAGGCTAGTGGGAACAACTCCAGGATTGTTGTTGTTTTTCCGAATACCCACAATGAGTAGGTTTCTCTTATGTGCGTCCTGAAAAGGGCGTTAAGTGACAGGTTGTAGTAGCTTTCCCCACATCCCAAGCGTGCTGATGAAGGTGGACTGGGATCCTCCAAGCGGTTGTGCTATGCTTGGCTTCATCTGCGTGTCGTTCACGTCGAACCACACCTTGTTAGCCAGGCTGCTGTCTACGACAACAGCCCGTTTCCAGTATATTTCTCCTGACCCTGGCTAACATTCTCTGATCAGTGTGTTTTGCCTGACCAGACGTTAGCCTCATCGTCCCGTCAGGTGAGGGTCTTGGCCAGTATATTTCTCCTGACCCTGGCCTACATTCTCTGATCAGTGTGTTTTGCCTGACCAGACGTTAGCCTCATCGTCCCGTCAGGTGAGGTCTTCGCCAGTATATTTCTCCTGACCCTGGCCTACATTCTCTGATCAGTGTGTTTTGCCTGACCAGACGTTAGCCTCATCGTCCCGTCAGGTGAGGGTCTTGGCCAGTATATTTCTCCTGACCCTGGCCTACATTCTCTGATCAGTGTGTTTTGCCTGACCAGTATATTTCTCCTGACCCTGGCTAACATTTTCTGATCAGTGTGTTTTGCCTGACCAGACAGTAGCCTCATCGTCCCGCCAGGTGAGGGTCTTGGCGAGTATATTTCTCCTGACCCTGGCTAACATTCTCTGATCAGTGTGTTTTGCCTGACCAGATGTTAGCCTCATCGTCCCGCCAGGTGAGGGTCTTGGCCAGTATATTTCTCCTGACCCTGGCTAACATTTTCTGATCAGTGTGTTTTGCCCGACAAGACGTTAGCCTCATCGTCCCGCCAGGTGAGGGTCTTGGCCAGTATATTTCTCCTGACCCTGGCTAACATTTTCTGATCTGTGTGTTTTGCCCGACCAGACGTTAGCCTCATCGTCCCGCCAGGTGAGGGTCTTGGCCAGTATATTTCTCCTGACCCTGGCCTACATTCTCTGATCAGTGTGTTTTGCCGGACCAGAAGTTAGCCTCATCGTCCCGCCAGGTGAGGGTCTTGGCCAGTATATTTCTCCTGACCCTGGCTAACATTTTCTGATCAGTGTGTTTTGCCCGACAAGACGTTAGCCTCATCGTCCCGCCAGGTGAGGGTCTTGGCCAGTATATTTCTCCTGACCCTGGCTAACATTTTCTGATCAGTGTGTTTTGCCCGACCAGACGTTAGCCTCATCGTCCCGCCAGGTGAGGGTCTTGGCCAGTATATTTCTCCTGACCCTGGCCTACATTCTCTGATCAGTGTGTTTTGCCGGACCAGAAGTTAGCCTCATCGTCCCGCCAGGTGAGGGTCTTGGCCAGTATATTTCTCCTGACCCTGGCTAACATTTTCTGATCAGTGTGTTTTGCCCGACAAGACGTTAGCCTCATCGTCCCGCCAGGTGAGGGTCTTGGCCAGTATATTTCTCCTGACCCTGGCTAACATTGTCTGATCAGTGTGTTTTGCTCGACCAGACGTTAGCCTCATCGTCCCGCCAGGTGAGGGTCTTGGCCAGTATATTTCTCCTGACCCTGGCCTACATTCTCTGATCAGTGTGTTTTGCCCGACCAGACGTTAGCCTCATCGTCCCGCCAGGTGAGGGTCTTGGCCAGTATATTTCTCCTGACCCTGGCTAACATTTTCTGATCAGTGTGTTTTGCCTGACCAGACGTTAGCCTCATCGTCCCAACTCCAGGATTAGACTACATAAAAAACAGCTACTAAAATCGTTTGGCCACGTAACAAGGTTACCACACGATAGCACCCCCCCCCCCCCCAACAACCAATGCTATGTAGATACAACGGATTCGAGGCCAAAGGCAGACCACGAAAAAGGTGGCTTACAGAAATATCTGAGAAGGCGGTAAACGCATCTGTGCATGAGAACACAGACGGGCTCGTTGAAGAGATCTCTTCAGAACCTGAAAGGAATAACAGAATAAGCGAAAGAAAAAAGAACTGCCAATGGATCTTATGCTTGCACACGGTACTTCCCACTGAATCGCCCGTCATCGATATTACTACACCCCCTGCCCCCTTAAAAAAAAAATCACAAAAAAAAAACAACAACACAAAAACACCCCCTGGTCTTGAATTGTCTCAAGACAAGGGATCACTTAAACTTTTGTGTTTTTGTTCGTTTTTCGAGAGACGGGCGCCTTACATGTCTGCTATAAGGACCTGTCGTTTCCAACATGAATGTCATTATCCGGTGGAAATCCACGGTTTCCTTGATTACCTTCTCACATGTGCGGCTCTCGTTTTATTTATATTTGGGCAGCCTTGGTAGGAAGGTCCGAGTTACTAGTAGTCTACGTTAGCCGCTTATCTGTGAGCCTAGCGCAGCCCTGGCGACTTTCTTCCCACAAGTTTGATCCCATTTCCCGACACAACGAGAAAAAAAGAACAATAAACCGCGGTCATCTATTTCCAGCTGGGTGGGCCAGGTCGTGAGGGACGAACAGTTCCCAGATAAGCACACAATCTCGCCAACGGCTTAAACGAAACCATACCTGACACCACAAGCTGATTAGCTCAGTGGTTGGCAACGAGTTGAGATCACGAAAACGTTACGACCAATCGGTCTTCTTCGTGGGCTAAGGTAACATGTAAATAAAACGATCTTTACTTAATAAACAGGCTGGCGGTTGTAAGAAGAGACGTTCAGCAAAGGCCACGCTTTACTTAGATTTGTCTCTCCAATCTAAACTTCTTCTTCTTCTTTCGTTCTCAATCTCCCACTACCAAACCCTGAAAGGGCTTAAGTAGCAGAATGTAGTCCAGAGAACGGAATGCGTTGTGTCGTAGTTTACAGCTTGACTGCGATATTTGCACTTTTCGAAAGTGCAAAGCATTTATTGAGTACCGGGTTAGCATTCCCTCCTCCATCCCTTCTCCTTAGCCAGTCTGCCTTGCTGCAGCCTGTTATCCAGGATCACCACGTGGAGGTGTAGAAGGGTCTTGGCAGCTATGGTTCGCTGGCCCTGACGATAGCAGTCAGCTATGGGTCGCTGACCACTGCAGCTCATGTGCTGCTCAGCATCTTGATCCCCAATTTAAACGATAGTGAAGGTAATAGCCGTCCATCGCAAGCCATGATGATAACAGCAGTCAGACATGTTGTGTGGCAGCTCACCGGGAGTCCGGAAGTGGATGTTTAGTCCAAATAGGGCACGCAAACCCTCTTCTGGACATGTGTGTTCAGTCGTTTTGTCTTTTTGCAAAGTGCGTTCTTGCTGTTCTTTGGAGGCCAGGCGTTCCTCTGCAATGGAGGTGCCTCTGATGGTGATTCCACGACATGCCTTGCGGTTCTGTGCGAGGCATTCCCATGAGTTTGCATTGTTGTTGAAGCGTAACGGATATAATAATAATAATAATAATACTGTTCGCTTAGACGTCTGAGGCCCGTTGTGTTGGATAAACACTACCATGTCCAGTTGTAACTGCGTGCTGCCAGGCCTCCTCTAAGGCAGATGGGGAGGCTGCTACCTGTTGGAGCCACGTGTTTCGAGGACGACCTCTCCGGTGCTTCCAGCCAGCAGGGTGAAGACCGTTAGCGCTATTGACTGTCTTTAGAAGAATCTGGTGAGCTGGGACCTCCTTGTCCAGTCGGACAAAATGACCGAACAGGAAAATGCGGCGACGTTCCAGAATAGCCGAGACAGGGGGGAGATGTGTCCTTGCAGAAACATCTACATTCGGATTACATAACGGATAGACCTGGGATAATTGAGTATTTTATATCAAGGAATTCAAATAGGCAGGTGTATGCCTCCTGCCAAGTAGCTGGTGATATCCGCAGTAGGTTCTTTTACATGATTTATTACTTCCTGTGTCTTACTTGCCTGGGGGAAGGTAATATACGCAAAAGTTACTTATCTAGTTTTTAAATTATATGCAATACGTATTACTCGTTCGTTCTCAAACTCCCAATACCAAGCCCCTAAAATGGCGTTGCAAGTAGCAGGATGTCTGGAGAACGGAATGCGTTGTGTCGTAGTTTACAGCTTGACTGCGATATTTGCATCTTTCGGTCAGACACATCCGACTTGCAGCATGGCCTTTTTTAGTACCGGGTTAGCCATCCCTCTTCAGTCCTTTCTCCTTAGCCAGCCTGCCCTGTCGCAGACAAGCAGATGTGGCAGCAGTTATGCCTAAGGAAATGTCAATTTCTGGGTCTAGAAAGAGCTTGTCGTTAATGAGGGACGCCAAAGACTTGGAGCACAACTGCCAACTAATAATTATCTATATTTATGATACTGGAATAAAAGATTCCTCACTTATGATACACGAATAAAGAGACATGGACAGTTACAGCTGACCTTCAGCGAAGGATACAGGCCTTGGAGATGAGATGTTTCCGAAGACTTTTAAACGTCACGTACAAAGATCGAGTTATAAATGAGAAAGAACGAGAAAGAATTACAACAGCTAAAGGGCCTTTTGAAGATCTCTTGGCAACTGTCAAAAGAAAGAAACTCGTTTGGTACGGTCACATATCGAGATCAAATGGTCTTGCAAATACAATCCTCCACGGAAAGGTGCAAGGCAGACGACGAAGAGGCCGTCCCAAAAAGAGATGGGAGGACAACATAAAAGAATGGACCAATCTCCGACCAGAAGAGGCACAGGCAGCGGCCGCTGACATGGAAGGGTGAGGTGGGATTGTGAGGATCTTTTCATGTGTGCCCCAACGACCTCACCGGTTACGGGATGACCTGACCTGACCTGAATAAAAAGAGACGTAACTTGTACTAGGGATTCGAAAATGAAGAAGAAATTAAGAGGTTGACAACAAATTATGCTACAGTATGTAGAATCCTAGTTAAACAAATTACCAAGCTAAGAAATACATACAGTACATTATTTTGGCAACACATTACCTTTATTCTTTGGCCAAGAACAGGCCAGGAAATGCTTAACTGGTCATTCAAGGCCGGGCTGTTGCAAGAAGACATGATGGCCAGACGCCATCTATCGTGTGTCATGGTTCATTGAATCATTGCTTTACACGAGGCCCGGGCGAGGTTTTGTTCACACGATTTGCCAGCGAAACGAACTAGTTCAAACATAGACACCACTTACTTGAGGAACACCGAGGCATTATAATTTATGTGCTCGCTGTCTACATAATTAATATTCAAGAAACTATCACCAATAAAGACACATTAATTAGTTAATCGATTCATCTCGACACGCTCACATATCGGTGCACTAAGTCTCTTAAATTGTCGCAAAGCCGAGAGGTCGGCTTGACACACGATACATGAAATGCATTATATTCTGCGCATACTCGAAATGTTCCCTATGCAAACATAAATCACCACATGTTTTTTTCTTTTGCGTTCGCCTTATTTCTCTAATTCCCCAAGGCGGTGTGCTTCGCACTATGGTTTTTATTTTGCACCTGTCGGCCCAGTGCATCCGACCAACATGCATTTTATGTAAGGTTCCGCTTTCTCCTGCATTTTCTAAGGGTTTGCTTCCCCGGGATAACGGCCGGTGCTGTGATTGGGATCGAACCTAGTACCTTTGGGTTGTGAGCCATGTTACTTAACCACTAGCCCACGCCGTCCCCTATCACAACAGGTTAATTTTCGAATGTTATGTTCAAATAACATACATCATCGATGTCCGTCGCTGCTTTCGGGGCATTGGTCATTGCCGATTTTCCTTCAGCAAGTTCGGTCTTGAGATGCGCTTTCTGTCTCTCTCCAGCAGAGGTCCAGGTACCGACTTTCATTTTCAGGTTCCTTTCTAGGTGTTTCTTGGACTACCTCTTTTCCTGCCAGGGCCTGGCTGGTCAAGTTTGATGCTGATAGCTATACAGGTCCACGTTTCTATATTTTTGCCAATAAACTATACTATTTAGTCACTATCTTAACAAAAGTTAAACAAGTTAATATCAGACAAAAATACGTTATCTGTACGTTTTATTTATACTAAGCCATGTTTTTTCTTTTTTGTTGGGGCTACATGAGTGTTTACGATGGGCGTTTAAGTGAAACCAGGACTTTTTTTGTAAGGACATTTTTTGTTGTTGAGGATCCGTCAAAAATGTATAGGTCAACAGGTCGCGCAATTAGATTCTGTGTACAACATTCCAGCTATCTAGGTTATGGAGAAGTCGGTTAGAGTAGGAGAAATAGAAGTCCATTCAAACGGACAACGACCATGTTAGGGTTAAAAACAAAAGGCGCAATGTTACTATCCACAAAAATTGAAGTCTGAAAGTCATGTTTGTGTTTCCTTCTCTTCTTTTTTCTCTGTTCCCCCCTATGGTTGGTTGGTTGCTAATGCCCACAATGGGTTGGTAACCCTTTTGAGCTCCCTGAAAAGGACGGAACTTGTGGTAGATTGCAGTAGCTTTCCTGACATACATGAGCGTGCTGATGAAGTGGACCGGGGTCCTCAAGGCGGTTGTACAATGCTTGGCTTCATCTGCGTGTCACTCACTACTACGGGGATCACATCGAACCTCAAATTGTTAGCCAGACTGTTGTCGACAACAGTCCGTTTCCATGACGACCAACGAGAAGGTCAGGTGAGTGTCTTGGCCAGTATATTTCTCCTGAGCCTGGCTAACATTCTCTGATCAGTGTGTTTTGCCTGGCCCTGGCTAAGATTGTCAGATCAGTGTATTTTGCCTGACCCTGGCTAACATTCTGTGATCAGTGTGTTTTGCCTGACCTTGGCTAACATTCTATGATCAGTGTGTACTGCCTGAGCCTGGCTAACATTATATGATCAGTGTGTTTTGCCTGACCTTGGCTTACATTCTATGATCAGTGTGTTTTGCCTAACCTTGGCTAACATTCTATAATCAGTGTGTTTTGCCTGACCTTTGCTAACATTCTATAATCAGTGTGCTTTGCCTGACCCTGGATAACATTCTATGATCAGTGTGTTCTGCCTGACCTTGGCTAACATTCTATGATCAGTGTGTTTTGCCTAACCTTGGCTAACATTCTATGATCAGTGTGTTTTGCCTGACCCTGGCTAACATTCTATGATCAGTGTGTTTTGCCTGACCTTGGCTAACATTCTATGATCAGTGTGTTTTGCCTGACCTTGGCTAACATTCTATGATCAGTGTGTTTTGCCTGACCTTGGCTAACATTCTATGATCAGTGTGTTCTGCCTGACCCTGGCTAACATTCTATGATCAGTGTGTTTTGCCTGACCTTGGCTAACATTCTATGATCAGTGTGTTCTGCCTGACCCTGGCTAACATTCTATGATCAGTGTGTTTTGCCTGACCTTGGCTAACATTCTATGATCAGTGTGTTTTGCCTGACCTTGGCTAACATTCTATGATCAGTGTGTTTTGCCTGACCTTGGCTAACATTCTATGATCAGTGTGTTTTGCCTGACCTTGGCTAACATTCTATGATCAGTGTGTTTTGCCTGACCTTGGCTAACATTCTATGTTCAGTGTGTTTTGCCTGACCCTGGCTAACATTCTATGATCAGTGTGTTTTGCCTGACCCTGGCTAACATTCTATGATCAGTGTGTTTTGCCTGACCTTGGCTAACATTCTATGATCAGTGTGTTTTGCCTGACCTTGGCTAACATTCTATGATCAGTGTGTTTTGCCTGACCTTGGCTAACATTCTATGATCAGTGTGTTTTGCCTGACCTTGGCTAACATTCTATGATCAGTGTGTTTTGCCTGACCTTGGCTAACATTCTATGATCAGTGTGTTTTGCCTGACCCTGGCTAACATTCTATAATCAGTGTGTTCTGCCTGACCCTGGCTAACATTCTATGATCAGTGTGTTCTGCCTGACCTTGGCTAACATTCTATGATCAGTGTGTTCTGCCTGACCCTGGCTAACATTCTATGATCAGTGTGTTTTGCCTGGCCCTGGCTAACATTCTATGATCAGTGTGTTCTGCCTGACCCTGGCTAACATTATATGATCAGTGTGTTCTGCTGACCCTGGCTAACATTCTATGATCAGTGTGTTTTGCCTGACCTTGGCTAACATTCTATGATCAGTGTGTTTTGCCTGACCTTGGCTAACATTCTATGATCAGTGTGTTTTGCCTGACCTTGGCTAACATTCTATGATCAGTGTGTTTTGCCTGACCTTGGCTAACATTCTATGATCAGTGTGTTTTGCCTGACCCTGGCTAACATTCTATGATCAGTGTGTTTTGCCTGACCTTGGCTAACATTCTATGATCAGTGTGTTTTGCCTGACCTTGGCTAACATTCTATGATCAGTGTATTTTGCCTGACCCTGGCTAACATTCTATGATCAGTGTGTTTTGCCTGACCCTGGCTAACATTCTATGATCAGTGTGTTTTGCCTGACCCTGGCTAACATTCTATGATCAGTGTGTTTTGCCTGACCAGACGTTAGCCTCATCGTCCATGTTCCCCCTATAAAATGACGTATGTTTTTCCATCCTGTAATCCTTGCCATTAATTGGCTACCGTTTCTTAAGAGCTTCCGAGTAGCAGGTAACGATCTCGCTTATCATGGCAAGGTACCAGGTTCAAAACCTCGTTATCGGCACGCTCCTCCAGCCGACTCAGTTGTAAATTGTTACATTGTTTGCTGGTATGAAATAAAATGCGACGAGAAAGTGAAATAGCCACTCCACTTCATATTAAAACGACGTCTAGTGTAATGGAGTCTCTAATACTTCATCCACGATAACGTTCTCTGCTATGTGACTAAACTTGAATTCGAGAATGAGAGAAAGCAATTTCTAGACCCCTTTGAATTATCAAATGTACCCATGATGAAACTAAAACACAAGCCGAGCACACGTCATAAGTCCACAAGCAGAAAGCACACATTTCAACAACTGACTATGACTGTGTAGCTGCTACCTGCACTTCCCGGTGGGACACAGCAAAGCAAGGTCGCAACCTGATCTCCCTTTCCTATTTCACACTACAGAAAATACAGTGGCTTATGTTGTGTGAGCTCGGTTAACAGTCCCATTGTACCTGGTTCGAATTACGCCGTGCTGGGTTTGAGAAAACGTGCTGAGTTTGAGAAAACGGGCATGTCGGGGTTTCTTTATGGTACGACTGCTTCTCCCAGTGGATCCCGCTGTGAACGGGCATCTGACGGAGTAGAGCAGCAATTTTGAGTCCACCGGGGGAGCAGTAGTTGTTATTGATCTAGCCGCATCCGGGCTCTCTTTCCCTTCCGCCCAATGTCATGTAATGATATCTGTATGTGTTTATCAGGCATTTGGCTAGTGCCATACAAAGTATTCCATTATCTGGACTCGGAGAAAGAAGCATTTTCCTAACATCGTTGAGTACCAATAGAGATGATGATTAACAGTTTCATTTGGGACTTTTAAGCAGGGAGAGAGACTGATCACATATGGATGCGCCCAGGTACAATGAAGTGGGTTCCACGAACCCTTTTCCTTTTATTTTCACAATACCGACACATCTCTTAAGGCCACCAACAGACTCGACGCTGTAAATGAATTGCTGGTTTGTTGTGATCTTAATGCCCTTGAGTGACTCGAGGCCCAATGCGATATGTTGCCTATTTGTGCTTTTGTCTCGGGAGATACTCGAAGCCTGGAACAATAGGCTGGTACCTTGTGCTTTTATTGTCTCACGAGAGACTGAAGCCCGGGGCGATAAGCTGACTGGTGTTTGTATTATCCTTGAGAGACTCGAAGCCCGGGAAATACGCTGGTTTCTGTATTGTCCTTTGGGGACTGAAGCCCGAGCGATAGGCTGACTTCTGGTGTTTGTATTACCCCTGAGAGGCTGAAGCCCTAGGCGATAAGCTGGCGTCTGTCTTGTCTACCAAGAGACTGACGCCCGAGGCGATATGCTGGTATCTTATGTTTTTATTGTCCTTGAGAGACTGGAAGCCCCAGCGATAAGCTGACTTCTGGTGCTTTTATTGCCCCAGAAAAACTCGAAGCTGGAGACGATCAGCTGCTATCAGCTGATTCTTAGTTTATAACTTCAAGTTCTCTTCTTGTTTCTGTCGTTCGCTCTCAAATAATCGCATTTATTTCCCTCATAAACCCGACAGCCCGACCCAGGCTTCTCTTGTCGGCATACAATTTATCTCGCAATTGGGTTGGAGTGGACTGTGTAGTCACTCTGCTCATCTCGTGGAGCCGGCAGACCTGCATAAGATGTTCCACCGTTTGTTTGTTCTCTCCACATGGGCACATGCTTGTGTGTCCAATTTTAAATTTGTTGAACGGATGATTGTTCAGTCTGCAGTAACATGTTCGCAGTCTGAACATTGTAAATGTAATCTATTCCTGGCAAAGAGCACAATGCTTCTACTATACATCAGATCCTGGGTGATACCTGTGCCATTCGTCTTCGAAGTTAATTTATAAGTCTTTATTTCTTCATATGTATCTCTGTCTTCAGTTTGTGGGTTTCCCTCCTTACTCTTTGAGCATTCTATCTGCCTCAGAATACCGTTGTATCGAACAATGTGCAGAAATCCACTGAAATCTCAATCTGTTGAAATTACAGCTAGTATTCATTGTTGGACAGATCTTGTCCAAGTCAGCTATGAGTAACAACGGTCTCCCACCGGACAGTTAGAGGCGCCGCCCCTGTTCAATATGACTCCGACAGATAGCAGCTTCTCATTCGGCATTGAACAAGATTTGGCTACAAGACTCAGCAGTTGGACATGGTAGTGGTCGAAGGATGCAACCGGCTCTAGATGCCCAAGCAATCATTGAACAAGATTTGGCTACAAGACTCAGCAGTTGGACATGGTAGTGGTCGAAGGATGCAACCGGCTCTAGATGCCCAAGCAATCATTGAACAAGATTTGGCTACAAGACTCAGCAGTTGGACATGGTAGTGGTCGATCGATGCAACCGACTCTAGATGCCCAGGCAATTATTATTGTTATTCATTTCATTTAGCGCCTTAGTAGTAAGTAGCATGTCCTTTTACAGAACGTCGCTTCTTACAACCGCCACCTATTTGGCTGTTATAAATTTCTTGGCAAGTGTGCAGTACGGTAGGTTGCCATTACTTTCCATACGTGGAGGAACATTGGCCGGAGAAAAAAATCCAGTGTCTGCCAAACTGGACAAAAGTGGGAATCCCTTAGACAGGATGGTATTGGTTCTCATTCCGCAATTGTCTTCATTACGGGAATACTCGTTGCTAGCATCTACAGTGGCAGTTTCAGCAGCAATGGTTTTACATGACGAGGTTGCTAGTCCCATGCAAAATGCTCTGATGCGCTCCACAAAACCGATATATGGCGCACACAATTTCTGACAAAGCCATGCAGTTGATATATTGTCGTGAACAAATGCTATACAATATATCAAAGTTTCTCAATACCCAAGTTATTCTCAATGAGTATACGTGACTACATACTACTGATAGTTTTGCAATGCAAAAATGGACGTGTCTTTAGGGATAAAAACACTAAAAATAGATAGTTATAGTTATGAGGAAAGACTCAGAAATTCCAGCCTACAGTGTCTAGAAAAGATAAGAATTCGAGGTGACTTAATACAGGTTTGTAAGATAATAAAAGGAACGGATAAATTTGACTATAACAAGTTGTTTTTGTTCAAAATGTGCCCCCTACAAGAACAGGAGGGCATAGCTACAAATTAACTAAAGAAAGTCCTGATTAGATATTAGGAAATATGTGTTTAGCCAGAGAAGGGTGAATGTTTGGAATGCATTGCCACAGGAAGTATTGGAGGTAAGAGCAATTAATGCATGTAAGAATAAATTGGATTCGCATAGCTTTTAGAGCAAGGAAATGTAAATGAAAACTGGTTGTATACAGACTGCGGAGTCTTCTAAACCAGTGTAAAGACGTTAAGTTATAAGATGCACATCGCAAGAATATATGGAGACAACATCAGACGTGATACGAGACGTGTTCTCGTATGACTTTAAATACAAATCCTGGCACGACAATCTCTTCCGCATCTTTGATATGTCGACTGTGGTGTCGTAGCGCGTTCTGTTTTTTTTTTCTGTTTTTTTTTTTCGGACGGCACGCTTTTTCTGAGCCTCCCTGATGGGTATTACGCTGTTCGATGTGAGCACATCGGGTGATGATGACGCGCCAGGTGAAACGGTTTTGTGCAAGCATTTTACAGGAGGTGACATCAATGTTGATGCTTTTCAAATACATTTTCAAACTGTAGCGTTTTTGTTTTTGGGCCCCCCTAATGAGCGTTTGCTTGTTCCGAGCTCCTCGTATAATATTTTCTTGTGGAGGATCTCATCTGACGTGCGAACACCATGTCCCATCCATATTACCACGGAGCTCAACACAATAGCCGTACTAATAATTTCAGAGTTATGTACCATGTCCTGCCACCCGATCCCCAGCAGCCTATGCAGACAGCTCAAGTGAAAACGATTTTACTGTCTGATATCCACGCACTGTCCATGTTTCGCAGGCATGCAGCAGAGTGGTCAACACTGTAGCACAATACACTTTTACATTGATGGCGACACTGATGTCTTGTAGGTTACAGATGTTTACTCGCAGTCTCCCAATATTCCAGAGTGAATAAACTAAGTCCCCCATTACGACATGCTTAGCAGTTTACAGTGGCTTTATTATTTTCAACCCGGTTTCCTCTATAGTAAATCCAAATATAGTATAAGTATATCTCCGAAATATATAATAAAACACGCATAAAAACGCACAAGCACATACAAAAATCTCCACTTTAACCAAGACTTTCGCGCGATCCAATTGTTATGCTAACGAAACTTACAACACACACACCGTGCAGTAATGACTTCTATTACTGTTATCCTGCGATTCACGTAGCCTAAATCTGCAGATGTGGCATTCACACATTGGATGGGATAAGAAAACGTTACAGCACACGCATCTCATTTAAGGCTCAGCGTGGTTCCCCGGATGTCTTTTATTTATGCTTTGTAAGGTTGTACAGTAAAGGTTGATCTGTAGTCGGGGATAAAGTGGTTGAGACTTCACTACGCTAGGTCTCATATTTCAGTTCTTGCAGTTTAATGCACACGAACTATATTTTATTTTGTACCTTGTTTGTTAATTCATCCGAATTGCGGTCCCACTATCAACAAGTGTTGGATTCTTCATCATCAGGTGCATTGCCTGTGGGCGGGCTTGGACTTCGAGCCGCTGCTGTCACGTGTGTCGTTTACCAACTCTGTACTTGATTGTCACTCGTGACATTCTCTCAGGCTGTTCAGCATATTCTCTCTCCGTCTTCCTCTATCTCTCATTCCTGTCGTCCCAACGTGCTCCAACCCGTCTCCTCTCCTAACATACCCGAAAAATGATGGCTGCGTTGTTCTGATCTTTGCAATCAGTTGTGTTTGTGCCTCTTCGAGTACTGTATCATTTGTCTTCCTTGCAGTCCGTGGGATATACAGCATTCTTCTGTAAAACCACATTTCCGGTGCTTCCAAAGATCTAAGCGCTTGCTTGATGATTGTTCATGACTCACTGTCATGTCAGTACTGGTTCCACGTATCATACAAGCTAGTACATACAGTCCATTATATCATATCATTGCCAAACCCTATAGACACGTGTGGGGAAGACTCGATAGTCCTGCAAGACAACTTGCCTAAGAGAGACAACTCTGATCAAAAACAACTGCTGCCTTGCAGATAGACTGGGGACAGCCAAAGGCTAAGGAGGGCATCCCTACAGAAACGCCTCTTGAAATCGGATGTACTGGGCCACATGCTTAACAAAGTAACACAGTGCAACGTATATCGCTGTAACCAGCGTACGAAAAAGAAGAAGAAGTATCATACAAGGACTCTCTTCTTCAGTTCCAGCGACAAGGCTTTATTCTACAATATTTCCTTAATGGCCTGGAAGTTCATTTTGCTTGTGCTATTCTGCATTTTATTTTGTAATTGCATCTTCCATCCGATGTTATGTTTGTGCCCAGGTATTTAAACGTGTTAACTTGTCTCAAGTCGGTCACCTTCGCTTTGACGCCGCATTTTCGAGAGACCAGTTTCTTAGTCACTACCATCATCTCAGATTTCTTTTTAAGTGTTTGTTTTCACTCTTGGATTCTTACAAGTGCGAATTTATGTGGCGGAATCGCCTGGAGGTTCGTTAGTTGACCGTATTCGATCCATACTACAGAACATTGCTCATGTTTGGCCATCCTGTTAATTTCAGTAACAAATATATTTTTCCTGGCGATAGGACTGACAATTTAGCATGATCAGAAAACCCGTACGCAGAAGAATATATCTATTTGTTTTTTTTATTATTACTCTTTACTTTAACCCACAGCGCCGTCGCAACATCGCTTAATTTTAATTTGGTTTTCGTTTTAGTACGGTTTCTGCAACATATTTATACACGTTTTCTTTTTACAGCAAAACAAACAACGTAGTAAGCCAGCATTGTAAGCCGATCTCATGCTTTAGGTGCAAAGGCCATGGGGTGTTGTTGTTGCTGAAGTGTCTCGAGTTAAGATTACTCTTGATGTTTATTTGGTAGCGGGTTGTATTTTCTCTTCTGAAATATCAAGGCGTACTTCTAGCTGTAGTGCAATGCGCGGCTCTTCAGTAACCTCACCACTATGGTGATTACAGTATCGATTCCCACCTCGTTGGCCAGACTGCTGTTTCCAGAAACTTCGTCTTCTGCGTTCAGGCTTTTTGGTCATGCCAGATCTGTAGTCCTGTCGCTAGGATGACGTCCACAGCCCTATCTAGACTCAGGCGGCAGCCCCACAGCGTCTGCGCCACCTCGGCTCCCTCTGGCCAGGTCTGTCATCCTAGGTCTCTCGTGTATTGGGCAGTTCTGTTGGATGTGTTAGATGGCTGGACTCCGGTTCCACTTGTGTGTGATTTCTTGAGTCGATGTACGTTGACACAAATGTCTGCAGAGACCTGTTCTCGGGCGAAAGATGGTTGGTTCTGGATCCTGATCACTCTTCGCTCCCGGGAATATAGCGTTTTATTCCCTCTAAACCCAGTAATGAGAAACTCACCTTAACGGAATCCATAGGGTTTATTCCTATTGCTGAGGTAGGCTATATGGGGCTGAGGGATAAAGGTCGCCTGTCTCCACAGTCCCCACGCAATGTACATGCTAGGTTATATTTTACCTCTGATAGAAGAAAACAACCTTGTCCGTACCGAGGTACTGAACGCCTGTCCCCGTGGTCAGCAGCTCGACGTCCAAACACTCAATCCGCGCGCCCCCCCCCCCCCTAGCCTTATATATATATATATATATATATATATATATATATATATATATGGTACTTGCGTCTTAATTCACCACAAACAAAAGAAATATATTTTTAGCAACGAATGTGAGGTGGTGACATCTCAGAATATCTACAGTTGTAACTGCTGGAGTTGGCAAACATTCTGCGAGAAAAGACAAGAATGTGTGCTTCTGCTGTCCTGTCGTTTTATCAATGAATTTCTTGAATCTGTCATCGTGTGTCTATGATAAGGAGAGCAGCATTCAGTTTCTACAGCAGTGAGGCATTATCCAGGCTGTCAGACGATGTATTAACAACCATAACCCTAATCCTAACCCTAAACATAAACCTAACCTTTCGCAAAAACTGAATATATTCATCTCTTCTACACTTCTATCTTTATCCAAGTCTTTAATTTATTTGAAATGAAATTGTATTGACCTGTCCTACCCTTAACCCGAAATGGGATGTCCCGTTACGTGAACCCAGGGAACTGTTTGAGGTGAATTCTGACCCAATGACCATATATAGACTGATGTTCGTCCATCACAAGGGATGAAGACCATCCTCTTTGTTCAGCCGTGTGGATCCTCTTTGTTCAGCCGTGTGGGCAGTCTTCTCTCTTGCTTTGTCCGCTGAAATGGGTTACCTGCGCGGTGATTTGGATTAAAGTGAGGAAGAAACTGCGCCTTTTGTCAACCTAACTCTCTGGTTCTGAGCTTCCCTTGGCCAGTGGTAAAATATTTATCAAGACAACTGGAGATATCACAAGCTGCAGATTTTTCCTTAGAGTTTACTTTCGAAACCTTTCCCGTAGCAGCTGGAAGGGGATGAGGGGTGAGGCGGAAATGACATTTAACGTTGTGTGTTGTACATTTTCCATAACCACAAGAGGCCGTATGGACCCCCCCCCCCCCCCCCCCCCGGCTGTGTTAAGTCCATTATCTAAATATCACACACCACAATTGAATCTGTTTGCAAGATAAGACGAAGGGCTCCAATCTAGTGAAGTTCAGCCCCGTGAACTAGACCGTGAAATACGACACAGTTTTAAGCGTTCTGCTATTCAAGCAGCCGATGTCCAGACCAGGATAATCGGACGGAACAAATCATACCAAAAAAAACCGAATGAATTAACCAGTCCAAAGGGAAAACAACGTCTTTCCTTGAACACAAGTGTAAGTCGTCGACTAGTGTGAATTTCAGACGAATTCGTGGTCCTGGCGGCATCCATAATGAACCAAAACAGCAGAGCAATGTAGACCGGAAGCCAGTTACGGCGCCATCTTTGTTAGTTACTTACTTACTCACTCACTCACACACACACTCTCTCTCACACACACACACATCATCTCACCTCACACAGACACAGATGACCGTGATTAAAGCTAAACTACAGATGACCATGATTAAAGCTAAACTACAGATGACCACGATTAAAGCTAAACTACAGATGACCATGATTAAAGCTAAACTACAGATGGACGGGATTAACGTCACTTTTCTCGGGAGAAAGGGAATAACAATGGCATTTCTAACACACAAAATCACGAGGAAAACCGATGGGAAAACCCGTGGAATCGTGACTTTCTTGAGGAAGCCAGGTGAATGCTGTGCCACTTGCCCATTATGTGTTTGCTGATGCGTGTCAGAGCATGGTTACGTATCCTTGATTATTTTAAGGGTGGTTATTTTGGTAGATCCTGGAACAGTTGCAACTCCTACCAGCGCGCCAAATGATTTTTTTTTCGAGCGTCTTATTTTTCTAACCCCCAAGGCTGTGCGCGTTGCACTGTGGTTTTTATTTTGCGCTTGTCGGCCCAGTGCATCTGACTTCTGCATGTATTTTATGTAAGGGTCTGCTTCCTCCCCCATTTCCTATGGGTTTGCTTCCCTGGGGTAACGGCCGGTGCTGTGATATGGATCGAACCCAGCACCTTCGGGTTGTGAGCCGCGCCACTTAACCACTAGGCCACGCCAGCTGATGTGGTGAAAGCTGAATGGCTTCTAAATTTGGAGGTTAGCTGTCAAAATCCAATAAACAGCCGCGAATATTCTTCTTCTTCGTTCGTTCTCAATTTCCCGCTACCAAACCCTGAAAGGGCTTAAGTAGCAGAATGTAATCCAGAGAACGGAATCCGTTGTCGTAGTTTACAGCTTGTCTGCGATATTTGCACCTTTCGGTCCAACACATCCGACTTCAGCAAGCATTTTTGAGTACCGGGTTAGAATTCCCTCTTCGATCCCTTCTCCTTAGCCAGTCTGCCCTGCTGCAGCCTATTATCAGGATCACCGCGTGGAGATGTAGAAGGGTCTTGGCAGCTCTGGTTCGCTGGCACTGACGCTTGCAGTCAGCTATGGGTCGCTGACCACTGCAGCTCATGCGCTGCTCAGCGTCTTGATACCCAGCCGCGAATAAGAATCGATCATATGTATGAGGCAGCCCCTCCACCATACAAAGACACAGCAAGCTAATCACCAATCCGACTGCAAGTTTATACAGAAAGAAAACTACCCGGACCTTAAAGGCGACACATTGGAACCAATTACGGACTACGATTTCGGAAGCATTTAACATTAGACGTGTCAATGGAGTGAATTTGCTCTGGCAAAAACTAAGAAATCGAAACAGGTAGCCATCGATCTTGAGGTAATAAGCTTCTCTACATCGGGGCAATCGTTATAATCGATTGGGAGAAAATGACGATTGGGAGAAAAAAAATAGAAACACATTAAAAACATTTAAATCCAAGTAGGTGATTTCCTGGGTAACATAATCTCTGCAGATGGAAAAGGAGAGACGGAAATCCAACACAGATGTCATTTTATAAAAAAGTAAAGTAACCCACAGCATTACTGCCGTAGGGGTGTGAGGTGTTAGCGATTTCACATTTGAAAGGCCGCTTTTACTTCCCATACTGAACCGGTACCCATTTAAGGCTGTGTCGACCCGGATCCGTTGTGATCTGAAATACATTTCCGCCTTAACTAGGGAATGAACCCAGGACCACTGAGATGCGAAGCGAGCTCGCTAACCACTGCGCTACGCGGCTCCCATATATTGTTATATATGTATACAGATGTAATAAATCAAGTCACATTATTGGGCTAATGTCCGAGGTATTACAATGTAAACACGTGGCAATGGATATAAAAATAACGCTACACAACAAGATATCCCTACCCACATTGTGCTATACCAGTGCCAGAATAGGACATTGACAAACAAAAATAAAAGAAACATTGTAACAACAGAGATGAAATGAATAACAGAGATGAAATGAATAACAGAGATGAAATGCCTACGCAGAGTGCTTGGATAGAATGGACAGAGCTGCCGAAGACGGATGTGTCGGACCGAAAGGTGCAAATTACGCAGCCAAGCTGTAAACCAGCGACACAACACATTCCGTTCTCCGGACACCATCCTGCTACTCGCAAAGCCCTGTTCAAGGCTTGATAGCAGGAGATTGAGAACGGACGCAGAAGAGGCAAAAGAATGGATAGAATCAGAAACAAGGATTAAGAAAGAAGTAGGCACAACACCAGTGATAGACCTGATTAAGAGACAGCAAACCAAATGGTTCTGCCACGTGACACGTCAAACACCAGATATTATCCCCCCGAAAGCAATGCGTTACAGATATGCGTTACATCAGTTTGGCAGACACTGGTTTTTTTTCTCTCCGGCTAATGCTCCACGTACGGAAAGTAATGGCAACCTACCGTACTGCACACTTGCCAAGAAACTTATAACAGCCAAATAGGTGGCGGTTGTAAGAAGCTACGTTCTGTAAAGGACATGCTACTTACTGTTACTAAGTATCGGCGAGAAGGTTTTATATTATAGTATTCGGGGGGGGGGGGGGGGGGGGGGGAGAGAACACAAATTTACACAACAGGCGCTTAGCCTGTACGAATGGGCGTGGTGTGAAATAGGCACGATTTGGGGAGTCTATTACCGCGGACGTGTTAACCCGTACTGTTTATGTCTTGACTTGCTTTGAGTTTAACAGCGGTTCCGATTCTTGTCTCTTTCACGTGCAAAGTGCTCTGGGGAAAACCACTCGAGCAGGTCAGCGACCCAGGTAGTGAATACATTTAATTCTTCTGTGGTCTTCTATCTCGAACTAAGTGGACCCGTATGAGTAAAGCAGACACCATGTCACTTTAAAACGTCATCGTATGTCAAAGCATACATTCATTTAGAAAACAGGGCTGTCTAACCACACAAACCCGCCAATGGCGGTTTTCCTTCTTATTTTAAACACAGGGTATTCCCGTGATTCTGACGTCGGCAATGAGTGAATAAATACGCCATTTCAAAACACAGCGTTCGCTATGGGACTACTTATGGCTTGAGACTGGAGAATGTTGGGGTCGTGTATATGGGAATTGTATTCCCATAGCGCAGACTGCCGTCGGGGATGACGTGTTAAGAGACTTCATTGTACCGTGTCACAGCTTGTGTGGGGCGTAGTGGTCAGTTTCCTTCTTCGCTGCCTTGCTTTCTCTAACCATAATTCAGGTTATCCATTTACACATGAAGCGAATATACAGCTGGGTGGACTGAAGCGTGTCAGAAGTGGGAGTTGAGATAGCGAGTCTGAAAACGGCGAGAAGAACATAGCCAGTAACGATTAAATATTAGCCATAGCCATTTAGCGTTTGTGTATACTCTCACTCTCTCTCTAATCGGTGATTTCTTTCGTATTGCAGTTCACATAATGATGTTGCTAACCATATGCACACCTATCCTCAGTCCACCTTTACGACTTCAACGAAATAGTGAGGTTGAGGTATGTATTCCTCGCCCACAGGGACATTCGAGATTTGCACGAGGCACTGACCCTAGTGGTACCAGCTATGAGAAAGAGCATGACTACTATCAATGAATCGAATGCTTCGAGTCAAAATTTTACAGAAAGATCCTCAGAATACCCTTGGCAGAGAAAAAGACAAATGTAGAAATTCGACAAGAGTTGAGCATAGAGGAGAACTGGTTTATCAATTCTTTTTTGGCTGGAAAATTCAAATACTTTGGT
The DNA here is from genome assembly GCA_036924085.1 of Ariolimax columbianus. Taxonomy (NCBI): domain Eukaryota; kingdom Metazoa; phylum Mollusca; class Gastropoda; order Stylommatophora; family Arionidae; genus Ariolimax; species Ariolimax columbianus. The sequence continues at coordinate 52,104,151 of JAVGWX010000018.1, forward strand.
CCCACCAAGAGACACAACGGTCTCGAGAGAACAGTGATGGAAGGTATGGTGCCAGGTACAAGAAGAAGGGGTAGACCAAGATGACGATGGCACCAAGATCTCCAGGAATGCCTGGGTATGACTGTGGCGGAGACTAGGGTTTTGGCAAAAGAACGAGTTTCTTTTAGACAGACTGTGATGGGAGCGACGTTCTATAAAGGGCATGCTACATGATGATGATTATCAAATTCCAATCATGTCGTTAAAGGCGACTAAAGAGGGTTGTGTTTGGGGCTAACAACCTCCTCATGTAAACAACATTGTCAATATAATCAGCGGGATCAAGATGCTGAGTAGTGCATGACCTGCAGCGGTCAGCGACAAATAGCTGACTGACAGTGCAGGGTCAGCAAACCAGAGCTGCCAAGTCCCTTCCACACCTCCACGCGGTGTTCCTGGATAACAGGCTGCAACTGAGCCGACTGGCTAAGGAGAAGGGATTGAAAAGGGTAGGCTAACCTGGTACCATAAAAATGCCGGCTGAAGTCGGATGTGTCTCGAACTGAAAAGTGCAAATATCGTAGTCAAGCTGTAAACTATGACACCACACATTCCGTTCTCCGGACAACATCCTGCTACTTGCAAAGCCATTTTCAGGGTTTGATAGCGGGAGATTGAGAACTGATCCCGGATAACAGGCTGCAGCAGGGCAAACTGGCTAAGGAGAAGGGATCGAAGAGGGAATGCTAACCCGGTATTTTAAAAAATGATTACTGAAGTCGGATGTGTTGGACCGAAAGTTGCAAATATCGCAGTCAAGCTGTAAACTACGACACGACGCATTCCGTTATATGGACTATATTCTGCTACTTAAGCCCTTTCAGGGTTTGGTAGCGGGAGATTGAGAACGAACGAAGCCAAGCCAAGCCATATTAGACTACAAACAACAGAAAGGGGAGAGGACACTATCGTCTGGCCAGGCAACACGTTCTGATCAGACATGTTAGTTACGGTCTGGTAAAATGTACTAGCCAAGACTACCACATCGACTTCCCCGTAGGTATCCTGGAAACGGGCTGTTTTTATGGCAGCCTAGCCAATTACTTGGGTGGGATTGGCGTGATTTCCGTAGTAGTGAACGACACGCAGATGAAGCCAATTATAGCACAACTTCATAGAAGAGGTCGGTCCACCTTAATCAGTACGCTTGGTATGTGAGAAAAGCTACTGCAACCCGCCACTTAACGCCCTTTTCCCGGCGTACAAAACAGTAATATTACTCACTGTGGGAATTCAACAAACAACAACAAAGAACAGAAACCACAGACAATGTAGTAATTAACAAAAGGAAGAAGAAAGCTGATTTTGTAATTGAAATACAGTAATACATCTCCAGGAAAATACTACTGCTCTTGTACTTTCAGTCGAAACAGAAACAAAACAAATACAGTGTGAGTGTCTGTGTATGTCCATCATTAGCTCTTTCCGTCCTGTCAGACGATAGTAATTGTGCTTTGAAAAGGTATGCAACTACAGTCCATGACGGTAACGAATGTGACCTGTAAGACCAATCCGGGCAGAGAAGCGTCTTCCACAGTGTGTGCAAGAAAAATCAGGACCGTTTGCGGCATGGCATGGTGTGTCTTCTCAAACTCTGAGTCTTTAGCCTATCAGCAACCAGTATCTCCTTTGTCTGTATTCCATGCTTAATCATGCCCCTCCATGTAACACGATCCATGGCGTCTTATTCTGATGATTTCAAATCGATGCCTGTATCATTCATTACCCGCTTGCATACAATCTTGTACCGAAGTAGTGGCCGGCCCCGAGACATTTTCCCCAACTGTAATTCCCCATAGAGAAGATATTTTGGTATTCTGCCATCCTCGATCCTCCGAATGTGTCCCGGCCTGGGAAGCCTTCGAAGACTAAGCATGGAAAATATTATTACAGGGCCTGTTCTCTCCAACACCTCAGCGTTGGTGATCTTGTCTTGCCATGCAACGCCCATGATTCTGCGCAGGCACCTCATGTGATAGCTGTTTATCCGCCTCTCCTGGTGCATGTAGGTAGACCATGTCTCACTGCCGTAAAAAAGAGTGCTGAGGACACAGGCCTGGTAAACAAGTGTTTTTGTTTTAATTTTTTTGTTTTGTTTTGCTTAGATGTTTGCCTCACTAGTTTCTACTGGCGGAGGCGCGCCATTTTCCACCCCAGACCGTAGTCAATTAGGCGATATCAGGACGCATAAACCAGTGCTTGAATGCATGTGTGCGTCTGTATGTACCTATGCTAGGTTTGTGCGCCCTCAGAAGCTAGCCCAACCAAAGTGCAATGGAATGGCCTCACCATGAGGTCGCGTGTGAAAGTTGTGCAAGAGTGTGACTGTAGGATAGAGTCAAATGAAACAGAGTGAGGTGAGAAGAGAGAGAAGGGGAAATGTTTTTGTTTTAACAGTGAACTTCTTGTTCTCCGATTCTTTTTGTTAATCTGCTCTGCTGCCTTTCCTATCCTGATATTGATATCTTGGTCCAGGGATAGTTTATTATTGACTGAGGATCCCAAGTACGTAATATCAATTACTACATCGAGAGCTTCATCATCAATTGAGATTATTGGTGGTTTGTTTGCATCTGTGCGTGTAATGTTAAGATATAAATTATATTATACGGCCAATGACGAAGCACAGATACTAGAAACAGATAACGAAAGCAAGACCAACGATTTTTGGTTAAGTTAAATATAGGTATTCTGCTTCCTGGTAAAACATATTTTCTCGTTGACTTGTATAGCCAATAAAAGTAGAGCAAGATTATAACAGGATACAGCACACCTGATATGCATGTAAATAATGAGAAAATAAAGCAAGTACAAAAACGTAGGTATTTGGGAACAGTTTATTTTTCTGAAGACGGCACTCGATAGAGACTAGTGCACAGGGCAAACACTGTCACTTACCTGTCCCCACTGCTAAGACGTCCCAAGATTTCAAGCCACGAAAAAAAGCAGATAATAAATAGTATCTTCATCCCAACCCGGTGCTACCAGTTCCAGACATGGGTATTGAATAAGGCTCAGGAATGAAAGTCAGCCACCTGCGAAATGCGGTGCCTACAGAATCACAAATATGAATTTTCGGGAGAAGGTTGGAACAGTTCCCTGCCTAAATTACATCCAGCAACAGAGAATGAAGTGGTTTCACCACATTGTGAGAACGCAACCAAACCACATTGTTCATGCAACCTTCTATAGGAGAAGATCAGGAAGACGGCGAGAGCTAGACCGAGGAAAAGGTGGATAGATAGTGTACACGAGATCAGTAGAAGTGATAGAAGAATGAAAAAAATAAGTCCGAAAGTTGGAACAAGGTCATGCATGACAATATATTAACAGACTTAATTAAATGTTTTGGACAAGTGATAAAAATGTATTCAGACATACTCAGTGCAAGAGCCAATAACACCAGAAAGCAGGTCTTCGGAGGAAGAGGAAGACTAAGAGCAAGATGGATTGAATGTGTTAAAGAAACATTAGACTTATGGATTGAATATAACAACGGCTACACAGATAAAGCACTAAAGAAGATTTCATGTGCACATGACGTATAACGACATCAGTAGAAACACGCGAGATGATGAAAGTAACAGGACTAGTGTAATTAAAGCAGAAAGTAATGTTTCAGAAGGGTGAAAGAAGACCAGACCGTCTCGGAGAAGAATAACTTCCAGAGTCTGTGTTCTTAGAAAGCCAGAGTTCGATACTCACCGACAGCGCTCCGTCGAATACCCTCAGAGGCATGGCCACGGGTTCTCCTCCAATTGGCCACCCATGTCCTGAACCATCCATAATGGGAATGTCAACACTATCGCTGTCGCTACTGCTGAATTCTGTGGGACAGAGACAATGTCGGTGAGAGGATGCTAACATTGATACAGTAATAATGGGAGAGGTGCTAACATTGATACAGTAATAATGGGAGAGGTGCTAACATTGATACAGTAATAATGGGAGAGGTGCTAACATTGATACAGTAATAATGGGAGAGGTGCTAACATTGATACATTAATAATGGGAGAGGTGCTAACATTGATACAGTAATAATGGGAGAGGTGCTAACATTGATACAGTAATAATGGGAGAGGTGCTAACATTGATACATTAATAATGGGAGAGGTGCTAACATTGATACAGTAATAATGGGAGAGGTGCTAACATTGATACATTAATAATGGGAGAGGTGCTAACATTGATACAGTAATAATGGGAGAGGTGCTAACATTGATACAGTAATAATGGGAGAGTTGCTAACATTGATACATTAATAATGGGAGAGGTGCTAACATTGATACAGTAATAATGGGAGAGGTGCTAACATTGATACATTAATAATGGGAGAGGTGCTAACATTGATACAGTAATAATGGGAGAGGTGCTAACATTGATACATTAATAATGGGAGAGGTGCTAACATTGATACAGTAATAATGGGAGAGTGTGCTAACATTGATTCAGTAATAATGAGGGCCTCCTAACATTGATACATTAATAATGAGGGCCTCCTAACATTGACACATTTATAATGAGGGCCTCCTAACATTGACACATTTATAATGAGGGCCTCTACACATTTATAATGAGGGCCTCCTAACATTCACACATTTATAATGAGAGCCCCTAACATTAACATCAATAATGAGGGCCTAATAAAATTGACACTTTAATAATGAGGGCCTCCTAACATTGATACATTAATAATGGGGGCCCCTGAATTAACACATAAATAATGAGGGCCTCCTAACATTGACACATTTATAATGATGACATCCTAACATTGACACATTTATAATGATGACATCCTAACATTGACACATTTATAATGATGACCTTCTAATATTGACACATTTATAATGAGGGCCTCCTAACATTGACACATTTATAATCAGGGCCTCCTAACATTATGGGTCACGCTATTAGTAAACAACTGGTTTGATGAGAACTCAGAGGACATAAAATATATTCCAATGACCCAGAGTCAACATCCAAGAAAGCAGCTTTCCCAAACGCGCGCAGGACTGTTCAATGCAAACTGCGTCAGTTGCGGGACTCCTGGCTGGGCAATAAATCAGATGATATACATGGATTTACTGACAATCATGACATGAGAAACTTCTATCATGCACTCAGGGCGGTCTATGGCCCAACTTCCTTAGATTCACTACCCCTCCTCCATGCAGATGAGAAAACACTCATTATAGATCCTGGAAAAAATTATCACACGCTGGGTAGACAAGGCAAAGGCCGCCGTCCATCACAGACGATGATGGCATAATTGATTTTGCTAGCGCTATTTTTAGTAAGGATTAACTGCGCTACTTTTTATCCTCACTCTCTCGTCTCGAGTCACCCGACACCAGTGGCAAGTCAAGGACAAGACGACTAGGGGGCAACTACGAGATGCAGGAAACGCCGCATCAAGCACCCATGAAAAAGACGCAGAGTCCGGAGTCAAACCCACACCACCTGATCACAAGGCCAACGGCTTAACCACTTCGCTACGGCACAACACTTTGGTTAATTCTTGAACCAGCTGCTAACAGAAGCGACGCCATTAATCGCCTGCCCCAGTATCCTTTAAACGAGTCTCTGGATGATATACCGACTGTAGAGGAGACGCAAAAAGCGGCAATCTCCAATGGCAACATATATATATATATATATATATATATACACACACACACACAGAAAGAGAAAGAGAGAGCGAGAGAGAGAGAGAGAGAGAGGGAGATAGAGAGTATTTCTATTACAGATGTAATGCACGGTTAAATAGTCCGGGCCAACGTCCAACGTTACTTTACGTGTCGCCTGTATAGCTGCTCTAGATCATATCTGGCGAGCGTTCAACATTGAAGTGGACCAGTTCACTGGTATTGTTTCACCATTGTGGTAATGTCCCTGTGAAAACGTCCGCTCATTCTCGTCACTCACAATGCCATAGTTGTCACGGAAGAAATTCAAGTGGTAATGGCGAAAGTGAATCTTGACATATCGCAGTCAAGTTTATGATACAGAGACATCATATACTACTCAAGCGATCCCTTTTTGTTTATTTCCCATGACACTCTCAATGACTTTAGTAGAGATCAGACGAAACGTGTACCAAACTTTGTGCTCGTCACACTCAAGCAGCGTGTATAACATCTCGTTTCTGGATGAAGAGTTCGCGGATCTGAGGGGCTAGGCACATTCCCTTTTGAATTTCCAATTCGCCCAGGTCGATGGAATTTGTCAGTCAAGTACTTGAAAGCTGATTTGGTACGGACTTTGGCGGTAACGAAGTTTTTCTCGTCACACAGAGATGTGTAGGGAAGGTAGCATGATTGTTTTGCGTTTCTGCCAAGTGCTTGGTATTGCACATTCTTCTCTCCGACATTCGTAGATTTTCTCTGAAACCAGTCTCTCTTCACGTAATGCAGTGTGCTCGGCTGTAAACGCACAGGCAGAGCTCCAACCTAAAGGCCACAACAGAGATATCAGTTATACGAGGGTGATTTGAAGTTTTCCATTTGAGTAGATAATTTAATTAATGTGCAAGATTTACACATCAGCTATACATTTTATAATTTCACTAATGTGCAATATTTACACATCAGTCATACATTTTATAATGTAATTAATGTGCAAGATTTACACATCAGCTATACATTTTATAATTTCATTAATGTGCAATATTTACACATCAGCCATACATTTTATAATTTCACTAATGTGCAAAATTTACATATCAGCGGTATAATTTATAATTTCATTTATGTGCAAGATTTACACATTAGCTATACGTTTTATAATTTCATTAATGTGCAATATTTACACATCAGCCATACATTTTATAATTTCACTAATGTGCAAAATTTACATAGCGGTATATTTTATAATTTCATTTATGTGCAAGATTTACACATCAGCTTTACATTTTCTTTAAGCCTGGAATGCCGTTTAGGTGATGTGTCATTATTTATCATTGTCATTATTATAATGGATGTTGTGAAATGTAAAGCACATTTGAAAAGTGAAAAAATGGTGTTTTAAAGTATAAAGAGCCGTCTAACAGTATGAATGACGGTTTACAAGTATAAAGGGGTGTTAGCAAGTTTTAAGGACTATTAAAAAGTATAAAGTACTATTTAAAAGTATAAAGTACTATTTAAAAGTATGAAGTACTATTTAAAAGTATAAGGTCAGATCCCGCCGAAGAAGGATGTGTCGGACAGAAAGGTGCAAATATCGCAGCCAAGCTGTAAACTAGCGACACAACGCATTCTGTTCTCCGGACTACATCCTGCTACTTGCGAAGACCTGTACAGGGCTTGATAGCGGGAGATTGAGAACGAACGCAGTAGAAGAAGAGGAAGGTCAGGTCAGGTCATCCCGTAACCGGTGAGGTCATTGAGGCACACATGAAGACATCCTAACAACCCCACGCCACCCCTCCTCTCTGTCAGATGCCGCTGCCTGTGACTCTTCTGGTCGGAGACTGGTCCATTCTTTTATGTTGTTCTCCCACTACTTTTTGGGCCGGCCTCTTCGTCGTCTGCCATGCACCTTTCCGTGGAGGATTGTATTTGCAAGACCATTTGATCTTGATGTGCGACCGTACACAGTGAGTTTCCTTCTTTTGACAGTTGCCGAGAGGTCTTCGAAAGGCCCTATTGCTGTTGTAATTCTATCTCGTGTTTCCTCATTTGACGTTTAAAAGTTTTCGGAAACATCTCATCTCCAAGGCCTGTATCCTTCGTTGAAGGTCAGCTGTAACTGTCCATGTCTTACACGCATAGAGGAATATTGACAGGACCAGTGTACGTATTAATCTGATTTTCGTGTGTAGTGCTAACCGTTTATCTTGCCAGATTTTGTTAAGCCGTGCAAGCGCCGCTATTGTCTGTGCTATTCTGGCCAAAACTTCACATTTTGATCCATCATCACTGACAATCGACCCAATATATTTAAAACGGTCAACTACTTCGAGTTCCTGACCGTTAGCTTTTATCCTACTGTTGAAGCCCGCAGCGTTGTTGGTCATTAATTTTGTCTTTCCAGCGTTTATCTCCATACCATAGTCAAGAGCTGTTTCATCGAGTCTTCTGACCCATTCCTGGAGTTCTTATTCTGAACCTGCCAACCCGTCGATATCATCTGCAAAACGAAGGTTGGTAATCGTTCGGTCCCCTATCTTGACAGTACCAACGTGACCTCCAAGTGCCTCACTCATAATTCCTTCAAGGAATATATTGAAAAGAGTTGGAGAGAGTGTACACCCCTGCCTCACACCAACTGATGTGCGAAACCAGTCTCCTCGCCTTCTATTCACACGAACTGCACTATACGCATTGTCATACAGGTGTTCAAGGAGCGTTATAATATTTCCGTTGATATTATACATTCTCATGGTTGCCCAAAGCGTTATGCCATACGCTATCAAACGCCGTCTTAAAATCCACAAACACATGATACAGTGTTTGCTGCTGTTCTAGACATTTCTCGCTTAGCAGCCTTACATTAAATATCTGTTCTGTAGTGCTTCTTCCCAGTCTTAACCCTGCTTGCTTCTCGACAATGATGTTATCTGCTTGTGGTTTCAATCGGTCAAGGATTAATCTAAGCATGACCTTGCTAGGGTGGCTGATGAGGCTTATTGTTCTGTAATTTTGGCACAGCTTTAGGTTTCCAGACTTATGAAACGGTATAACTATTGACTTCGTCCATAAGTCCGGCCAGTTTCCTGTCGCCCATATTTTGTTGCAGATGTGTGTCAGGCCTTCCACCACTACCTCTTCACCTGCCTGTAAGAGCTCTGCTGGTATATTGTTCAAGCCGGCCGCCTTCCCTCTTCTGAATGTCTTTACCGCTGCAGTTACCTCTTCCTTCGTTATCAGTTGGTTATCCTCTATATTTGTTGGAGTTGGGAGGAATGTTTTCTCAGGGTTGTTTCGCCCTTCATAGTTATATAGCTCAGAACAGCACTCTGTCCATCTTGCCAGTACGTCATTTCCCTCAATGAGACACTTGCCGTTTTTATCATGGATAGTAAGGTTCCTGCCTTGTCTTGGTGTTACCAGTTCTTTGACAACCTTGTATGCTCCTTTAGCATCATTTCTGTTTAGTCTCTCTTCGATGTTTGCGCACTGCTCACATATCCATGCTTCTTTCGCCTCTCTCATCTTTTGTTGTATGGGTTTCTTGACCTCTTTATAACTGCCGACCTCCTCCGGTTGGTGATTGTGTTTTTTTCAGTGACCTTCTTTTATCACAAAGGTCTAGAATGTCTTTGGTCACCATGGCTTCTTTTTTGTTTGGTGGCATCCCAGGATCTCTGTTGCAGTATCTATGAGAGCTGCGTTAAGAGATTATGTAACTGTATCTGTATCCAGTCCCTCTCTGAGAGCCAACAGTGGCGCAAATTTCCCTCCCACCCTTGCTTGGAACACTGATTTTTTGGTCCATTAGTTTGTCCAGATCAAACTTTAGCCCGGTCACATCCTTCTTTGCGACTCCCTTCAATCGCAGACGCATGGTCATCATAAACAGATCGTGGTCGCTTCCTATATCACTTCTTGTTTTGTCGGTGTTGATGCTCGATCGGAACCTCCTCTGGACCAGTATATAGTCAATCTGGCTGTGCACTTTCTTGCTTGCGTTATGCCATGTCCAACGTCTCGACGGCTTGTTTAACCCAAACGTATTTGCCACCAACAGCTGGTTGCATCTTGCAAATTCTAGGAGTCTGAGGCCCCGGTCATTGGTTTCTTTATTTCCGTATGGTCCACATGTTCCCCTCCAGTCGTGGACTGCATCTTCTCCAATTTTTGCATTCCAATCCCCCTGGACTACCAATATGTCTTTTTTTGGCGTTTCGTGTATCAGACTTTGAAGTTGATCATAGAATGCCTCTATTTCACAATCTTCGTAGTCTGCAGTTGGTGCGTAGCACTGTATTATGGTAATATTAAGCGGTGCCGCCTTTAGCCATAAGATGATAAAACTTCTAGATATTTGGCGGCAACCCAATATGCATCTGGCTGTGTCTTTATGCACCAGTATCCCCACTCCGTGTAAATGTTTGTCCTCCCTGCCACTGAAGTAGAACTTGTGGCCCTCCTCCGTGGTAAACTCTTCAAAGCTTTTCCATCGAGCCTCGCATATACCAAGGATGTTCCATTGGTAGTTCTCCATAAAAAAAGTATAAAGGATTGCTTAAGAGTATAAAGGATTGCTTAAGAGTATAAATGATTTATTTAAAAGTATAAAGGACTGTTTAAACACATAAACGGCTGTTTAAAGGTATAAAGGACTATCTAAAAACATAAAGGGCTGCTTAAAAGTATAAATTACTATTTAACAGTATAAAGAACTGTTTAAAGTATAAATGACAATTTAAAAGTATAAAGGACTGTTTAAAAACATAAAAGACTGTCTACAAGTATAAAGGATTATTTAACAGTATAAGAGACTGTTCAGAAGCATACAACACTGTCGAGAAGTATACACTGCCATTAAGTACACTGAGCTGTCTATATGTATACAGGACTATCGAAAGATTAAACTGTCGAATTGTCTACAGTACTATCGAGTTATTAAACTGTCGAATAGTCTACATGACTATCGAATTATTAAACTGTCGAATAGTCTACATGACTGTGAAAGTAAGGAGATATCGAAAAGTATACTGTCAAAGTATTAAACTCTCCAAATGTATACATAGCTATGAAGAAGTATACATTGTAAGTACAAATCGTTATCCCACACGTTAAGCTAAGCAAACTGCTCAAAACGATTCAGTTGACATATCGTCATATTCATTGTTAGCTTTAGTAAATGATTTATGTTTCTGTATCCTGGCTTATCAGTTACTTCAAGGTCAAGGCCAACAGTAATGTACGATAGTTGTGGTTCAAAATCTAGTTTCTGTGAACTCATAATGGTCAGGGGAGAGTCCGCTAACGAAATTTTGATTTTAAATTAGGATTGTATGTGGTGGTTTTCAATTTCACGTAGCGTGACCACGGAAGGGAGAATTGCAGAATATTAATTGTAATTACTATTGGAGCTGAACGGGCAGGCTGGACAACCTTCAACTCCATCATGACAGCAACAGACGCCACAAAAGACACGAGACTACGTGCGGACATCTTTGACTCGGTAGTACTGCCAGCGCTCTGCTATGGTAGCGAAACCTGGTCGTTAGCCAAAGCAGCAGAGAACCGCGAACAGCACATGCTTGTCTTGAAAGACGCCTCAAGGACATCGCTCTCAGACAGAGCGAACTACACAATAGCGACATCCGGAGAATGTCACACATCAAGAATATCCTACAATACGTCAACCATTCGAAATACCGATGGGCTGGTAATATATCCAGAAGATACGATGAAAGATGGAGTACCATAGCCAGCATGTGGTACCCCCTCGACGACGACGCCCAAGTCGCTGGCGATATGCACTAGAAAAGTACAACATTCACGACCCCACAACAGACAGACTACTATCATACTGGGCGACACGCACGATTGAACCCCGAGTTGGGACCCACTCAAAGGTGACCACCCCCTGACAAAGAACGGGTAGAACTAAGAACTATTGGACTCAGGAGGTCCGGGATTTGGAACAGGTTGGGGACACCTGGGTATTATAGTATATGTTGTAAATTTCTTCCTGGTTCTCATACACTGTTGTTTGGAAAGCCTTATATGTTGTTATGTGAATCTATTCTGAATGTATTACTCCTATTATTGTGCGTCTGTGTGGCAGAGGGATAGAGCGATTGCTTCGCATGAAAGTACCACTTTGACTGTCGCAAACAGGCTTGGTGTTATTGTTTTTGAATGCCTACAATGAGTAGGATTACTCTTTTGTGTGTCATGAAAAGTACGTTTAGTCGCGCGTCGTTAACACTAGTAAGTTATATGAATTTAAGTTAGAACATATTCAGAACATAAGTATGTAGTTTTATTCTTTATATATTCCTATTATCAACAACACCCAGTCAATCTTCTTCTTTCCTCTTTTTGTCCTGCTTGTGTCTTTCAACGTCAGGTTATGAAGAGGTTTCTTGACTGGGTACTAATGTTCGTCCATAACAAGTGATGAAGACCACTATATTTGTTCAGCCGTTGGACAGTCTTTTCTCTTGCTGTGTCCATGATGTTCGTCCATCACAAGTGATGAAGACCACTATATTTGTTCAGCCGTTGGACAGTCTTTTCTCTTGCTGTGTCCATGATGTTCGTCCATCACAAGTGATGAAGACCACTATATTTGTTCAGCCGTTGGACAGTCTTTTCTCTTGCTGTGTCCATGATGTTCGTCCATAACAAGTGATGTAGACCACTCTCTTTGTTCAGCCGTTGGACAGTCTTCTCTCTTGCTGTGTCCGCTGAAATGGGTGACTTGCATGGTGATTTGGATTAAAGTGAGAAAGCAACTGCGCCTTTTGTCAACCTCATTCTCTGGTCCTGAGCTACCTTTGTCCAGTAGCAAGATATGTATCGAGACGAATGTGGATAGCACAGATTGCTGATTTCTCCTCAGAGTTTACTCCCGATGCCTATCCCGTAAACAGATAACCCGCAAGGCAGCTGGATCCTAGTATGTGCTTCGTACACGGGGAACTTTACTGATTCTGTTATTTTTTATATCTATCTTTTGCAGGGTTGGCAGTTGGATTTGTATGCCCGTCAATAAAACTGTAAAATAGCATACGTTCGGCATGTTTCCTAAGGTGGGGTACTATGTTGTGTCAAGCCAAGCGCATCCGACATCAACAACGAATTTGTAACAAGAAAATATATTTTAAAAACTACGTATTTCGTTACACGCTGTTATTTATCATAAAACACATTATTTTTTTGGGCTTTTTTGAGAATTAAGGTAAAGGTAAAGACCGCCGTCCTAGCTAGCGCCATTTGTAGTAAGGATTAACTGCGCTACTTTTTATCCCCACTCTCTCGTCTCGAACCGCCCAACCCCAGTGGCAAGTCGACTAGGGGACGACTACGAGATGCAGAGGACTCCGTATCAAGCACCCGTGAAAAAGAACCCACACCACCTGATCACGAGGCCGACGGCTTAACCACTTCGCCACGGAATCCCCGTTTTTAATGTAATTTTGAGAATTACATAGGTAAAATTGTAAACGATATAGAGGTAGCACTTGTAGAAGCTGTGTACAGAAATGTCAGCTCTCTGGGTTATGGAGATGTTGGTTAGAATAGGAGAAATATAAGTCACTTTAAACGGACAACGGCCAGGTCAGGTTAAATGTTGTTAATGCCACAGTGAGGATGTGTACTTTTTTGTGCGTCCTGATTTTGGTAGGTCATTCGAGGATCCGTCAAAATTGGATATATTAACAGGTCGCGGTAGTAGAGGCGGTTTATAGAACTTCAGCTCTCTAGGACAAGGTTATGGGGAAGTTGGTTAAAATAGGAGAACTAGAAGTAAGCGGTAACTGACAACGGTCGTGTCAAGCTAAATAAACGCTTGTAATATACTAAGGGAGGCTGCGTGACCTAGGAGTCAAGCGTTGGTTTCACAATCTTAACGCACCGGATTCAAATCACGCTCGTGTCCAGTTTGGGAGACATGGTTTTGTTTCCCGCTCCTCCGCGTACTGAAAGTAATGACAACCTACCATACTGCCCAGATAACAAGAAACTTAAAACAGCCAAATAGATTGGCGGTTGTAGGACGTTCTGCAAATGACATGCTACTTACTAATATACTAAGAGCTATTTTTTTGGGTTTTGGGAACTACATATGTGTAATTTTGATAGATTAGCAGGTCGCACTAGTGAGGCTGTATACACAATTTCAGCTCTCTAGGTTATGGGGAAGTGGTTAAAATAGGAGAAATATAAGTCCACGCCACGGACAACGGTCAAACAAAAACTTGTAAAAAGGGGTTTACGTTCCATACGGTCACGAAATGATGTTTCATTAATCCAAACTCTGCAAGTTTGGTTTATGAGACGTGTCACTATTAACCGCTTCGCACGTCACTACCTCCAGTCGCCTTGCCACTGGTCCAAAGTAGTTCGGGACCAGAGAATGAGGTTGATGACCAGCGCAGCCCCTATCCCAATATAATTCAATTACAGAGCACGTTTCATCAACAGGACAAACCCGTCTGCGATGCGCAACTAATTTTCTGTCTGACACGATTGGAAGGTTAAAGTCATCTTTTCAATTCCGGTACCACACGGGTGAGGTTTACGCGATGACAGTATCACAATTGTTCCAGTTTCGATATACGAGGGACAGTCAATAAGTGACAGCAATTCTATTTGCATGAAAGTGTATGTACAACGGAAAATCGTATTTCAGGATACACAAGTGGTCATTTAGCAATACTCCATGTAAGGATTGTGACGATCCAGCTGTATGCACATGCGCAATATAGCGTGCACCATGACCGTTCACTGTCGACTTGTACCATGGAAGAACAACGGGCGTTATTCGTTTTGTATAGTCAGATGGTGTGAAACCATCTACAGGAGAATGCCGGTTAAGTATGGAAACAGTTGTTTGAGTTAGAGGAGAGTGTATGAATGGGTAGAAGGATTTCAAAACAGGGGGAAAAACGTCATTGATGAACTGCAGCGTGGGTGACCAGCAAGCGATTGGCACAGTGAAATAACAGATCGACTAGCATGTCCGTGACAACAGACGTCGCAGTTGATGAAAAGTCGTAGGTTTCAAAATGAGTCACGGCGCTGGGCACACAATTGTCCACGATGACCTCGGTTATAGGAAAGTGTGTAGCAGATGGGTCGGGTCACAAGGCAGCTGACAACGAGTTAATGGAGAGGGCATCCACACTCTAGTGGTCATGTGGATCAAGTGTGTTGCCAGGCCTGAGAACTATGTAGAAAAATAAGACGCAACAAATTTCTAGTTCGCACTCTTGTAAAAATGTTATTAATAAAATTGCTATTACTTAATGACTGTCACTTATATAACGGTCTACATTAAGTGTTAAAATTAAGTCGATAGCATGTCTCTTCTTACATCTGCCAACCTATTTGGCTGTTGTCAATTTCTCGGCAGCTGTGCAGTACGGTAGGCTGCTATTTCTTTCCGTACGCGGAGGAGCGATCGTATCAAGAGAAATCCCGTCGCAGACTGGACACGGTGGGTTTCGTACGAGGTTTGTTGGGAATTTAATTTCACCCCTATGCCACGCTGCCTTCATACGAAGGATTAGACGATCGAACTGAAAGCGCCAAATAATATGGCCGTAACCACTTCGCATAGTAGTAGTAGTATTATCGTGTGTCCATCGTTTCCGAAGAGGGCCAAATTGTCATCTGTATATCTTGAAGTGGGTTCGTAGATACAACCAATCCGAGCCCGTCAGACGGAGATACCTCATATCTTGAAGTAGTATTACCAGCGGCTGGATTATCCGTGAATCAAAATTAACACGCGCTAAGGGCACCAATACAAATGGGCATCAAGCAAGGACAGCAAATAATAATATAAATTATTTCGAAAACCAAATTTTCACGGCCATACATGTAAATAAGTATCTTCAAATCATCTTGGCTATGCAAGACTATTTACAAAATGATCTATATTCTGCTTTAACTCAGTAACTACTAATTCAGACCTCCGACTAATACATTCAAATGTCTCTGGCCTTTGTTCTTGGTCTGATCCATGTCACAAGTGTTGTCTTTTTGTAGAAGGGCCTTGATCTTGTTCATATTTCAACTGTTTTGTATCTGGGTAGTAGCTTGTCTCTATCAATAATTGTTTATGGGTAGTCGCGTGTTCCAGTCAATTGTACTATGTTTTGGCTAGAAGCTTGTTCATTTCGACTGTTCTATGTTTTGGCTAGAAGCATGTTCCTGTCGACTGTTCTATGTTTTGGCTAGAAGCTTGTTCCTGTCGACTGTACTATGTTTTGGCTAGAAGCTTGTCTCTGTCGACTGTACTGTGTTTTGGCTAGAAGCTTGTCTCTACCAACTGTACTGTGTTTTAGGTAGCAGCGTGTCTCTACCAACTGTACTGTGTTTTGGGTAGCAGCGTGTCTCTACCAACTGTACTCTGGTTAGAAGCTTGTCTCTACCAACTGTACTGTTTGGGTAGCAGCGTGTCTCTACCAACTGTACTCTGGTTAGAAGCTTGTCTCTACCAACTGTACTGTTTGGGTAGCAGCGTGTCTCTACCAACTGTACTCTGGTTAGAAGCTTGTCTCTACCAACTGTACTGTTTGGGTAGAAGCGTGTCTCTACCAACTGTACTCTGTTTGGGTAGCAGTTTTTCCCTACCAAATGTACTAGTGCATCCTGGGTTGTGAATAGGAATGCGAGTTGAAGGGAGGCATCATTGCTTGGCTGTGCTTAGGGCTCCCGGTGCAATAAATCCAACTCTGGTAGCAGCAGCATGAATTGTCGTAGAAGAAAACGTGATATCGCTAGTTAAACGGAAACCTACATCTTACCACAATGGCTGATCTATCAAGGGCAAATACAGATTAAACCCTTCCACGCGGAAGTTTGGACTGGTGATAAAAATATGTCCAGAGAGAGAGAGAGAGTATACACAAAGATCAGAGGTAGGAGAGAGTAGACAAGGACAGGAGGAAACAGAGTAGACAAGCAGATAAGGACAGAGAGCAGTCAGGGAGAGGAGGAAAGAGAGAAAGTAGACAATGAAAGAAAGAAAAATAATAACAAACGGTATTCCATTGTTAAACTAAAATTGTCTAACCAAAATCTTCGCTTGCGGACAATATTTGGAGTCAAATACAGTATATTTAGTCGTTGGTACTTCATTCTTCACCAGAGCTGGGGTAATATCTCCGTCACTCGAGTGGGGATAATTTAACCCGTCACTCGAGTGGGGATAATTTAACCCATCACTCGAGTGGGGATAATTTAACCCGTCACTCGAGCGGGGATAATTTCACCCATCACTCGAGTGGGGATAATTTAACCCGTCACTCGAGTGGGTAATATATCTGTCACTCGAGTGGGTAATATCTCCTTTACTCGAGCGGGGATAATTTAACCCGTCACTCGAGTGGGGATAATTTAACCCGTCACTCGAGTGGGTAATATATCTGTCACTCGAGTGGGTAATATCTCCTTTACTCGAGCGGGGATAATTTAACCCGTCACTCGAGTGGGGATAATTTAACCCGTCACTCGAGTGGGTAATATCTAGTTTACTCGAGCGGGGATAATTTCTCCGTCACTCGAGTGGGTAAATGGTTCGAAAAGAATAGAGCCTCTGTAACCTATCAAGTATAGCACTAAAGGTAAATACAGTGAGTTAAAAATGTGGGCAACAACCTCATCATGTAAAATAATCACAGTTCAATCCCTAGAATAATCTTGATGTGATTGTAAGTTCTAAAGATGGATTGACAAGTCGAACAGGGGCCACCAACATTCTTCCGAACACTAGCTGGAATACAAGTCAATTAATGAATGGGCCATATTCATCTATCGCTAATAAAGTTATAATAATTATGGCTATGCCAGAGCGTTTCCGGGCCCAAAAAGGGGAACAAAGAGGAGAAACACTGTGACCTGTCAGGCATGTCATAAGAAGCGACTAAGAAGAGGTGTGTATGGGATTGGCTACACTATACTATTAAATGAAACGTTAAAGCCCAAACAATTTATCGAGGGGCTATGCAGCACAGGGAACTGAAAAGGCTTATATTTTGCTCTGTCTCCGTTTCTAAGAATTGACTTCGCTGCACTTTAGGCACATCCATAGATGTTCAGTACCTCTCAGCAAATGGTAAAGGTCTGGATGCTGATGGTTCTTGTAGCTCAATCGTTGTACACACTCCTCCGTCTTACTCTCATGCGCCCCAGTCCGCTCGAATCTTGTTTGGCTTGGTTCGTTCTCAGCCTCCTGCTACCAAACCCTGAAAGGGCTTAAGTAGCAGAATGTATGCAAGCGAACGGAATGCGTTGTGTCGTAGTTTACAACTTGACTGCGATATTTGCACCTTTTGATCCAACACATCCGACTTCAGCAAGCATTTTTAGAGTACCGGGTTAGCATTTCCTCTTCGATCCCTTTTCCTTAGCCAGTCTGCCCTGCTGCAGCCTGTTATTCAGGTTCACCGCGTGGATCTTGACAAGGGTCTTGACAGCTTTGGTTCGCTGGCCCTGACACTAGCAGTCAGCAATAGGTCGCTGACCACTGCAGCTCATGCGCTGATCAGCATCTTGATCCCGAATCTTGTATGACGTAGAAGCTTTGCAGTCAGTGGATTGCTGATTCATCTATTGCGGCATCCTCATCAAATACGTTTACATTGATTGTATTAGGACTGTAGCGAATATCACCACCTCGGAGTCGAAACGCGAATTAAATAAGATTTTTGTATTCTGTCGAACAGTATGCTGCTAATGACTACGAGAAGTATGGCTGAAGTTGCAGCACAACAGTCAATGAGCAGCCAGCGATTTATAGCTAGCTGCTTCCATCGCTGTCTGATAAACAGGTTGCATTAGTGTTGTATGGCTAAGAGAATAGGAATCGTAGTGGGACAGCAGACCTGGTACCCCAAAAAAGTTAGCTGAAATGGGATGTGCTGGGCCGAAAGGTAAAGATATCGCAGCCCCGCTGTAACTACTATTAAACGACTTTTTAATAAAAACAAACAAGAAACAAAATAACGCCCTTTTCAAGACAGATGAAAAAGAAGAAAACAAACAGTACAATGTTTGTTTAATACTGCATGCAATTGTTTGTTAGACAATATGTGTTGTCCTTATTCAAATGATATTGAAAGACTAATCTTTTTACAAACCACACCTTAACAAACCAAATATTTTTTTCAGAAACCGTAACCAGTATTATATCAAAAGCAATGTTTGAGTTTTAAATTATATAAGAATAATTTATTAAAATCCCTGTTGTAAAGAATTAGTATATATGTATGAAGGAAAACGATTGTTTATTATTTTTCTGATGACTTCACATATCGTGTTTCAAGGATGTAAAGGGTTCAAGCAGATTTCATGTAGAATTGGGTGTAAGAATGGGTTTAATTTGGGTATAACTACTAGAGAAAAAATAAATGCAAATGATTTTTGGTAACGATTTACCATATTTGATAAATGAACTGCATTAACACATAATTGAATCAATCAGTTAATTGATCAATGCCTTTAATGCAAAATGTGGAGCATTGATCTTCAACAAATTCATGTCAAGTCTTCCTATCATCGGCCATACCAATCCATGTCTTCCAAGTATTGTTGATATTCACCTCAAGGTATCTTCACCATTAAAGAGTAGGCCTACCACTACTTCTCTTGTCTATGGGGTTCTAGAACACAGACAGTTTCGTACTGCTATCAACTGGTGTCCACCCTAATATTTAGATGCAAGTAGCTTTTAGAGCAAGGTAATGTAAATGAAACTGGTTGTATACAGACTCATTCTATTCAATGGCCATCATTAAGAGACATTCCTATCAGACTTCCGTTCAAATTAAAAAACAGCTAAAACACAAAAACCAGAAATACTGAATCCGACAGCTCATATTTGCATAAACTATCATAATGTTGATGAACTTTAGGGGCTGATAGTGTCTGACCAGCTTCGAGAACTATTATCTCTAAGTTATCAAAAGCTGTTTCGTAGTTCACGAATCCAATACACAATGATGTTCCATTCAAGACTCTGTTCAACAATAATGCTCAATGTAGCAATCTTGTCTGTACAGTACCTGTTTTGTCAAAAATCTGCCTGATTGTCTACGCTTTAAAAAACTTTTACTAGAATGGTTCTATTCAAATTTTCCCAGGTACAGATAATAAGTTATTCAAAATATGATTTTCCTTCTTTGGTAACTTAATGATATGGCTTTCCTTCCATTCAGTTTGTATTTCTTCTCTTTTCCATGCTTGATTAAGCAATTTGTATAACATACTTGTGGAAGTGCCAATGTTCGCATTGACTGCTTCAGCCGAGATTCCATCTGAACTGCCAGTCATCATCACTCAGTGCCAGTATGATATCCATAATTTTTTCTGTGGTAGACCTTCTGTGATTAACGTGCCTACCTGTACATGTTGGTTGGATGTGAGGGAGAACCAGTGGAGCCAGTCGATTTCAAAACTCTTCAGAATTTTCTGCACACCTCTGTATCTGCTCATTTGTGTTGTAATCAAATTTCTGTCCTTATTTTTAATTTAGATCATTTACTAGCTTATATTTCTCTGTCAATTTCTTCATGTTGCTATCAGAACAATTCTTTCCTTTCGCAGCTGTCTCAGTCGCTTTTATCAACTCATCTATATATTTCCGTTTGTCCGTTCTGATGTACTATATGACTTCCTTATTGGCCGGACAGTGCAATTCCCAAACCTTGCTAGAATGCCTCAACTCCACCGAATCTCATTCACAGTGCTTTGATGAAAACCAAATCCCAGTGAAACCCAGGTATGTGCCTACCATCTCAGAAACAGAGAGACAAAAAGAAAACTTGAGATTAGGTGCCAAGGACAGGAGCTTGTACACTGCACGGCTCACACATATCTAGGTGTAAAGCTCGACTGCACATTGTCCTACATAATACAATGTCAAGAAGCAAAGCGTAAGACACATGCAAGAAATAATATCATCCGAAAACTGACTGGCACAACATGGGGGCCACAGCCACCAGTCCTTCGGCCCTGTATTTTTCCTTAGCTGAATACCCTGCACCAGTCTGAAAAAAACTGCCCATGTGAAACTAGTTGACACAGCAATAAATAAGATGAGCGGATAGTATATGGGTGCCTAAAAGCCACCCCCATCGATAAAATATACCCCATAATCCGGTTGATGGAGAGAGCACAAGAAGTCTGTATGCCCCTATGTGTTGCGTTTGTAGACTACGAAACGGCTAACCACCTGAGATACAAAGAAGCGTCGGAGCAAGAAATTGAAAGAGAAAAATAGGAGCACGACCCAAGACACCCAATGTTTGGACATCAGCTACAGAGCACAAGACTCAAATCCAGACATAGCTTCCTAATATCAACAAAACCGCTACAGACAAGACCTGAGAGCCCCCGTGTCGAAAGATGGCATGAATTGATGCAGGCCCCAGAGATGGAACTTCGAGAGGAACCTGCCCCCGGACTTCATCTACCATACACAACATGGAAGTCGCTGAACAGACTCTGAATTGGTGTATCACGGTGCAAGAGGAATATGAAATGATGGAGATACACAGATGACACATGTGACCGTCGTGCAATACAGGACCCTGACCACCTGTCCAAACCTTCAGGAGACATGCAATAGGTGCGACATGCTGGAGGCAAATGACAGGGCAATTCGTGTCGCTGAACACTGAATGCATGAAGTATGATGGCGTGGTGCTTGGACACATACAGTAAGTAAGTACTAAATATCATTTGATTTCAAAGTTCTATCGTGGAGTCATCATCCAACAGGCTGCCCTTATAGACTTTAAGATGACACTGCTATGCATGCCTAGTGTACCCATTAATGGTTCTAGTGAAGCAAAGGTGTCAGCTCTTCCATTGCTCTGAACAATATCATGACATGGACAGTAGATCCAGACCAGCCTCTGGAGCTCCTACAGCTGTCATCCAGTGCGTCAGCTCTTTCATTGTCCTGAAAATAGCATGACATGGACAGTAGATCCACACCAGCCTCTAGAGGTTTGAGACTTCTAAAGCTGCCATCTAGGGTGCCAACTTTTTCACTGTCCTGAACCATAGCATGACATGGGCAGTAGATCCACGTGGGCCTCTGCAGGTTCTACATCTGTCATCCAGGGTGTCAGCTCTTTATTTGCAATGAACCATCCATAGCATGACATGGACAGTAGATCCACACCAGCCTCTGGAGTTTTGAGACTTCTACAGCTGTCATCCAGTATATTAGCTCTTTCATTGCCTTGAATCAAGCATAGCATGACATGGGCAGTAGATCCACACCAGCCTCTGGAGTTTTGAGACTTCTACAGCTGTCATCCAGTATATTAGCTCTTTCATTGCCTTGAATCAAGCATAGCATGACATGGGCAGTAGATCCACGTGGGCCTCTGCAGGTTCTACATCTGTCATCCAGGGTGTCAGCTCTTTATTTGCAATGAACCATCCATAGCATGACATGGACAGTAGATCCACACCAGCCTCTGGAGTTTTGAGACTTCTACAGCTGTCATCCAGTATATTAGCTCTTTCATTGCCTTGAATCAAGCATAGCATGACATGGGCAGTAGATCCACACCAGCCTCTGGAGTTTTGAGACTTCTACAGCTGTCATCCAGTATATTAGCTCTTTCATTGCCTTGAATCAAGCATAGCATGACATGGGCAGTAGATCCACGTGGGCCTCTGCAGGTTCTACATCTGTCATCCAGGGTGTCAGCTCTTTATTTGCAATGAACCATCCATAGCATGACATGGACAGTAGATCCACACCAGCCTCTGGAGTTTTGAGACTTCTACAGCTGTCATCCAGTATATTAGCTCTTTCATTGCCTTGAATCAAGCATAGCATGACATGGGCAGTAGATCCACACCAGCCTCTGGAGTTTTGAGACTTCTACAGCTGTCATCCAGTATATTAGCTCTTTCATTGCCTTGAATCAAGCATAGCATGACATGGGCAGTAGATCCACACCAGCCTCTGGAGTTTTGAGACTTCTACAGCTGTCATCCAGTATATTAGCTCTTTCATTGCCTTGAATCAAGCATAGCATGACATGGGCAGTAGATCCACACCAGGCTCTAGATTTTTTAGACTTCTACAGCTGTCATCCAGTATATTAGCTCTTTCATTGCCTTGAATCAAGCATAGCATGACATGGACAGTAGATCCACACCAGCCTCTGGAGTTTTGAGACTTCTACAGCTGTCATCCAGTATATTAGCTCTTTCATTGCCTTGAATCAAGCATAGCATGACATGGACAGTAGATCCACACCAGCCTCTGGAGTTTTGAGACTTCTACAGCTGTCATCCAGTATATTAGCTCTTTCATTGCCTTGAATCAAGCATAGCATGACATGGGCAGTAGATCCACACCAGGCTCTAGATTTTTTAGACTTCTACAGCTGTCATCCAGTATATTAGCTCTTTCATTGCCTTGAATCAAGCATAGCATGACATGGGCAGTAGATCCACACCAGGCTCTAGATTTTTTAGACTTCTACAGCTGCCATCCAGTATATCAGCTCTTTCATTGCACTGAATCATCCATAGCATGACATGGGCAGTAGATCCACACCAGGCTCTAGATTTTTTAGACTTCTACAGCTGCCATCCAGTATATCAGCTCTTTCATTGCACTGAATCATCCATAGCATGACATGGGCAGTAGATCCACACCAGGCTCTAGATTTTTTAGACTTCTACAGCTGCCATCCAGTATATCAGCTCTTTCATTGCACTGAATCATCCATAGCATGACATGGGCAGTAGATCCAGACCAGCCTCTAGAGCTCCTACAGCTGCCATCCACTCATGCCTTAGTCTGTCCTTCTGTACCTTATGAAGAAAGGTTTGGGAGTCTGGCACGATTACTGCCCCTATTAAAGAGGCCTCAGAAAGCCTTCTCATGTCACTGCTTCCATTTTCATTCTCACACTGAATATTATTACTCTTTAAATCGAGTGTAATAACGAGTGAAATTCAGAACAAGCCAGTTTCTCCAATGTACATCATTTCTTTGTCATCTTTCATAACATACTTTTCATTGTGCAGTGAACTTATTTTCCTCCACAGTAATGAGAACAAAGAAGCTCAAAGTAATGGCAGCTGTAAACTTGTATGATGAACTCTTTGTCCACCCACACAATGAATTGGTCTTGTCAGTGGCTTATCAATTTCTGTTCACCCACACAATGAATTGGTCTTGTCAGTGGCTCATTAATTTCTGTCCACCCACACAATTTAAAAGTTTCTCTCGTGAAAAACCTACCTGAGTCAATCTTCAGCCTCAACATGCTCAAGTTTATCCATCTGTAAATGGGCACCTAGCTTACTGTTATAGAAGCCAAAGCAACAAGGAGGGAAGCTTGTTACTCCACATCAAACAAACAAAAATAATCAGACTTGGTACAATGAAATCTCTACCACACCATCTATGACGGCAGCATGTGCTATAGTATTTAAACTAACTAAAAATGAACTTTCACTACAACATTTATTTCCACTACTGAGATCAGGTGGATTTATGGCTGAGGAATAAAGGCTGCTTGCCTTTGCAGTAACTACACACTATAGACTAGGTTTTATTTTACCTCTAGTTAATAAAAAACATGCCTTAGCGAGGATTTGAACGCAACGACTTAAATCCAAACCTTTCGGCCAGCCGCTATGGCATCATATTCGCTTCATTTTTACTCAAATGCTGCCACTATCTCAACATAAACAGCTGGAGTGTGTTCTACTGAACATTTATATATAAACACGGTTAGGATGAAACTGCAATAAAAAAACTAAGAGATAAGTGGTTAAATTTTAGCTTGTCTACCAACTAGCATGTAAACAAATTGACATCCTCTTATACATTATTTTTCCTGGGGGGGGGCGCCTGTCCTACTAGGCACAACAGCTCGGTGGTGGATAGTTGAATCTTCTTTTGACGTCTTACTTTCTACCGGGTTTGTAACAGTGTCATGGTGTGTATTTGGCTTTCGCTTCTCTCGTGGCCCGAGTAATATTTTTGCCCATTTAACAACAGGTCATTTTTACGCTGTCTATCCATCTTTTCCTCTAGTCTACCTCGGGGTCAGGGGTCCCGAATCACTGTGGAGATCAAGATTTTTTTCATGCAAATCTTCTTGTAAAGATTCCCCTGATCTCTGGGTAGTGAGATCGAGCTCTCGTGTCCAGTGTCAAGCACGTTAAAAATCCCTTGGCAATTGGAAATCGAAAAGAGTAGGCTTAACAGCCGCTGTCCGGACAAAATTAAAAAATTCCAGTTACAAATCTACCCAAATTTATTTGAACTTTCCCCCAGACCTAGTAAACCCCAGGAAGTTTAAAATACCTACTATGGATAGCCTTCAGCTACCTGCTGGCAACATACATTAACAATATGACTGTTTCAATACCAGGATGGGGAACTCCAGTCAAGCACAACATGCTGACAAAGACGTCACGTCAGTTTCAGGCACAATGCACTAACAAAGACCACAGTATCTCTTCCATGTAGCGTTCCCTGGAAACAGACTGTTTTCAAAGCAGCCTGGCTAACGAGATGTGGATTGATGTTTTTGTTTTTTTTGAGGCGGTCGCCTTATTTCTCTATTCCCCTAGGCAGTGTGCGTTGCGCTATTTTTTATTTTGCGTCTGTCAGCCTAGTGCATCCGACTTCAGTATGCATTTTATGTAAGGGTCTGCTTCCTCCTGCATTTTCTAAGGGTTTGCTTCCCTGGGGTAACGGCCGGTGTTGTGATGGGGATCGAACCCAGCTCCTTCAGATTGTGAGCGGTGTCCCTTAACCAGTAATCCACGCCATCCCCTGTGGATCAATGTAGTCCCAATAGTAGTGAGCATCACTCAGATGAAGTCAAACATCAAAACCTACTGGAGGACCTTCATCAGCATGTTCGGAATATGAGGAAAACTACTACAACCCGCTACTTAGCATCCTTTTCAGGGAGTTCAAAAGAGTAAACTTACTCATTGTAAACATTTTAATGCAACAACAACAACTAACACTACCAGGATTACAAGTTTTTCAAGTAAGCACTTCAGATCATTCAGAGAAGAGGTCTATAGGCATCACTAGACTGGCAACGGGCGGCGTGGGCTAGTGGTTAAGTGACAGGGCTCACAACCAAAGGTGCTGGGTTCGATCCCCATCACTCACATTTGATCGGCGCATGACATGGAAAAGTCAGATTGAGAGAAACCGAATGAAAGCCAGAGAAAGAATGGCAATCATGAGGAAACTTGCTGGCACTAGCTGGGGAGCAGACGAAGGCATACTAAAGAAACTGTACACTGCAAGAGTGAGACCAGTTCTCGAGTATGGCATTGCGGCATGGACAACAGCAGCGAAGGCGAACTTCGATAAAGTTAACAAACTTCAAAACCAAGCCATGAGAATTATAACAGGTGGCATGAAGTCAACGCCAATTGTAGAACTTGAAAAGATTACAAAACTGCAATCCATGACCGATAGAAGAGACTGCAGAGCCCAGCTGCAGTCAGAGAAACTCCGAAGACTGACGGACCATCCAATGTACCAGAGACTAAACAATTTGGGAAATGGGAAACTAAAGCGGAGAAACTTTGCAGAAATAGCCAAAGCAAAGATGCACGAAGATCCCACAAACGCACAAACAACACCAAAACCCATCACTACTGTATGAAAACCTACCTGAAGGCAAGATATATTTCCAGAGGTGGTAGAAAATATACCAGGTATTGCAAACAAAAACTGCCAGACTGAAAAAGAAAGGAGAGACACTACCCTAAGCTTCATAACGAAAAGCTACCCAAGCATGGACTGGACCCATGCATACACCGACGGTTCTGTAACAAACACTACACAGAACGGAGGGGCAGGAGCATTCCTGAACCTACCAAATGGCAGACAAATAACACTGTCATTCGCTACTGGTAAGTTCACAAGCAATTTCAGAGCGGAGGCAGAGGCACTGAGGGCGGCAGTGGAAGAAATGGTGACACATAGTGAAAATGAGAGCCATATAGTTCTGCTGACAGATGCTCTCGAAGTAGTCACAGCGCTAAAAAGCCAGAAAAACACTGAGCTTAATGACCTAAGAGCAGCACTCTGCAAACTGTGCCAGCAGTCCGCACCAAAAAGGGTAGTGGTACAGTGGGTCCCGTCACACTGCAACATCCAAGGCAACGAGGAGGCAGACAGACTGGCAAAAGAAGGTGCAAGACTACCACAAACAGATACCAGTATGACGTACGAAGAGTCAAAACGGCTTATCAAAGCCAGATACATGACCAAATGGGAAACCGAACATACTGGTTACACCAAAAACGATGCCTATTACCAGTTGAACCGAAGAGAGCAGGTCGTTGTCTTCAGACTTCGCACTGGCCACAACAGACTGAGGTACCACCTATTCCCCGTTACCCCGGGAAAGCAAGCCCTTAGAAATTGCAGGAGGAAGCAGACCCTTACATAAAATGCATGCTGAAGTTAGGTGCACTGGGCCGACAGGTGCAAAAATAAAAACCACAGTGCAGCGCACACCGCCTTGGGGAATAGATAAATAAGGCAAACGACAAAACAAACAACAACAAAAAAATAAAAAAATAACTAGACCGGGCATAGGAATTGTGGCAATAAAATAATAACCCCAGAAAAAAAAAGTCTGACCATTACCTGAATTCTTGGAAGTGCTGCGCATGATGGGACAGTTGTCTTTGTAGAAATCTGGGAAACTCATAGAATATGTTGATGTGGATTGACCAGATCTATTATATCTTTCATCAGCCATGTTGCTTGGTTCTAAATCAGTTTTATTCGGTCGGTATGATTTACAAAACTTGCTTAATATTATTCTTTCGTTGCTTGCAGAAATATATATTATAAAATGTTAGAAATGTTTATATATCCTGGGAAATTGCTATTAGTCCACAACTATTATTAGCTTGCATGTCGTCTAATAAAAAGGTAACTTTAGATAGTTTCAGTGTCTTTGAAATGTGTATAGAATCTTGCAGTAGCTCATGCATTTCACTTAAATGATTGTCAGGATTGTTGCATGGATATCATTTTGTGCCTATGTGTAAGTACAATGCCTGCATCAGATGAATCAATCAAGATTCCTCCATGAATAATATTCTGGAAATATTTGGATGTATTGTTTATCTTCATCGGATGAATCAATCAAAATTGTTCAATGAATAATATTCCAATAATATTTTAAATTACTTTTGTGCATGTTGTAGGCAGGCTTATGCACTAGTAGGATTTAACAACAAGCCAGTTCACATTTCCGTTTCTAATCCATGGAAACACAGTACGCCACATGGCATTCTTCACCCACTCTTATTATGGGCTATTAACAAGATGTGATGGGACATAAGGTCTGAAGAGAAGATAGCACAGCCCGGCTATACAAGAAGAAACATTGGGCTTGGGTAATACGAGGGATTCAATCCACACACAAATCAGGTTAACAATACAACTATCTAACTGATGTGCTCCGCTGGGAGAATTATACAGTTGACTAATAAAGTAATAACAGACGTTTGGTTATGCCCCTCACTGCATGAGTAGATTATTATTCTCAACTGATATTTGGAAAAAATATTTAGCAACAACCTAGGCCGTACCGAGTTTTGAAACCGTATTCTCTTGGACCTTGGTCATGAGACGGTTATCAATACTAATACTAGTAATACCACTCGGACACACGATACTCCTCGCCAAGTCGGACTACCATTATGATTATCAAAACTGGTAGTTGAAAATCCAATCTAAATGCGATCGTCATTACTGGCTGAGATACATATTACAAATGATAAGCTCAGCGTTAAAAAAAAAACCCAGACGTTTCTCACTCGTTTGTCAGAGAGTAAACAACGAATCAACGATAACTTGCGATGGAGGTTTGTCAACTTCGTAAGCGATAACAATACAAATTGATTTATCACATCAGCATCTGCATATACACTGGAAGCGAGATATATATATATATATATATATATATATATATATATATATATATATATATATATATATATATATATATATATATATATATATATATATATATCAAACTCGATTAGTATCCGGGGTGGAAAAAGACATTAACTTTACTAAGTCCACTAAATCTTCCAAAGAAGTGGTAAAAGACGACTAAAATGTTGAGGGAAGAATTATCACAGAGCTATGCATTACATAAGTCAAACATTGTCCAATTGGTTCGCCTATTGAGCGTTGAACAACCTAAAAACAATAAAGATACATTTGCAGATAAAGCAAGATCGGATGTTGAAACTCTCCCATTCCACAGGCATATCTTTCACGAATAACCAATGTAATGTAATGACAAATCCTAAGCTATTCGGAATACTAGAAGACGTTTCAGAACACAAAGGCTATATCGTACAGAGTTTCTCAAACTTGTGATCGGTGTGTAATTTATTGTTTTTTGTGAATGTTGTGATCCATTTATCTGATCACGTGATCGAATACACCCACATACATACTTTTTCTAGCTCCAGATGGAGCATAGGTTTTCAACACATGTCAACAAATGTTGACCTTTCCATATATATTGACGTTTCATGGCTTTAAGTTTCTATAGGATTGGATAGCAAGCCTCATGCCATAACCTACTTAGCCGTCTCCGATGTCATGACTGGCTTGTTCAAGGGTTACTTTTCTTTGCATATATATATATATATATATATGTTGTTTGCGAATGCTCACAATGAGTAGGTTACTCTTGGGCCGCTGTGCTATGCTTGGCTTCATCTGCGTGTCACCGACTACTACAGGGATCACGTTGATCCCTCACCTCGTTAGCCAGGCTGCCGTGAAAACAGCCCGTTTCCAGGGAGGGCTACTAGGAAGCCGAGGAGAGGGTCTTGGCAGTATGTTTTGCCTGACCGTGACTAACATGTGCGATCAGTATATTTTGCCTGACCAGACGTTATTCTTCCTCCCCACATATATATATATATAAGCGCGGTCGGTTCATATAATCAGTGATTGCCTTTCCCCAACAAATGATCCTATACCTTTTTATTGCTTTCTTAATTAAGCTCATTAAGTTGTTTGAAATGGTAAAATAACACACTTTGCCGGATTAAGTAATGTTTAATGTTATTCCTACTCTTCTACAGCATCAGTATACAAGTAATATATGACCCAGGATCCAGATGCTCAGCTAGCGCCAGGGTCAGCGTACCAGAGCTGCCAAGACTCTTCTACACCTCCACGTGGTGATCCTGGATAACAGGCTGCTGCAGGGCAGACTGGCTAAGGAGAAGGGATTGAAGGGTGAATGCTAACCCGGTACTCACAAAATGCTTGCTGAAGTCGGATGTGTTGGACCGATCGCAGTCAAGCTGTAAACTACAACACAACAGATTCCGTTCTCTGGACTAAATCCTCCTACTTAAGCCCTTTAAGCTCATTAAGTTGTTTGAAATGGTAAAATAACACACTTTGCCGGATTAAGTAATGTTTAATGTTATTCCTACTCTTCTACAGCATCAGTATACAAGTAATATATGACCCAGGATCCAGATGCTCAGCTAGCGCCAGGGTCAGCGTACCAGAGCTGCCAAGACTCTTCTACACCTCCACGTGGTGATCCTGGATAACAGGCTGCTGCAGGGCAGACTGGCTAAGGAGAAGGGATTGAAGGGTGAATGCTAACCCGGTACTCACAAAATGCTTGCTGAAGTCGGATGTGTTGGACCGATCGCAGTCAAGCTGTAAACTACAACACAACAGATTCCGTTCTCTGGACTAAATCCTCCTACTTAAGCCCTTTCAGCATTTGGTAGGGGGAGATTGAGAACGAACGAAGCCAAGCCAAGCCAAATATGACTCGACCTCGCCTTTAAACGTGCTGTTGGCGAAACGCTGCTGTTGACGAATGTGGTAATGGGTGAAGAGCAGCATGTCTTGGAAATTAAACATTGGAAGATAGATTTTATTTTTTTCTCGCCAATGGATGACTAGTATTGCTGCCATGTGATCTTGGTTAAGCTTTTAATAAATTATCGACGCATACGTATTGTCTGTCGTAGAACATACATTTCAATACATAACAACCGATTTGAAGTCTAGAAGCCATGTGCATTAATTCATTTCCAAGCACAATAGTGAGCGTCTATCGCAGTTGTTCAGCTTAAGGAGGAATAAAAGACTATAAATCAGCTATACGAAGAATGACATACTAACTGGCCTGGCTTGAAGGGTGATAGAAAAGTTTAAGATTTAGCGATCCGGGGAATTTTAATGACTTGGTCATATATATATCTTCAGTAAACTTATGTCGTTAGACCCCGTGGAGAGGTGTGAAAACTTCTGTTTCATATTTTTTGGCAGATGAATATTCACTGTTGACTTGCCAGGTCAATCCCAGTATCTGTTAGCCCCTGGAATATTCGATCGCCTATTTTGGGGACTGGTGGAGGTGGAAGCGTAAAGAAAAGCAAGGTAGATCGACAGCTTGTCAAGCGCCATTTATGCCGCTCGGCTAACCATATAACCAAGACATGATGTTATAGTCAAACAGTTCCCCTTTTGCGACATATTCTATGGGGCAAATAATCCTAGAATAATTTTTAACTTTAAACTTGAATTTTTCCTGAGCATCGCCGTTAGGTCTACTCCAACTGCTAAGGTATTTTTAACATGCGCGCCACTGGACACGGGTGTCTGATCTCACTACTCAGAGTTCTGGGGAAATATTTACTGGATGATTCATGTAAAAAAATCCCGGTCTCCGCCGTGATTTGAACACTGGAACCCCAGCACCCGAGGCGAACACCTTGCCTCGAGACCACTGGGTCCCTCGTTTTTTAAATATTTGTCTCGAGCTGTCTTCTCCGTATGTGTTTTAATACTCTATTCCTCTTGCCATGGGGATTCCAGAATAGAGACTAACTTGTAATGCTACCAGCTGGTTTCCTTAATTTGTGTCCTATCCAACGCTAGAGCCTTCTCCTCGCGTCATGTTCCACCGATAAATGTCTGGTTCTGTACAACAGTTCCACATTAGTGATCTTATCATACCACGTCAATCTCTCTGCTCTACGCAGGCACTCACTTGTCATTGCAATTTTTATATTTGTATTGAAATGGCATTTTTTCTCTCGATAGTTCTGCAATTCAATAAGTGCTCCTTTTGATTTGGTTATTTCAGTTTTTTGTATCTTTATCAGTGCCCCTACTCTGTCTATATTTCTACCAGTAGTGTTCTCTTCCTAATCCAATCAATAACCTGCAGGAATAGAAAGAGCGTTACAAGATATCAATGTCCCACACCAGTTCTTATCTCAAAGGGCTCAGAAAGCTGACCTTCATGTAACACTGTACATAACTGATTTATGTGCCTCGGAACTTTATTTATGTTAGTTTCTGTTTGTATGCACTTAATATAAATGTCTGTCTGTCTGTCTGTCTGTCTGTCTGTCTGTCTGTCTGTCTGCCTGCCTACCTACCTACCTACCTACCTACCTACCTATCTATCTATCTATCTATCTATCTATCCATCCATCCATCTATCCGTCCATCCATCTATCTATATATATATATATATATAATAATAATAATTTTAAAAAACAGTCTTTTTCGTCTATGAAGACGGTCATGAAGCAGGTATGTCTTTTTTCACTAGACGGACGTGTGCAGTTATTGTTGAGTTCCTCTCTCTGAGCAGCTTCAAATGTCGTTAGGCCATTTCAGAGTGATGTCTTCCATGTGGTTTGCACTGCAGCTGAGTTTTCCTAAGCATTATTGTCCATGGAAAAGTCTGTCATTGTGCCTTACAAACATGTTTATATCTGATCAGGGGTCTGCCTGGGATATATATATAAATATATATATATATATACATATATACATATATATGTATATATATATATATATATATATATATATACACACATATATATATATATATATATATATATATATACACATATATATATGAAAAATACTTATGTTAAAATAGTGCTTTAATAACGAAAAGTAAAACTTCTTAATTAAATTGTATTATTGTAAGATCAGTTTTAAACTGAATATAAATTTTAAAGCACATTTACACGTAGTAGATTTCTCTCTAACAGTCTTGAGACATCATTTGATGGGCACTGAGGCACACAGTTTGAGATACTCTGCTTTCACGCCACGTTTTGACAATGCCTGTTGTCGCTCGACAGCCAACATGCCCAGACATTGTTGTCGTCACGTGCTTACCGATGCCTAAAGCTGGGTAATAAACCCCGATAAGCTAATTTTCGTGCCTTGACACTAGCAGGAGCGATAAATTAAAATAAACATATCCAGCAATTGATAAAGAGTACAGAGTTACTATAGTTATAAAAGATTAAGAAGGAAGCAAACAATTGAAAACATTCAGTAAATATAAACAATAATTTCCGTTGGGTGTTAAGAGACTTCTTAGAAGTAAGTCCGAGTGGCAGTGAACAAGACTAAAGCCATGTTGATCATGATAAAAAGAAACATTTCACATACGAGCAAGGACGTAATAGTCAAACTATATAAATCATAAGTGAGATCTAAATTATAGAGTACTGTGTCCAAGTGTGGAATCCATATCTTAGAGTGGATATAAACATTCTGGAAAGGATATAAAGTAGAGATACAAACAAATTATCGCGGAGTTTCAAAATTATAGTTATGAGGAAAGAGTAAATAAACTGGTCTTGAGTGTCTCGAACAGAGAAGAATTCTAGGTGACTTAATACAAAACGAACATGATGGATACACACAAAACGATGCCTATTACCAGTTGAACGGAAGAGAGCAGGTCGTGGTCTTCAGACTTCGCACTGGCCACAATAGACTTAGGTACCACCTATTCAACAAATTGAAGATAGGTGGCACTGACGAATGCACGTGTGGTACCGGAAAAATGCCCACTGAACATTTGCTGCAAAACTGCCCGACATACGAGGATCAGAGAGAGCAGATGTGGCCATCACCAGTGGCAACACTAGACAAGCTCTATGACAGTATCGACAGCCTCAGGATGACCGCTGCTTTTTTCGAAAAAATAAAGGTTGATGTCTGATTGCGTATGAAGAAGAAGAAGTGACTCAATACAAGTTTATAAATTAATAAATGGAAAAGATCAATTCGACTATACAAAGCGTGTCAAAGTACCACAAAAGCACTATAAGGGCAAGATGGCACATCTACAAATTGCTTAAAGACAGGTCCAGTTTAGATATTAGGATATATTTTTTTTAGTTAGAAAGTGGTGAATCCTGGGAATGCATTGCCACAGGATGTGGTGGATGTAGAGTCAGTTGAATGCATTCAAAAATAGATTGGATGCTCACAGTATTTTCAGTATCGTTGGAGTGAAATAAACTGGTTGTATACAGACTGTTCTAAACCAGTAAAATGAAGTTAAGTTAACCGCAGCCAGTATGAGGGATTACGACCGGTTACCTTCCCTGATCATAGTTCATGTACCTATTTACAAATGAACCAATTTACAGCTTGATCGACAGGGACGTGCCGGTAGCTGGGGCTGGACCCCGTACATTTTGTGATGAAAAACGAGTACTCTATGAGACACTCAAACAGCATCTAGCATAAACAAAAACAACACATAACCAGCATTTGCCCACTGACGTGGTCTCCCGAGAGAATCTATAGGGTTGATGGTTAGTCCGAGCAGCGGCAGGTTTTATATTCCATACCAGATTTAGAAAAAATAATACGGGATCAAGATAGCTAAGCAGCGCATGAGCTGCAGTGGTCAGCGACCCATAGCTGACTGCTAGCGTCAGGGCCAGCGAACCAGGGCTGCCAAGACCCTTCTATACCTCCACGCGGTGATCCTGGATAACAGGCTGCAGCAGGACAGACTGGCTAAGGAGAAGGGATCGAAGAAGGAATGCTAACCAGGTACTAAAAAAGTGCTTGCTGAAGTCGGATGTGTTGGACCGAAAGGTGCAAATATCGCAGCCAAGCTGTAAACTACGACACAACGCATTCCGTTCTCTGGACTACATTCTGCTACTTAAGCCCTTTCAGGGCTTGGTAGTGGGAGATTGAGAACGAATGAAGAAGAAGAAAAAATAATACCCAACATACTTCTCACCGGGGTTCGACGTAAACTGAAATGGCCACAATGAGTAAGTTTACTCTTTTGTGCGCCCTGAAAAGGACGATAAGTGGCGGGGTGTAATAGCTTTCCTCACATTCCGAGCGTGCTGATGAAAGTGGACCGCGGTCCTACAGGTGGTTGTGCTATGCTTGGCTTCATTTGCGTGGCGCTCGCTACTACGGGGATTACATCGATCCACATCTCGTCAGCCATGCTGCCTTGTAAAACATCCTGTTTCCAGGGAACGCTTCACGGAAGAGAGATTATAGTCCTGGTCAATGTATTGCGCCTGACCCTGGCGCGATGTCCTGGTCAGTATGATGTGTCTGAATGGACCAGCGTCTCAGTTCCCCGCACGGAGAGATAAATAGATAAACGACACAAGGCACTCTATGTTAGGACACCAGGTACAATGCACAGGCCTCACGTCGTAGATTAGGCTTCTTACGGTCAACTAGGTCTTACGGATTATTAGTGCAGTAGTGGAGCAGTCGCTTTTCATGGCAAAGGTACGGGGTTCAACTCCCACTAACGGCAGCTCCCGCCAACCCAGCTGGACATTACACGGTTAAGGAAGGAAAAGGCAGCAAGGATAAGAAGGAAACGGCAGCGAGGATAAGAAGGAAAAGGCAGCGAGGATGGGAATGAAACGGCAGCGAGGATAAGAAGGAAAAGGCAGAGAGGATAAGAAGGAAAAGGCAGCAAGGATGAGAAGGAAAAGGCAGCAAGGATAAGAAGGAAACGGCAGCGAGGATAAGAAGGAAAAGGCAGCGAGGATGGGAATGAAACGGCAGCGAGGATAAGAAGGAAAAGGCAGAGAGGATAAGAAGGAAAAGGCAGCAAGGATGAGAAGGAAAAGGCAGCAAGGATAAGAAGGAAAAGGCAGCAAGGATAAGAAGGAAACGGCAGCGAGGATCAGAAGGAAACGGCAGCGAGGATAAGAAGGAAAAGGCAGCGAGGATGGGAATGAAACGGCAGCGAGGATAAGAAGGAAAAGGCAGCAAGGATAAGAAGGAAACGGCAGCGAGGATAAGAAGGAAAAGGCAGCGAGGAAAAGAAGGAAACGGCAGCGAGGATAAGAAGGAAAAGGCAGCAAGGATAAGAAGGAAACGGCAGCGAGGATAAGAAGGAAAAGGCAGCGAGGATGGGAATGAAACGGCAGCGAGGAAGAGAACTGGTCGCACCATTTCAGAAGCTGAGGCTTAGTATACTGAAGTCTTTAACACTATATTCCTGATCAGCGGTTAAGTCTGCTGAAGGACTTCCTTTAACTTTTATGGTAAACACAGCCCCTACAGAAAAGTCCCGGAATACGACCCATCGAAAAATGGACACCACTTTCCTTACGCAACACATAAGTCAGTAAATAAACTGGCGAATCACGACGCAGGAAGACCTTCAATCAAGTCAAGCATCTGGTCCAACCGGTCGTTTAGACAGACTGAGTCTACTATCAGATAAGTTGACCAATTTTTCCTTATATGTTGATTTGTTAGTTCAGTATTGTTGTCCCTGATGATGGCCTATTGGTCGTAACGTAGGTTTTGTTTGTGTTCTCGTCTCGGTGCGGTATCTGACCATACCCATTTTTAAATTTTGATTTAACTCGACCTTAATCAACTTTTATATTTTTGTTCTCATGTTTTTCCCAGGAAGACCTTCAAGAGATGGGGGAAAGAGCTGATGATACATGCGTACACGGACCAACACAAGACGCAATTGCTTTGATGATATGTCCAAACCTTCTCAGGTCAGAAGACCTTAAAGAGATGGGGGAAAAAAGATGATGAGACATGCATGCTCAGAGCAACACAAGACGTAATTCCTTTGATGATATGTCCAAACATTCTCAGGTCAGAAGACCTTAAAGAGATGGGGGAAAAAAGATGACGAGACATGCATGCTCAGAGGAACACAAGACGTAATTCCTTTGATGATCTGTTCACACCTTCTCAAGTCAGGACAGGTCATCCCGTAACTAGTGAGGTCGATGGAGCACACATGATGACATCCTCATAACCCCATGCCACCCTTCCATGTCAGCGGCCGCTGCCTGTGCCTCTTCTGGTCGGAGATTGGTCCATTCTTTTATGTTGTCCTCCCACTACTTTTTGGGACGGCCTCTTCGTCGTCTGCCTTGCACCTTTCCGTGCAGGATCGTATTTGCAAGACCATTTGATCTCGATATGTGACCGTACCAAGCGAGTTTCCTTCTTTTGACAGTTGCCAAGAGGTCTTGAAAAGGTCCTGTTGCTGTTGTAATTCTATCTCGTATTTCCTCATTTGTAACTCGATCTTTGTACGTGACGTTTAAAAGTCTTCGGAAACATCTCATCCCAAACGCATGCATCCTTCGCTGAAGGTCAGCTGTAACTGTCCATGTCTCACAAGCATAGAGGGATATTGACAGGACCAATGTACGCATTAATCTTATTTTCGTGCATAGTGCTAAACCGTTTATCTTGCCAGATTTTGTTAAGCCGTGCAAGCGCCGCTATTGTCTGTGCTATTCTGGCCAACACCTCACATTTTGACCCTTCATCACTGACAATCGAACCCAGATATTTAAAACGGTCAACCACTTCGAGTTCCTGTGCATTAGCTTTTATCCTACTGTTGAAGCCTCACGAGGAAACCTCCTGGAAACTGCAAAAATTGATGACACGCTGAGCGAAGAATGACAAAGCAATCAGCGTGGCTGAACATTGGAAACATGATGTCTGACGTGGTGCCTATGACAGGGGAATTAGGTAAGCAGGGTTAGAGACTTCATGGACGACAGCACCTGAACTTAATGGTAAACGCATGTTAATCTTTGTCAATGGAAGTAAGAAAGAGAGTTCTCGGTTGTTATGTAGAGCCAGTGATGTCCGTTTCAAGTGTATCACCGACAACCAAAACAAAACAAGAAGATAACTGGAAGCTTCAGAGACGTGGTGTTAAAGAAACATGTTAATTGGGTTTTTGTCCATTAATTCAATCCAAACAGTGTTCCCTGGGTTCCCATCATACGAGCTGATGACTGTAGCGGGATATTCCATTTCGGGATACGGAGAGGACGGGTCGATATTATTTTATTGTAAATAAATAAATAAATACTTAGATACAGACAGATGTGTAGAAGCGATGGTTAGGTACAGACAGATGTGTAGAAACGATGATTAGATACAGACATGTGTAGAAACGATGATAGATACAGACATGTGTAAAAACTATGATTAGATACAGACATGTGTAGAAACGATGATTAGATACAGACATGTGTAGAAACGATGATTAGATAGAGACATGTGTAGAAACGATGATTAGGATACAGGCCATGCGCGAGCCTTGCCTCACAGGGATGTCCTGTCGACATCGTGCCTGTTGACATCTCCTTCTATTCTGTCGTTCAGTCAAGGACACCACCATAACATGGTTGTTATTGCATCGTCTGACAGCATGGATAATGCCATACTGATGTAGAAACTGGATGCTACTCTCCTTATCGTGGACCAGCGCAGACAGATTTGAGAAATTCATTGATTTCCAATAAGATGACACGAACAAACGGAAGCAAACTGTTTGACACCCCCAACAGAAGTGGACTATTCTGTGACGTTACTAACCCAAATCCGGCGCTAAAAAAAGAAATATTTTCTTTATTTGGGGTCAATTAAAGGGCAAG
This sequence comes from Ariolimax columbianus, assembly GCA_036924085.1. Classification (NCBI taxonomy): domain Eukaryota; kingdom Metazoa; phylum Mollusca; class Gastropoda; order Stylommatophora; family Arionidae; genus Ariolimax; species Ariolimax columbianus. The sequence continues at coordinate 52,142,616 of JAVGWX010000018.1, forward strand.
TATCGCCAATTACCCTAATGTGCAGCAAAAAAAGATGACCAAGAAATTGCTGAGTGACGCTTAGTAGCACACAACACAACCATTGATTTAAAAACCGTTAGACGAGCTCCGTATTGAACTCTACAATTCTCGGGAGTTTCTCTTTAGCTTCGTACAGCTTTCAACATATAAATAGATAAAAGGATACATTTTTCAAAGTACAGCCACCTACAAGAACAAGAGGGCACAGCTACACATTAATTAAAGAAAGGTCCAGATTAGATAGCAGAGAATATTATTTTAGACAAAGAGTGATGAATGCTTGGAATGCATTGTCACAGGAATTAGTGGAGACAGGGTCAATTAATGCATTCAAGAATAGATTGGATGCGCATAAGTATTTTTTAGATCGTGAATAAAAAAGAAGCTGGTTGTATACAGTCTCTGCAGAGTCTTTTCTTCCTCTTCTTCTTCGTTCATTCTCAATCTTCCACTACCAAACCCTGAAAGGGCTTAAGCAGCAGAATGTAGTCCAGAGAACGGAATGCGTTGTGTCGTAGTTTACAGCTTGGCTGCGATATTTGCACTTTTCGGTCCGACACATACGACTTCAGCAAGCATTTTTTTTAGTATCGGGTTAGCATTCCCTCTTCGATCCCTTCTCCTTAGCCAGTCTGCCCTGCTGCAGCCTGTTATCCAGGATCACCACGTGGAGGTGTAGAAGGGTCTTGGCAGCTATGGTTCGCTGGCCCTGACGCTAGCAGTCAGCTATGGGTCGCTGACCGCTGCAGCATCTTGATCCCGCAGAGTCTTTTAAACCAGTATAACAACGTTAAGACACTCGGTATGATTGAAGAAAAGTGACTGAAACAATATGGGATACATGCAGACACAGCTGAATCAGGCAAAACATTATGTCAAGAGTGGACATTGTTTCAGATTAGAAGTTGAATCACTTTCAATTACAAAGTGCTTGTCATAAGTCTTTACCCTGACCATGAATGAGTAGGAGGAGAAAGTTGAAATTTGGCACATATGTAGCTCGTTCAATTTGTACTGGACTTGAGAAGTATGAATTTCCCTCCTCGACAGGTTTACCCGGTATGGTACAACACACCTTATTGACCGGATCTGCTTCTCTAATTGTTTGTCATAACAATGGAGAAACCAGAGGCCAGAACTGTGATAAAATTCGTGATGTTGCAGGGAAAAACACAATGAGAAGGAATAAGCACTGTACCAAACTTCGAACTTTCTCCTCATACTTCTTCATGGTCAGGGTAAAGACTTATGACAATCCTCTTGTAGTTCTCCCTGGAAACAGAATGTTTCCCTATAGTAGTAATCTTGCCGAGGAACCTGGTATTGTACTACAGCTAGGATGACCCTTGTAGATCTTCCCAAGTACCCCTCGGAATGTAGCAGACCCATTGTAACATGCCACGAAAGAGTACCTAATTCAAGTACTACAAGTAGCATTAGCAACAACAACTGCTAGGTCGACAGAACGTGCGTGTTGATGACGACAATTGAACAAGAATGCGCATTGAACCTACCAACTTTATTGTCTATGCGGTATTGTCGTTCGATACTATTCGTACTGCGTTGTTAACTCTCGGTGAGGTTTCTTTAGTGGCGGGTTACGGTGGCTCCTCTTATACCTCGAGGTGTGCTTGAGCACGTTGACCGGCGTCCTCCTGGCTGTATTACAATGGGAGGCCCCTTAGTGAGCTAACCACTAATGGGATTACAGTGTTGTTTCCCACCTCGTTGACCAGACTGCTGTGACAAAGCCTGGTTCCAAGAGCGCGGATGAGAACGTGAGCCATGTGTCTTGGTCAATATGTTTCATTTGGCCCAGGTTACTTTTCGTGAAGCGCTCCGATGCTAAGTAACTATAATGAATATCAGCATCTGATCGATCAGTCCTAAGCATGGATGTAAGGTTGTCTGAGCATATCTCTCCATTTGGCTATATCTTCTGGTTGATCAGCACTAAGAATGGATGTAAGGTTGTATGGGCATATCTCTCCATTTGGCTATATCTTCTGATCGATCAGTCCTTAGACTGGTTGTAAGGTTGTCTGAGCACGTCTCTCCATTTGGTTTGGCTTGGCTTCGTTCGTTCTCAATCTCCAGCTACCAAAGCCTGAAAAGGGCTTAAGTAGCAGAATGTAGTCCAAAGAACGGAATGCGTTGTGTCGTAGTTTACAAGTTGACTGCGATATTTGCACCTTTCGATCCAACACATCCGACTTCAGCAATCATTTTTTGATTACCGGGTTAGCATTCCCTCTTCGATCCCTTCTCCTTAGCCAGTCTGCCGTGTTGCAGCCTGTTATCCAGGATCACTGCGTGGAGGTGTAGAAGGGTCTTGGCAGCTATGGTTCGCTGGCCCTGACGCTAGCAGTCAGCTATGGGCTGCTCAGCATCTTGATTCCGTTTCTCCATTTGATCTTATCCTCTGATTTTAAGTTTGTCTGAGCATGTCTCTCTGGCAAAATTCAAGTTAAAAAGCTACTAAAAGATATTCTAGGGATGTTCGCCCCCCATAGAATGTGTTGCAAAAAGGGGACAATGTGTCTATAACATCAGGTCTTGGTTATGTGGTTAGCGGAGCGGCATAGATGGCGTCTGACAGTCTGCGGGTCTACCTTGCTCTATTTTACACTTCCACCTCCACCAGTCCCAAAAGTAGGTGATCATATATTTCAGGAGCTAACAGATGCTAGGATTGACCTGGCAAGTTCCCAGTCGATTTTCATCTGCCAAAAATATGAAACAAAGGAGGACGCACATCCCCACGACGTCTAACGACAAAAGTGGACTGAAGATATAGATAGATAGATAGATAGATAGATAGATAGATAGATAGATAGATAGATAGATAGATTGCTTTCTAGTATCGTATGTTGTTGTTGTTGAATGCACACAATAACCATGTTCACTATTTTGTTGTTCCTGAAAAGCGCGTTAAGTCGTTAAGTGGCGGGTTGTAGTATATTTCCTCATATTCCAACCTTGCTGACGAGGGTGGACCGGTGTCCTCCAGACTATTGTGCTACATTTGCGCGACGCTCACTACTACGGAGATTCAATATCTTCTGTAGAAGACTTCCATGTCGCATATTGTGTCTCACCCAACTCGATCGTTGTTTCTTTATAATTTTCACTCTGGCTTTGTGCACACATCTCAGTGAGGACACTCAATGGATATAACACACCCAAGTATTGGACGGTGTGTCCAATTTGAGAAACAGTGACATGAACCGTATAACACAATTCGACACAGGTTCGCCCGGAATGACACATTCACTGTATGTAGTGAGTCACCATGCCAACCTGAACTGCCAAATCTGGAGTGGGCAAACATGAACCGTTAAGAAACAGCCTTGACCCGTACATCTCACTGATTTATTCGCTCTCTGCGAATTTCAGTGGCAACCCTGTTTTACAAGCTTGACACGGCCATTGTCCGTTTTGCGTGAACTTCTTTTTTTCCCCTATTCTATCAAACTTTCATATAACCTAGAGATCTGGAATTGTGCGCACAACCTCTACTAGTGTGAACTGTTTATCAAATGGTGGCAGTAGTTTGATTTTCACCCCCCCCCCAACAACAACAACAAAATCTTCAATACGACCAGGAAATACCAATATTACAAATAAAAATACACTCATGTAGCTAAAAACAAAAAACATGTCTTAGTATAAATGTTGTTGATCAGTGCCCAGAATGAGTAAGTTCATTATTTTTTTCGCTCTGAAAAATGGACTAACTGATGTTTGTAGTAGCTTCCGAACGTGCTGATGAAGGTGGGCCGGGGTCCTCCAGGATGTTGTGCTGTGCTTGGATTTGTTTGCGTGACGCTCACTAATACTGGGATCACATCGATCAACATCTCGTCAGGCAGACTGCCTAAAACAGCCTGTTTCTATGGAATGCTACACCGAAGAGAGACAGTAGTCTTGGTCAGTATATTTTGTCTGGCCCTGGCGCAACGTCCCTCAGTATGCCGTGCCTGGCCTTGGCGCGACGTCCTGTACAGTATGTTGTGCCTGGCCATGACGCGACGTCCTGTACAGTATATTGTACCTGGCCATGACGCGACGTCCTGTACAGTATGTTGTGCCTGGCCATGACGCGACGTCCTGTACAGTATGTTGTGCCTGGCCATGACGCGACGCCCTGTACAGTATGTTGTGCCTGGCCATGACGCGACGTCCTGTACAGTATGTTGTGCCTGGCCATGGCGCGACGTCCTGTACAGTATGTTGTGCCTGGCCATGACGCGACGTCCTGTACAGTATGTTGTGCCTGGCCATGACGCGACGTCTGTACAGTATGTTGTGCCTGACCCTGACGCGAGCTCCATTGTTCGAAATCACGGACGGACAAGACACAAATCCAGGCGTTGTTCATTCCTGCTACGACCGCTTCTCCAGTCGACCCAGCTGTGCATGAGTACCTGACGTACGTTAGAGAAGGTATAAAGAGCAAGGAAGGGAATTGCCCACCCCACTTCACTTAGGCTGTGGCTTAGACCATGAAGAGTTATCTTCATCCCTGACGGCAATTCTTGCAATGGGACACACATTTACCTTACATCCCCGAGGGGAAACTAATAGGTTGGATCAAGGCCAACCACATAGACCATGCTGAATTCGGATGCATTGGGCCGACAGGCGAAAAATAAAAACCACAGTGCAACGCACAGCGCCTTGTGGATTAGAGAAGGCGAACGCAAAAAAAAATAAAACCCCCCCCCCTAGATCAATAAAAACAAAGATGGTTATGGAAACATTGACAATCAAACAAAAGCAAAATAGCCTCAGAGTATGAGAAGTATGATGCAGTGGCGTGACATCCGCACGGAAGCTACAAGTGCCCCCCACCATTTTGAGTACAGAGAAGCAAACGGAAATAGCCACATGGGATGTTAAGATCTGGCGAGATGCAGACAGGGCAGCTCAAAACCGAACTTGCTGGGAGATGGTTGTCAATGAACTATGTCCCGAGAGGAGCATCCATTGATTGAAGGCTATGCGTATAGTATTGGTTTTAGGCCAGATGACGGAGACGAAGACTAGCGTCTGGTCAGGCACAACATACTGATCAGACATGTTAGTCAGGGCCAGGCAAAATATTCTGATCAGACATGGCCAGGTAAAATATGCTGATCAGACATGTCAGTCAGGGCCAGGTAAAATATACTGATCAGACATGCTAGTCAGGGCCAGGCAAAATATACTGATTAGACATGTTAGTCAGGGCCAGGTAAAATATATGACATGACCAAAGATCCTGAACGCAAGGAAAAAGCAAAATTTAACTTTACTGATTTTTGAAAGGCATCTGAGAGTATAGACTCAACAACAACTTGCAAAATGTTGAAGCATTATAGACGAGAAGATAAACATTGGTTATGTGACGTGACGTGTTCAAGAGCCAGCTCCGTTCCCATGAGATTGGCAAATGATCGATATACCGCTACTATTGACTGGTTACAAAAAACAAGGTCCAGTAGTGAAACAAGGAAGTTAAAAGACGTCATTGAAAAGCAATACGGACCCCACCCACTATCTTCCTTCGTATAGCTATATCTATTCTACATATTCTTTGTATATGTAATCTATGTATGTATGTATGTATGTATGTATGTATCTAAGTATATATGTATCTATCTATCTATGTATCTATCTATGTATCTATCTATCTATCTATGTATCTATCTATCTATGTATCTATCTATCTATCTATCTATCTATCTATCTATCTATGTATCTATCTATCTATCTATCTATCTATCTATCTATCTATCTATCTATCTATCTATCTATCTATCTATCAATGGGGAACTGAGACGCTAGTCTGGTTAGGCACGATACACTGACTAAGACCACAATATCTCTTCCGTGTAACATTCTCTGGAAACAGGCTGTTTTAAATGCAGTCTGGCTATGATCCCCATAGTAGCGAGCGTCACGCAGATAAAGCAAATCATAGCACAACTATTTGGTGGACCGCGGTCGATCTCCATCAGCACGCTCGGGATGTGAGGAAAGCTACTACAACTCGTACAACATTGAAGATTACGTAAGTGAAAGCGAGAATACAGCCACACACACATTCATTGACTTGGAAAATCTCGAACTATCCGATATAAACACTGAAGATGATAGGTAACCCATAGCATTACTGCCGTAGGGGTGTGAGGTGTTAGCGATCTCACATTTCAAAGGCTTGGCTATATGAGGGCGGTAGCCATCTCCTCTCCCTCGCCGCTTTTACTTCCCGGACTGTATATATGTGAATGAATCGACGTGAGCGATGATCATTTAAAAAAATTAAGTCGGTAAATTCATTAAGAGAAATACACGCGATCAAGTGATTGTAAAATTCGCGGATGACACAAAGCTATGCAGAAGTGTCTCCTCTAAAGCAAGGGTGGATATATTGAGGTCGGATTTAGATACAATTCGAGAATGGGCTGTGAGCTGGCAAATGGAGATAAATGTACAGTTATGCACATGGGTAGATCCAATACGGAACATAATCATAGAATGGGAGAGAACAATATTAGAATGATAGAAAAGGAAAGGGACCTAGGGGTTATAATAGATCGTACAGGTAATGCGAATGAACAAGTCCAGATAACAGTGAAAAGGGTAAATTGTTAGGTATGATTTTTGGGGGGACGTTTATGATAAAAAGAAATATTAAACATAGAAGTGGTAGTTAAGCTGTATAAAGCATTAGTTAGACTTAGATTGGAGTACTGTGTACAGATGTAGAGTCTTTATTGCAGAGGAGATATAAACATGCTGGAAAGTATTCAAAGAAGAGCGACAAAACTGATAGTGGAATTCCGGAATTAGTTATGAGGAAAGACTCAATACCTTTCTACAGTGTCTAGAGAAGAGAAGAATTCGAGGTGATTTGATACAGTTATAAGATAATCAACGAAAAGGATAAATTAGACTATAACACGTTTTCCAAAATACAGCCACCTACAAGAACAAGAGGGCACATCTACAAATTAACTAAAGAAAGGCCCAGATTAGATATTGAAATATTTTGTTAGTCTGGGAGTAGTGAATACTTGAAATGCATTGCCAGAGGAACAAATGCAGGCAGGGTTAATTAATGCATTCAAGAATAGATATGAAGCCAAGTTATTTTTAGATTAGGTGAATGTAAAAGAAACTGGTTGAATACAGACTCTGCAGAGTCTTGTATCCCAGTATAAAGACGTTAAGTTAAGGTGGTAAACGGTGCAGAGGAAATGAATCAAACTTTTCATAAATAACCAACACACCAATCATTTGATTAAAGTCTTAGCATCAATAACAGTTTTTACCGAAAAACGTGGTCTTAAAAAAAAAAAAATACTTGTTTAAACACATTTGGCCAAGTAAATTCCGAGAGGATACTGTTTTTGACAGTCGAAATTGAGAACATGTCATAAGATTAAGAGCGGTGCGTAACCCATCTGAGATAGAAGACTCCCCTATTGACCGGGATTGCACAACACGCCTTTAGCGCAGACAAACAGGCTTCTGAGCTGAAATAAAGCTCGATAGAAAAAAAACCAAATAATATCTCAGGCATGATACGGTCAGATCTGTTATTTCTTTAGCTGGAGAGGTTAAACTATAGAGTTCTTGTCTAATATAATATGACATTCTCGTAGTGTGAAGTGGTTCCTGTTCTCTTCTAGAATACTGGGGTAAAAAAATTAATACACACCATAAATAGACACGGCGCAGTTACTGCATCCAGACAGAAACAAAAACATCTAATACATCGCAACAGTAAGAAGTATCAAGATGTTGAGCAGTGCAGGAGCTGCAGCGGTCAGCGACCCAGAGGAGAGGAGGCCAATCCGGTACCCACACATGTTTGGACCGAAAGGTAAAAATATCACAGTCAAGCTGTAAACTAGCGACACAATGCATCCCGTTCTCTGGACAACATCCTGCTAATTGCAAAGCAATTTTCTCGACTTGGTAGAGGAAGTTTGGGCTTGGCTTGGTTCGTTCTCAATCTCCCGCTAACAAACCCTGAAAAGGGTCTAAGTAGCATAATGTAGTCCAGAGAACGGAATGCGTTGTGTCGTAGTTTACAGCTTGACTGCGATATTTGCACCTTTCGGTCCAACACATCAGACTTCAGTAAGCATTTTTTTGAGTACCGGATTAGCATTCCCTCTTCGATCCCTTCTCCTTAGCCAGCCTGCCCTGTTGCAGCCTGTTATCCAGGATCACCGAGTGGAGGTGTAGAAGGGTCTTAGCAGCTCTGGCTCGCTGGCCCTGACGCTAGCAGTCAGCTATGGGTCACTGACCGCTCCAGCTCATGTGCTGATCAGCATCTTGATACCGTAGAAGAAGTTTGAGAACGCATGACGAAGCAGATAGACAACAAGGAGAGTGGACTGACGGCGCGGAAGTAACAAGACGCCATATAGTCAATCAATCATGCCGTACCCCGGTTTGTGGGACATTAATGCCGACACCACATTTGGATTTAACATGTCCAGCTTAGTCCTGGGGATCTTGTATCAATAATTGTGGTGTGGTCCTATTCGCAATAGTATTTAAGCGAGTGACTTTGCTAATCCATCACAACTTTCCCTGGTCCCTTCTGGGGAGAGGCAGTTGAGAAGCGGTCCGATGAGAAAACGGCTCGTTTAATTGTGAACAGATCTACAAGTCAATATTGACTTCTATACTCCCCAAACTTCCGACCCCCGGGCAGTTGTTACTGTTCCTTTCGTATACTCCGATATTGATACCCGACCCTCTTTCCTTGTTGTGCTTCTGATCTCACTTATTTTTTTATAGGAAGAAGCTGTCCTTTCTTTGATATATCTGTATCACTCTTTTTTTTGTTTTTTTTAGATAAAAAAGAAAATTTCGTTATCAATCAAAAGCATATATCAGTTGCCAATTAGTGTGTCGGTAATCCATCCATGCGCGTCACTAATTAGATGATGAAGCACTTGGTTACCTTAAGAGAATAATACCAATGAACTAGAAAAAAACGTTTGTAAAAACGAACCGGGAGAGAAACAAAACGAAACCCAACTTACGGCTACAATAGTTCTGTCTACAACCACTCGAGGCGACACTGTTCATACCGCCATTAAAGAGATAACTTCACGACAAGACAAACACTGATCGGTTGACGGTAAGAAAGATACTGAAAGTTGGCTATGTGAAGAACTAATAAGGCAGCCATTGTGAGAGTACATCTCCAGCTAAGTTCAAGTACCATCTACACATTGAAGATAGCTGCTTTGGATCCCCATTTTGTTGTTGTGTGGGACTGAGTGGTCTCGAGACAAGACGTCGACCTCGGGTGCTGGAGGTAGCTGGTTTAAATCACGGTGAAAAACTGATTTTTTTCACGTGAGCTTTCTGGTATTTCTCCGTATCTCTGGGTAGTTGAGATCGAACTCCCGTGTTAAGTGACTCGCACGTTAAAAATTCTCCAGCAGTTGGAAATCAAAAATAGTAGGCCTAATGGTCGCTGCCCGGACAAAATTCAAAATTACATTAAAAGTTTATCCAATCTATTACAGGATCCTCACCGGTGGTACGGAGTTCGTGCATTGTGCTGAGATTCTAAAAAAAATATGGAGACGAACAGAGCACTTATGGGTTATACCACATGCAATGACGTCGATTCTTCGACTAAACTAAACGGTAATGGATCCCCAACGTCCTCTGAATCTTGCCTCGGCGATGCAATACGACAGACTTTTGCCTGTCCATCTTTTATTGTTATTCTCCACAGTGTTGATTACCTCTCTCAAAGTTTTGTTTTCACTAAGGTCTTTTGATGTGACAAAAATATCTTAACTGTCTGATTATGACTTCGTTCATGAATTCTTTTTGTACTACTTTCTCCAAGACATCATTATTTGTTAACTTTCCAAGATATATATGGTGAAAGTTTTGCACTTTAATATGAAGAGCCGCCAAGGCGCTTACCTGGAAATTTATGTGAACTTTAAACCTTCTTAACGTATTCATCCCGATACAATTCTTTCATTTATTCTTCTCCTTCCTGATTCCCCAATTGTAGAACTCCCTCGTTTGGGTAATGCACTAAAATCAGTCTGTCAAAGTGTACCATCAAAGCAAGAGATAGAATGTTGGAGGCCCAATTCAAGCCAATCCTCGATGCTAAAACGGCACTTGACATTACCAGCGAGATATTAGAAGCTCTTGACTTACTCTAGTACTCGATCGTCTATTTTTATCTGAAGGGAGGATGTCTAGTTTACTGTGCTAAGCATTACAGTTTAAGTTTTCTTGGTGTTAATGTTTAATCTATAGTCAGACTTTTGTGCTATACTTAAATCAGAATGTCTGTAAATGTTGATAGTTTATAGCCAGCCTTGTCCACATATTTGAGAGTATTTTCTTAGCCAGCCTTGTCCACATATTTGAGAGTATTTTCTTAGCCAGCCTTGTCCACATATTTGAGAGTATTTTCTTAGCCAGCCTTGTCCACATATTTGAGAGTATTTTCTTAGCCAGCATTGTCCACATATTTGAGAGTATTTTCTTAGCCAGCATTGTCCACATATTTGAGAGTATTTTCTTAGCCAGCATTGTCCACATATTTGAGAGTATTTTCTTAGCCAGCATTGTCCACATATTTGAGAGTATTTTCTTAGCCAGCATTGTCCACATATTTGAGAGTATTTTCTTAGCCAGCATTGTCCACATATTTGAGAGTATTTTCTTAGCCAGCATTGTCCACATATTTGAGAGTATTTTCTTAGCCAGCATTGTCCACATATTTGAGAGTATTTTCTTAGCCAGCATTGTCCACATATTTGAGAGTATTTTCTTAGCCAGCATTGTCCACATATTTGAGAGTATTTTCTTAGCCATCATTGTCCACATATTTGAGAGTATTTTCTCAGCATTGTCCACATATTTGAGAGTATTTTCTTAGCCAGCATTGTCCACATATTTGAGAGTATTTTCTTAGCCAGCATTGTCCACATATTTGAGAGTATTTTCTTAGCCAGCATTGTCCACATATTTGAGAGTATTTTCTTAGCCAGCATTGTCCACATATTTGAGAGTATTTTCTTAGCCAGCCTTGTCCACATATTTGAGAGTATTTTCTTAGCCAGCATTGTCCACATATTTGAGAGTATTTTCTCAGCATTGTCCACATATTTGAGAGTATTTTCTTAGCCAGCCTTGTCCACATATTTGAGAGTATTTTCTGTCACTCTACGGATAATGAGTCTTGCAATCTCTGTTACCTGTTCAACAATATATTCTTTGTAAACGGTAATCAAACACAAGAAACGGCAGTCGGATCACATGAATCTTATAAATACGAAGAGAAGGCTCAAACAAAATGACATGCACAAAAAACTCGATGTATGCGGGATGAACAATCAAACTAAAAGAGGAATATGAACAGCATAGTTTGAGAAGTTTGACAAGAGCAGCTGAGACAACATGCAGCATAACCAAATGCTGGAAAAGTCTTCTCCAATCAAAGAGTACTATGGCTGTCCTTAAAAATGCAGACGATGTCAGTACGACGGAAAGAGCAGAATGACAGAGGTACTACACCGATCTATTTGCATAAAATGCGAGCCACCAAATTGCCATATGACACCGGGTCTGTGCCGGTACCAAAAGATCGAATCAGATTAGATAGTACATGTAATCGAAAAACTAAGACCAGGTAAAGCCTCGGAATCACAAATGACGCAATCCATGCTTGGTGAGGACACACTAACGGGACATTTAGCTACTTTGTTCAACACTAAAGCCATCCTAATCCATAAAAAGAGGGACAAGGAAAACCTGGCAAATTATAAACTCTTCACTCTGCCTCGACAGCAAGCAGGTTTCAGGAAAGGCTTCTCAATCCCCGACCACCTCCAAACAATCAACCACGGAGAGGGGGCATGAAATACATATGTATTTATGCCTTGTGTTCGTGGATTATGAGAAGGCTTTCGATAGCATCGAAATAACTGCAGAAACATACGCCACGCCGATAGAGGAGATAAACAGCGGATACACAACGGATACGCCTTCTATTGACCGATCACCATACTGATAAAGGCGTCCGACAGGGTGATACAATCTCACCGTAGCTCTTTACAACGAACCTTCATGGGCTTGTGGCACGGCTCACAGCCCGAAGGTGCTGGGTTCGATCCCATCACAGTACCGGCCGTTACCCCGGGGAAGCAAACCCTTAGAAAATGCAGGAGGAAGCAGGCCCTTACATAAATGCATGCTGACGGATACACTAGGCCGACAGGCGCAAAATAAAAACCACAGTGCAACGCATATCGCCTTGGGGATTCGAGAAATAAGGCAAATGAAAACAAAACCAGCGACCCTTGAGGAAGTCTTTAAAAATATGGACTGGGGAGACAGAGGCATAACCATAGACGGTGAAATATTTACTCGCCTCAGGTTCGATGATGACATAATTATCCTCAGCAACAGAGCCAAACAAGCCTGAATGAGCGCAGCCAAGCAAGCGTTGCAGTTGGCTTACAAATCATTTAAAAAGAAAGCACAGTTCATGTTTCTGTCCAAAAGAAGATATACGTGTTGGAGATGGTCCCGTCGAAAACGTAAATTCCGTATATCCACTTTGGCCAAGAGATCACCAACTCCCATTCTTCTTCTTCTTCGTACGCTGTCAAACGTCAACCTGTACAACTACCATTCAATAAATCTGGAGATCTCGCGAAGGATAGCAGCGGACTGGCTCATCTTCGATTGTATTAACTCTTTCCATACGCATGAATTTAATAACAGAGCGTGCCTTCAAAAGTAGGGAAAAACTGCATATATTGTGATCTCAAATTAATTAATATTCTTGGCATTGCAAATGACCACCAACACCTTATGTTATTTTTGTATTTTTACCACATTGAAAGCAGAATTCAAATCTGGCAATCACATACTAAGTTTAATTCATTATTTAGTTCAGTTCAGTTCATCCCGTAACCCATCAGGTCGTTGGGGCACACATGAAAATCCCACGCCAATCCTCTCTGTCTGTCGCCGCCTGACGTATCTCACCGGGACGAAGGCCTGACCACTCAGTATACATAATAATTATTATTTGAAAAAAATATTTTTTAAATAAATATTATTTTACTCACCAGGTCCTTTGTCAAACTAGTAAACACAAATCTACAAATTCCACACAGAGTAGTGTCATTTATGTCTGAAGAGGACTGCCAAATTTTGTCATGACATTATGTGTCGTTTATTTAAATATATTTATATATTTCATGGCCACAATAAAAAGCCATAATCTTCTTCAAAAAAAAAAAGGGGGCGGGGAGAAGAAGAGACATTATCTTCATTATCACTATCATCAATGACAAAATGAAGACTTCAACTTAGACGCTGTCGCCGTCATAAATGTCATCCTCTTCATTTTCCGACCTGTTTTCATCCTGCATACACGATTTTGATTGTGCCTCGTTGGCCGTTAATAAATTCTCAACACCTCTACAAGATGGTTGAGAATTCATACTGTTTTTGTTTACAATGTAAACACTAAAATAAATTGATCAAAATTACCTTGAATTCAAAACCACGCACATCTTTAACGAGGCAAATGGAATAAGAGCTCATCTGGATTGAAACAAGAATTAGTTTTCATAAAGTAACTTAAAAACTTGTAACAAAAGATGCCACTAAAGTGGCTAGACGTAAGCAATGAGTAAAACCCATATTGCATTAGGTGCAAAACGTGCTTATTTCCAATGTATTGTTATCTTGTATTTTGATTCTATCAGCTTCTTTTTGCATGTTGATATATAGTACATATCACATTGTCCTGGTAAACATACTTCGTTTTGCAATAAAAAAACAAAAACATGCCATTCAAGGTGTGTAAAAAAAGTACAATCAATCAATAACTTCCCAGAGTAGAATAGGCCTTTAACAAAAACCAGTAAACCGTGCTAACATGAGCCAAGATTTCCAGCTGATTCCACGATTTCCCTGTTTTAAATTTCAAGTGCTAAAACACCTGAAGGACACTAATAAAGGCTGGGACTGACACATGTAGTGAAATTCTTAGCAAGAGTGACTGTCATCAAAATGAGTCGATCACATCAGAGTTTGATAAAGATAGATTAATAATAATGACATTCAAATAGGCTAGAAAAATACAGAGTTACATGATCCCAGAAAAGTCGTAGTACAGTGGGTCCCATCCCACTGTAACTTTCAAGGCAACGAGAGGCAGACAGACTGGCCAAAGAAGGTTACCACAACCAGTTTTAAGTGTGACTTATGAAGAGCCCAAAAGGTATATTAGAGCTAGATACAATGATAAATGGGAAACAGAGCATACTGGCTACACACAAGATGATGCTTTTTACCAGTTGAACAGAAGAGCAGATGGTGGTCTCCAGACTCCACAACAGAGGTACCATCTATTCAATAATTTGAAGATAGCTGCTACTGATGAATGCACATGTGGCACTGGTAATATGACCTCTGAACATCTGCTGCAAAATTGCCTGACATACAAGGACCAGAGAAAGCACAAGTGGCCATCACCAGTGCCAACACTAGACAAGCTCTATAGCAGTGTCGACAGCTGCGTTCTTTGAACAAATTCAAGTTGACGTCCGACAGCGTACGAAAAAGAAGGAAGAATATTTAAATAGCATGCTTACCTCTTGCAAGGTCATAGTCATCCACATTCATGCCCCTCTCATGTGAACCTGGTGGTGGGATCACAAATCGGCTGATTCGTTCAGGGTCCATTCTTGGATCAATGGCTGTCGCTGCACTGATTTCATTTGCAGGTTCTACAACTTTTACTCTAGGTGTTTTTGGAAGAGGAATCCTGGAAGGTGGAGTTGGCAGTTGCGTTTTGTTAAATTTCAGGCATTCGTAGTCAAAGTTAGAGTTCTGAAAAGGGTCGCTGCTTTGATTTTGCATGAAGACAGGTGTTGGTAAATTGTGAAATATGTCTGAACTTGTAGAAGGTGTACAAAAAGAGACTGCAGTGATGGACGGCAGTTTAGAGACTACAATAGGCTGCGATACACCTTGACCATTGTCCGGGCGAGGTGGCACAGGTGGAGGTATAGGTTCCGGAATACGATTTTGCTGCCTGGGCAAAGGAGGTGGTGGAGCTATAGGTGCATCATGATGGAATGACAGCTTGCTTTGCTGTGACCTCCAGAGTCCTGCAGTAGCTGTGTTCTTAAATTCCCTGTCTATCTGTGTGCAATATGCTTCTGGTGATCCTTCAACATCATCAGCTGTGGCATACATAGAAGAGTGTGTGTCAGAAGTCTTTGAGCCAGCAGAGGCTTTACTCCAATCAACAACAAAATCAGAACCTGCCTGATTTAAACTTGAACTATTCATCTGTTCCATAAGCTTAGCATGTGATGTTTGGACTGCTGTTGGTTTATCAGTCCACAATGGATCAAAGTAAGAGAAGTCCAGAATTTGGGCCAACGCTTCTTGTTCTTTCTCTTGTGCATCTGAATGCTGTAAAACTTTTGATCTGAAAGGCTTTATATCATTGAAGGGTTTTGGCGTTGTAGGACACGGGGAAGGGTTTGCATCACATCCTTTACTAGGACTCTCCTCAGACACTAAGATGTCATCAGATGAGCTTTCCTCCAAGAGGTTAGAGCCAATAAAAACAGCAGTAGTTGCTTTTGGGAAATGTGACTTTCTCGGTGAACAAATAGGGAGATCCAAAGGTAAGCCAGCTGTTTGACCTTCTTTCCGTTTATTTGTCATTTGTAAATATGAGGGAATTGGAACAGAAGAATGTGGCTTGGGTGAGACTGGAACTTTACACACTTGTTTGTCTTCTTGATGCAATGATACACCTTTTATCAAAACCCCAGGGTTAACATACTCGTCACTATCATCACTGTGGGCACTGACTTCACCATTTTCAGGAATCACATTATGTTCAGAATCTTGATTTTGTGCTGAGTATAGTCCATATTTTTTGTCAACTTCATCATTCAACATTAACTCTATGCTATCTGCGTCAGGTGGAAATAAAGAGCTCATTCTAAAAAGGTCGACTTTATCTTTCACTACAGAACTAGAAAGTGTTCCACTACCTGGCTGGGTCTTCATCATGGATGATTGCTCCTGCAACCCATTCAGACCTGAAGATGTGGATATACCAGTATTCTGAGTACTGGAATAAGATGATACATTTTGAGTTGCTGAGTGTGACAGTTTTGTCCTTGGCTTAGGTGTTGGAACTGGCCTGGCTATATGTTTTGGACTAGGTGCATGAGCTGTTTGATCCAATACATCTGAATTATTTTTAGAAGAGGATGCTGACTGCTGTGAGACTGCAGGCTGCAATTTAGGTGATTTGGCAGCGACATTTTTCACATCTGATTTTTCATTTGATTTTGAAATGACAGCTTCGACAGTCTGACAGGACGTTTTATTACTTAAATCAAGATTCTTCACAGAGCTAGTTTGTATTAGTCCAACACTTTGAGGGCTTCCATCGATTGGTTCAGCAACATCAACACTTGAATTTCTGTTGAAAGATGAACTTCTTGGGGGTGCACTAGGAACAGCATTTGGAACCTGTCGATCAAGAAGCGATGAAGTTCTTTTGAATCCATTACCCTTTTTGGGCATAAGAACTGGTGGAACTGCTTCTTCAAGTGCAGCAGAACGAAGCTGAACAGGCATATCAAGTTCAAGACTTGATCTTGGGATTTGATAAATCTCATCACTTTCCTCATCAAGGCTGCTCATCTTTATTGTTTTTTTTATACTAGACTGTGGTGACTATTTCTTGAGTTTGATGTACATTACTGACTTGAATTTATCCTCTGTAAGGTTATCAAATCAACTATCAGCTTTCTATGAATAAATTTAGAAAGAAACCTTTGAGTTATTCATAAGCATACACAATTTACAACATTAATGCTGGACAACAAATTAATCATAACAAATGTTTTAAAAATGTATAGTTGTTAGCTAAAGATAATTGTTAATCAATGTGCCTTCTGTTTAGAATTAAGCAATAATGCAAGTGCATATAAGACACAGTTTTATTTACATATTGTACTGCAGTAACAGAAATTTAGAAGGGAAATTAGTGTAAAGAAGAGCAAAATCATGGACAATGTCCCAGAGGGCCTAACATCCGATTGTGATCAAAGGTGAACCATTGCAGTGTTGCACAGTTTAAATACCTGGAAGCACTAATGGATGCGTAAGGTTCCAGAACTAAGATTACGACAAGAACAGCGATGACCATGGCTGCTCTAACCAAGCTGAGGTCACTATGTAGGGACAAAAGCATCAACCTGAAATCCAAGTTGAGTTTAATGTATGCACTTATCACTTCAGTGTACCTTTACGTGTGTTAAACTTGGACTCTGACAGCAGTTCTAGAGCGTAGAATGTGTGCAATGGAGATGAGATGTCTGCATTTTGTATCAAGACCACATCACAAATAAGACAGTTCGGGACACAGTTAGAAAAGAGGTCAGCTAATACAAATGCCTATTATCTATGGTAAAAGCGTGCAAGCTTACATGGCATGAGCATGTATCAAAATTATCTGGGCTGACCAAGACAATCCTGAAAAGTACTGTACCTGGGAAGCATAAGAGAGGGTGGCAGAAACAGATATAGGAAGACAA
This sequence comes from Ariolimax columbianus, assembly GCA_036924085.1. NCBI lineage: Eukaryota > Metazoa > Mollusca > Gastropoda > Stylommatophora > Arionidae > Ariolimax > Ariolimax columbianus. Next base: position 52,160,282 of record JAVGWX010000018.1, read on the forward strand.
CATCAGAGAGTGGACGGAAATTCCATAGCTATAAAAAATATCCTGGCACAAAACCAGAGAGGAGTGGATGGAACTGGTCCAGCAAACTGCAGCATTGGTGCCATAATGATTGTTCAGGCTACAGGACTGACGATGATAAATACAGTAACTATAAACTGGAAGTCATACTAGCTGACGACTTACACCTATGACTACGGATACGTGCTGGTGTTTTTCATTTGGATTAATTAGTTCGTTACTTTTTGTGTGTTTTATGCCTCTGATTATCCTGGCAAGTTCATCAGCAATATGTAATAGTATTTTGGTTACCCTGTGCCATATTTCCATGATATAGAACACACGGCTAAACTTCGCTAGATTGACGTCCTTCGTAGACACTGTCGGTTTTAGTTTTACTGTGAAATATAGACACGGAACAATAATAAACTAAAGCACATAACCAGGAAGAGATTTGATCCAGTATGGTTAACAAGATTATAAAAATACACCACTGACACTCTGAGTGATGTTCCTATGACCTCTTGCGGTTACGGGAAAGACAAAAAACAAACTGGTTGTATGCAGACTCTTCTAAACTAGTATTTTGACATTAAGATAAGTTAAACATTATATTAAAAAGAAAACCAAACATCAATACTTTTATAAAACACAATTTATATCTGAATATATACATACATACGGACTGCAGACAACACACAAAAATGAAGACATGCCAAAAAACAATGAAGAAAAAGAACCAGAACCCAAATTTAGTTTGAGAAGCGATTAAGGTGCTGAAAAAAGGGAAAACCCCAGAGGCAAGCATCCATGCAGTCTGTAATAAAATCTAGCGCAACACAGAATGGACCAAAGCATGGAAACGATCTGTGTACATCCCATTACCAAAGAAGGGGAATCTAAAGTTATGTACAAACTATTGCCTTGATCAGCCCCACCAGCAAGATCCTATTGCGTATCATTATGAAAAGATTAAAAAGAAAGCTGGACTATGAAAAAAAATCAAAAGCAAGTAGAGTTCAGGCCAGGAAGAGGCACGAGACACCATATCTACAACATGAAAAACATCACTGAATAAAATAGACAATTCAATACGGACATGTATGCCTGTTTTATAGACTATACCAAAGCCTTTGACTGCGCAAAACATCAGCAAATGTGGAACATTATGAAAGAAATGGGGTTCCCAAAACATCTGGTTCAACTAATAGAAGCCATTACAGGGGGCAGCAAGCAGCCGTCAGAATGCACGGTGAAACCTCAGATTGGTACGAGATACACAAGGGGGTCAGACAGGCCTGCATTCTTTCACTATACCTTTTCAACATATATGCAAAAAACATTATAAGGAATGTAAAAAAAGATCAAATTTTTACAAACTTCGATCCTTTCACAATAGGAGGAAAAGAGATACCGGAAACGATATGCCAACGACACAGCTTTGGTCTCAAACAGTGCCAGGGGCCTAGAACTAATAATTATATCAGTCCAGAAGCATAGCAAAACCCAGAATCTCTACCTGAATACAAAGAAAACTAAGATACTGACAGGACAAAACTTCAACCTAAAATCTAGATCGTTAGCGAAGAGATTGAAAATGTGAACATTTTTTAATATCTGGGATCAATACTAAACAACAATGGAGATTGCACAAAGGAAGCAAGAAGACGACTGACTATGGCAATGCAGAGACTAAGGAGTATGTAGAACCTATGGCATAACACAAACAGGGCATTAAAACTACAGATCCTAAAAAACATGCATTTTTCCTGTGGCAACCTATGGTTGTGAAATATGGACGTTTACAAAAGCACTAAGAGCGAAGATCGGTGTTTTTGAGACAAAGTGCTATAGAAGAGTCATAAAAATCCTGTGGATAAAGAAAGAAAAAATCCATCCGGCAGGAGCTGACTGAGGCGAATTGGCTTTTATAAATGATGCAATGACCAAAAATGTTTTTCTGGACAAGTTTAACGACACAACAGACTGAAAAGAGTGGTTATGGAGGGCATGGTCACTGGAAAGCGAGACAGGGGCGGACCAAGAAGATGATGTACTCAGGACATCAAGGAGACGTTGGATTTGACATTGGAGCAGGCCGGAATACTGACTGTCATGAGCGTGACGTTCTGCACACATGCCAAGAAACTTATAAGAGCCAAATAGGTTGGCAGTTGTAAGAGTGATACTTATGGGGCTTGTCATAAGTCTTTACCCTGACTATGAAGTAGGAGGAGAAAGTTGACATTTGGCACATATGTAGCTCATTCTTCTTCTTCTTCATCGTACGCAGTCAGACAGTAACCATTATTTTTTCGAAAAAAGCAGCGGTCATCCTGAGGCTGTCGACACTGCCATATAGCTTGTCTTGTGTTGCCACTGGTGATGGCCACATCTGCTCTCTCTGATCCTCGTATGTCGGGCAGTTCTGCAGCAGATGCTCAGCGGTCATTTTCCCGGTACCACGCGGGCATTCGTCGGTACCACCTATCTTCAATTTGTTGAATAGGTGGTACCTCAGTCTATTGTGGCCAGTGCGAAGTCTGAAGACAACGACCTGCTCTCTTCTGTTCAACTGGTAATAGGCATCGTTTTTGGTGTAGCCGGTATGTTCAGTTTCCCATTTGGTCATGTATCTGGCTATAATAAGCCGTTTTGACTCTTCGTACGTCATACTAGTATCTGTTTGTGGTAGTCTTGCACCTTCTTTTGCCAGTCTGTCTGCCTCCTCGTTGCCTTGGATGTTGCAGTGTGATGGGACCCACTGTACCACTACCCTTTTTGGTGCGGACTGCTGGCATAGTTGACAGAGTACTGCTCTTAAGTCATTAAGCTCAGTGTTTTTCTGGCTTTTTAGCGCTGTGACTGCGGCCAGAGCATCTGTAAGCAGGACTGTATGGCTTTAATTTTCTTTATGTGTCACCATTTCTTCCACTGCCGCCCTGAGTGCCTCTGCCTCCGCTCTGAAATTGATTGTGTACTTACCAGTAGCGAATGACAGTGTTATTTTTCTGCTATTTGGTAGGTTCGGGAATGCTCCTGCCCCTCCGTTCTGTGTAGTGTTTGTTACAGAACCGTCGGTGTATGCATGGGTCCAGTCCATGCTTGGGTAGTTTTTCGATATAAAGCTTAGGGTAGTATCTCTCCTTTCTTTTTCAGTCTGGCAGTTTTTGTTTCCAATACCTGGTATATTTTCTACCACCTCTGGAAATATATCCTGCCTCCAGGTAGGTTTTCGTACAGTAGTGATGGGCTTTGGTGTTGTTAGTGCGTTTATGGGATCTTCGTGCATCTTTGATTTGGCTATTTCTGCAAAGTTTCTCCGCTTTAGTTTACCATTTCCAAAATTGTTTAGTCTCTGGTGCATTGGATGGTCAGTCAGTCTTCGGAGTTTCTCTGACTGCAGCTGGGCTCTGCAGTCTCTTCTATCGGTCATGGATTGCAGTTTTGTAATCTTTTCAAGTTCTACAATTGGCGTTGAATTCATGCCTCCTGTTTTAACTCTCATGGCTTGGTTTTGAAGTTTGCTAACTTTATCGAAGTTCGCCTTTGCTGTTGTTGTCCATGCCGCAATGTCATACTCGAGAACTGGTCTCACTCTTGCAGTGTACAGTTTCTTTAGTATACTTTCGTCTGCTCTCCAGCTTGTGCCAGCAAGTTTCCTCATGATTGCCATTCTTTCTCTGGCTCTCATTCGGTTTCTTGTAGCTCATTCAATTTGTACTGGACATGAGAAGTATGAATTTCTCTCCTCGGCGGGTTTACCCGGAATGGCGCAACACACCTTATTGACCGGATCTGCTACTCTAACGGTTTGTCAGAACAATGGAGAAATTAGAGATCAGAACTGTGATAAAATTCTTGATGTTGCGGGGAAAAACACCTACAGAAATACATAGTGAGATGGAACCAGTGTTTGAGGAATTATGTCCTTCATATGCTTCTGTAAAAAACTGGTGTAGGCAGTTTAAGCGTGGCTGTTTCAATGTTGTCGATCTTCGAAGATCATCCTCAGACTGCAGAGATGAAAATGCTGCAAGAGTGAAGAAAATCATTGATCAGGATAGGAAAATTACAATTGCAGAGATATCTAGGTCAGCAAAACTGAATGAAAGTATAGTTTTTAGAATTTTCACAACAGACAACATGAGAAAAGTGTGTGATCGCATCTGCTGACATATGAACAGAAACAAACGAGGGTTGATTGCTGTGGCCAGTTGCTCAAAATGTGTTGGTCGAAAAACATGTTGCTGACCATGGTGACAGTAAATGAGACTTGGGTTCCCCATTATGATCCAGAATCCAAAATTTCCAGCATGTAGTGGAAAACCCAGGGCTCACCAACACATGTCAAGCCAAGAGCACAGAAATCTGAAAAAAAAAAGTGATGCTGACGGTTTTTTGGGAAGTCAAAGGTGTCATTTTGAAAGAATACTTGCCACATGGCAACACGGTTAACCAGCATATTATTCAGATCTCCTTAGCAAATTAGGAAAGACTGTGACCAGAAAACGAGGGATAGCGCGCACTCAAATTCTGCCTTTGCTTCAAGACAATGTGTCCTCTCTTAAAGCAAGGCTTGTGCTGCAAGCAGCCAATGATTTGAATATTGAAATTCTTCCACACTCACCATATTCTCAGAATTTAGCTCCATCAGACTTTTTCCTTTTCCAAAAACAAAAAACAGCTGAAAGGAAATAATTTTGACAGCGACGAAGATGTCATACTGGCTTGTGATAACTGGTTTAGTTCGCAAAATAGGTTACTTTATTCTGAAGGTCGTTTCAAGGTCACACATTCTAAATATTTGTATTTATGCATGAACGTAAATACTTATTCATTTGGACATATTTTATAAATTAGATTATATGTGTTTTTAAGTAAGAGTAGTGATAATTTCTTGTGTGGTGCACTCTGTCATAATGAACTAACATCTTGATTCAAACATTTACTGTCACTCTCTGCCACCCTAAGTCATATTTATTGCACCTCTTGTGAAGTTCATTCTGATTGTTGTTGTAATTCATTCGTTGCTTTCAGCCCTTTTGTTTGCTCTTTGTCCCTGAGAAAGGTATTGTGTCCCTAAAATGGGTTTAGTTTTGCTTTTGTCCCAGAGCTATAAAGTATTTATGTTTTTATCAACATGTAAATATAATCAAAAGCAAGCCTATAAAAATAATATATTTGCAGTGACTGCATATCAAATATGATTATAGGTCTACCGAGATTAGCATTGGAAATAAAGACAATCATTTATAATATTTTTTATTTTTTTTAACACGTTGGCGTTATTAGGTGTTCGTGTCTTTATTGTTAAATGGAAATCAAGCAAACCTGACAGAGTGTGATTGGCAGCAAACTTATTTACTGTAACTCTTAGTCTTCTCTTATCATCAGGACAATCACTTTTACTCTTATTACTAGTCTTATACTTATAGTAGTTATAGAAGACTATAGTCTAGTCAATAGCGTTCGAACTTAACAACAGTCAACGCAACACACGTAAAATTAATAGTAAAATACAAATTTGTAGTTGAGACCAACCCAAACCTTTTTGATTTAAAAAAAATGCTGGTTTAGTTTTGTAATTTACGCACTTTCATCTTGTTAAACCATGCGATTTTCGGCGATTATCAGTTGTCACAGCACACGTTATGATTGATTGACAGTTTTCCACCTTGTTTATAAATATGTTACACTTAAAGTGACAGTGAGTTATATGATTGTTACACAAACGTGCAAGGTAGAATTACGTATTACATTTACACTCTTTGAATCACATTGAATGTAAATTGTGATTCACTGTGACTAGTCACTAGTAGTGTGACTGATGTGATTGTAAATTAATTATATTTATATTTTTATATTCAAGTTGAAGTTACTCACACTCACAGCACACTCACTGAGTTAGTGATATTTTTATTATTTATTAATATTTATTATTTATAACGGATGTGAGTCAATATAATATTAGATAATAACTGTAAATGTCCGTTAAAGAAGGTTACCTTCCGTTATGAGATCACCTTCCACTCCACATAAGTGTGTTTCGCTGTTTATTGTTATATTTCTACTTCACATTCGGACTACTGGTCGTCTGGTTGTATTACTTCCGCGTTATCCACAAACTTGTCATCTTTGCATTTTTCATTTACCAGCCACACACATTCACTATCTTCAACGCAACTTCTTCTAAAATTAAAACAATCAATATTTTAATTATTTAAGAATAATAACAAGTAAAACAAATAGGATATTTAGTTAATCTCATTTGTACAAGAACATCATTTTAAAATAAGTTGACCTAAATAAAAGTTTGTTTTGTTTACTATAGTATGTCAGCAGGTGCAATTTTGCATATTTTAACAATTTAAACGCAATGGCGACTAAATGTTGGGATTAATCAATCGTGCACAAAAGATTAAACACCAAAGGATATAAGTATATCTGTTATGAACACTGATTTATAAATATATCATTATTTTACATTTTTTTATTCAGTTCTCAGACTGACACACACACAACACATCATTTTAACATGCCAACAAAATTCAGCGATGCTCAAATGGTTGATATTTTCAAAGATGAGAGAGATGGAAGGTTGAGAGAAGTTGGTGACCAAGCCGTTTGGTCTTTGTCATCTTGCAAACCAGGTATTTTAGTTAGTAAGTTAGAATTTTACAAGGAATAAACACCCGTTTAAAGCTTTGAATTGATGTTTGCACGTTTGGAATTGTTAATTTTTTTTGGTTGTGAACTAAATAAAAATGTAAATAACATTGCAGGGACCATAAAAAAAGGACGTTTGTTATGTATTGTGTTTTAAATGTAAAAACTAAATTGCCGTACTTACTTACTTAATTGAGGACTTGTTCTTCAGTTTAAATCGTACCGCTCAGTGTGAGGGACTGTGGATCCCAAGTTCATCTACATAGACCTCTATCCTGGGCAATATGGAGGTCCTGGTCCAGTAGGAGTTGTATCGACAGTATCGTGGATGTTGTACTGTACTGGTAGTGCAGTCTGACTAATCCAATAATCGTCCAGTGCATTGTAGGTCTACCCCATCGTTTTATACCTTGAGGTTACCAGGTTGCTGTCAACATGCTCCAATGGCCACCAGCCTTCTGGGTATCAGTTTATCATACTACTGTATGACCTGCCAACTGATTGTTTGCATTAGCAGATGCATTGCATGCTCACCATTGATAATTGCTGTAGGTCGAAATTATGGAGATTCTAAATTTACTGGTTAATGAGAGTAAGGCCGACAAAGCGTCAGTTTGTTCTTCATTGCTTTTGTAAGTGTCCATGTTTTAGAAGCATGCATAACCCATTGTAGATTGCGCTGGAGTTGAAGAGAGAAGCTCGTAGGGTCTAATCCAGGACTGTCTTGATGTACGAGAAGACCACCCAATAAAAACCAAATTCTATCATTTTATTTTTGTGTGCAGCCACACTGTGTAAATTAATCCAAACACTTGCGTAGCTTTTCAGTTTTGACTGTAGATTGGTCTAAGTTTGTCATCTGTTAGTTTTTGCACCAGTCCTTTGATGTCTTATCAGTCCTCAGCCCTGCTGATTAATATTATGGCGAAGTTGAATGGAACTGCAATTCCTTCTGTTTGATTCATTGAAATAAAATACATAGAGTTCATTGTGTTATGAGAATCATTGTAGCAGTAAATTAAAAATGATAATGTGAATTTTTTTGTTAACAGTTTCTATTTTTGTTGGTAATTTGGGCATTTTAGAAATATTACGTAATCATCTTTCCGTTATTATGATTTGAGCTTCTAATTCCAATGTACTTTGATTCTTCTTAGTCACACTCAGTCTTAACTGTACAAAAACTTTCAAGATCTTTAGCTACTAAGGCCACATCATACTCATAAAACTACACACTTGTAGCAAATGTAAAGGCTGTGGTCCCAAAGCAGACACTGCTATCGGAGATAAAGAGTTAGAGACTTCACTGTGCTATATCTGATCTTTCCTTCCATGCTGACTTTCCTTCTCTAACTTAGTCATGTACTGTGTAGACTGAAGGATAATGAGACCAGGGATTAAACCTGGTACCTTTGTCATACGAAATCAGTGCTCTAACAACTCTGCTACCCAGACTATCTTATAGGTAGTAGGCGATGTTGAAACTGCACATTTCTAATTACATATAAATACACTTGTACTTGATGCAGATTGCCATATCAATCTTGAAACACTTTTACAAATGACATATTTTGTCATAATCATATTTTGTCATAATCTGCCAGGCTTTGGTGTTGACCAACTTCGGGATGATTCAAACGACACATACTGGCAATCTGATGGACCTCAGCCCCATACAGTCAGCATACAATTCAGGAGGAAAACAACAATTCATGATGTTTGTCTTTATGCAGATTATAAGGCAGATGAAAGCTACACTCCAAACAGGTCAGTCTTTGAATTCTCTGCGCTACACTGGCTTCAAGAATGACTGGCACTTAGAGTATAGGGCCATCACAACAGTTATCCTCTTTGGGAAGATTGTTCCAAAACAGCTTGTGTGCTTTTGCAGTGGTTGTTTCTGTAGCAATTTGTTTTACATGGTGAGGTCACTAGCTCCAAGGAAGATTGCTCCAAAACAGCTTGTGTGCTTTTGCAGTGGTTGTTTCTGTAGCAATTTGTTTTACATGGTGAGGTCACTAGCTCCAAGGAAGATTGCACTAATGCAGGGTGTGTGCTTTTGCAGTGGTTGTTTCTGTAGCAATTTGTTTTACATGGTGAGGTCACTAGCTCCAAGGAAGATTGCACTAATGCAGGGTGTGTGTTTTTCAGTGGTTGTTTCTGTAGCAATTTGTTTTACATGATGAGGTCACTAGCCCTATACACAACTCTTTTTAGTTACATTTTACGACATGCATGGAGGTGCACTTGTCCAATTCTTTCCATCTCAATAATGGACCCCTCCCCTAGGATTAACTTCTATTGTTTGGCACTTGTATATTATCTGTGAGCTTGCTGTGTGACAATAAATAGCTAGAGATTAGAAAAGTGTGAAGGATAGGACACACTATCAGGAAGACAACTAACAATATAATGGGAAGAGAAGAGTAACAAGAAGAAAGAAGATCTGACAGAGGACAGGAGAATAGGCAGCCAATGCAACTGAAGTTTCATAGATCCAAGCACAAGAAAGCCCCAAAAAGAAATCAGTTTATGACCATTGCAGTTCTATGTTCTTCAATCAATAATCAAAACCTTTTAGCTGCCCGTGGAGCACATGTCTTCAACGAATACACCCCAAGTCCTCCTGTCTTGGACCACCCACGCCAGCTCTGTCCATATTTTCCCTGTTATGTTCCCCTTGAAAGAAAAATGGCTTACATCTTTGATGGTTTGGTTGAATTCTTCTTCAAAGTTGAAGTTTTTGTGGCTTAACATTTCTATGGGATGAGGTAGGTGCCCAACTCTTATGGGTCATGCCTTATGACTTTCTTGGCAGGTTTAAAATGCTACTGTTCTTTGCTGCCTTTTTGAGTTCCTGCAACACCTGACGACCTTTGCCATTGTAAAATCAAAATTGGAAAAGTTAGTAAGCAGGCCATGCTTTAAAAAAACAACTTATCAGGATACTCAATGACCCATGGCGTTAGCTTAAACAGCGTTCGGAAGTCATAACAGTACAGCACAAACGCTAAACAAAGAATATATGCGAGTTGTGCACTTTTTGTGCTTCCATATGGTGCAGAGTACTGGAGAGTAACGGAAAAATAAACATAAAAATTGTAATTTTTTTTACACACCTTGGTTAAGAAAGATTCATAGAAGAGAGCTGCTTGTCCAGAGCAATCAAGAAGACACAAACACCTTCATTATTGGTCGAGGCTGAAATTGGATGTGACATGTCCTAAGAAAAGAGCCAGACACCATCACCAAAACTTGGTATGGACTCCAGAGGGAAGGTGAAAGAGAGGCTTACCGCAAAGAACTGTAACGGTTGAAATAAAAAATAATTAATCAGAGTTGAAACACAGTATGAAGATCAGTCACTGACAGTTTTGTCAGTCACTGACAAATGAACTAAGAATGACTTCTTGCAATTGTGGCTAAGAAACATTTTTAACTCTGTCCATACACAGGAATTTAACAACATAACTCACCTTCAAAAATGGGGGGAATGCACATGTGGTGATCTCAAATGAATTAATATTCTGGACATTGCAAATGAGCAAACACTTCATGTTATATTTTCCCATATGTTTTCAATTAGTAAACGCGATATTATTACAGGTTGTGCCTTGTCGGTCGCTATCAAATTCGTAACACCAGATAGTAGTGAATTCATATTGTTTTTGTTTACATCGTAAACACTCAAATAAAATTGATCAAAATTAACTTGAATTCAATTCCATGCACATCTATAATCGAGGAGGATGTAATACGAACTCTTCTCGATTGAAACCAGAATGAGTTTTTAATCAGGCACCTTAATAAGTAAGATGGTTGTACATTAATGGCTTTGCTCTTGACTCGCTCTGGTGTTTGTGTCATTTTCTGATGTTTAGTGGTTTCTGTTTGGATTATAATTCACAACTCCTTCACCAGGTGGTATCAAGGACTTTATTCTGTGGAATTTATGTTCTTTCGATCAGTTATCTTGTTTGATGTGCTGTATTTCACTGCATTGTATTTCCCGCCTGGCTTAAACAGCAGGAAACTAGTCCATGATGAAGTTCAATGTTCCGCTTAACTGCACACCAGAATTCAGTCAAGGTTATCACTACTCAAGGACTTTCCTTCTCAGACTGAAGCCACCTTCCTCCTGCGGCTCCCCTCCCCTCCACTGCAGGTTACACGATACCTCTCTCAACCTTATATTCTCAGCACAGCAAGGGTCACGTTGACCAAAAGGTGGACACAATTTAGAAGCCTTGGCGGCAGGACATGGAAAAACAGGGATATGACACAGAAAGCCTGACACAAGCATTGGTCTAACACACGCCTCGCGGCCCTCATCCCAAGGCAGAAGAGTGTTCGGCTCCACTTGGGAAGTCTAGGGATTTCGGTCGCCATGCTACGCATGAACACAGCCTCTGCAGTTGGACATGGCAGTGCTCAATCGACGCAACTGGCCTTTGAAGCCTACATGAACAGTATTATTATTAACTTAAAAACTTGTAAGTTTTGCAAAGGAACAAAATAAGCCATTAAAGTGGCTAGGCGTATGCAACTGAAAATTATGTGGCTTCTAAAGTGGCTAGACATAATCAAAGAGTTAACTTACATATAATTACAACACATGTCCCAAGAAGGATCAAAATAACTTTGATAAGCACTGATAATTTTGTTTTCCTCAATTTGTTTTATCTTCAATTGCAGGCTGTCTATCAAAGCCGGAAACCACGCAAATGACTTGACTGAAGTGGAGCAGATCGAGCTGTCGGAGCCCACTGGGTGGGTTTGTATTCCTCTGAAAGATGCTCACGATAAACCAATACGCACATTCATGATACAGATTGCTGTGCTCAGCAACCATCAGAACGGACGCGATACTCACATTCGGAGAATTAAAATACGCTCGCCAGTAAACTATGTGGATGTTCCTTATCCAAACACGAACAATTCAGTCTTGAAAAACTTGGTCTATACAATCAGGTGATGTGATATGAATATTGTTATCAAGAGCCGGATTCATAAGTGACAGTAGCTGGTGTTTGTTCTGTTTCATTTTCTATTAACTTAACTTAATGTTTTTATAGTGGTTTATAAGACTCTGTAGAGTCTGTAAACAACCATTTTCTTTCTCTAAAAGCTATGTGCATCTAATCTATTCTTAAATGCATTAATTGTCACTGCCTCCACTACTTCCTGTGACAATGCATTCCAAGCATTCACCACTCTCTGATTAAAATAATATTTCTTAATATCGAATCTGGACCTCTATTTAGTTAATTTGTTTGTAGCTATGCCCTCTTGTTTTTGTAGGTGGTTGTATTTTGAAAAACTTTATAGTTTAATTTATCTGTTCCTTTGATTATCTTATAAACCTGTATTAAGTCACTAGGCCAATTTTTCTGTGTCTTTCCTGATAACTAATTCTGGAATCGCACTATCAGCTTTGTCGATCTTTTTTGTAGCCTTCCAGCATGTTTATATCTCCTCTACAATAAGGACTCCACACCTGTACACATGTTTTACTAATGCTTTATACAGTTTGACTATCACTCCCATGGTCCTATGTTTAATATTTCTTTTTATCATACCTAACATTGCATTTGCCTTTTTCAGTGCAACCTGGACTAGCACACTCACTTTACCTGTATGATCTGTTATATATATTTTCCATGTCATAATGCATACAAATCAATCAGTACTATAATTTTTTGTTAAGCTTAGACCAGGTAGACGCTCGTCAGGGGGACAGAAGAAACGCTGCAGATATTCGTCAAAAGTGTCTGAAGAGCTTCAGCATTGACATCACCTTCTGGTAGTTTCTTGTACAAAACCAATCCGCCTGGCGCATTAACATCACCAAAGGGGTTCAGAATACAGAGCGAAACCCCGTCATTGGAAGCTTAGAGAAAGAGTGTTGCCAGAAAGAACAGAATGCATTATGACTCCATAGCTGACTCCTCACATGTGTTGCAGATTCTGCCATGTCAGAATTGCTTTTTACAGCCGAATGGGAACACATCTGACACCACAAGTCTGATGTAGTCGCATCTTCGCTTGTGATTGGCAACTATTATTTTCTTAGCTATCACTACGAAATTTATTACTATTGGAGGAGTTTCATAAGGATGAGGAACAAAAGCTGCTTGCTTGTGCGGGTTAGGTTTCTATTTCACTTGCGATAGATAAAATATTAAATGAAACAGGGTTTTGAGCATGTGCCCTCTTGGTTAGAAAACCAGTATCCAAGTCACTCAGCCAATGTCCCCTCGTTAATCTGTACACCAGACATATAACTGTAATGGAGAACAACAAATTCTATTGAAACTGTGTGCTCCTGTATATGTTGTTTATTGTGTGGAGAATATGTAAAAGTATATGTTTTCAAAATGAACCAATGCATTGTTATTAGATGAAAACCTAGGTTGCTGGTGTGGAACTTTGTACAAAACTATAAAGTTGCAACAGGTTACTCTATCTACTTTATTACAACTATCACTCTTCTACTCACAACTCTAATTACTGACCAGCACAACATGGGGGGGGGGGGGGGGGGCAGCCTTCAGTCCTTTGGACATCAGCACTTGCCCTGTGTTTTTCTGTAGTTGAATATACTGCACCGGTCTGGAAAAACTCATACGAAACTAGTTTAAACAGCAATAAATGAGGCGGGTCGGTTAGTATCAGGATTCCTAAAACCCACCCCATCGATAAAATATACCCCATAATTCCGAAGAAGCGTAGCAGCAGAAATCGAATGAGAAAAACAGGAGCATGAACCAAGACACACAATGTTTGGACATAGCTTCCTAAAATCAACAAAGCCAATATAGACGCCTTGGAAGCTGCCGTATTGAGAGATGGCACGAATTGATAGAGGCCCCAGAGATGAAACTGCGGAAGGAACCTGCCCCTTGGACATTATCTACCATACACAACATGGAAGTCGCTGAACAAAATCCGAACTAATGTATTATGGTGTAAGAGGAATATGAAGAGATGGGGATACACAGATGATGATACATGTGACTGTCGTGCAATACAGGACCCAGACCACCCGATAACATGCCCCAACCTCCAGGAAACATGCAATAGGTGCGACATGCTGGAGACAAATGACAAGCAATCCATGTCGCTGGATACTGGATGCATGAAGTATAATGTGGTGCTTGGGCACAGAAAATAAGCAAGTGACTCTAAATAGAGCACTCTGCCGATTATTTATTATTTTTTTGCTCACTTATTTCTATATTCCCCAATATGTTGTGCATTGCACTGCTGTTTTTATTTTGCGCCTATTGGCCCAGTGCATCCGACTTTGGCATGCATTTTATCTAAGGGTCTGCTTCCTCCTGCATTTTCTAAGGGTTTGCTTCCCCTGGGATCAAACCCAGCACCTCCGGTTGTGAGCCGTGTCACTTAACCACTAGCCCACGCTGTCCCCTACCGAATTTAGGATCCCATAATAGACGGGGTAGATTTTTAACATTATTTTTAATCTAACTAAAGTTGACACAAGCAAACTAACCAACTGGTTGTTGTCTACTGTTAATCTTCTGGTTCTTGCTTGTCTGGTGGCCCTCTGCTCTGCTCCTGTAGCGTCAGGGTCTTTTGATTCACCTGAAGTCTCGTCTTCAAGCCAGGAACCCTGCAATGATTACAGCGGTTCTTCCACTGGTTATCCAATCAAGAGTAATGCCTTTGATACCACATGTTCTCGTTCTTAAATTGTGGTATCTCAGGCCAAGAGTGATAACTTTGTTACCCCAGGCTTTCAGGATGACAGCTTCATGTTTAAGGAAAACCTTTTTTTTTTTTTTTTTATCACTTACATGCAGACGATAATCACTCCAGTTTTTACACTTTGTCCAGTTGCTGGCAGGTAAACTTTCTCCAACCTATGCTTCTGCTAAAGAAAGAGTACTTTTTATTGAACCTTTTGTATGACCTTAACCCTACCAGACTGCTGTACCCAATTCTCGGTAATTTCCTGAACTGCAGCTATACCGATGGACCTAATTTTCGGTACTTTGGGTAGTACGTGAATAAAATGCGTAAGAATCTAAAAATAACCAACCAATCGTGGTCAATCCTCGTGATTGGTCATTGCAAATGGCTGCCCCCATGTTTGAATTCATTTTGTGGGGTTTAACGTGAACAAAATTAGGAAAATTGACAATGAAACAAGCGGCTGATGAACCAAGCACTTCAACAGGAAAGCAAAGTAAGTCTAGGCTTATGATAGTCCAACAGGTGATCAATAATTTGGTTGATTCTGACTCTGAGGAGTCAGAATTTAATCAAGAATACTTTTCCAGTTCAAGTGAAACAGACAGTGAGAGCTCGAGTGATGAGATGAAGGCTTTTCTTGGACTGAGGATCTATATGGAATACTCATGTATAAAGCCCAGCTATCAGGATTATTGGACAAATGAGGGCTCTTTGTTGTGTTTACTCCCAGATTTCGAAATGTTATGCCTTTTGCTGGGTGGATTGGCACACAAAGGTGGAATATTGATGCTAGATGAAAGGTAAACCTATTTTCTACAATGTCTCCAAGTTACATCTTATTCTAACCACTTGTTTGCATGTAACTAACATTTTTCTATATCATGTTGTTTTTTTTCTCTTTAATGCTCTGGAGCCCAGGAATGGGGGACAGTTAGGTTCAGGGCCTCAGGTCTGGTAGGGTTAAAGGTCGTGGTACTTCCAAGCTATGTGTTCATTTTGGCCCAGGAGACTGTGAGATTTTCAATTTGGCTGGGTACTTTCTGAAAACAGTCATTGTCGTAGGTTCAGAACAATGACCATTATATTAAACTGTAGCTCACGGACAGGGTCCTAAAGTTATGTGTGGATACCTCAACCTGTGTTTTCAGGGGTTCCCTGACTCTGGCTCTTTGGACTCCTGCAACTCTGTCACAAAGTGTATAAATGAGCTCAAGTAACCAGACTTCACACTATTTTTCCAGCTCACTAACAAACATGAACCAGACCTCGCACTCTTTTTCTAGCTCACTGACAAGGATGAACCGACTTCACACTCTTTTCCTAAATCACTGACAAAGATGAACCAGACTTCACACTCTTTTCCTAAATCACTGACAAAGATGAACCAGACTTCACACTCTTTTCCTAAATCACCGACAAGGATTATTGCATTAAGTATGACCAATAAAGCTTTACAAAAATGTGTTTATTAATTAGTTTTTCAGCTGTCTGGTGGAGCACAGGTTTGCATCAAATGCACATAAAATCCGTCTGTTGTAGACAGTCTGTCCATGTCTTGGCTCTTTCTCTTGTTTTCTAAAGATCTCTTCTCCATGTGTGTTTTGATCTGCTTCAGTAGGTACATAAGGGATGACTAAGGTGTGACTGGATAGGAAGACATAGATACCTCAAACCTTTAGGGGCTTGTTTAGATCTGTTGGACATATAGGCCTCAAACCTTTAGTGACTTGTTTAGATAGGTGGACATATAGGCCTCAAACCTTTATGGGCTTATTTAGATCTGGTGGACATATAGGCCTCAAACCTTTAGTGACGTGTTTAGATAGGTGGACATATAGGCCTCAAACCTTTAGTGACTTGTTTAGATAGGTGGACATATAGGCCTCAAACCTTTAAGAGCTTGTGTGAATCTACTGTCTTAGTTTCTTGGACTTAGGGCCTCAAACCTTCAGGGGCTGGTGTGGAATTTATATCCTGGTCATGCTAAGGATAACAGCAAGGAAGGTGTTGACATTTTGGTTTCAAAAGCACAGATTGTGTAAACATATTGAAATAAATCAATGATCGCATTCTTGATAATGACAGTGGAATCAATGAATTGATGATTCAGATACTGCAGGAGTTATACATCAAACATGGTTCAAGCAGCAGGGTTGCATGAGAAGTCGTAGTCCTTTTAAGAAAGATCAGTTGCCATTTGCAAACAGTGCTGGAAACAGCATCAGGATAGAGATTTTTGCAAATTGCTCAAAGTCTGCCACTGTGTTTTGATTTTTAATTAGATTTAAATAAGGAAGATTTGTACTATCATCAACCGCACTCTGAGCTACCTTGGTCCAGTAGCAAGATGTGTTAGTTAAGATGACTGGAGATAGCATAGCATACACATTAAAAATGTTTCTTATGTGTACTTCCGTCAATGTAACTTGGATAGGAATTTAATTAATTTCTAAATGTTTTTGCCCAGGCAGCTTGCTTTTTTGTTTCATTTTTGTTTGTTTGTTTTGCGTGTAGCCTTATTTCTCTATTCCCCAAGGTGGTGTGCTTTGCACTGTGGTTTTTATTTTGCGCCTGTAAGCCCAGTGCATCTGATTTCAGCATGCATTTTCTAAGGGTTTGCTTCCCCGGGGTAACGGCCCGTGCTGTGATGGGGATTGAACCCAGCACCTTTGGGCTCATTTTTTAATGTTAGGAGTTTTTTTGTGTACATGGGACCTCAGTATATCATTCATCTCCGATAGGACTACGCATGTGATCTCATCTCATTTGAGACCAGTGGTCGCTTGAAAGTTGTGGGAATCATGTATTTGTTCGTTTTTTGAGAGACAAGCACTTTACATCTCTACCATAGTCAGAATAAGGGTGTGTACAAACAGTGAGCTACAGGAAGAATCATCAATATCATTTACAATTTACTGAGCGCCTGTGGGTCTAGGTGAAGTGCAGTGTTGTTGTTTATGTATAACCTAACTTGGTTTGTAGGTATGTCAGAAGTGAGTGAAAAGGCAAATGGCTGATATTTGGAATGCACTGAACTCAAGGGAAGTAATATGTTATATAAACTTGTCTTTACTGTATGGCATTGAAACATCCACAATAAACAAATGATTTGAGAAGATAATTAATGTCTTTGAAATGTTGACATACAGAAGAATGGTGGCACATCTACTGGAAAGCAAATTAAACAAATAAGGAAGACTTTGAGAAATTGGAGATGCAAGAGTTTACAAGTTAACTCTTTCCAGTTCAGCCAGTGGTTTAATCCTTTCCAGTCCAGTCAATAGTTTAACCCTTACCCTTTCCAGTCTAGTCAATAGTTTAACCCTTTCCAGTCCAGTCAAGTTTAACCCTTTCCAGTCCAGTCAATAGTTTAACACTTTCCAGTCCAGCCAGCTGTTTAACCCTTTCATGCTGGCAGGACTGGAAAAAGTTAAAAGGACTAGAAAGGGTTAAGATATTTTGTTCACATAAAAAAGTCATAAGACTATGCTGAAAACATTACTGGAAGGAAAGATAGAGGGCAAATCTGTTCAACCGTGGTAAACAATGGCTTAAGTGGGAGAATAACATAAAGTGATGAACAGGGAAATGCAAAAGAGAAAGAGGACATTGGAGACCCACATTGCAGTCGACCTTTGTTGGGGATGTGGAACCTGAACTGAACTATAAAAACTAATGTAATGTCAAGATACTAAGTAGAAATTAATGTAATTAACAATATTGTATAAAAATAAATGTAAAGTTAATTTTTATGTAAAAACTAATGTAATCTCAAGATGCTAAGTAGATATGAATGTAATGCATGATGTTGTATAAACATTAATGCAGTCAAGTTGATGTCTATGTAAAAAATTAATGTAATGTCAAGATAATATTATATAGACATGAATGTAATGTCAAGTTAATGTTATGTAAAAATGAATTTATTATCAGGATACATTTTTAAAATGACACAAATGTACGATTTGAAAAGTAAACATTCATAGGCTCACTGGTATTTGACTTTCAAGTGTGGTCAGCCACAGCCTACTGTAGATACAGACCTTCTGACTCATGGAGAAACCACTTTGAAACGTCACATTTCAAGGCTAACTAAATGATGAAACTTTCTTGGGTCAACTATTAGTCCAACTATAATAGCGTGTTCAAGACACAGATGGATTTGCCGTTGGTTTAAGGGCAGGATTCTGTGAAAGGATCACTCTCAACAGTGATTTGTTGTGTTTTGTACCGTGAATTGATTTCTCTGTGTGGAGAATGGCACAATATAAGTTCCGTTATTTAGTCGGCGGTGGAATGTACAGTATCAAGGGATTTTCCCGGTTAGTCAGACAGCCTAACTAAAGTAGGTCATGGATCAGAATTCAGAGTAATATATCAATAAAACTGTGATCAAGTATTTTGCTAAACAATGCAAAGACAAGACTGGAAGTACAGGGAAACCTCAGCTTTATAATGGGACAACAATATGATATTGATTTTTGCTCAAAGTAAAGGACATAGTCAACAATTATCATATCAATGGTTTTTACATGATGAGGTTGCTGGCCCTATGCACATCCCTATTTAGTGACCTTTTACAATATGCTCAGAAGGATACAGTGGTCCTATTTTTTTAAACTCAGGGGAGCAATATGATTGCTAAATATAATGACAAATGCAGACCTTTGACAAAGAACATGGGAACAACCAATGCAATGAGAGGTTAAGGAAAAAAGTAGTGATGAATGAGACACATTCTCCAAAAGAAAACTAGCAATATGATGAGACAATTGCTGGAATGAAACTCACAGGGGAATAGAGGAGTGGGGAGCACCTGGCAAAGAATAGTGGAAAAAGAATCCAAGACAACTTAGGTTTCATATAAAAAAAAAGATGGTTCAAAATAAGGTTGAATAAAGAGTGAGAGTTGTGACTGAATGTTGTAAAGCACCTTTTTCATAACTGGCATACAGTGTATCACATTTTCCGGACACATCCAGATATGGCGGCTAACTTAAACTACTTCAACTTTCAGCTAATACAAAAACTTAGGAACTGTTTTTAACTGAAAACGGCCGAACTCGATAGAGAGTGCAGAGGGCGAACGTTGTCACTTATCAGCTGTCGCCACTGTTAAGACACCCCAAAATTTCCCCCCAAGCAAAAAAGTAGATGAAAAATAATATCTTCATTCCTATCCTGTGCTACTCGTGCCAGACATGGGTATTGAATAAGACCTAGGAATGAAAGTTAGCCACCTGTGAAATGTGGAGCATCCAATATTGACCTATGTTTCAAGGAGAACATTTGATGTTGCCCTATGTTTCAAGAAGTTCCAGTCTAGCTCCTATGTTTCAAGATCAGTCAGAAATAATAAGTCAAGCATCACATGAAAATGACAAACAACAGAACAAATAAGTCAAACATCACATGAAAATGACAAACAACTGAAATAATAAGTCAAGTATCACATGAAAATGACAAACAACAGAAATAATAAATCAAGCATCACATGAAAATGACAAACAACTGAAATAATAAGTCAAGCATCACATGAAAATGACAAACAACTGAAATAATAAGTCAAGCATCACATGAAAATGACAAACAACTGAAATAATAATGTGTTATGATGTCAGAAATGGCTGTTATTTCTCAAAACATCGTTTGTTGCAAGCTGGATACAGCCATCATTTAAGCTTACATCACTCTCCCTTATTATTTCTTAAAAATTAAAAAAGCACAATTACAAATCAATAAAAGTGATTGTGAATGATTTATAATACTATAGTTAAATGTGAAAAAGATCATTAGCAATTATTTTATATTCAACACATATTGGCGAACAGAGAAACACATGAATTGTTATGCAAGAAAAGTCATGCATGATAAAATATAAATTTGAGATTTAATACAATTTGCACAACAAATGTGTTGTGTATGAAAATGTATAGCTGTGCATCTGATGAGATAAATAATTAAACTGTACACAAATTTATAGATATAATTAATATAGTAAATATATATACTTCAAGGAGGAGAACTCTGTCTTCTGGAGCAGTGTCATGTCTTTTTTCACAGACACAATTTCAGACATCAGTTGCTGAACTTCAATTTCCTACTGGGGTTTAGTGATTATGTGCCTGCCATGATGGTCTAAGGTGGAGCTTATAAATATCAACCAGGCATTTAGCTAGCCATTCAGCTTTCTCTCTTGTGAACCCCATAGATTCCAGCTTTCTAAAGAAAGCTAATGTTTCAAATCGTGAGGCCAGTAAAGATACATCTTGGTTCCAGGAACTCAAGACGAGTGCCGACACGCTGTCACATTGACCATCAGTTCTGAAAATATTTTATGTACAGAAGCACTTCTTGTTATTCTGCAGAACAGCTTTTAGTGTTTTGTGACCTGCCGAAGACATGTGTCGAACTGAAAAGTGCAAATATTGTAGTCAAACTGTAAACTAGCGACACAGTGCAAATCCGTTCTTTGGAATACATCCTACTTGCAAAGCTTGTTCAGGGCTTGGTAGCGGGAGAATGAGAATAAACGAAGAAGAAGTGTTTTGTGAACAACATCTTTGCATACTCTTTTCATGGCCATTATGCCAAGTTTTCTTTATAGAAACATTTGTCCATCAATCTTCACAGAATATCACCAGGTGAAAGCAAGCCCCACTCCACCAGAGTGAAGATTAAAAAAAAAAAACACACACTGAGAAAATAACCAGGGCTGCAGTCTTAGAGCCTCCACTTGGAGGTGGAATAGGATCTTGGTCAGTTATGTGTGACCCTGATGCAAACAGCTAGTTATAAGTCGGTGCTGTATCTTTGTCTCTACCTTTGCCGTGAAAAGCGAGTCCTCTACAACTATTCAAATATGACGCTCCGGTACCCTTTAGTAAATTTCTGTCCTACCTGAATATCACATTTAATCGAATTTTGTTATCATTTCATAGAGATAATGAAATTCTTCTCAAGTTTTTTTCACATGTTATCCTGCATTGTAGGCCACATGATAACAATAGGTGGACCACACGTTTTGTAACCACTGTTCTAACCCTTGAAACAGAAATAATACACAAAAAAACTATTTAAAAAATATATACATTTAATTAACATTAAAAATTTCTCATTTAGAAAGAAAATGTTTAGTTTCAGAAAAAAATTATTTCAAATTCATATCCATGATCAATAATTTTGATTTTTAAAGAAATGACAACCAGAAATTATGTTTTTGAAAAATATTCTATATTACATCTTAATACATTTTAAAATAATTTTATCAAGTTTACATTTTTGTATCTCAATCAACACATCAGTGAAGACACACATCTAATCAATTTAGGCTGGACTGTAAAGAATTAAGACATGAATCTAATCAATTTAGACAGAACTGTAAAGAGTTAAGACACGAATCTGATCAATTTAGGCTGGACTGTAAATTATTAAAACACAAATCTAATCAATTAGACAGGGCTGTAAAAGGTTAAAACACAAATATAATCAATTAGACTAGACTGTTAAAGGTTAAGAGACACATCTAATCAATTAGATGAGACTGTTAAAGGTTAAGACACACATCTCATCAATTAGATGAGACTGTGAAAGGTTAAGACACACATCTCATCAATTAGACGAGACTGTTAAATGTTGAAACACAGATCTCATCAATTAGACAAGACTGTAAAAGGTTAAGACACACATCTCATCAATTAGACGAGACTGTGAAAGGTTAAGACACACATCTCATCAATTAGACGAGACTGTTAAATGTTGAAACACAGATCTCATCAATTAGACAAGACTGTAAAAGGTTAAGACACACATCTCATCAATTAGACGAGACTGTTAAATGTTGAAACACAGATCTCATCAATTAGACAAGACTGTAAAAGGTTAAGACACACATCTCATCAATTAGACGAGACTGTTAAATGTTGAAACACAGATCTCATCAATTAGACGAGACTGTAAAAAGTTAAGACACACGTCTAATCAATTAGACGAGACTGTTAAATGTTAAAAGGCAAATCTAATCAATTTAGTCTGGATTGTAAAGGGTTAAGTTAACAGCATCCAAGTGTAATTATGAACAAACTTGTGCATGGATAATGTTAAAGCAATGAACACATGTGTATGTACATAAGAACAGTTCATATGATGAAGCTGTTTGGAATGACATTTAGATCCCAAATACTTTGAAACATGCAAATTCTTCAACTTGGTATTGACTGTGCAAGAACAGACATCTCAGGAGCCTTAGTAAAACTATCATCACAGTGCTTATTACCATTATTGGGGTCCACTAAGAGGATATATGGATGAGAAGATATTAGGAAACATTTTGTTAGTCAGAGAGTGGTGAATGCTTGAAATGCATTGTTACAGGAAATAGTGGAGGCAAAGACAATTAATGCATTTAAGAATAGACTGGATGCTCATAGCTTTTAGACCAAGGAAATGAAACTGGTTGTATACAGAGTCTTCTAAACCAGTATAAAGATGTTAAGTTAAGTAGAAATAAAGACTACTTGTCTGTCTCCATGCAGTGTGCGGACAAAGTTTCTATATTGCCTCCAGTGGATAGAAATTGATGCCTTACAGAGGTTTTCAATTCATGTTGCCTTGGACTGGAGACTGGTATCACAACTGTTCTGCCATCTGCTCCTCCACAGCCATAGTTACACATTGATAATCGTAATACTCATAATATGATTGAGAATTTGAAATTAAAATGAAGTCTTAACTTTCAGAAAGACAAATAATATACAGTACATCTATGGAGAACAGATAGAGATATTGTACAATCATCATCATGAAAACCTTTCAGTTCCCTATGTAGCACAGACCTTTAACAAACAAAAATTTTTGTTGGTGTTTGCCTTATTTGGCTATTCCCCAAGGCGGTGTAACGCACACCGCCTTGGGGAATAGAAAATAAGGCAAACGCCAAAAAAAATAAAAATATTAGAGGTGTTTGTTAAAGGTCACGCCTCTTATATCAATTTCACTTCTCTTCGTGTTGTCTCTTGTCAACACTTATTTTGGTTGTCCTCAATTTCTTTTGCCTTTGGGACTTTAGAACAAATAATGCTTTTAACATTATCAACTGACTTCTATGATGTTGGTACTATCCAAAGCCAGCATCTTTTCATGGTATCCCATTAAATTGTTCTCTATCTTGTTCTTCCTAACAGTTTTAGTGTACTTATTATACCTACCATTAACATTTTTCATTTATGAAAGTCTATATCTTTTTAAGTGAAGAAGAGAATAGGAATGGTCAACACCACATTTAACAAAAAATGAAAAAATATTGCGACAAAAAACAAATAATCTAAAAATGAGTCATCATTATTATATGATGCAGAAATGGGGATGATGAGTAAACAGTTTGAGAAAAAAATTGAAGCCCCTGAAATGTGGATATGCAGAAGAATTGGGTTGTATTTTGTAGAAAGAAAAGCAAACAAAAAAGAAGAAGTCCTGGCAAGATTAGGAATTGGAAGGGAAATGCTGAAAGACATACAATCAGGCAGATCAAACATATAATGGAAACAATTCATAGGCGTCTCAGTCTTTGCAGACCATGCGCGTGGCACCTTGTGAATAGACTTTCAGGGCACAAGCCTGGGCGCTGAATATGGGGACCCTGGGCTGTCCAAACTGTAAGATCCCCCTCTCGGCCACGCTGGTGTAATCTAAAGAAATGTAAAGCATGACAATTTGACACCAGTTCAGCGTTGGGTGCTACCACTCTGGGTTTACTCCCGTAGTCCTACCCTCCTCCTGAGGTTTCCACAAGGTAGTGGAGTCGTTGCCTGCAGATGATAGTTACTTGAGACATCCAATGATACTCTCATCGTCCCAAAACTAGCCAGCACTCCCTGGGACTTGGGGGTTTAAAATCAGAGTTCCTCCTCTCCTAGGGGAGCTGCCTGAACAGACTAATGAGCTTCATCTACCTAGGTTTAGAGTCAGAGTTTACCTTCTCTTAGATTGGCTGTTAACCAACGCTAATGAGCCCAATCTGCCCACCCAGTTATACCGTCGGGTACTCGGTCGCGCCTCACAGCAGGCTCTGTAAGAAACAGGTGGCCCGCCATGAAGGTGCTGCTGGAGACACAATAATGTAGGAAAGCCATTGGCATGGAATCTCCTGAACAGCAGGCCAAACAGTGAATCCAGCGGTGATCTCTACACCTGAAAAGGAGAGGCTATAACAGACGATGGAAACAATATACCTTTGAAAACAATATGGTGGGAAAGGTTGAAAACATATGGACAAGGAGTATTCAAAAAAGGCAAAAAATCAGATCCGGCAAATTATAGACCGGTGAGTTTAACGAGCATAGTCTGTAAATTGTTAAGAGTCAATAATCAAAGAAAACATTGTAATGCATTTAGAAAAATTTAATCTAATTAGAAATAGTCAGCATGGGTTTACTAGAGGGAGATCATGCTTAACAAATCTATTAGAATTCATGGAGGAGGTTACTAAAATCATAGATAAAGGGGAGCCAGTGGATGTTATTTATCTAGACTTTGCTAAGGCCTTTGATAGAGTACCTCATCAAAGATTATTTCGAAAGTTAAAATCACATGGAATAGGTGGCGAAGTTGCCAAATGGATTGAAAATTGGTTTACAGGAAGAAGGCAGAGGGTGGGCATAAATAAGGAGTACTCTGAGTGGAGTGAAGTGAAAAGTGGTGTGCCACAGGGCTCGGTTTTGGGACCAATTTTGTTCGTGATATATATAAATGATTTGGACATTGATATGAGATCCATGATTGCAAAATTTGCTGATGACACAAAACTATGCAGTAGTGTCTCATCTAAAGCGGAAGTGGATATATTGATGTCGGATTTAGATAAAATTCGAGAATGGTCTGTAAGCTGGCAAATGGAGTTTAATGTAGATAAATGTACAGTCATCCACATGGGTAGATCCAATATGGAACATAAATACAGAATAGGAGAAAACAATATTAGAAAGATAGATAAGGAAAGGGACCTAGGGGTTATAATAGATCATACAGGAAAGGTGAGTGAGCAAGTTAAGGTAGCAGTGAAAAAGGCAAATGCAATGTTAGGTATGATAAAAAGAACTATTAAACATAGGAGCAAGGAAGTGATCGTCAAACTGTATAAAGCTTTAGTTAGACCTAGATTGGAGTACTGTGTACAGGTGTGGAGTCCTTATCATAGAGGGGACATAAACATGCTAGAAAGAATACAAAAAAGAGCGATAAAGATGATAGTGGGATTCCAGAATTACAGTTATGAGGAACGACTCAGAAAAACTGGCCTACAGTGTCTCGAAGAGAGAAGAATTCGTGGTGACTTAATACAGGTTTATAAGATGATCAGAGGAATCGATGAATTAGACTATAACAAGTTTTTTAAAATACAGTCACCTACAATAACACAAGGGCATAGCTACAAGCTGACTAAAGAGAGGTCCAGATTAGATATTAGGAAATATTTTTTTAGTCAGAGAGTGGTGTCTGCTTGGAATGCATTGCCAGGGGAGGTGGTGGAGGCAGGGACAGTTAATGCGTTTAAGAATAAATTGGATGCGCATAGATTTTAGAGCAAGGTGATGTAAATGTAACTGGTTGTATACAGACTCTGCAGGGTCTTCTAAACCGGTATAAAGACGTTAAGTTAAGTTAAGAGGAAGGCAGTGCTATAAGTGGGAGTGAGCTACATCAAGACTATTACTAGTCTATCTGAGTGTACCATCATAGTAAGTAGCAGAGGATGTTGGAGGTCCATTGCAGACAACCTTCGAAGAGGAGACAGCATTTCACATCATCATAATATTTTTGTAATTGTCCATGTTGCAACACCATATAATAGAGCAGACTTTACATTGGAGTTGACAATTTTTATTTCTCAGTTGGACTTAATTTCCTTTGAAAATTATACAATACTATCTAAAAATTATCTGTTGAACCCTTTACAGTTTGTATCGCCCAGAACTGGCAGTCTGGAAGACGTCCATTTCTGTCCGATACCGACTGTTAAATCCTCTCATTTAGTTTGAGGGTTTTGACGTAATGTACACGATGGCTGATGATTCGCACATGCTTAAGCTGTTGTTTTCCAGAGTTATTTCTGATAGTTAGAAGATATTTAAGAATGAGGTAAACACACTTTTGTTTGAGACTTTGACTGGAGCACAGAAAACAGGGACTGGTAAGGATATAGTACATGAAGAGTTATCTTCATCCCCGACGACAATTGCTGCCATGGGACTGACCTTTACCTTTGAGGATATTGAGGGATTTAAAGTAGAAATACTTATTACATTGTGAGTATAATAATTTGTTTTTGTTTACCCTATTTCCCGTTCCACATAAACAACATTTACAGTTTCGTACTAATATATATTTTAAATAGGAATACTTCATGTCATAGTTTAATTTTCTGTCTTATGATCCTTAGATATCTCTACACCTCACTGTAGAAGAGGAGCGACTAAGTAAGTAAGTAATGATCCTTAGATTGCAGTGTTAGCTCAACCTGTTTAACATTATTTCATGTTATTTTGAATACAAACTATTTGCCATACAGAGTAGCTGCACTTGCCTGAACTGAAAGACACAAATCTATCTGCAAAGTTATCCAGGACTGGAAAACGTTGAGGACATGTTTAACTGTTTATACCCAGGCCATGACAATTGACACTTTATGATAGAAATTTCTTTCTCTAAGAAATCCCCATTTGTGCCAAAGTAAATTTTGTCATCCTCTATATCTTTAACACTGGCCATGGTTAAGTGGTTTGTTAAGAGCAGCATAGATGGTGCCTAACAGGCTGTGGGTCTATTTTGTTCTACTGTTTGAGTCTATTAAGATGGACTCGCACATCGGTTAGCCACACTCCGTAGAGGAGTAATAAGCTGCTCGAGCCTAGCCTGCCAAGCAGGAAATCTTCCTCCAGCTATATCCAGCTCACGCCAGAGTTGGGACCTGCATAGCGGCATCTGCTCCTGTAGAAGTACAAGTTGACTAAGACTACCATTCCCCAATTAACTGTCATACGAGTATTCCCATTGCTAAGTTAGTCAAGGGGCTTTTAGGCTGAGGACTGCAGGCCACTGCTGTCACCAGGTCGTCGGCTGGTTATATTTGTTTATTTCACTCCCAACAAAAAAGACATTATTGTATAATATCATTGCCGAAGAACAAGCGGGCTTTCGAGCAGGAAGGAGTACCATCGAGCAGATATTTAATCTTCGGCTAATAAATGAGAAGTACTCAGAGTATCAACAACAACTCTACCATGCCTTCATTGACTTTAGATAGTCGTTTGACAAAGTGTGGCATGCGGCGCTATTGTCAACAATGACACATTATAAGTTCAACAATGATATTTTGAGGGTAATTGCAAACTTTTATGAGCAGGCGACAAGCGCAGTCTCAGTAGAGGGAACGCTAGGCGATTGGTTCAGTACGCCGGTGGTTGTGAGACAGGGATGTTTACTCTCCCCAACACTCTTCAATATATTCTTGGAGAGAATAACGGAGACGACCTTAAAAGAACATATTGGCACGGTTAAAATAGGTGACAGGCTTATCACAAACTTCAGATTTGCTGATGATATTGATGTATTGGCAGGCACAGAAAGGGAACTCCAGGAGTTGATTGGTAGCTTGGATAGAGCGGCCTTGAGTTTTGGTATGGAAATAAATGTAGATAAAACAAAGCTCATGACTAATAACATGGAGGGGTTTAAATTTGTAATAGAGGCAAATGGGCAGGAACTTGAGGTGGTAAAACGTTTCAAATATCTGGGATCATTGATCAGTGAAAAGGGATCGAAGCCAGGGGTAATTGCAAGAATAGCACAAACAACAGCGGCGCTGACTCGGCTGAAACCTATATGGCAAGACAAGCGACTCGCCCTCGGCATAAAAGTTAAACTAATGCGCTCTCTGGTGCTATCAATATTTCTGTATGCCTGCGAGACCTGGACCATTACAGCAGATATACAGGGCAGAATACATGCAATGGAAATGAGGTGCTATAGAAAACTCCTAAATGTTATATATAAAGATCGTGTCACGAACGTAGAAATACGTCAGAGAGTTGAAGACGCTATTGGTCCTTCTGAAGATCTGTTCACAGTTATCAAAAGACGAAAGATGGCCTGGTGCGGGCACGTCGCGAGGTCCAACAGAATTACCAACTCGATACTCTTTGGTTCTGTACCGGGACAGACAGGGCGAGGACGTCCAAGGAAGAGATGGGTGGACACCATCACTGAGTGGTCAGGCCTTCGTCCCAGTGAGATACGACAGGCGACGACAGACAGAGAGGAATAGGGTGGGATTTTGGGAGTGTCTTCATGTGCCCCAACAACCTGATGGGTTACGGGATGAACTGAACAAAAAGACAGCAAATGTCTTTCCAGGGATTAAGATTCGCTGTCCTTCTTGTCAGCAGGCAGGCATCAAAACTATTCAGCCTGCACTACTATAATTAAGAACATTGTATAACTTCCATCTCATATTTTGTCTCATTGTCAAAACTCACCTCATGTCACATAAATGTGTGCTCAATTAACTCATTCAATCCTAAATATTTGAAATTTCTGGACACACATTTTTTAGATGTAAAACTCCTGGCAGGTAGCATAGATACAATTACAAATTTGGGAAAAGTTGTTACCCAGACCCTTTTCTTTTAATATACACATGACAGCAGTTCAAGCCAATACATCCACTCTGTAGCATTGTAAGAAAGTTTGCAAGCCAATATATTGACTCTACGGAGGGAATCAGTTAAGCTATTATCAATGTTTTGTAAATTCAATACAACAAAGACATTTAGATAAATAGAAATGGTGTTCCTTCTTTTAAAAATATTATGTGTGCAAGTTCTTTTAATGATTCATGAAGACAGCTTATATGCTAATGCTGTTTGGAATGATTTGTGGATCCAAATACTCGTAGGGTGGATTTCTGTGGAGGTTTCTTACTTTGATCTTCTTACTGATTTCATGAAGGTCTTTCCGGAATCTGTTGGGAGCAAACAAGAAAATAAATTATGTTCGTGATCAATGAACTACACATAAATAACACAGAGAGCCTACCAAGCCATAGGAAACCAAACATGAAAAAAGCAGTATTTTTTATTAATAAGCCCGTCACTTCAATTAACGAAGCATAGGTCAAACAATGCATATGGATTTGCCATATCCAGCTTATAAGAAACCCAGAATCCATTTGATTGGTGATTGAATCATGGTTTTATTGGTAATGGTTTTTATTTAGCTGTGGTTGTCAACCCTATCATGTCCTTCCCTGGTTGCCTATCTAGACAATCTTCTTCTTCTTCTTCTTAGTTCGTTCTCAATCTCCCACTACCAAACCCTGAAAGGGTAAGTAGCAGAATGTAGTCCAAAGAACGGAATGCGTTGTATTGTATTTACAGCTTGGCTGCGATGCATTTGCACCTTTCGGTCCAACACATCCGACTTCAGCAAGCATTTGTGAGTAACGGGTTAACGTTCCCTCTTTGATCCCTTCTCCTTAGCCAGTCTGCCCTGCCGAAACCTGTTATTCAGGATCATTGCATGGAAGTGTAGAAGGGTCTTGGCAGCTCTGGTATGCTGGCCCTGGTGCTAGCAGTCAGCTTTGAGTCGCTAATGCTGCAGCTCAACATCTTGTTCTCAAAATAAGCAATTGAAAGTATAGGACCAACATAGCTATCTAAGTATGTCACAAAATGCAACTAAAAAGGGTTGTGCATAGGGCTAGCAACCTCATCATTTAAAGCTAACCACTATTGTAACCACTACTGCAAGAACACAAAATTAGTTTTGACACAGGTTTACTTTAGGGGGCCAGCTGCAGCAGGGAGTCACTGCCTCTTAACCCATTGCATCCTAGAACGCCCTGAACCTTTTTCAAAGACTAACCATTACTCTGAGAAATGCAATCTTTCGGCTTTATGTGATATTGGAATAACATATTAAAATCTCTTGGAATCCTGGTATTCAAACAGGCATGTTTACGTATGTTGCCAGGGTAGCCAAAAGCTATCTGCATTAGGTATTTTAAACTTTCTGTAGAAGAGAACTTACCAGGAACAAGAACACAGGAGAGAACTTACCAGAAACAAGGACGTCACTTCTGATGTAAACAAAACATAACAACCGTCAAATTTGCAAATATTCATTATAGCAACACAATGAATTCCGTTCTCCAAATTACATCCTGCTACTTTCAAAGCCCTGTTCAGGTAGGGGGAGATTGAGAACGAACGCAGAAGAAGAAAACTTTCTGTAGCTTGCTAGGCCTAGGGGAAGGTACAAATAATTTGGGTAGATTTTGAACTAGAATTTTTACACTGTACACAGGAGTCCGATCTCTCGACAGATATCAGGGGAATTTTTACCAGAAGATCCATGAGAAAAAATATTGGTCTCTGTGATTTGTACCTGCGACCTCCAGCATTCAAGGCGGACATCTTACCTCGAGACCACTGTCCACCTATCTCTTTATTTTTAAAAGAAATATTTAAAAATAGTATTTATGTGAGGTAGCTCCTTGCTCTGATGGAAATACTTGAACTGTTTAAAGGTTTTGGGGTGTTATGGAGTCTGGTCAGGCAAAACATACTGACCAAGACCCGCACCTCGACTTCCTCATAGTACTCCATGGAAATGAACTATTCTTCTTGACAGTCTGGCTAACGAAGTGAGGGATCAATATGATCCCCGTAGTAGTGAGTGACACACAGATGAAGCCAAGCATAGCACAACCACGCGGAGGACCTGGTCCACGTTCATCAGCACACTCGGTATGTGAGGAAAGCTACAACCCACCACAAAGCATCCTTTTCAGGATGCACACGACATACTCATTGTGGGCATTGGAAGCAACAACAAGTAACAGCAGAAATGGCCATGAACAAATAAATCAACAACTTTTAAATGAAAAACAACTTTTATTTCCAAATGCACTAAAAAGTATACAATAATTCAGTTTGATTAACTAAGCTTTATTTTTACGTCTTATGCCAATCACTTATTGTTTCACCACAAATATCAAAGTATGGGACAGTGAATACTTATACACAACTAAATACTACTGAATACTTATCAGCATCCTACACTTTTATTTCATATTTTTGATGGAACATAATGAGTGATTGGAGTAGTAAATAACAGTAAAGCTAAATAAACTCATTGAACTGAATTATTGTATACTTTTTAGTGCATTTGGAAATAAAAGTTTTTAAAAAAAATGTTTTTTATTTATTTTATTTTATCCCTTTTGGTTATGCTGCCAAAGTTAATTATGTATACTGCTGAAATTTGATTGGCTGATCGAATCACATGATATAATAATTAAGTTATAATATATGAGGCACTGTCGGGGATAATTATGAATGCTTTTAATTTTAATAAATTGTCTCAAATGTATTGTCACAGAGTTTGCACCCATCTTGAAAGTTTCAGCTCTCTAGTTTATTGGAAAGTGTCTGAGTTATGAAATAGAAGATTTTGTTGACCTTAATAAACTCGCAAGTGAAGCTAAAGAAAATCTTTTACAACAAGGAGGTAGAAGTACAAAAATACAATTATTATCTTCAACATTTTTTTTCAGATCTTCAGGAGGATAAGGTCACACCTGCCGTTGGCTGCCTTGGAACCCTGCGTCAAAATATGATGTATTCCTGTCACTTTGTTGAAAGCGATATGATTCGCAAACTCATGCACAACCTTTCTTGAATCAATTTTTCTGGGTTCTGTGTCACTTTGTTGAGAGAGAGAGACATGTTTCACAACCGTTTTTGATCCAATTCTTCTGGTTTCTGTGTCACTTTGTTGAAAGAGACATGATTCGCAAACCCATGCACATCCATTTTTGAATCAATTCTTCTGGTTTCTGTGTCACTTTGTTGATAGAGAGAGACATGTTTCACAACCGTTTTTGATCCAATTCTTCTGGTTTCTGTGTCACTTTGTTGAAAGAGACATGTTTCCAAACATTTTTAAATCAATTTTTCTGGTTTCAGACATCAACCTTTATTTTTTCGAAAAAAGCAGCGGTCATCCTGAGGCTGTCGACACTGCCATAGAGCTTGTCTAGTGTTGCCACTGGTGATGGCCACATCTGCTTTCTCTGGTCCTCGTATGTCGGGCAGTTTTGCAGCAAATGTTCAGCGGTCATTTTCCCGGTGCCGCACGTGCATTCGTCAGTGCCACCTATCTTCATTTTGTTGAATAGGTGGTACCTCAGTCTATTGTGGCCAGTACGAAGTCTGAAGACCACGACCTGCTCTCTTCTGTTCAACTGGTAATAGGCATCGATTTTTGTGTAGCCAGTATGTTCTGTTTCCCATCATTTTTGATCCAATTCTTCTGGTTTCTGTGTCACTTTGTTGAGAGACATGTTTCCAAACATTTTTGAATCAATTCTTCTGGTTTCTGTGTCACTTTGTTGAAAAAGACATGTTTCCCAACCCTTCTTGATTTTATTTGTTTGGTTTCTGTACCATTTTGTTGAAAGTGGTATATTTCTTAACCCCATGCAGAACCATGCTTGATATAATTCTTCTGCTTTCCCTTGAAACACGATATGACCTGCGACAGTTGCTTTTTATCAGTTCTTGTTTTAAGCTGAAACTCGTGAGATACCAAATAATTGTCTAGCTATATTGATACCATCATCGCTTGCGATTTGGCAGCTGAGTCACGACGAAATATAAAAGTAGAAGACTGAACACTCACTCATCTACCACTTCCCTAGCCTGAGGATCAAAGACGTACTGCACTTCAAAGTCACCAATGCTCTTTGTTCCCTTGGCACTGAGAATCTTTGTGACGATCATAATGTCTAATGTTGTAGGTCTATCTGGCAGGCAGCTCAGTATGTCTTGCTCTGTTGAGTTAGCATTCTGTTCAATGAAAATATTGGTAAATATAAGATAAGTTACAATCGTAGTGTTATACACAAAAGGTCACAGCAACAACTAACACAGATAGACAATAAGGGTAGAAGGGTAAGATCGATTAGGCCCACCTTTAGGATTAATATATGAGGTGTGTTCAAATCAAACTGGACCAAACTGCAACAAGTGAACATACTTATGATGACGTCACTTCTGCTGTAAACGGCACATACCCACTGTCAAGTTTGCAAAATTTTATTATTCTTTGACTCATAGTTTTTTCGGCAGACAGTTGAAGAAATGCGGAATCTGTCCTGAGTAAATTAGCGAGCGGTGATTCGGTTTCTAACAGCTGAAGGATGTGGACCAGTTGACATTCATTGCAGAATGCAGGCAGTGTATGGTGAGAAAAGTGTGCTGAAGACAACAGTGAAGAACTGGACGATGTTTAATGAAGGTCGTGAGTTAACGACGGATCTTCCGAGACCAGGTCAGGCACATATTATTGTGTTAACGTATTACCTTCTTTAAACATTGAGCCTCATTAGTCTAAGGGAAAGTCAATGGTGACAAAGTCTAGTGATGATTACAAGAACTAATGATGATTACAAGCTAATCATGATGACAATGGTTAGTGTTGATTACAAGAACTAATGATGATTACAAGCTAATCATGATGACAATGGTTAGTGTTGATTACAAGAACTAATGATGATTACAAGCTAATCATGATGACAATGGTTAGTGTTGATTACAAGAACTAATGATGATTACAAACTAATCATGATGACAATGGTTAGTGTTGATTACAAGAACTAATGATGATTACAAGCTAATCATGATGACAATGGTTAGTGTTGATTACAAGAACTAATGATGATTACAAGCTAATCATGATGACAATGGTTAGTGTTGATTACAAGAACTAATGATGATTACAAGCTAATCATGATGACAATGGTTAGTGTTGATTACAAGAACTAATGATGATTACAAGCTAATCATGATGACAATGGTTAGTGATGATTACAAGAACTAATGATGATTACAAGCTAATCATGATGACAATGGTTAGTGTTGATTACAAGAACTAATGATGATTACAAGCTAATCATGATGACAATGGTTAGTGATGATTACAAGAACTAATGATGATTACAAGCTAATCATGATGACAATGGTTAGTGTTGATTACAAGAACTAATGATGATTACAAGCTAATCATGATGACAATGGTTAGTGATGATTACAAGAACTAATGATGATTACAAGCTAATCATGATGACAATGATTAGTGATGATTACAAGAACTAATGATGATTACAAGCTAATCATGATGACAATGATTAGTGATGATTACAAGAACTAATGATGATTACAAGCTAATCATGATGACAATGGTTAGTGATGATTACAAGAACTAATGATGATTACAAGCTAATCATGATGACAATGGTTAGTGTTGATTACAAGAACTAATGATGATTACAAGCTAATCATGATGACAATGGTTAGTGTTGATTACAAGAACTAATGATGATTACAAGCTAATCATGATGACAATGATTAGTGATGATTACAAGAACTAATGATGATTACAAGATCACAATGACTGATGGTGATAATGATGACAAGAACTGATGATGATGACCACAAGAACTGATGATGATGACCACAAGGACTGATGATGATGACCACAAGGACTGATGATGATGACCACAAGGACTGATAATAATGATGAAGTAAACTCACTGGATCCGTTGGTGGTTTGCCTCTCATCAAGCCTGGGTAGTTGGGTGGAAACGCATATTCTTCATACTGGGGGAAGTTTGTGGACGCATGTGAGACGCTGCACGTGTAGATGATACAGCAGACAATCTGTGACAGCTGAGATTTGGTTGAAATTTCTCCATTTCCAGGAACTCCCTAAGGAGAGAAGAAACACATATTAAACAACATATATGATATATTGTTTGCCGTTCTTAATACATGTTATTGCAAAGTTCAGACTTAAATATAGTTGATATCAGTGGCGTGTCACCTTTCTCAAAGTAGAGTAGGTTAGAGTACACCTTTCATTATTGGGCTAAAGAGATATAGTCTTCATATAATGTACAATATATAGCTAACCGTTGATACTTTTATCAGTCACAGTTTAGCTCACTTCAACCAATGCACAATATTTAGAAATGGAAAACGCAAACAAATATGCTCTCTCATATTACATATTTACATCTGTTCTGGTTTTCTCTAAAGTTTTAAATTTAGTTATTGCCGATAGGTGTGAGTGAGTCTTTCCATGTCACATCTTGACTTTGTGACAATTACTTGGAATATTTGAAATCCTGGTATTCAAACAGGTATGTTTTAATGTCTGTTGCCAGGTAGCCGAAATCATCGGCTATGTGCAGTAAGTATTTTACAACTTCCTGCAGCTTACTAGGCCTTGGGGAAGGTACCGCTAATTTAGTAAGATTTTCAACTTGAATTTTGTCTGGTCATCGGTCGTTAATTCTACTCTTTTCTATTTCTAACTGCCAAGGGATTTTTAACGTGCTCGACACTGAACACAGGAGTTTGGTCTGACTACCCAGAGATCGGGAGAATTTTTACCAAAAGATCCACGTGAAAAAATTAAGTGACAATAACTGATATCACAAAAGCTACTATTATTCTACACTCCCTGATCTGTTTCAAACAGGCACAAAGCCAACAACACAGTCTGTTTCTTGATGTGCATATAGTTAACCATTTTGAAGAAATATGATACTCTTTTTTGAAATGACGTGTTCAGTCTTTGATTTATTTTTAGAACAGAAATGTCTGAAGTTGTCCTATCATCGTTATTACTAGCTGTTTTTCTTCAAAACTGATTGCTTCAAACGAAACTGTGAAACGGTTTAGAATACACATCATTACGACAAGGTATCATGCTTCATCCCTCTTACCTACTTAGTCCATCTAACTTCCACTTCTGCTTTCGTTCTCAAACACCCGCTAACTAGCCCTAAAGAAGGCTTTGGAAGTAGCAGGATGTTGTCCAGATAATAAAATGTGTTGTGTTGCTAGTTTACAGCTTGACTGCGTATGTTTTGCATATTTCGGTCTGACACATCCGTCTTCAGCAGTGACCTACTTACAATAGCCCTGCTATTTGTCTATGAGAAGCTTTGCTGTGAGGAAACCGTTTCCAAATCCGAGTCCCCTTCCATATTTCAACCTTTGAAACGCTGTTAAACTGTATTGACAAACGAACACTTTAATATTTCTCAAGATCTCTTTCATTAACGGGAACAATTACATAAGCTTTAAAAACCCCAACACAGCCATCACTCATTAAAAACAGTAAATAAAAATTACATTTACTTTTAACAGAAGGCCAAGCATTAGCATGTATCTTATTGAATAGAGGAACTAGGTTGGTTTTATCTAGTCATCTACCTGGAAAGAATCGATAAGACTTAAGCGCTTCCGATGTCAATAGCTGGAATATTGTTGAGTATTGTGACGCAAATTTTGGTTGTTGTTGCTTTCGCCTTATTTCTCTAATCCTCAAGGCGGTGTGCGTTGCACTGTGGTTTTTATTTTGCGCCTGTCGGCCCAGTGCATCCAACTTCAGGATGCATTTTATGTAAGGGTCTGCTTCCTCCTGCATTTTCTAAGGGAAAAATAGCGAGAGCAGGCATCCTTGTCACAATGAAGACATCAATCCAAGTTAAAATAACAGTTTTTCTGTGGACACTATTGTCACAATTGGAGGACCTGGACTGCGCAGATGATCTGGTACTTTTGTTAAAGTCATAGCCAAATACAAACCTGGCTAATACTTGCATAGTATTTCCCAAAAGATGTTTGTCACTCTTTTGTCCTTATGCATTTTCTAATTGTTCTCTATTATTATTGGTGGCTGGCTGCTGGTTTAATCGTTCCAGAGCTTATTTCCATCTCTGTTCAGATCAAAACTTCCCATTCTTTCTTTTTAGCTCTGCCTGGCAGCTTTCTGTACTTCTTTTCTGTATTTTTTGTTTGTTTTGCGTTTGCCTTATTTCTTTTTATCCCCAAGGCGGTGTACGTTGCACTGCGGTTTTTATTTTGCGCCTGTCGGCTCAGTGCAACCGACTTCAACATGCATTTTATGTAAGGGTCTATTTCCTCCTGCATTTTCTAAGGGTTTGCTTCCCCGGGGTAACGGCCGGTGCTGTGATGGGGATCGAACCCAGCACCTTCCGGTTGTGAGCCGTGCCACTTAACCACGCCGTCCCCCTTTTCTGTATTTGACAGAGGCTGTCTTGAAGGCTATTTTACTCTCTGTCCTTTGCCCTATTTCTGCTATTTCTTTGATAGAGCGCAGTTCATCTTCCAGCCTTTGTACCTCTTTTGTCTAGTATGGTTTGTAATTTCTCCTTGCTTCCCTTATGTATAACTTCTTTTGCTGTTCTTAGGATTGCCTTAATTAGCTTCTCTATCCTATTCCTTCACTTTCTTTTAGTGTGCTTTTATGCCCTTGCTGTATTTATCTGCAAGCATAGTACATTTGTCCAAATCTGCTCTTTTAAAGTTCCATCAGGGAAGTGGGTTTTGTTTGTCAAGTTCATGGTTAAGGTTTCCTAATATTAAAGAGTTACTTACAAATTAGCAAGTGACAGACTTTCAGACTATATAGAATGAAACATTCAGTTACAAATCCTTAGTTCAACAGTCTAAG
This sequence comes from Ariolimax columbianus, assembly GCA_036924085.1. Lineage (NCBI taxonomy): Eukaryota > Metazoa > Mollusca > Gastropoda > Stylommatophora > Arionidae > Ariolimax > Ariolimax columbianus. Next base: position 52,198,271 of record JAVGWX010000018.1, read on the forward strand.
ATACATAAGGTGCATGTTTTCATTTGTATGAATCCAGATCAATAGACAATGAAATGCTTAATTATTCAATCAAAATTAACATAATATAAAATCATATATCAATATATATTTCCAGAGTGATCCGCCAGGGTCTTTGTGTATGACAAAAACAAGAATAGCACCACAACCCTGCAGAGAGCATGTTGTAAGAGGGTACTAACTGTGTGACATGGCATAACACCGGCCATGGTTAGGTGGTTTGTTTAGAGCGGCATAGTTGGCACCTAACGGGCTGTGAGTCTACTTTGCTCTAGCGTTTGAGTCTATGAAGATGGACTCGCACATCGGTTAACCGCAGTCGTGGCACTTGCCCCAGCGCAGCGGAGTATTAAGCTGCTCGTGTCTTGCCAACTAAATAGGAAATTATCCTCCTGGCTACATCCAGCTTATACTAGATCTGGGACCTGCACAAGGGTCGACTAAGATTAAGACTAGGACTAAGATGATATCTGAACTATTAGACACTACTTGTAGACTCACTGGAGTGGATGGAATGCTCTCTCTCTCTCTCTCTCACACACTCTCTCTAAAATTAAAACATTTTTACATTAATTTAATAATTATAGTTCTCAGTCATTCTATTTTACAATTTTGAACAAAAAGTAAAAGAGCAATTACACCAGCAAATGAATCCTGCTGATCTCACTGTGAGAAAAGACAATGTCAAAGAGATTCTGAGAAAAGACAATGTCAAAGAAATTCAGAGAAAAGACAATGTCAAAGAAATTCAGAGAAAAGACAGTGTCAAAGAAATTCTGAGAAAAGACAATGTCAAAGAGAAATTCTCAGAAAAGACAATGTCGAAGAAATTCTGAGAAAAGACAATGTCAAAGAAATTCTGAGAAAATACAATGTCAAAGAGAAATTCTGAGAAAAGACAATGTCAAAGAAATTCTGAGAAAAGACAATGTCAAAGAGAAATTCTGAGAAAAGACAATGTCAAAGAAATTCTGAGAAAAGACAATGTCAAAGAGAAATTCTGAGAAAAGACAATGTCAATAAATTCTGAGAAAAGACAATGTCAAAGAGAAATTATGAGAAAAGACAATGTCGGAGAAATTCTCAGAAAAGACAATGTCGAAGAAATTCTGAGAAAAGACAATGTCAAAGAGAAATTCTGAGAGAAAAAAAATGTCAAAGAGAAATTCTGAGAAAAGACAATGTCAAAGAGATTCTGAGAAAACTTGAAACATAAAACACATCTGGGATGCAAATTAAATGATAAGGTGGGGACTGCGTGGCTAGTGGTTAAGTGACACGGCTCAGAATTTGAAGGTGCTGGGTTTGATTCCCATCACAGCACCGACCGTTACCCCGGGGAAGCAAACCCTTAGAAAATGCATGAGGAAGCAGACCCTTACATAAAATGCATGCTGAAGTTGGATGCACTGGGCTGACAGGCGCAAAAATAAAAATTTATAAGGTAATTACCAATATTCCAACACCTCCTTCAGATTTGTTTCTTGGCTTGACAAGCTCCTGGGCCCAGTTTTGGATTTCATGGTCTCCTGTCAACAGGTCTGGAGTTGCTAAATAGTAATATGACCAAGTGAAGTGTGTTGTTAAATCTCGAAGTGTGTTAAATCTTGAAGTGTGTTGTTAAATCTTGAAGTGTGTTGTTAAATCTTGAAGTGTGTTAAATCTTGAAGTGTGTTGTTAAATCATGAAGTGTGTTGTTAAATCTGGAAGTGTGTTGTTAAATCTTGAAATGTGTTGTTAAATCTTTAAGTGTGTTAAATCTTGAAGTGTGTTAAATCTTGAAGTGTGTTAAATCTTGAAGTGTGTTGTTAAATCTTTAAGTGTGTTGTTAAATCTTGAAGTGTGTTGTTAAATCTGGAAGTGTGTTGTTAAATCTTGAAGTGTGTTAAATCTTGAAGTGTGTTAAATCTTGAAGTGTGTTGTTAAATCTTGAAGTGTGTTAAATCTTGAAGTGTGTTGTTAAATCTGGAAGTGTGTTGTTAAATCTGGAAGTGTGTTGTTAAATCTTGAAGTGTGTTAAATCTTGAAGTGTGTTGTTAAATCTTGAATTGTGTTAAATCTTGAAGTCTGTTGTTAAATCTTGAAGTGTGTTAAATCTTGAAGTGTGTTAAATCTTGAAGTGTGTTAAATCTTGAAGTGTGTTAAATCTTGAAGTGTGTTGTTAAATCTTGAAGTGTGTTGTTAAATCTTGAAGTGTGTTAAATCTTGAAGTGTGTTAAATCTTGAAGTGTGTTAAATCTTGAAGTGTGTTAAATCTTGAAGTGTGTTGTTAAATCTTGAAGTGTGTTGTTAAATCTTGAAGTGTGTTAAATCTTGAAGTGTGTTGTTAAATCTTGAAGTGTGTTGTTAAATCTTGAAGTGTGTTGTTAAATCTTGAAGTGTGTTAAATCTTGAAGTGTGTTGTTAAACATTGAAGTGTGTTGTTAAACCGTGAAGTGTGTTGTTCAATTCAACGAGAAAATAACTAATTAAATAAATATTTATTTTTCAACAGCACGGACACAGAACCCAAAGTGAAAATTGGAAAGGGAAGATCAAACAACACATGGAGGAGATACATTATGTTGGATTGGAAGGTTGAAGACACACAAAACGATAAGCTAAATAAATTACAGAGTAAACAAAAATGTAAGATTGTTGTATTAAAAAAGAATTGTTATCTGAATAATAAGTAATTAGATAGGTTATGCTGCCGAAGTCGGATGTGCCTGACCGAACGTTGCAAATATCCAAGTCTAGCTGTAAACTAGCGACACATGGCATTCTATTCTCCAGACGACATCCTGCTAATTGCAAAGCCCCGTTCAGGGCTTGGTAGCGGGAAATTGAGAACGAACACAGAAGTCGAAGAGGATAAGATTGGTAATAATGTAGTTATAATGTGTTGTATTTATTAAAAGCAACAAGACAAATGATTAACTACCACTGTTTTGTATTTATTAAAAGCAACATAAAAATCATTATCTTCTACTGTTCAATCCATAATAATTCGTTCATCGTCATCAAGACAGTCACAGACCACCAACATCATTTAATGCCCTACTCAACTGACAACTGCATCTTTGAGTTTGTGAATGAGTTCATGACTGATAAAGCCAATGCGAGTGCTGAAAGTTCTATGACACGGCTGGCAAACATAGTCCGAACCTGCCTCTGGTATTCTCTCTGCTCTGGACTTCCTAATTGCACATCTGTCTTGGGCTGGTTAAACATAGAGGCCCTGGCTGATTGACACGCCGCTCGTGACCACGCTCTTCAAGGTTCAGCCATTTTGAGCCAGATTTTCTCATGCGTTCATGTTTTTTGACAGCGCTTATAATGGACGCTTTCAAACCGTCATTAAAATGTGTTTTTTTTTACGCCCTTGTGATTGTTCTTCTTCACTCACCATACAAGAACCTCTCTGGAAACATTTTGCTTGACATTCGAGCAAGGAAATGATAATCAAACTATATAAAACATTAGTGAAACCTAAGTTGGAGTACTGTGTTCAAGTGTGGAGTCCATACCAAACCAAAGAGTGGATATAAATGTGCTAGAAAGGATACAAAGAAGAGATATGAAACTGATCGTGGAATTCCAGACTTCCAGTTATGGGTTATAGAAAAACCATTCTACATTGTCTAGAACTTAGGAGAATTTTAGGTGACGTAATACAAGTTTATAAATTAGTCAATGGAAAGGATAAATTAAACTTTACCAAGTTTTTCAAAGTACAACCGACTACAAGAACAAGAAGACACAGCTAAACATTGTTTAAATATAGGTCTAGATGAGATATTAGATAATGCTATTTTAGTCAGAGAGTGATGAATACTTGGAATGCATTGCCTCAGGATATGATGGAGACAGTGTCAGTTAATGCATTCAAAAATAGATTAGATGCTCAGTTATTTTTAGTATCGCTGGAGTGGAATAAACTAGTTGTATACAGACTCGGAAGAGCCTTCTATACCAGTATAATGAAGTAAAGTTACGTTACATGTAATATCTGCTTATGTTTAGAAGATGTCACTTAGCAGATTGTTTTCACAACAGCACAAGAAAGAGAGCAACAAATTATATAACTACTTCCTCAGACACTCAGAGCTGGGACCCCTGGTACATTGCCTAGTCCACCGTTCAAGCATTCGATGTCACACATATTGTTGGTCTCGTGTTCAACACTAGAAAAACTGAGATATCTTCCAGTCTGCCCTTGGGGAACCGTACATCGAATCAAACATTACTCTACAGAACCAACTTCTTCAGACAGTCCCTAGCTTGACCTACATAGGCAGTGCCTTGACTAGCTAGACAAATATCGACTGAGGTCAATAACAAGATGGCTAAGGCGAGCTCAACGTTTGGGAGGCTTAAAGCAAATGTCTGGAACCGACAAGGCATCAGTGTCGCCATCAAGATAAAAGTGTATCATGCGGCAGTGTTATCCACTCTGTTGCGTGCCTGTTAGACATTGATAGTGTTTAGCAGATATGCCAGACAGCGCAATCGTTTTCACTTGACCTGTCTGTATAGGTTGCTCAGGATCAGGTGGCAGGACAAAGTGCCTTACTCTGAAATTCTTAGCAAGACTAACTTGTTGAGCGTCCATACACTTCTGTAAATAGCTCAGATAAGATGGACGGGACATGTTGTCCGCATGCTAGATGAGTGCATACCAGATGAGCGGATGCCAGATGAGCGCATGTCAGATGAGCGGAAGCCAGATGAGCGCATGTCAGATGAGGGCATGTCAGATGAGCACATGCTAGATGAGCGCATGTCAGATGAGCGAGTGCCAGATGAGCACATGCCAGATGAGCGAGTGCCAGATGAGCGCATGCCAGATGAGCGCATCCTCAAGCAGCTGTTATACGGTACGTTCATAACAGGCAGATGCTTGTCAAGGAGACAGAAGAAACACTACAGAGACTCATTGAAAGTGTCTCTAAGAAGCTTCAACATTGATGTCACCTCCTAGGAGATGCTTGCACAAAACCGTACCACTTGGCGCGCTACTATCACCAAAGATTCTCAGATCACAGAGAGTATGCCATCATAGAGGTTCAGTAAGGCGTGCTGCCCAAAACAAACAAAGTGCACGACGATTCTACAGGTGGCTCCACACATGTGTGCCCTGAATGTGATGGGAAATGCCGTTCCAGGATTGGTCTTTACAGTCATTAGAGAACACATTTTGCAGCAATAATTTAATGTTATCGCCATCTTCGCTTGCAATGGGCAATTATTATTAAGACACAGACTAAGTCAGTATTTAAAAGTTGAATTGAAACACTGGGAAACTTACGATAATACAAATCGACATATGCCTCAACGTATTTCTTAATGGCTTCGTACATAAGTAAAGCATCATCTCTGAAGTGGTAGCATGGCAAAATGTTTGTGTCATTCAGCTGTGAAATGAAATTTTGGAGGTATCTTTCTTTAAAACGTACGAAACGTGAGCGCTTATAAGTATTAAACGCCATTAAAAGTTGAAGGCGTTGCATAAACATGGACAGATAATCACATGAAGTTAACAAAATAGGTCAAATACAACAAATTTGGGGATTGAATAAAAACTACCGCTGGTGTTCTTTACACAGCTTACTTAGTTTTCGTGTCCTAGGCACTACATCACGCTTCATTCTTCCAGTATTCAGCCCCGTGGATTGCCCTGTAACTGGCACTCACCAGATCACCGATGCTTCAAGTCTCCGGGAGGTTTGGGTAAATCATCAGATAGTCCTGGTCTTGTGTTACTCCACATTCGTATGTTTCATCATCCCTGTTTCAGGGTTCTCCTGCATCGTGATACACCAGTTCGAGATCTAGTTAGTGACTTCCATTTTGCGTAGAGCAGGAGATGTCCAGGCGCAGGTTCCTCCTGTAACTCAATCAAGGGGACCATTGCCAGCTGTTTCCAACTTTTGATGCGTCGTTTTTCTGTTCTAGTCTGTAGGGGCTGGGTTGACTGTAAGAAACTTCGTCTTGACTTTAGTCTTGCGCGCTGCACCTGATGTCCGAACATAGAGTGTCTTGGGTCATTTACCTGTTTCTCTCTTTCTATCTCTGACGTGACAGTTCTTCGTATCTTTGGTGGCGCTATGCCGATTTTGGGGTATATGTTTTTAGTTGGTGTAGGTTTTAGGCATCCAATAACTATACGTTTACACAGCTGATAGTAAACAAACAAGGAGGCATATTGTTTACTTAATACATATGATGTAAATAAACAAATAGACTGTTTACCCAGGTGGGAAGATGCAACCACATAATTCACTCAGGTGACAATGTAAACACAAAACATAATCAAAAGCAGAAATTATTTACACAATTAACTGCATACAATGTAGGGATTGCTATTGTGATTCACATGTTGGTGATATTGCTGAGAAGGTCGTATTGCACTCCAGCAATAAGGACGTGTCTACCTTCTTCGGTACACACAGGGATTCAAGAATAACCTCTGTAAACCAACTAGCAGACACAGCTCATTAAGAGTTAAAAACTCAAATATGGTTAGCTTACAAAACAGACAAACAAACTACGAAATAAAACAAACATATATCATGCTTGTTGTTGTTGAATGCGCACAATGAGTAAGATTACTTTTTGTGTGTGCTGAAAAATGAGAAATAGAAGTTAACGCAAATGGACAACAGTCATGGCCACGCAAACGGACGACGGTCATTGTCAGGTTAATAAAGACTTACAAAAAATATGAACATGTTGGCTATGAAATGTACTAGCTATGGCAATGCAGAGACTGAACAGCCTGCAGAAATTATGGCAGGGCACCAACAAAACGATAGAAGTAAAAGTCTTGAGAGCCTGTGTTTTTCATGTGGCAGCTTATGGCTGTGAAGCATGGACGATTACCAAAACTTCTAGACAAAGAATCGAATCCTTCGAGTCAAAATGTTACAGAAAGATCCTCAGAATACCCTGGACAGAGAAAAGAACAAATGTAGACATTCAGCAAGAGCTGAGCATAGAGGAGAACTGGTTTATCAATTCCATTTTGGCTAGAAAATGCAAATACCTTGGTCACATCAAGAGACACAACGGTCTTGAGAGAACGGTGATGGAAGGTATGGTGCCAGGCAAAAGAGGAAGGGGTAGACCAAGAAGACGATGGCACCAAGATATCCAGGAATGCCTGAGTATGACAGTGGCGGAAGCTGGTGTTTTGGCAAGGGAACGAGTTTCTTTCAGACATACTGTGATGGGAGCGACGTTCTACAAAGGACATGCTACATGATGATGGCTATGAAATGTAAAATTGTAAACAGTATTATATATCTACTGGAATCCTGGTGTTCACTCAGGCCCATTGTATGCCCTATGCCAGGTAGTCAAATATCGTCTAAACCCATCTCTGGTTCTTGCCATGTCGGACCAAGGTCTTGTCAAAGGCCATCTCTCCATCTCATTGGTGGACGTCCAGGCCGACAATTATATGTGGAGGGCCACCAGAACGTAACTTTACGTGTCCATCTATTGTCAGGCATGCGTACCTCGTGGCCTGCCCACCTATGCTTTCTTATCAACGCCGTATCTATGACGTCATTGAAGCAGGTTTGATTCCTGAGCCCTTCCTTCTCCTTCTGTCACCTTCTCTGTTTGTCTCTCGTCTAGCCCTCTTCTCTTGCACTGAGGCTTACAGAACAGATCCCGTATTGTAATGCTATCACTTTTGTTTTTCTTAATGTGTTGCCTTAATGTGTTGCCTTAATGTGTTACGAAAAGGTGACATGGCGCGGCTCCAAACTGCTCAACGAGCGATAGAGCGCAGAACACTGTCACCCTCTCTACGAGACTAACACCGCCACGAGGAGTCAAACCTGCTTCAATGACGTCGCAAACACGGCGTTGATAAGGAAGTACAGGAGGATAGGCCACGTGGTACGCATGCCTGACAACACCCAACATTCAATATGTTGCTTTTTGTTATCACATCTTGTTCAGAAAGTATCTGAACAGAGAAGGTCATGAAAAGTCAGCCCCATGGAAACAGCTGCTGTCGGGGATGAAGATAATTCTTCATGTACTAAGCCGCAGCCTATGTGATGTGGGGTAGCCCAGTTTCATTCTTTGCTGTTTTTAACCTTTCCCAATTCATACATCTGGTATCAATTTACAGCTGGGTTGACTAGAGAAGCGGTCATACCAGGCACGAACCACGAACCAGATTTTTGAATCCGTGAATTCGAACCCTTGCATGCTGTTATCCTAGTATAGTATGCCAGCTCTCTGTGGACTGGACTACCCGCTCCACAAGCCATGTTTAAAAAGGGGAAAACAAATAAAAGATGAATGTCTTACAAATGATGATTGATGATTGCTTTTAGTGCTTGGGTGGAAATACCACGTTTACTACTTCACACAACTATGCACGTTGACTGAGGAAGAATGTGGATGCGGCTGGTAATCACAACTGAAATAACATATACATGCTTTGCCACATAGTCCTGCTTACAGATGCTCTGGCCGTAGTCACAGTACTAAAAAGCCAGAAAAATACTGAACAATGATTTAAGAGCAGTACTCTGTCAACTATGCCAGCAGGCCGCACCAAAAAGGGTAGTGGTGCAGTGGGTTCCATCTCACTGGAACATCCAAGGCAACGAGGAGGCAGACAGACTGGCAAAAGAAGGTGCAAAACTACCACAACCAGATACTAGTATGACATATGAAGAGTCAAAACGGCTTATTAGAGCTAGATACATGACCAAATGGGAAACCGAACATACTGGCTACACCAAAAACGATGCCTATTACCAGTTGAACAGAAGAGAGCAGGTCGTGGTCTTCAGACTTCGCACTGGCCACAATAGACTGAGGTACCACCTATTCAACAAATTGAAGATAGGTGGCACCGACGAATGCCCGTGTGGTACCGGGAAAATGACCGCTGAGCATCTGCTGCAAAACTGCCCGACATACGAGGATCAGAGAGAGCAGATGTGGCCATCACCAGTGGCAACACTAGACAAGCTCAATGGCAGTGTCGACAGCCTCAGGATGACGGCTGCTTTTTTCGAAAAAATAATGGTTACTGTCTGACTGCGTACGATGAAGAAGAAGAAGATATACATGCTTTGGTGCAGACTTCCAGCGTGGAGACTATCTTAGTCTTTTCTAATAAAGAAGTCATGATAATGGTAATGCATCTGTACACAGAACATACCCCTCTGTTCTTGAGGTCTGCTGGTAAAGTTCCTTCAACATCCATTCTCCAGGTATTGAAGCTGCAACGAATTATATGAATACGTCTAGCCACTTTAAAAATCACATAATTTTCTGTTGCATTCGTCTAGCCACTTTAATGGCTTTTTTTTTGGTTTTGTTGATAAACTAACAAGTTTTTAATCTACCTATTAAATATTAATTTCGGTTTCAATGGAGAAGAGTTCACATTCCATCTGCCTCGATATAAATGTGAATGTAATTGAATTCAAGTTCATTTTGATATACCTTTTTTTAGTGTGTACGATGTAAACAAAAACAATATGAATTCACTATTATATGGTGATAAGAATTTGGTAACGGCCAACGAGACACAGGGATTAATAACACTGTGTTTACATGATGAATAACAATTCTGAGTGACACAAACGAAGTTGAAATGTTCCTTTTGTCATTGATGATAGGGATGATGAAGATTATGTCTCGCCTCTTACAGAGTGGTTTTTTTTATGGTGACCATGAGATATAAAATGTTTTTAATATAACAACGACAATATAATATCATGACAAATGTGGCAGTCATTTCAGGCATACATGGACATTAATCTCAGGTGTGGAATTTAATGAATTTTGTTCACTAGCTTGGCAACATGGACCTAGTGAGTAAAATAATATTTATTATTTAAAAATAAAATTTAAAACATTATGTTTATGTCATTTTGTATACTAAATAATGAATTACAATGAGCATTTAGTGACCATATTTGAATTCAGCATTCAATGTGCTAAACATCTATACATGACATGCGATGTTTTCTCATTTACAATGTCCAGAACATTATTTAATTCGATACAACCACATGTGCAGTTTTTACCCCATTTCTGTTATTAAATTCCTACGTTCGTTCGCACTTTTTGTCTTGTCAGATAATAGTAATTGAGCTTTTAGCACAAAGCTCGGGAAGAAGTATAGAGACCATGTGTTGCCCATGCAGTATGGTCTCTCTCTCGGTCTGCCTTGTTTGCTCCAATGAAAAGGTGATACCAATACATTTGGAACAAGGCAAGCTGCCGGATCAGAAGAAGCTGTCGGATCAGCAGCGCAATACTCTATCTGTTTCCCTATCGGGGCTTCACTCCCTTGGTGGTGATCCTGGATAACAAGCTGCAGCAGGGCAGACTGGCTAAGAAGAAGGGTTCGAAGAGGGAAAGCTATTACTGTACAAGAAATAGTCATGCTAAGTCTGATGTGTTTGACAAAAAGGTGAAAATATCGCAGTAGAGTTGTAAACTACGACACAACGCATTCTATTCTACGGACATACTGTTATTTGCAAGGCCATTTTTAATGGCTCTGCAGCGGAAGTTTGAGAACGAAGAACTAAAAGAAAAATAAGAAAAATTGATATTTAGACCGGCCATGTGTTACCTTGGTTTGAAAGGGGGAAGCAAAGAACCAAAACACTGTAACCAATCAGTCTTGATGTTGTTGTTGTGAATGCCCATAATGAGCAATTGTATTCTTTTGTAAGTCCTGAAAAGAGCGTTAAGTGGCGGTTGCAGTAGCTTTCTTCACACCTAGAGCGGGCTCATGAAATAGTAAAAAGAAAAAAAATCATTTCAATATTCTTTGGCAGAAGAGGATAGAATATCTGCCATTGGGGATGAAGAATTGGAGATGCTATTTCACGAGGTCTCAGTATTAGTGGAGTCGGGGGTCACCAGTTCCCTTCCTCGATGGCTGTTGTGATCCCATGCAGTTATACAATGTCGTAATTTCTCATTTTGTATCTTCTGGCGACGTTGATGACTTTTCTCAGACATCTGATTTCAAATGTTGTAATTTTGTTTTCCTGTGCTATGGACAATGGTCATGTTTAGCACCGAGCACAGAGAAAATAGTGTTTATCAGTTGCCGTTTTGTTCCTATTCTGATGTTCCGATGTTTGAGTAGTGATGAAACTTGGTAGGTCACTGAACTTGCGTTTTTGCATCTGATTTTCATCTTTATTTGCCCAATCGTTATTCCTCAGTGAAAAGCCTTCCCAGGTATTTGAGCTCTTACACCTGTTTGAGCCTATTGTTGTTAAGATGTATGTTTAGAGGGCACGGATGCCTGCTGATTTTCATTAACACTAAAAGTAAACAATATCGAAACTATGATGGAAACACACAGTAGCTGTTTGGGTGGATCTGGAAAAGGCATTTGACAAAGTCTGGAAGGATGGACTTAGAGTCAAGCTAAGAAGAAGTGATGTTTGTGGGAAGATGTACAAGTGGATCAACCACTACCTCAAACAAAGAACGGCCAGAGTCCAAGTACAAGGGCAGATGAGCAAAAAGGTGACACTCGAGCAGGGAGTACCCCAAGGAGGAGTACTGTCACCCACACTCTTCCTGGTATATATAAACGATATTACAGAGAATATACCAAGAAGAGTCCATAGCTCAATGTTTGCAGACGATCTGGCTATGTGGACCTCTGAAAAGAATCTCACCATAGCAAGAAATCGGATGCAAACGGCCCTAACATCGCTGGAAGAGTGGGCGAACTCATGGCTGGTCAAAATAAACGAGGAGAAAACCACGTGCACAATATTCTCGCTCTCATTAAAACCCCAAAGTACCAAATTAAGCCTAAATGGCAAAATCCTGCAGCCAAACGACAACCCAACCTATCTGGGAGTCACATTTGATCGGCGCATGACATGGAAAAGTCAGATTGAGAGAAACCGAATGAAAGCCAGAGAAAGAATGGCGATCATGAGGAAACTTGCTGGCACAAGCTGGGGAGCAGACGAAGGCATACTAAAGAAACTGTACACTGGAAGAGTGAGACCAGTTCTCGAGTATGGCATCGCGGCATGGACAACAGCAGCGAAGGCGAACTTCGATAAAGTTAACAAACTTCAAAACCAAGCTATGAGAATCATAACTGGTGGCATGAAGTCAACGCCAATTGTAGAACTTGAAAAGATTACAAAACTGCAATCCATGACCGACAGAAGAGACTGCAGAGCCCAGCTGCAGTCAGAGAAACTCCGAAGACTGACGGACCATCCAATGTACCAGAGGCTAAACAATTTGGGAACTGGGAAACTAAAGCGGAGAAACTTTGCAGAAATAGCCAAAGCAAAGATGCACGAAGACCCCATAAACGCACTAACAACACCAAAACCCATCACTACTGTACGAAAACCTACTTGGAGGCAGGACATATTTCCAGAGGTGGTAGAAAATATACCAGGTATTGCAAACAAAAACTGCCAGACCGAAAAAGAAAGGAGAGACACTACCCTAAGCTTCATAACGAAAAGCTACCCAAGCATGGACTGGACCCATGCATACACCGACGGTTCTGTAACAAACACTACACAGAACGGAGGGGCAGGAGCATTCCTGAACCTACCAAATGGCAGAAAAATAACACTGTCATTCGCTACTGGTAAGTACACAAGCAATTTCAGAGCGGAGGCAGAGGCACTGAGGGCGGCAGTGGAAGAAATGGCAACACACAGTGAAAATGAGAGCCACATAGTCTTGTTGACAGATGCTCTCGCCGTAGTCACAGCGCTAAAAAGCCAGAAAAACACTGAGCTTAATGACTTAAGAGCAGCACTCTGCAAACTGTGCCAGCTGTCCGCACCAAAAAGGGTAGTGGTACAGTGGGTTCCGTCACACTGCAACATCCAAGGCAACGAGGAGGCAGACAGACTGGCAAAAGAAGGTGCAAGGCTACCACAAACAGATACCAGTATGACGTACGAAGAGTCAAAACGGCTTATCAAAGCCAGGTACATTACCAAATGGGAAACCGAACATACTGGTTACACCAAAAACGATGCCTATTACCAGTTGAACCGAAGAGAGCAGGTCGTTGTCTTCAGACTTCGCACTGGCCACAATAGACTGAGGTACCACCTATTCAACAAATTGAAGATAGGGTGTACCGACGAATGCCCGTGCGGTACTGGTAAAATGACTACTGAACATCTGCTGCAGAACTGCCCGACATACGGGGATCAGAGAGAGCAGATGTGGCCATTGCCAGTGGAACTGCAAGACAAGCTCTATGGTAGTGGCGAGAGTCTCAGGACGACCGCCGCTTTTTTCGAAAAAATAATGGTTGCTGTCTGACTGTGTACGCAGAAGAAGAAGAAGAAGAAGAAACTATGATGATCAGTAGAACTCATGGGCCACTCAAGATAAGTCTAAATGATATTGCTCTTCAACAGGTCCATGAGTTCAAGTATTTGGGCAGTATTTTTTCGGCAGACGGTAGGATCGACAGGGAAATCGAGACATGATGTCAGAAAGCATCTGCCGTGACTTTTCAGCTGTCCCAACCGCTTAGACACCCGAGCATTAGTTTGGCAACAAAGCAACAGCTGATAAGCAATATATTTATGCCGACTCAGTGCTACCAGTGTCAAACATGGCCTCTGTCCAGGGCACACGAGAGCTGAATTTCGAAGTGTGGAATGAAGTGCTCGGTGAAGGTCATCGGTGTTACCAGAAGAGACAGAATGCGGAACGACGACATTCGAAGTATGGTCGGCACTACGTCGTGTGTCGAATACATTTCCAGGCAGAAAATAAGTTGGCTCAGTCATCTCATGAGAATGCATCCTCATCAACTTCCACTGATGGCTTACAACGCTGGTAGATCTCGCTACAGGGCAAAGGCTCCGTCGCGAGGCAGGTGGATAGATGCCATTAGATTGACTGTGCAGCGACAACGGCTCACACTGACTGACGCAACGCACTTGGCGCAGGATAGATGGCTTAAGCTCCCCACGACGCTCAACGGCACAAGTGGAAAGAAAACTCACTAACTAATATCGATACACAAAACTAGATTCAGTAAGCTATAAGGACACGTGATCACCCACGCCAGTTGGTACGAGCCTTGGAGATTTAGAACTAAAAACAAGAAGCATAACTGACTCACCCCCTGGTGATTAAAGCAAACAGTCCTCTGTTACCAAAGTTCATCGTTTTGTCCACCCATCCATTATCTGAAACAAGCAGCTCCAAACCTCGTCTGTGCAAAGAAAAAATCTGTCATTACTTAACAAAGGAAAACTATTTATGCGTAATATGCGCTGGCATACACAAAAAAAAAGCAAAGGCCGCCGTCCATCGTAGACGATGATGGCATAATTAATTTTGCTAGCGATATTTTTAGTAATGATTAACTGCGCTACCTTTTATCCTCACTCTTTCGTCTCGTGCCGCCCGATCCCAGTGGCAAGTCAAGGACAAGACTACTAGGAGGGGGGGGGGGGGGCTACGAGATGCATCAAGCACCCGTGAAACAGACGGCGGAGTCCGGAGTCGAACCCATACCACCTGATCACGAGGCCGACGGCTTAACTACTTCGCCACGGAATCGCTTGCATAAGGAATTGCATAATATCAAATTACAGCATAATAACAATTATATATATATATATATATATGTTTATATATATGTGTATATGTATATATATATATATATATATATATATATATGTATATATATATATGTTTATATATATGTGTATATGTATATATATATATGTGTGTGTAAATATATATGTGTGTATATTTATATATATGTGTATATATATGTGTATATATATATAAATATATATAGTCGCAGATTGTTGCGTATCAAGTTTATTTTCTCTCTATACATATTAGGGAGATTGCGAAATATCAGTCGGTTGATCAAAGCTAATGTTCATAGATATTATAGTCAGACATGAAGGCACTCTACATAGGACTTCTTCTTCTTCATTTTCTTTTTCTTCTTTATATTCTTCTTTTTCTGTTGGTGTTGTGTCGGAGTTTACAGCGAGGCTGCGACATCTGCGCGTTTCAGCCCGACACATTCGATTTCAGCTGGCTTTTTTGGGGTATCGGATTTGGATTCACACTGCGATTTCTATTTGTTATCCATACTACACTAGTGACTAGTGCCGCCTGCTTCCATGGCGCCACATAGATGCAGAACAAGGTCTTGGTCAACTATGATTTGCTGGCTCTGATGCAAGCAGCCAGTTATGAGTCGCTGGCTGATGTCAGCACTTAATGTTTCATTTTGACCGACTACAGAGTCTGGCAAATCTGGGAAAACGAAACTTCCGTCCGATACAAGCAAAAATGTACCACAAAGTCACTAGAGTTGCTTGCAACACAGAGAAATGAAGAGACAACGCCATGGCTAAAAATGAAACCCAAAAACTCAGTTGAGAGTTACAACTTCAAGGTGATGTAATCTTATGGCCAGCGATGATTGAAAGATAGTTGACTTATAATTATTAGTTTTTGGCAATGTAATTGTTTATTCAAGACATTCACATTTAAGTTTTTCAGATATTTAGGTTGTTTATGAATTATATTTCTACATGCACCAGTAGAGGTGGATAACCAGCTTAGCTTTCACAAGAAATGCCTGCGCAGAATCCAGGGAGTTTGGTGGCAGGACAAAATCCTCAACACAGAGATGTTGGAGTAAACAGGGACTGTCACGATCTTGTCCATGCTTAGTCTTCGAAGGCTCTGATAGCTGTGACGCAGTCGGGGGATGACAGAATAGCAATGGATCTTCTCTACGGGGAAAATACAGTTAAGGAAAAATATCAAGGCCGGCTACTGTTTCCGCACACCGTTGTGTGCAACAGAAGAATATTAATGATGCAGGCGTCGATTTGGAATCATGGGAACAGGACGCCATAGATGGTGCTGCATGGAAGGAGTAGATTAAGTATTGAATACAGACACAGGAGATACTGATTGCAGATAGGCTAAGGTCTCAATGTTTGAGAAGACTCGCCCCATTATGCAATGCCGCAAACAGTCCTGATTTGTCTTGCACACACTGGGGAAAATGCGTTCTCATGTCAGATTGGTCTTACGAGTCACATTCCTTATCGTCGTGGACTGTAGTTACATCCTTTTTTTTCCAAAACACAGCTTACTTTCGTTTGCCATGACGGAAAGAGACAATGGCAAAGATATTATTAACATTAATAAGTAAATCTATAGTCTAAATAAGTCTATTAGGTAATTCATTTATGCAATAACTATATATTCCAGAGCCAATGGCAACGTAGCAGTATATTTTAAATGTGTCAACTAACTAGATATTCGCACGATGTAGTTTATACAACACGCTTTTATTTATGATTTCAAGGCAATTATGTAATTAATTATAGAAGAGGTAAAGAAGAGACAACTCTTCCCCTTCTCTCTCTTCTGTTACCTCACTCTGTTTCATTTGACTCTGTCCTACAGTCACACTTCTGCACAACTTTCACACGCGCCCTCGTGGTAAAGCCCTTCCATTGCACTTTGGTTGGGCTAGCTTCTGAGGGCGCACAAACCTAGCATAGGTACATACAGACGCACACATGCATCCAAGCACTGGTTTATGCGTCCTGATATCGCCCAATGGACTACGGTCTGGGGTGGAAAATGGCGCACCTCCGCCAGTAGAAATTAGTGAGGCAAACATCTAAGCGAAAAAAAATTAATTATAATTAATTTAATATATTTATACTCAAGACATTGTATAGTTGAGGTAATTTAATCATTAGCTGATATCGATTCAATATGTTTATATTACGAATTTATAACAGTGAGACAGTTTTAAAATATATTTATACTTACGAATTGATGGCAATGAGGTACAGAAAATGGGGAGCCAGAAGCTTGAATATAGGATGAGACTGTGACAAATTGCGGTGGGTAGCAACAGTAACCCCCTCCATCAATAAGTGAGTCATGCCTAGAAAAGAACAAAGTACACAAAGACTATCATCTTCTTCTGCGTTCGTTCTCCACCTTCTCCTACCAAGCCCTGAACAGAGCTTTACACAAAGTCTATCATTTAGTAAGAGTGTACAAAGTCTATCATTTGGTTAGAGTGTACAAAGTCTATCATTTGGTTATAGTGTACAAAGTCTATCATTTGGATAGAGTGTACAAAGTCTATCATTTGGTTAGAGTGTACAAAGTCTATCATTTGGTTAGAGTGTACAAAGTCTATTATTTGGTTAGAGTGTACAAAGTCTATCATTTGGTTAGAGTGTACAAAGTCTATCATTTGGTTAGAGTGTACAAAGTCTATCATTTGGTTAGAGTGTACAAAGTCTATCATTTGGTTAGAGTGTGAGATATTATCAACGGCTAATGTTTTAGCTGATAACAATATCTGATATGTACGGATATGTAAGGATGGGAGATAATCATGTTAGGAAGATAGACAAGGAAAGGAACCAAAGGGTTATACAATATCATGGGGGGGGGGGGGGGTAGGGTCAAGGTGAACAAGTCAATTAAAAAGTGAAACAGGCAAATGGAATGTTAGGTATGATAACAAGAAATACTAAAAACAAAAGAGCAAGGAAGTGATTGTCAAACTGCATAAAGCATTAGTGAGATCTAGATTGGAGTACTGTGTACATGTGTGGAGCCTTATCTTTGGGGGGATATAAACATGCTGGAAAGGACTCAAAGAAGAGTAACAAAACTGATAGTTGGATTCTGGAGTTATAGTTATGAGGAAAGAATCAGATTTAGCGGCGTACAGTGTCTAGAAAAGAGAAGAATTCGAGGTGACTTAATACAGGTTCTGTTCTGTTCTGTTCTAGGAGTCGACTTCACTGCACTCCGGCCATACCCATAGGTGCTCAGTCTCTCTCAGCAGATGGCGCAAAGTGTGGATGCTGATGGTGCCTGTAGCCTGTTGGTTGTACACCTTCCTGTTTCGTCCTCTCAGGTTCCCTGGTCCACTGAATCCTAATTTTATTCCAAAGTGCCTCTGCCTGTGTCTTGCAGACTCATCCAAAGCAGTGTCGTTTTCCATCAGGTGGTCCTTGATAACCTTCACTATGTCACCTTTATCCATGTCCACTGTGCCTGTTATGGGTGCGTGTGACGCCAAAACATCAGCTCGCTCGTTGCCCGGAACCCCAGCATGACCAGGACAGTAGATCCACACCAGCCCCTGGAGTTTGGAGGTCTCCAGTGCTGCTATCCACTCATGTCATAGCCACCCATTCTGCACCTTCCGAAGTAGTGTTTTGGAGTCTGTCACCGCCTCCATCTCCATTCTCATACTTGAAGACTTAATACAGGTTTATAAGGCAATCAAAGGACAGGATACATTAGACTATAGCGTCTTATAAAGTACAATCGAATACACGGAGAAGAGGGCACAGCTACAAATTAATTAATGAAAGTTGCAGATTAGATATTATGAAATATTGTTTTATGCAGACAGTGGTTAATGCTTAGAATGAATTGCCACAGGAAAAAGTTGGGGCAGGGTTAGTTACAGTATTCAACAATAGATTGGATGGATATATTTATTTTCAGATCACATGGAGTGGATGAAACTGGATGTATAAAGACTCTGCAGAGCCTTCTAAACCAGTATTAATAAATTTATTTAAGCTAAGTTAGCAATAATGAAAGTCATTAGAAAATAATGTCAGAAAATTAATGACTTGAAACAACGATGCAAAAATTGTAGACCTGCTCTAGTAATGTACACATTCTGCTTTGCATAGTGAGACTGCAAGCGTCATAACTTAACTTGACTTAACGTTTTTATACTGGTTTAGAAGACTCATCAGAGTCTGTAGACAACAAGTCACATTTGCATTACCCCGCTTTAAAATCTATGTACATCCAATCTATTCTCCAATCTGTATCTGCCTCCACTACCTCCTGGGGTAAAGCATTCACCACTATCGGACTAAAAAAAATATTTCCTAATATCCAATCCGGACCGTTCTTTAGCTAATGTATATATGTGCCCTTTTGTTCTCATGCAATAACCCTATTTATTCTCAGTTCAATATGCCTAGTAGGCTTATCCATTGTTCTTCAATGTTGAGCCTCGGTTACAAATATTTGAGTTCTTTCCCTTTCACAACTTTGAAACCAAATTACAAATTTGTAAAATAACTTTCAATAATTTTGTAAGACTGACGACAGTGACTCCTTAAATGTAAACTAATTTTGCCTTTTCTTTGATGTGCCACTAGATACACCGATTCTTCTTCGTCTTCTTTCGTTCGCTTGACAATATAATGACTAAACCTACAATGTTGTTTCTTGTATAAACTTCGCTGTCTTTTGTAGTTCACATATAGGTCCATAAAGTTTCTCTTCCAGTGTTATTTCTACGCGCCAGTAGGTTCCAATCAATCAATCAATCAATCAATTAAATCGATCAATCAATAAATTAAATCAATAAAATAAATAAATCAATTAAATCAATCAATCAATCAAAGAAACAAAACCCGTAGCTCCTCTCTGTGCATTGGTCATTGACAACATCCCGCCAGTATGCAATGTCATGTGGTGCTCCATCTGCCTTTCTCCAGGTGTAATCATTTCATCTTATTTCCTTCTCACATTTTCTACTATATATTTCTGGGTCCTCTCACATTTTCTACTATATATTTCTGGGTCCTCTCTCTTCCCTTGATGATTCCATGTAAGAGCCTGTCAGGCTATTTTGGATGGTGTCTACCATACCGAATGTCCTTTCTGGCCCCATTTGCTTCGCTAATTTTTTGATGCAGCAGCTGTCGTTGGCTGTTTTCCAATAGGTCTTCACTCCTTACCATGTCCTGCCACTTTTTGTCAATTATTATTCGTAGACGGGGAGGAAAACTAAAGTCTGGTCAGGCAAAACTTACTGATCAGACATGTTAGTCAGGGTCATGCAAAACGTACTGGCCAATACCCTCACCTCGGCTTCTTCGTATCCCTCCCTGGAAACGGGCTATTTTCAGGACAGCCTAGCTAAGAAGGTGAGGGATTGCCGTGATCCCCGTAGTAGTGGATGACAAACAGATGAAGCCAAGCATAGCACAACCACTTGGGAGGAGCCAGGTCCATCTTCATCAGCCCGCTCGGGATGTGAGGAAAGCTACTGCAACCCGCCACTTAATGGCCTTTTGGGGGCACAAAAAAGTAAGCCTACTCGTTGTGGGCATTCGCAAACAACAACACCAACAACAAAAACAACAACAACAAAATCATCATTCGTAGACATCTGTTAATGAAGGACTGGAGTCTTTGTTGTATGACCTTGGTCGTTCTCCCTGTCACCCGTTCGTACAGCAGCACCGACTTGACACTAACGTTTCATATTCTAGTCTTGGTGTGAATCTTGATGTCTCTGGATCTCCATTTGTTGTTTAGAACCAGGAATGCCCATTTTACTAACTAATCCAAATGTAAAACAGCAGCACGCTTCCATGGACACGAGTGTAAGTCGTCGACATCCATAATGGACTAAACCACGAGAACAAAGCTAGACCTGCGGCCTGTTAGGCGCCATGCTTGCTGCACATGTCTAATCCTGATCGGTCCGACCCAGAAGAAACCAGTCCGTTTTCGACGCAGATTCCATTAAGATATTCCGCGGTCTGTGTATTGAAAATGTATTGAATGCAATATCATCCCCAGCAGTTGGTCATTGATTGATTTCAGTATGTTTCCTTTATCCAATCTCATACATTTAAATGGGAGCTTGAATGAAACTCCAACAACAACAACACAATACCAGTCAAACCAAGATGTGTCGGAGACAGGAGATTAACGTCTGGTCAAGAAAACATATTAATCAGACTATGTTAGTCAGAGTCAGGTGAAACAAAGGGATCAATGTTAGTCAGGGTCTGGTGAAACATAATGATCAGACTATGTTAGTCAGGGTCGTGTGAAACATAATATATTAGTCAGGGTTAGGTGAAATATACTGATCAGACAATGTTAGTCAGGGTCAGGTGAAACATAATGATCAGACTATATTAGTCAGGGTCATGTGAAACATAATATATTAGTCAGGGTTAGGTGAAATATACTGATCAGACAATGTTAGTCAGGGTCAGGTGAAACATAATGATCAGACTATGTTAGTCAGGGTCATGTGAAACATAATATATTAGTCAGGGTCTGGTGAAATATACTGATCCGACTATGTTAGTCAGCGGCAGGTGAAACATAGTGATCATACTAGTCAGTGAGAAGCAGAAAGAAAACTAACTACAACACATCACCACCTTCATCGGGATGTGAGGAAAGCTGTACTGTAATCATCACCTAATACCCTTCTCAGAGCGTGCGAAAGAGTAAAAATACAACGTGAGCACCAAACAAGAAAACAAACAAGAACACAAACAATAAAACTTACCAAGATGCGTCAGTGATTGGTGGTACGCGGCGTCTGCGTTGTTGTACCACATTTTGACTAGGGCCCATGTCAGAGACGGGTTGAGAGGGGTAAAAATCTGCACAAATAAAAATGTAAAAATAAAAAAATTACATTACATAGAAAACAACAGAAATAGCCATGGATGGATGTTTATAGTGTCAATTAGAGAAAAGTATTGATGATGATGAAGCTACACGGCCACTGCACGCTGTCATTTTGATTCCTGCAAGTGTTAGCCTCTAATCTGTCCGTCTGCAAGTTTAGGTATTTACTTGTCTTTTTTCTTCTTCAACTGTTTCTGTTGACTTGGATTACTTGAAATAGGTTCAATACTTGGAATACTTGCAATTCTAGGAATACTTGAAATACGAGCAATACTTGGAATATGTGCAATACTTGGAACACGTGGAATACCTGCACTACTTCGAATACTTGTAATTCATTGAATACTTGAAATACGTGCAATACTTGGAATATTTGGAATACTTGAAATACGTGCAATACTTGCAATTCTTGGAATAATTGAAATACGTGCAATACTTGGAATATTTGGAATACTTGAAATACGTGCAATACTTGGAATATTTGGAATACTTGAAATACGTGCAATACTTGGAATATTTGGAATACTTGAAATACGTGCAATACTTGCAATACTTGAAATACAATACTTGGAATACTTTAAATACATGTAATACTTGGAGTAAGTGTAATACTTAAAAATACTTTAAATACGTGCAATTTTGTGAATACTTGGAATATGTGCAATACTTGGAATACGTGCAATAGTTTGAATACTTGCAATGCTTCGAATACGTGCAATACTTGGAATACTTGTATTAAAAAAGACAGGTACATGTATGTATACCCCACTGTTGCCAGGTATCCTAAGGCTATCCTAAGTAAGTACTTTTGCGGTATTTTTGTGTGCAACTTACTTGGCACAGGGAAAAGTTAGTGGCTTTTTGGGAAGGCATTTTTTATTTTTTTTATTACAAAATTTAGATTGCACAGAAGCTAACGGCAAGCTATTTTCGAATTTGTACTGTCACATGTTCTTTTATGTAACGTACACATCGTGTACATGGGACCTCAGAATTTATCGCCAGTCTCTGATAGGATCAGACGTTTGATCTCCACCTCACTATAGATCAAGGGTCGTTTAAAACCTGTGGATTTTGAACGCACACTATTTCGAGCTTTCGTCCGTTTCGGGAAAGTCGAGCGCCTTCCCTTTTTGCTACGGCAGCCTTTAAATAGTCGAGCGCCATCCCTCTCTGCTACAGTAGCCATTTGAGAGGCGAGCTCTATCCCTCTCTATAACAATAGCCATTTGAGAGGCGAGCGCTATCCCTGTCTGTTACTGTAGCCTTCTGTGAGGCAAGCGCCATCCCTCTCTGCTATAGTAGCCCGTTGAGAGGCGAGCGCTATCCCTCTCTGCCACAGTAGCCTTTAAAGAGGCGAGCGCTATCCCTATTTGCTACAGTAGCCATTGGAGAAATGAGCGCAATCCCTCTCTACTACATTAGACCATTGAGAGGCGAGCGCATTCCTTCTTGGCTATAGTGACCCCCTTTAAACAATGAGCGCCTGTCTTCTCTTCAATAAAGCTGACACAAAACACGATAAATAAAATACCAGACTTCTGAATGTACGCTAAATAGAATGCTTATAACCATACATTACTATTATTTGCGCCACCACTACTTAAGAAATAAGAACATTATTGCTATATTCGGCACTCCAACTAACAGAGCTTAGGAACAACATTCACTTTGGATTGATTCTCTCCAACTTATCATGAATTGTGGATCGATTTGTTTGTTTTAGTGTCAATGGTTTTGGCTTGGCTTCGTTCGTTCTCAATCTCCCGCTACCAAACCCTGAAAGGGCTTAAGTAGCAGAATGCAGTCCAGAGAACGGAATGCGTTGTGTCGTAGTTTACAGCTTGACTGCGATATTTGCACCTTTCGGTCCAACACACCCGACTTCAGCATGCATTTTTTGAGTACCGGGTTAGCATTCCCTCTTCGATCCCTTCTCCTTAGCCAGTCTGCCCTGCTGCAGCCTGTTATCCAGGATCACTGCGTGGAGGCGTAGAAGGGTCTTGGCAGCTCTGGTTCGCTGGCCCTGACGCTAGCAGTCAGCTATGGGTCGCTGACCACTGCAGCTCACGCGCTGCTCAGCATCTTGATCCCCGTCAATGGTTTTAATGCGGAGAGGTTGCCAACCCAATGCCAACTTTCCCTAGTCACGTGACTCGAACTGTTAGGAAGGGAACAAAGACCCCCTCTCGCGAACCACTCTAATCAATGGGCAGATATTGTGGACAACGGATATTTTGGTCCTCTGCTGTGCGAACAAATCTCACGTGCTTGCTGACTTCCAACAGCACGGTCTTTGGTCGACAAGACAATCGATACTGCCACCAAAATCCTCTCACAAATATTGACCATTTGACACTTGTATTTTGTTGCAATTGCAACGCTTCCAAGGAGCTCCTTGTTGTTATTTTCGTCACTTCCTCGACATACTGGAAGTGGTTACATTGTTTGCATACTGCCGTCCTTAGATGTCGTAGTTCGTTTCTCATGCCCTCTCTCCGGAATCGAACCCCGATTTCCTGTTACCAGTTACAAATATGATACACGTCATCTACCACAGCAATTTGACAGGACGTACATTTAAAGAACCGATGCCGATATAAGAGACCATATGATCAGTATGAAGGTTTCCAAGGTTACCAGGGGGGGGGGGGGGACGCCATAATCCCGCGAGGGGAAACGAGGATTGGTTTTGAACTAATGAAAGTGGTTTTTTTTCCCGCCAGGGACAACCGGTGGTGGAGGCAGAGGGAGTAGTGCAACAACCGGACAAAAAGTAGTGAAACCAATAGCTCTGATCATGACCGGCAATCTGATCAGGAAAGAGATGGCCAATGCCAACCCCAGATCCATCACCCCAGACACATACAGCGCCAGCAAGTCCGCGCTGGGGCGATTCCAGTGGGCATTGTCAATCCAATCGTCTACTGGTAACTTTGTGAAGAATCTTAACGACTGGAGATAGGGTAGGGGCCTGCGCAAAATTAACCACTGTGTCGAGGAACGGGTGGCTTTTGAATTGATGAAAGGGATCAAGATTCTGAGCAGCGCATGGGCTGGAGTGGTCAGCGACCCATAGCTGACTGTTTGCGTCAGGGCCAACGAACCAGAGCTGTCAAGACCCTTCTACACCTCCACGCGGTGATCCTGGATAACAGGCTGCAGCAGGACAGACTGACTAATTAGAAGGGATCGAAGAGGGAATACTAACCTGGTACACAAAAAATGCTTGGTGAAGTCGGATGTGTTGGACCGAAAGGTGCAAATATCGCAGTCAAGCTGTAAACTACGATACAACGCATTCCGTTCTCTGGACTACATTCTGCTACTTAAGCCCTTTCAGGGTTTGATAGCGGGAGATTGAGAACGAACGCAGAAGAAGAAAAATAAATGATGAAATTTCCGCCAGGGTATTAGCTTGTTAAAACATGCATTAGTTCTATAGTAGTCACAGTTTTTCAATTAGCATCGTGTCATCTAAGGAACCTGGACTGATTTAATGAAGCAATAGCGGTTTAACAGGGATACAGTGTGAGTGATCATGGTTAGCTTTATCATGAAGACAAACATATTACTATTTGCTGGTTCCCGAAGACGGATGTGTCAGATCGAAAGGTGCAAATATCGCAATCAAGCTGTAAACTAGTGACAACGCATTCCGTTCTCAGGACAACATCCTGCTACTTGCATGGCTTGGTAGCAGGAGACTGAGAATGAACGAAGAAGAAGAAGAAGAAGATGAAGAAGAAGAAGACTATTTGCTGGATCAATAGATCAACCAGTAAGCTGTATAGCGAACGGACGGGCAAACGAGCGCAAATCGCTCGTTCACAATAGGAAAGATAATAGATCAATGCAGAATGGATTTGATCGGATTCAGCGATTTCTAACAGATAAAAAGAGACGCTGGCGTCTGCCTACTGGTCATTCGCTGTGTTAGTTAGGTCGGCCGTTCAGAAACTTCACTTGGTTGTATTTGTCAGTCTCCAGCATACTGAGAGAAAAATATTAATAGATAGAGAGATAGAGATATATCGTTAGATAGATAGATAGATAGATAGATAGACAGATATATAGATAGATAGATAGATAGATAGATAGATAGATATATAGATAGATAGATAGATAGATAGATAGATAGATAGATAGATAGATAGATAGATAGATAGATAGATAGAACTGCCGAAGACGGATGTGTCGGACCGAAAGGTGCAAATATAACAGTCACGCTGTAAACTAGCTACACAACGCATTCCGTTCTCTGGACTACATCCTGCTACTTGCAAAGCCCAGTTCACTGCTTGGTAGCGGGAGATTGAGAACGAACGAAGAAGAATAAGAAAAAGAAGATAGATAGATAGAGAGAGAGAGAGAGAGAGAGAGAGAGAGAGAGAGAAAAGAGATAGAGAGAAAAAAACGAGACGGGCATTACTTACTGGATTGTTTGGGCCTGGATCCTGAAAAAGTTGGATGGCTATTGGTCTTAAGTGCTTTGCTTGGTCCACAAAAAACAGGCCAATGGGTTTGCACAGCTACGGAAAACAAAGAAGGGAGCATAAGTTATAATAATCCTATAATAGTAAAGATATATTCTGACCTGTTGCCGTTATTAAATTATGTCCAGGTGAACAATTTAAATACTTCATAAAAAAAACCTGTGTAAAAGGATACAGCGATTCCTGTCTATATTTCTTGTAATTCAAATAAATCTCAGAACTGTTGCATGAATCACATTCTTCGGGCGAGAAGATACAGCAGAGTGAATGAGCTGACAGCATCCATCAACTGATAGCTGGCTGCTTGCATCAGGATCTGCACACCAGAGCTGACCATGACCCCATTCCGCCTTCAAGCGGCGGCCCTGGAAACATGCTGCATTCGTGTAGTCTGGCTAAGAGAATAAGGAGCGCATGGGAAGGCAAACTGGGTATTAAAAAAACCCAGCTGATACCGGATGTGTCGAATCGAAGATAATGCAGCCCCGCTGTAAACTACGACACGACGTCCCATTATCCTTTTCTGGATGAGCGCCACCAAAGAGAAAGACAAATTAGATTATTAAATTATTTAGAAATAACATATTTCCTATTGTAGACATGCTTATCCTCTCGCACCTAGTCACTTCTCTTCTACTCAAGGGCGTGGAGCTCTTTTCTATATATTTGCAACTGATTGTGCTGACAAACAGTCTATTATGTCTTTGCACAACGAAGAAGTCGCCTCTGTCTGATTTCAATGCACGTCACTTTTGGGTTGGAATTTAATTACCGTAAGAATTTTTGCAGGGATTGCAGCTAATAGTCTGTTCTTTTAGAATTTCAATTACCAAAGGTCCTTTACATGCAAATTGTGTACACGGGACCTCCGAGTCAATTGTCCATCTCCAATAGGACTACCCACCTCAATCTCACCTCATTTGACACAAAAAGACGCTTGAAATATATCGAATTCTAAAATCCCATTTCGTTTCTTGAGTGTTGAATGCTTTATCTATCAGATATAACTACGCAAGACACACTCACTTCTATTATTTACTATAATTTTAAATACTGCAATATTCAGAATTATTTTTTAAAATATTTATATTTAGAAAAAAAGATCATCTTGAACATAACAAATGGTTGAAACACACGTTCATAATTACATGAATTTATCTATTATTAAAAAAAAAATAAACCAGATAAAATTCCATAATTTTGCACTGTTCTACTGTATTACTTACGATTTGAAAAACCAAATTACATTCTCCAATAAATACACATGCCCTTTAGTTCAAGATTTTACAATGTGAACGCATACTTACTTACTTCCCCTGTCCAAGCACTACGTCATACTTCATGCATCCAGTATCCAGTGACATGGATTGCCTTGTAATCTGCCTCCAGCATGTCGCACTGATTGCATATTTCCTGGAGGTTGGGAGTCGTCATCGGGTGGTCAGGGTCCTGTATTGCACCACAATCACACGTGTCATCATCTGTGTATCCACATCGTTTCATATTCCTCATGTACCATGATACATCAGTTCGGAGTTTGTTCAGCGACCTCCATGTTGTGTATGGTAGATGATGTCCGGCCATGTTGTGTATGGTAGATGATGTCCGGGGGCATGTTCCTCTCGAAGTTCTATCTCTAGGACCTGCATCATTTTGTGTGCCATCTCTCGATACGGTTATAGGGCCTGTGTATATCATCTTTGTTGATTTTATAAAGGTATGTCTGGATTTGAGTCTCGTGCTCTGTACCTGCCATCTCTCGATACGGTTATAGGGCCTGTCTGTAACATCTTTGTTGATTTTAGAAAGGTATATCTGGATTTGAGTCTCGTGCTCTGTACATGCCATCTCTCGATACGGTTATAGGGCCTGTCTGTAACATCTTTGTTGATTTTAGAAAGGTATGTCTGGATTTGAGTCTTGTGCTCTGTACCTGCTGTCTCTCGATATGGCGACTTTCAGGGCTTGTCTGTATGGGCTATGTTGATTTTAGGAAGATGTGTCTGGATTTGAGTCTTGTGCTCTGTACCTGCTGTCTCTCGATATGGCGACTTTCAGGGCTTGTCTGTATGGGCTATGTTGATTTTAGGAAGATGTGTCTGGATTTGAGTCTTGTGCTCTGTACCTGCTGTCTCTCGATATGGCGACTTTCAGGGCTTGTCTGTATGGGCTATGTTGATTTTAGGAAGATGTGTCTGGATTTGAGTCTTGTGCTCTGTACCTGCTGTCTCTCGATATGGCGACTTTCAGGGCTTGTCTGTATGGGCTATGTTGATTTTAGGAAGATGTGTCTGGATTTGAGTCTTGTGCTCTGTACCTGCTGTCTCTCGATATGGCGACTTTCAGGGCTTGTCTGTATGGGCTATGTTGATTTTAGGAAGATGTGTCTGGATTTGAGTCTTGTGCTCTGTACCTGCTGTCTCTCGATATGGCGACTTTCAGGGCTTGTCTGTATGGGCTATGTTGATTTTAGGAAGATGTGTCTGGATTTGAGTCTTGTGCTCTGTACCTGCTGTCTCTCGATATGGCGACTTTCAGGGCTTGTCTGTATGGGCTATGTTGATTTTAGGAAGATGTGTCTGGATTTGAGTCTTGTGCTCTGTACCTTCTTCTTCTTCTTCTGCGTACACAGTCAGACAGTAACCATTATTTTTTCGAAAAAAGCGGCGGTCATCCTGAGACTCTCGCCACTACCATACAGCTTGTCTTGCAGTTCCACTGGCAATGGCCACATCTGCTCTCTCTGATCGTCGTATGTCGGGCAGTTCTGCAGCAGATGTTCAGTGGTCATTTTACCAGTACCGCACGGGCATTCGTCGGTACACCCTATCTTCAATTTGTTGAATAGGTGGTACCTCAGTCTGTTGTGGCCAGTGCGAAGTCTGAAGACAACGACCTGCTCTCTTCGGTTCAACTGGTAATAGGCATCGTTTTTGGTGTAACCAGTATGTTCGGTTTCCCATTTGGTCATGTATCTGGCTTTGATAAGCCGTTTTGACTCTTCGTACGTCATACTGGTATCTGTTTGTGGTAGCCTTGCACCTTCTTTTGCCAGCTCTGTACCTGATTGTGGACACTTATAATGTATGTCATAGTTTTATTCACACGATTGTTTCCATAACTATGTCAACTTGCAACCTTCATACTCACAACAAAGTTTTCCCTAACAGGAAGCCCTTCCAACATTTGAAGGTCACACATGAACATTCTCTTCTGAGCGATGGCCTCACTGATTGTCAGTCCTTCGAGCAATGGTTTCAGCAGCTCATCTGTAACTGGTATTCTGCCGATAACAAAAGTAAATCAACAATCCAGAATATCGGAAAAAAAAAGGATTATCTATATCACACCTCATTTAAACAATCCAGATAAATGTAAGTAGCGTGTCATATGGGTAACGTCGATTCTTAGAACTGCCAATTTATTTACCTGTTATAAGTTTATCGGCAAGTGTGCAGTACGGCAGATTGTCATTACTTTCTGTACCTGGATGGGCGAAAAAAAAACCCCACGCCTGCCAAACTGGACACGAGCGTGATTCGAACTCGGGTGCGTTGGGATTGTGAAACGGATGCTTTCCCCTAGGTCACGCAGCCTCCCCAATCCAGAATAAATGAAAAATAAGAAAATATAAATGAAAAATAAGAAAATATAAATGAAAAATGACGGATGACTTTTAGCATATCATATTTAAAAAAAAACAACAATCTAGAATAAATGTAAAATAATGGATTTTCTTTATCATATCGGCAGTCTATTTATGTTAAAGATGTCCACGTCAGGCGAAGTCTTCTTTCCAGTTAATGTGTGGTCATTGTTATTTTCAATTCATTCTTGAACACTGTCAGTCATTCAGTTTCTTGGCTTTATTATTCTCGTGTGTATTCTTAGTTTGGTGTTTGTGCAGTATTGCAGAACGTAGGTTCAAAGTTAATTAAGATTACAGATGACACACTAGAATCAAAACAAAAAACACCTGAGGTGAATAAGTGCTGTGGGAAATCAGACCCAACAAAATCCAAAGAATTTCAATAGCTGCTGTTCAGTGGCAACTCTCCTATTGCGAAATTACAGGGAACGAGAGCACTGATGCCCGATCCTAACCAGGTGGCAAGATGAACCAGCTTATCCACAGAGTGTCTTACAGATATGAAAAAAACTATCATCCCCAATCAGTACATCTGAAAATGAAAGGTAGGCGTGGAAAATAGACCTGATCCAATCCACCATCTCTACAGACACAAACAAGCCACCAGCTCTACATACACCAACAAGCCACCAGCTCTATAGACACCAACAATCCACTAGCTCCACAGACACCAACAATCCACCAGCTCCACGGACACCAACAATCCACCAGCTCCACAGACACCAACAATTCACCAGCTCCACAGACACCAACAGTCCACCATCTCTACAGACACCAACAATCCACCAGATCCACAGACACCAACAAGCCACCAGCTTCACATACACCAACAAGCCACCAGCTTCACATTCACCAACAATCCACCAGATCCACAGACACCAACAAGCCACCAGATCCACAGACACCAACAAGCCACCAGCTTCACATACACCAACAAGCCACCAGCTCTATAGACACCAAGAAACCACCAGCTCCACAGACACCAAAAGACCACCAGCCCCACAGATACCAACAAACCCCCAGCTCCACAGACACCAAAAGACCACCAGCTCTACTGACATCAAAAGACTACCAGCTCCACAGACAACAACAATCCACCATCTTCACAGACACCTACACACCGCCAGCTCCACAGAAACTAACAAACCACCATCTTTCGTCTGCGAGTGGTCTCACTGCAGACTATTGGATCACCTACAGGGGCTCAAGATATCACACACAAGTGACTGCCGATGTGGTACCGGAGTCCAGAAGCTCCCCCCCCCCCCCCAAAAAAAAACACATTATACAGGACTGCCTATGTGGTACCGGAGTCCAAATCCCCCAAACACATTCTACAGGACTGTCCATGTAGAACCGGAGTCCAGACCCCCCAAACACATCCTACAGGACTGCCTAGGATACCGAAATCTATGATTCCAAACATGGCCAGAGGGAGCCGAGGTGACACAGTCTGTGGGGCTGCCACCCGGACCTGGAGAGGACTGTGGACTTCGTCCTAGCGACGTGACTACAGATCTGGCATGACCAAAAAGCTGGAACACAGAAGAACAAATTATATAATCGGTGGAATCAAGATGCTGAGCAGCGCATGAGCTGCAGCCGTCAGCGACCCATAGCTGACTGCTAGAGTCAAGGCCAGCGAACCAGTTGCCAAGACCCTTCTACACCTCTACACGGTGATCCTGGATAACAGGCTGCAGCAGCGCAGACTGACTACGGAGAAAGGATCTAAGAGGGAATGCTAACCCGGTACTTAAAAAATGCTTGCTGAAGTCGGATGTGTTGGACCGAAAGGTACAAATGTCGCAGACAAGCTGTAAGTTACGACACAACGCATTCCGTTCTCTAGACTACATTCTGCTACTTAGGCCAGTGTCAGGGTTTGGTAGCGGGAGATTGAGAACGAACGAAGCCAAGCCAAACCAAACCAAGCCAAGGCAAGCCAAACCAAGCCATATAATCTGTGAATGAACCAACGAAGAGATATCATGGGAAAAAAACAAACAACTAAAAATAATTATCATAGAGCCCCTATCGTCGTTGGACCTGAAACGATTGTGAAAAAAAATAATTGAGACGTGACTTTAATATTCCTATTCACTTGCCAACTGACGCAGGGAATTACACTTGTCCACAACATCCTGTTTCAGGCGCTCTTTGTCAGATCTTTGTTGAGTTGTTTAAGTATATTATTACAACTCGCCAAAAATGGCGGCAATTAAAAACCGTTTGACTTCATTTTAAAAATGAATGTTCGTGGATTCTTTTCAAAGAATCAAATCAAGTCAAAGAATGTTCGCTGACAAAAAGGGTTTTAACAAACTTTAGAACTATAATTATAATTGTGCAAGTTCATTGCAAGGAAACTCGGAACAGAGTATATTTTCTTTTGACATAATTCTATATTTAAACTATTAACAACCAAATGCATTTATTTATATAGCAACAGTATACTTAGTTTTCTTCTTCTTCTTCTTCTTCTTCTTCCTCCTGCCTCCTGCTTCCTTCTTCCTTCTTCCTCCTTCCTCCTTCCTTCTTCCTCTTCTTCTTCTTCTTCTTCTTCTTCTTCTTTTTCTTCTTTTTCTTCTTCTTCTTCTTCTTCTTCTTCTTCTTCTTCTTCTTAGACTTCCTTCGTCCTTCCCCTTCTTCTTATTTTTCTTATTCTTCTCCTTCACCTACTTCTTCGTCTTCTTCTTCTTCTTCTTCTTCTTCTCGTCATCCTCCTTCTTAATTCTTCTTCGTTCACTCTGAAATGTACGTTGTGTCAAAGTCTACAGCGAGGCTGCGATATCTACGTCTTTTCTTTCGTGCCGACATATCAGATTTCAGCACTCCAGCAACAGTATACAAAATGAGTGAAAATGCTTGATCATTCTAACATCATTATTATATTAACACATCAGCCTCACCAGCTGTGTGCTGCACAATTGACCTAGTTAAAAAAAAAGGAACAATTTATTTGCATACAATTTTCAGTGCATTTAAATTGGACAATTTGAAATTAAGAAATCAAATTCACGTCTTCAGTAATATGATTAGAAAAATGAAAAGGATTTTGTCTTCCAACTTTGAAAGACAAAGATTGCCACGAGCCAGATTCGAACCACCGACTTAAGGATATATGAACTTGAGACTACTTGCTGAACTATCAGGAGACATACGAATTATTCTGGATATATTGTATTTATATTTACTTACTTACTTAGTCGCTCCTCTTCTACCGTGAGGTGTAGAGGTGTATTTATATTTACTTACTTACTTAGTCGCTCCTTTTCTACCGTGAGGTGTATTTATATTTACTTACTTACTTAGTCGCTCCTTTTCTACCGTGAGGTGTATTTATATTTACTTACTTACTAGTCGCTCCTTTTCTACCGTGAGGTGTATTTATATTTACTTACTTACTTAGTCGCTCTTCTTCTACCGTGAGGTGTATTTATATTTACTTACTTACTTAGTCGCTCCTTTTCTACCGTGAGGTGTATTTATATTTACTTACTTACTTAGTCGCTCCTTTTCTACCGTGAGGTGTATTTATATTTACTTACTTACTTAGTCACTCCTCTTCTACCGTGAGGTGTATTTATATTTACCTACTTACTTAGTCGCTCCTCTTCTACCGTGAGGTGTATTTATATTTACTTACTTACTTAGTCGCTCCTCTTCTACCGTGAGGTGTATTTATATTTACCTACTTACTTAGTCGCTCCTCTTCTACCGTGATGTGTATTTATATTTACTTACTTACTTAGTCGCTCCTTTTCTACCGTGAGGTGTATTTATATTTACTTACTTACTTAGTCACTCCTCTTCTACCGTGAGGTGTATTTATATTTACCTACTTACTTAGTCGCTCCTCTTCTACCGTGAGGTGTATTTATATTTACTTACTTACTTAGTCGCTCCTTTTCTACCGTGAGGTGTATTTATATTTACTTACTTACTTAGTCACTCCTCTTCTACCGTGAGGTGTATTTATATTTACCTACTTACTTAGTCGCTCCTCTTCTACCGTGAGGTGTATTTATATTTACTTACTTACTTAGTCGCTCCTTTTCTACCGTGAGGTGTAGAGGTGTATTTATATTTACTTACTTACTTAGTCGCTCCTCTTCTACCGTGAGGTGTATTTATATTTACTTACTTACTTAGTCGCTCCTTTTCTACCGTGAGGTGTAAAGGTGTATTTATATTTACTTACTTACTTAGTCGCTCCTCTTCTACCGTGAGGTGTAAAGGTGTATTTATATTTACTTACTTACTTAGTCGCTCCTCTTCTACCGTGAGGTGTAAAGGTGTATTTATATTTACTTACTTACTTAGTCGCTCCTTTTCTACCGTGAGGTGTAAAGGTGTATTTATATTTACTTACTTACTTAGTCGCTCCTCTTCTACCGTGAGGTGTAAAGGTGTATTTATATTTACTTACTTACTTAGTCGCTCCTCTTCTACCGTGAGGTGTAAAGGTGTATTTATATTTACCGTGTAGAATTCATACTGTGAATTATGGGTATTGAAATGAGTGGACGCAGAGGATACTTGGTACTTTGGACGACGCACAAACAGAGGCACAAACAACCGAACTTACAAACGGCGAGAATTTTATTATGTAAGATAAGACGAACCACAACAGTGGGTCTATCTGTTTCAAATCCTTGGCGCTCTAATTAGTTATTCTTCAGTCATTCTTGTCTAATTTTTTTTACTGAGCTACTGCGTCTACAATTTTTGTTGGAAGTCTGTATAAACAAGCCCTTTGACTATAGTGGTTTCTTATGTAGTTTTGCCAAGATGAGGTTGCTTTCTACCCCTCCTCCTCCCCACCCCCATATTAGCGTGACCCACGTTAACAGCCTTTTGTAAGAGGCTTGTAGCGTAACAGTGGCCTTATTCTTTGCTTCCCGTGGTATCTGATTCATCAACAACGTATCTTAGATAAGTTGCCAGGCTACAATTTTGTACCACAAATTCCAATTAGCGCACACCATACTTCAACTTTCTGACATCCACACAGATAAACCATACATTGAGAATAAGAATTGTCAGGCGTTGTGTTTTCACCTCACTACTTTATAACGCAGAAACAGACAACGAATAACACGTTGGAAAAGAGTATTGAAACATTCAACATATAGGTATATAGAAGATTAGGTCGTATTTCTTGGAAAAAGAAGAAAACAAATTTGGAAGTATCGGAAAAGTTGGAGGTGAAAAGACAAATAATGACCGAAATACGGGTTAGACAGTTACGTTATTTTGGTTATATAATAAGACATACCTCCTTTTTGAAAACCATACTGGAGGGTAGGGGGGTAGGCAGTCGCTCGAGAGGCAGACAGTGTTATAAGTGGGTGGATAACATCAGGAGATGGACTGGAAAAAGCCTCTCAGATTGCACAAATTACCGCAAGATATATGGAGATTCTGACCTTCGATGCATAAGATGAAACTTGAATTGGAAATTTGATGTTCTGATCCTTACGATTATTAAAATCACCTTCTATTTAACCATTGACAGTCCAACCTTATTTACAAAATTTTCCAAGACAAGAACAGTAATTTGCATGTGTTTCGTGGTTAAAAAAAATAAAAATAAATTACATTTTGATTTTTAAATTTAAAGATACAGAATTCAATAATTATCACACAAAGTTTGTTTATAAATCACATATACCAAATTAACAAGATATGGTTGATATGTGACTTGAGAGATCAATCTTGCTTTAGTTGATCGAAATGGACTATTTAGACTGTAAAGGGTTAATAATAGTTATAATAACAGTAAACGAATATATCGACGTCATCAGACTTGTTTGTAGAATGTGATCACATATGGTTGTATAGACCTTACTTACTTACGCTGAGTGATGTCCCTTCAACCTCTTGCGGTTATGAGAAAGGCACAACACACAATGTTAAATGTCACCCCCCCCCCCCCAAACCCCATATCATCCATATTGCATGTTCCCAGAACGTTTGGGCAGATCATCAGCTGGTTTGCGTTTTGTGTTGCTCCGCTGTCGCATGTCTCATCTTTTACTGAATTCTCATCTCAAATTCTTCCTGCATCATGATACACCAATTCGGAGTCTATTTAGTGACTTCCATGTTAAGGAAGGCAAGAGCTGTCCAGAGACATGTTTATCTTGCAATTCGATTCAGATGGGGTTTTTAGGCGGCTTTTTCCTGGAATTCTCCGTCGCGTAGTGATTGAATTGACAGAACGAAACTTCCCTAGGTTTCAGTCTTGGGCACCGCACCTAGTGTCCAAAACATAAGGGATCGTTTGAATATTTCTCTCTTTCAGTTTCTAGTGCGACACTTTTTCGTGTCTCAGGTGGTGCTTCTTAGATTATGGGCTACATTTCTATCAGTTGGGGTCGGTTTTAGGCACCCTGCAACAATCCGGCAAGTTTAATTTATTACTGTGTCATAGAGATTGACATTGCAAAGTTTTTCCAAACTGCAGCGGCGTACTCAGCTCTAAGTTAGTTCAGATCACTTCTCCAAGTCTGCCTGTGCTCTATCCTCTTCACCATCATAGGCCACGACAGTCCTGCTGACTTGCTTGTTGTTGCTGTTGAATGCCCCGATGAGTAAGTTTACTCTTTTGTACAACCTGAAAACTACGTTAAGTAGCCGGTTGTAGCAGCTTTCCTCACATCACGAACGTGCTGATGAAGTTGGACCAGGGTCCCACAGGCGGTTGCGTTACGCTTGGTTTCATCTGCACGACGCTCACTACTACGGGGATCACATCAATCCACATCTCGTACGACAGACTGCCTCTAAAACAGTCTTTTTCCAGGGAACGCTACATGGAAGAGAGATAGTGGTTTTGGTCAGTATGTTGTGCTTGACCCTGACGCAACATCCTGGTCGGTATGTTGTCCTTGTTCCTGACACGACATCCTGATCAGTATGTTGTCCTTGTTCCTGACACGACATCCTGATCAGTATGTTGTCCTTGTTCTTGACGCGACATCCTGATCAGTATGCTCTCCTCGATCTTCTCTTTTAAACTCCACTTCTCTTCTCCAAGTCTGTTTTGACCTCCTGTTGAACTGTTGTACACTGCAACTCGCCACTTAACCTCCTTTTCAGAGCGCACAAAAGAGAAAACCTACTCATTGTGGGGATTCGAAACAACAGCAGCAGCAGCCACCGCCACCACCATCATCACCACCACCAACAACAACAACAACAACAACAACAACAACAACAACAACAACACTCCATGTTAGTGAGGTGCCTTTTTACAGACCCATCATTCTTTTCTTAATTATGTATATGTGTGTGTGTGTATGTGTGTATGTGTGTGTGTGTATGTGTGTATGTGTGTATGTGTGTGTGTGTGTATGTGTGTATATGTGTATATGTGTGTATGTGTGTATGTGTGTATGTGTGTATGTGTGTGTGTGTATGTGTGTATGTGTGTATGTGTGTATATGTGTATATGTGTGTATGTGTGTATGTGTGTATGTGTGTATGTGTGTATGTGTGTATATGTGTATATGTGTGTATGTTTGTATGTACGAGGAGTGTTCAAAAAGTATTCGACCGACATTTTTTTTTTCCCCGGGGAATGAAATGAAGTATGAGTGTTCTCCTTCGGCAGGGAGGTATAGGGGACCTTCATGTGTATACGTTAATTTTTTCCCGTCCTCAGATTGCTTCTGTCGCTTCCGGTCAGTCTGTGCCGCACATGGCGTTGCTGTTGCTTTCTGTTGGATGTCTTAATTTCGGACTCTGATCTGTCTCTTCTATATTGACACTGCCATATTTTTACAATCTTGTCATACCGCATGTTGTAAAATTGAGTTTCGTTCTCTAGTCACGTTTCATGTCTAGCATTGATAAGATAACGGAGGTTTGCTAATTATTCAACTGTTTAAAATGTTAAAATGCGTGTTTTGTTGTTGACCGTATTGTAATGTTTCAATACATTCTATTTCATCTTTAAAAAAGTGGATAATAAGCAACTTTTTTTCATAATAAAGAGCACCACCACCACTACCCCCTTCACTCACATTTTTTTAAAAATATAAAAAACAAACTTGTTCGACTTTGTTCCCTTTGCTGGGGTAGTAGACGGGCTATTAGGGCCCCTTTGCCACTGCTATCGCCACGTCATGTGCCGGCTATGTTTGTTATTTCACCCCAAACAGAAAAACAGCATATTTCGTAATGAGCATCCGACATGCTATCTTCCTTTTCGGCAGGCAAGGCGTCTAAGCCATACGACCACGCGCTCCTCTTCATCACATATTTCACTAACAGCGTATTGATAGAAGTTATAAACAGGATATTTACATTTTAATCGTTTATTGTCATCCACTTCAAATTAAACAGCCTGGATAAAAAATATATTGTCATTCACTTGTAATCTTAACAGCCTAGATAGAAAATATATTGTCATCCATTTAGTGGGAAAGACCGCAATCAATCACATAGACTGGCGCAGCACTATTGTGGAGGGTGTTCAGAGACATAAGGTATCAAGCATAAATGAGGCTATCCAGAGACGATCGCTCGGCAAGTCAGCTCACATCAACCCTTCTTCAAACTCGGTGCAACTTTCTTTGTACTAAGTGCAATAGACAATTCAGGACTCAGTTTGGCCTATTTAGCCATCTTCGAACTCATGCGAACAGTGAATGTTGAAAAAAAGTGGTCCTTATCGATTACTATAGACGAACAACACAACAAAATGGTAACAAAATGAATTGAACCCTAAAATGACCTTTAGTTGTTTTTTTTTCCATTGCACGATGGAAAAATCTTGAATTTTATTCCCTATTTATCGATTTCTGTCTTTTATTTTCTATTGTCAATATTGACTATTGCCACATATATTTTAACCGTCTTCTTTTCACAACTAACTTTTCCACAACCTGTCAACTTATTGTTTTTGATGTGTGTAAATAACTTTATTTAAACACCAATCCTTATTACAATTTCAAGGAAGATACTTGTTAACTTGTTCCTCCCGCAGAGCCGATATGACGGCTAGCAAATGTTTCTTACAATGCTGTAGAGCTGATATATTGGCTTGAACAGTTATTATACTTATACATATGTGTATCTACATACCACGTATGGGGAGAGGAGACTAACGTCTGGTCAGGTAAAACATGCTGGTCAGTCATTTTAGTCAGGTTCAGGTACATTACACTGGTCAGGCATGTTAGTCAGGGTCAGGTACATTATACTGGTCAGGCATGTTAGTCAGGGTCATGTAAATTACACTGGTCAGGCATGTTAGTCAGGGTCATGTAAATTATACTGGTCAAGACCCCAACCTTTTCCACGACGACCTCCCCGGAAACAATATGTTTTATGGCAGGCTGGCTAATGAGGTTAGGGATCAGAGTCATTTCCGAAGTAGTGGGCATCACGAAGATGAAGCCAAGAATAATACAACCGCCTGGAGTACTCCGGCTCACCTTCAACAGTACGCTCGGGATATGAAGAAAGCTACTGCAACAGCCAAATAACGTTATTTTCAGGGCACACAAAAGAGCAATCGTACTCATAGTGTGCATTCGTCATCGTCATCATCATCATCATCATAAAAAAGAACAACAGCAGCAACAACAATACCGCCACAAACAACAACTTCAGCAACAGCAGCAACAACAATACCGCCACAAACAACAACTTCAGCAACAGCAGCAACAACAATACCGCCACAAACAACAACTTCAGCAACAGCAGCAACAACAACAGCAGCAACAGTAACAACAACAACTTCAGCAAAAACAGGAAAGAACATCAATAACAACTTCAGCAACAGAAAAAACAACAGCAACAACAACAGCAGGAACAACAATACCGCCACAAACAACAACTTCAGCAACAGCAGCAACAACAATACCGCCACAAACAACAACTTCAGCAACAGCAGCAACAACAATACCGCCACAAACAACAACTTCAGCAACAGCAGCAACAACAATACCGCCACAAACAACAACTTCAGCAACAGTAACAACAACAACTTCAGCAAAAACAGGAAAGAACATCAATAACAACTTCAGCAACAGAAAAAACAACAACAACAACAACAGCAGCAACAACAACATATCCAGTATTCTTACAATATATAAAAGTGCATGCACTTTCTGGTGATTTTATATTGACAGAATAAACATGTTTAGAGGTCCAAAGTATACTGGAGTAAATGAGTTAACCAGTTTGTAAGCCACGAAAACTCAATTCTCCAACCCTCAAAACCCACCGGACCACACGCCCCTCAAAGGAAGATTTGACATACATGTATACGACGCGCGGATGCTCCTCATGGGGTCAGGAGAGAGCCAGTCTAGTTTCTAACTGGTGGGCAGGAAATCTGAAGTACAGTGTCTTGTAAAAAAAGTAAAGTAACCCATAGCATTACTGCCGTAGGGGTGTGAGGTGCGAAATCACATTTCAAAGGCTCGGCTATATGAGGGCGGTAGCCATCTCCTCTCCCTCGTCGCTTTTACTTCCCGGACTGAACCGGTACCAAATTAAGGCTGGGTCGACCCAAGGGCCGTTGCGGTCTGAAAAACATTACCTCTTCAACTGGGGAATGAATCCAGGACCACTCAGATGCGAAGCCAGAGCGCTAACCACTGCGCTACGCGGCTCCCCAAGTGTCTTGAGAAGACGTTATTTAATACAGGTTTATAAGATAATCACTGGAAAAGATAAATTAGACTTTGACACGTTTTTTCAAAGTACAATCAACTCGATGAACAAGAGGACACAGTTGCAGATTAATTTAAGAAAAGTCCATATTAAATATTAGGAAATGTTTTTCTAGTCAGAGAGTGGTGAATACTTGGAATGCACTATCACAAGAAATAGTTGGGGTAGGATAAGTTAATGCATTAAAGAATAGATTGGATGCACATAGTTAGTTGTATATCGGTTAGAGAAGAAGAAACGGTTGTATACAGACTCTGCGGAGTCCTCTAAACCAGTATAAAGAAGTTAAGTTAAGGGGCCCCGGCACTGTTAACTAGTATCCCCGAGACCTGATCGCTCAGGAAATCTGATTAATTATAATAATTAAATAAATGTAATATTAGTTATAATAATAATCTAATATAATAATAATAATAATAGGACGACTCGTGAACGAAGAAGCATTTAGAAATGTAGAGCAGATCACAGTACTGGAACAGGGAATGTTTTAAAATATTGCTTAATAGCTTATCAGTGAAAAGTACAAGGATTTGTGCGCAAGGTCATTACTATCAAGATTCTTCTCAGTGCTGAGACGGCCCAGATCTGTCACTGGCTATTTGGTTACCAGGCCAGGCATGTCCTTGAGATAACGAGAGCATACATGTGGAAATGTTCTTTTAGTTTGTTTACGGACTAAGTTCGCAGTCGTTTGTTTGTTTGTGGGTTTTCAGAGCTATGTGTATCTGGGTTCTTGACTGCTTACGACTTTTTTCTGGTAGCTGGCTACAGTTCTTTATCTTGGGTACTGTCTCTTGAGCTTCTGCAGAACGTGGAATTTCTGTTTTGTTGCTTCTTCTTCATTCTTTCACTCGCTTGGAGTATGTCTACATCTGCAAAGTTGTCTCTTGTATGAACCTCACTGTCTTCTGCAGTTCACACATAGATGCATATAGTTTTCCTTCCAGTGTTGCTTCTCTTGGCCAGTATGCCCGCCTCAGTATCTCATACTCTGGACAATCCTGAAGTATATACTCCGCAGTCTAGGGTGCCTGTCCATATGTACACATACTTGAGCTGCCAATTCTAAATTTTGTATAAATGTGGCTGCTGAGTCGGTTGTGTCCTGTTCTGAGGCGCAGTATGACAATCTGCTCTTGCCTACTTATATTATTATAATCATCTTGTATTTGTGTTGGAAGCTCTCTCATTGATTTAATCATCTTTTTGTTGTGATATTATGGAACTGGTACATCTGGTTGCTTGTCTGCGGCACCTTCCCTCACCAGTGTGTCGGCTCTCTCATGTCCTGGTATTCCGCAGTGAGACGGTATCCACTGCACCGTGATTCTGCGCTGGTTGCTCAATGTTAACAATACAACTTGTAAATCTGATAGCTTCCCGGGTGATGGTGCTTGAAGTACTGATTTTACATCTGTCAGAAATATCACAGGATAAGGGCCAATGTTGGTTTTCAGGAATTTTTCCGTCGCCAATTTCATCGCTTGTATCTCTGCATCATAATTATGGCAGAATTTTCCCGTTGGTGCTACACCTGTTTCCAAACAGTTATTT
The DNA here is from genome assembly GCA_036924085.1 of Ariolimax columbianus. Lineage (NCBI taxonomy): Eukaryota > Metazoa > Mollusca > Gastropoda > Stylommatophora > Arionidae > Ariolimax > Ariolimax columbianus. Next base: position 52,240,184 of record JAVGWX010000018.1, read on the forward strand.
GGGTATTCTACAATTATACACATTCCTGCTCCTCTATTCTTTACTGTATTCTGTGCTGACCCATCTGTGTATACTCGTACCCATAGAACCTGTGAATATTCTTCACTTAAGAAGCTGAGAGTAATTGTCTTACGTTGCACACTGTTCTGTTCTTCCTTGCCTAGCATTCCCTGAATAGTTGTTTGGACGTACTGATAGCTTTTGCTGCTCTTTCCACGGTGTTTGTTCTGACACAATTGTTAAAGAAATAACAATTGGGGGTACTCACTTTTCTTAGTTATCCATGGAACGTCCAAGATTATTTTAGACTGGTTCTGGCTCCGTGTCCAATGTTCTGGAATGAGTGCTTCGCACTTTTCGATTTCGGCTTCCCGGATATCTACATCTTTTCTGTGGATTTCTTTGGCCAGATGCTTGGGACTTTCCCTTTGTAGCCTGCTTTGAAATTTCCAATGTAGAGAGTGATCAGGTAAATTCTTTAGTTTCTCAAACTCAATAAGGGATTTGTATTTTTTCCTTAACTCGAAGGGCTCAAAATTTGATGTTTTCCTTAGCTCTGTATTAAGAGTGCTTTTCAAAGTCCCAAAGGCAATTTCAAGACCCATAATTTGAACGCGGTCTAGTTTTCCTGTGTTTGTTTCGGCCTCTGTTGCCTAAGTGCTAGAGGAATATTCCATGATTGGTTTGATTGCACAAGTGTAGACTTTGAGCATTTGTTAGTTTGACAACCCCTCCCCCCAAGCCCCCTCCCCCTCCTACCCACGACATACCAGCCAGTATTTTCATTACATAGTTTTTTCATAGACATCGTTTAGATTTTCTCCATTATTCGTTTCCAGCAATGTGGGTGTATCCAACTGCGGCATATCTAGAAACAATAGTCCATATATGATACATAAATAAAAGAGAGCTCTAGAAACAATAAACCATAAATGTAACAGTAATAACAGGAAGCTCTAGAGACAATACCCCACATGTGATACAGGACTAAAAGAGTGAATTACATATTCTCCCTGAGATCAGAAGAAGTCGTAGTTTATGGCATGCTTGGTCTAGCTCAGAGACAGATTTACACAGAGATATTCTGCGGAATGCATATTTTGTAGAGAACAACAAATATTTCTCGGTCAAGACGCAATAGACACGGTATGACGTGGACATAAGACACCAACACAAACATTCAATTCATAATGGGAAAATATACATATGTTAGGCAGGTCCAGGAGTTCTCAACCATCGTGCATGTAAGACCGCATGTGGCCCGACTAGCCAGTTCCTGTGACGTGCAACGTTACTGGTGTTGTAAGAGGGACATGAAGTCCTGCGACATCTCATCCGAGGGCTGGGAAGAAATTGCTCAGGATCGAGCTATCTGGAGACAGTCAGTTGGAGGGGGCATAGTGTCTGCTGACGCTCGCAGAAGCCGTCTGGCTGCAGAGAAGAGAAAGACTGAAGAGATCAAGGAGCAACCAGTCAAACCAGCCTCCTCAGTATGGTTGTACGATCTGTGGCAGAGACTGTCACTCGCAGATCGGCCTTTACAGCTATAGTAGACAGTGTCGAAACACAGGAGATAGAACTGGACAAAAACTTACAGGGTGCCACGTGCATGGTCTATAGAGACGGAGACGCCTATGAGGAGGACGAGATAAGTGGTTGTTGTTGTTACGGGACCAGCAGCATCCCGGCTCTCGTCCTTCTACCCAACGCAATGTAATTGCATCTGTATGTGTTTACTATTTTTCGATTAGTCCGTACAAAATGTTTCATAGGATAACGAGTTATAGTTTGCGGTTAAACAAATATTAAACAAGTGACATTATGCACTATAAAAGGTTAAATTGAAATGTTCGCAATTAAAAAAAAAATAAACCTTTATCATAACTAAACTGTCACTATGGTCCACCAGGAGGATTGTTATGGCTCGGGAATAAAGGCCGCTTGGGTACTTCTGACTTAATTCACCCCAAACAGAGTTCCCTGGTTTCCCATCGTACGTACTGTACAGCTAATGACTGGACGACTTTCCATTTCAGGTCGATATAATTATAATTGAAATAAATCAGCAAAGATTTAGATAACGATAGAAGTGTAGAAAAGATGATAACCGTAACCTAACTCTAACCGTAACATAACCCTACCCTTAAGGATAACTAAAACTATAACATGGGTTTTAAAATACAACAACCTACAAGAACAAGATGGCATATCTACAAATTTACTAAAGAAAGGTACAGATTAGTTATTGGGAAATATTTTTTTGGTTAGAGAGTGGTGAATGCTTGAAATGGATAGCCACAGGAAGTAGTGGAGGCAGGGACACTTAATGCATTTAAGAATATATTGGATGCGCAAAGCTTTTAGAGCAAGGAAATATAAATGAAACTGGTTGTAAACAAACTCTGATGATTCTTCTAAACCAGTTTAAAGACGTTAAGTTAACCTAACCGTAACTTAACCCTAACCGAAGTTTCCTTGTTACCTTAGCTGCATTAGCTCTTCTTATATCCCGAGATACACTAAACAAGTTGTACATGGGCACTCCAGCCTGTAGTGCTATTGAAGGTTTATCAGTAATCACCGAAGCTGGATCGCAGTGTTTATCTCACCCCACTGGCTACTCTGCTGTTAATTTTAGTGTTATTATCACTGACTAAATTCTTGCTTCGGAAGGTACAGCAGGGCTGATTATTGTACGAGTGGATAGTGGTAGCAGAGGCCTCAAACCTTGGAGACCTTGTATGAATCTACTGTCCTGGTCATGGTGGGGTGCGAGGGAGTGAACACGCTGACATTCTCGTCTCAGGATCATCCGAGGTGGACACATTGTCAATCGATGCATATGACATCCTGGAATCAGGGTCATTCTTTGTGGACATTGACAATGTATACACGTGACATCCTGGAATCAGGGTCATTCTTTGTGGACATTTACAATGTATACATGTGACAATTTGGCCTCAGGGTCATTCTTGGTGGACATTGACAATGTATACATGTGACATCCTGGCCTCAGGGTTATTCCTTGGTGGACATTGACAATGTATACATGTGACATCCTGGCCTCAGGGTCATTCTTGGTGGACATTGACAATGTATACATGTGATATCTTGGCCTCAGGGTCATTCTTTGTGGACATTGACAATGTATACATGTGACATCCTGGCCTCAGGGTCATTCTTGGTGGACATTGACAATGTATACATGTGACATCCTGGCCTCAGGGTTATTCCTTGGTGGACATTGACAATGTATACATGTGACATCCTGGCCTCAGGGTCATTCTTGGTGGACATTGACAATGTATACATGTGACATCCTGGCCTCAGGGTCATTCTTGGTGGACATTGACAATGTATACATGTGACATCCTGGCCTCAGGGTCATTCTTTGTGGACATAGACAATGTATACATGTGACATCCTGGCCTCAGGGTCATTCTTGGTGGACATTGACAATGTATACATGTGACATCCTGACCTCAGGGTCATTCTTGGTGGACATTGACAATGTATACATGTGACATCCTGGCCTCAGGGTCATTCTTTGTGGACATTGACAATGTATACATGTGACATCCTTGCCTCAGGGTCATTCTTGGTGGACATTGACAATGTATACAGGTGGAATTCTGGCCTAAGGGCTATCCTTGGTAGACGTTTGCAATGGATGCAGGTGACATCCTGGCCTCAGCGTCACCCTATTGGGGAAATTGTCAGTGGATAGAGGTGGTATCCTAGTCCCAGGGTCATCCGTGGTAGACATTGGCAATGGATATAGGTGGTATCCATACCTCTAGGGGCACACGTAGTAGGTATATTGACAATGGATAGAGATGATATCCTGGCCTCAGGATCACACGTAGTAGGGACATTGTCAATAGATATAGGTACAATTTTGAAGTTAATCAACAGCCGCCTCTTGGATTAAAACACTACAATCGATGGGCAGGTGATGTACAGATTGATACAGTTTTGAAATCATACACTGGTCTAGCAGAAAGCGTCGCCTGAAAAAAATAGAGCAGTAGTGAGTATAACCAGCGGGCTACAGGAACCATCAGTATCTACAATTTTCGCCATTTACTTGGAAGGACTGATCACCTATGGACCTTCCCGAAGTGCAATTGTATCTATTCTTAACAAAACAGAACGGAATAGAAGATAGTTTTAGTTCATTCGCTACAAATAATGGGCACAATTCAGGAAGACTCCCAAAAAAAGGTGGAAAATGCGCAACATAAATAAGGAACTGTATTTCAGAAACTAATAATGCATTAGAGAACAAAACAATGAATCTCCAACGGGCACCAACTAATCACACATGAATCTTGTGTTACTCTTCTGTCACTGAATTTACGCTCCCCCAGCCCTCGAGGAGGTTTCAGTTTGAGGCCCGTGCTTTAGGTGGCCAAATCTATAAAATGTACAGAAAAGTGCCGACAGAAAATACAGTACGTTTTAATTATTACAGATAACTAAAGATGATCCGATTTCTCCTTATCTTTGTACTGATCAGCGCCAGCTCTGGAGGCTGTAAGTAAATTCACTAATTTCATATTATGAACGTTCATGACAGTAACATATGAGAGCTTACTCTGAACGTTTAGCTCCCATTAGAGCATATGACGAAAAAAATAATAATAAAACAAAGAAAACGAAACTCTCACAGTAGATGGTCCAGTTATGTAGTTATGGCAAATTTCTGTTCACCCAGATGTAAATGGGTAATAGCTGGCAGTTAGAGAATGTAGGGCAGCGAGGAAGGGAACTGAGTTTGGATAAAAAGTAAGATCTTCTTACAATGACGTGTATCCTACGTCATCTAAAAGCGAATTATCTGCTAGAAGACGTTTATATTGCAACGTCCGATAGCTTCAAAAATAAAATAATACTTCATTCAGTGTCTGTTAGTGGACTACGTTTAATTTTAAATATAATTTAGCTTAATAAATATTTTATTCAGTGACTGTATAAGAACTACGGTTAAATATTAATGTAAATTAGCTTACAGAAATACTGTATTCAGTGTCTGTTAGAAGATTACTTTCAAATGTTTACGTGTGTTAACTTTAAACACAAACATACTACATTAGGAGTCTGCTAGAGGACCGAAAGGATAGGGGATAGAACAATTACCAATTTACGCTTTGCGGATGGCATTTACGGGCAGGCGAAGACATAGACAGATCTTGGAGATTTGATTCAAAGACTGGATGTAACAGAACAGGGTTATGGTAAAGAGATAAGCGCAAAAAAATACAAAGTTGATGACCAGCAAAACTGAAGGAATCAAAGCAAATGGACACGATCTTGAAACAGTGAACTGTTTCTAATATCTGGGCTCAACAATCATTGATGAGGGATCAAAACCAGAGGTCCTGGCAAGAATATCACAAACAACAGCAGCTCTTGCACAATTGAAACATATATGAGAAGATAAACTACTCTCCCTCGTCATAAAGGTCAGACTAATGCGCTCACTGGTTCTTTCGATATTCATCTACGCCAGAGAAACGTGGACTATTACAGCAGACCTCCAGAGAAGAATCCAGGCCATGGAGATGAGATGTTTTAAAAGACTCCTAAATGTCACCTACAAAGACCGTATCATAATTGATGAAGTACGACATAGAAAAGAGAATGCAAGTGGACTGTGCGATGATCTCCTTACTACGATCACAAGCCGAAAGCTGACTTGGTATGGTCACGTCTCGAGGTCCAATGAACTTGCAAAGTCCATACTACAGGGCACAGGGCAGGACAAACGAAGGCGAGGAGGTCCAATAAAACGATGGGAAGACAACATCCATGTATGGACTAACCTATGACCCAAGGAGGCACAAAAAAGTAACCGCAGACAGAGAGGGATGGCGCGGTGTTGTAAAGGTATCAGCAGGGGTGCCCCCAACTGAACTGAACTGAACATAACAGAGGACTAGGTTTAAATGTTAACGTATGTCACCTTTAAAAACAAAAAAATACTCTAGTCAGAATCTGTTAGAAAACTTGGTTGTAATGTCCGTTAACTTAAACAAACAAAGACAACACACAACAAAACAAAACTATAAAAAAACCAATCTGTTAACTGACCAATTACACCACTGATTCAATCAGTTCAAGAGGCCTGAGGAAACAGCAAGGTCGCACCCTTATGATAAAAAAACTTACACAAAATTAGTGCTGAGTCGGTTACACTGGTGTGATGAGGCGTGAATATAGTAACGTGTACTCTGTCTTCGATAAAAGGTTAACAAAATTCCAACCAAAACTATTGTATTTTGTATTCTTTATTCACACAGTATGGGACTGTACAAGCGACAGCAGTTGTGCGAGTGAGAAGGTGACTTTCAAGATCCCAGGCAGCAATCAGGTATTTATTTAAGCGTCAGATGACTCGTGTGTTAGGAATGATGTATGAGAAAAGGCGCTTGCTTCCCAAGAAACAAAGATTCGAAAAAGTGGGGTTTCGATTGCTACAAGTTGTAAGCGTCCCCTGGTCTAAAAGCGGATGAGAACCTTATCAAGTCATATTGGAGATTTATGAAAACACTAGGAGATCCCGTGTACACGCTATGCACGTAAAAGAACCATTGGTAATTTAAATAGATAAGAGACAGCTGATAGCCGCTGTCCAGGCAACATTAAAAAACAAGTAATGACATTTCAACCCAATACGCAATCTGCCTTCTCCCTCCCCTTCGAGGCTTAGTAACCCACATGAGATAAACACTGCAAAAATAAACAAGGTACTACAGATAACCTTCGGCTACCTGGCAGCAGGTAGTACCTGCCTGTTTGAATAACAGGAATCCAAGTATTCCAAGTGAAATGAAATTTCAAACACTTTATCTCTGACGACATTGTGTTTTAATGGGAACAATTGATAGAACACGGAACTTTCGGTCAACGCAAAAGAAAAAGAAAGAAAAAGGCACACATTCTTGATTGCAAAACAAATACGAAATTTTCAAAAAAGGAAAATACAGTGTATTCGAACAGTTTTTGGTGTGCAAATTTGTCTATACACCATTTAAGATGTAATTGATAAGGATTGAAATTAACGCGAATAATTCAACAGTAATTACCGGGGCAAGAATGGAGAGCAAAAAATAATAACACTTAACTTAACTTAACGTCTTTATACTCGTTTAGAAGACCCTGCAGAGTCTGTATACAACCAGTTTCATTTACATCACCTTGCTGTAAAAGCTATGCGCATCAAATTTATTCTTAAATGCATTAGCTGTCCCTGCCTCCACTACCTCCCGTGGCAATGTATTCCAAGCATTCACCACTGACTAAAATAATATAGCCTAATTTCTAATCTGGACCTCTGTTTAGTTAATTTGTAGCTATGCCCTCTTGTTATTGTGGGTGGCTGTATTAAAAAAACAACTTATTATAGTCTAATGTATCCATTCCTTTGATTATCTTATAAACCTGTATTGTCACCTCGAATTCTTCTCTCTTCTAGACACTGTAGTCTAGTTTTTCGGAATCTTTCCTCATAACTGTAATTCTGGAATTCCACTATCAGCTTTGTCGCTCTTTTTTGAATTCTTTCCAGCATGTATATATACCCTCTATGATAAGGACTCCACGCCTGTACACAGTACTCCAATCTAGGTCTAACTAAAGCTTTATACAGTGTGACTATCACTTCCTTGCTCCTATGTTTAATATTTATTTTTATCATACCTAACATTGCTTCTGCCTTTTTCACTGCTACCTGAACTTGCTCACTCACCTTTCCTGTATGATCTATTTTAACCCCTAGGTCCCTTTCTTTATCTATCTTTCTAATATTGTTCTCTCCCATTCTGTAATTATGTTCCATATTGGATCTACCCATGTGGATGACTGTATATTTATCTACATTAAACTCCATTTGCCAGATTATATACTATTCTCGAATTTTATCTAAATCCGACCTCAATATATCCACTTCTGCTTTAGATGAGACACTACTGCATAGTTTTGTGTCATCAGCATATTTTGCAATCATGGATCCCATATCAATGTCCACTGTAACCTACTAATTACCGGGGCCAGAATGGAGAGTAAGGAATAATAACACTGTAACCGACTAATCATGTCGTAAGAGACTAAGGTGAGTAGGATGCCCAATCCTGAAGATACATTAAGCCATAAAACCTTAAGCAGACATAGGCAGGTCAACATTTCATGACGTGACGTGTATTTGCTGGAAGCCTGTGCTCCACTGGTAGCACAATAAATGATTAAATTGAGAAGGCGGTCAAATGAGTTGATGGTTACTTTACTAATGAAAGCAGTGCAAGAAACGAGACAGAAAGGAAGACACAAGAGCACGGTGGACAGGTCATTACAAATAGACAAATAAATACTGGCGGTAAACAGACAGGTGGAAACACACAAGTCAGAGTATAGTAACATGTCCGGTCCCAACTATCTCTTTGATTAATGAGAAGGCAAAGAATAATTAAAGAGAAGATAAATAAAAACAACTTAGGAGAAGACGACGAACAATTATAGAAAGGGTGAAGAACGATTAAGGAGAAGCGAAGAACAATTATAGAAAGGGCGAAGAACGATTAAGGAGAAGCGAAGAACAATTATAGAAAGGGCGAAGAACGATTAAGGAGAAGCGAAGAACAATTAAGCAGAAGATAATAAAAGACTAAAGAGAAGATGAAGGACAATTAAAGAGAGCACGAAGAATGATTAAAGAGCGAGTGTGGGCAAGATGAAGAACTATTCAGGAGAAGACAAAGGGCAATTCAGGAGAAGACAGAGAACGATTAAGGAAAATACTAAAAACAATTAAAGAGAAAATGAAGAACAATTAAGGAAAAGATGATGACCGATTAATGAGAAGATGAAGAGCGATTAAGAAGAAGATGAAGAACAATTAAGGAGAAAACAAAGAACAATTATAGAGACGATGTTGAACAATTTGAAAGTATATAACCAAACTTGTTATGACAGCTCTACATTTTTATGTTTTTTTTTTTTTTTTTGCTTAGATGTTTGCCTCACTAGTTTCTACTGGCGGAGGCGCGCCATTTTCCACCCCAGACCGTAGTCAATTGGGCGATATCAGGACGCATAAACCAGTGCTTGGATGCATGTGTGCATCTGTATGTACCTATGCTAGGTTTGTGCGCCCTCAGAAGCTAGCCCAACCAAAGTGCTATGGAAGGGCTTTACCACGAGGGCGCGTGTGAAAGTTGTGCAAGGGTGTGACTGTAGGACAGAGTCAAATGAAACAGAGTGAGGTGAGAAGAGAGAGAAGGGGAAGAGTGGCCATGGGGATTCTTCACATTTTTATGTTCCACGGAAGCTAGAACACTTATTCCAGACGAGCCCAATATTCAATTGTGATAGAAGAGATAAATGTCCTCAACTTGTATCCCTGCATACGTAGCAGTAAAGCAGTGTCTCGGACCTTGAGCAAATTACTGCCTTTGTTAGGGTCACTGAAGTCAAGGTTGAAAGAGAAATAATGATCCACTAGCACACGAGTAGAGAACATCTGCCTGTAGGTCGAAATGTACAATATGAAAGATGCAACAGCAGTTTAACAGTTAAAGTTCTCCCCCTTTCCGTACCCAAATCCTGTCTCACATGCTCTGCACTCCTCCTTACACATCTCTCCCCTCTCTAAATCGACATGTCTCTTCCTCCTTCAACAGGCCCATCACCCTGCTCATCTCTTCTTCTCTACACCGCCAATCCATTCTCCCTTGAACTTTTCCCTGCACCAGTCTCTTTCCTTGCACATCTCCCCTCCCCTCCCCCTTCTCAATCTGCCCGTATCTTCCTCCTTTAAACCAGTCCATCGTCTCCTATCTCTCCCCCTCCTCAAACTACAACCCGTTCTCCTTTTCACCTTAACCCTCCTACCTCAACCTGTCGTCTCTTCCCGCCCACCTCAACTCGTCCCTGCTTGTTTCAGATTGTCAGGATAATGAACCGTTTCACTGCCGTAGACGGATGTGTCGGACCGAAAGGTAGAAATATCGCAGTCAAACTCTAAACTAGCGACGTAACGCATGCCGTTCTCCGGACTACACCCTACTACTTGCAAACCCCTGTTCATGGCTTAGAAGCCGTAGATTGAGAAAGTTCGCAGAAAAAGAAGAAGAAGAAGAAGAAGATTTACATTTTCAATCTTCACTTTAAATAATTTACCCACGGCTACATTTTTTACTAATGATGACGTACGTCTCAATTGCTTGACCAATCAAATCTTCCTCGCAAACGTTGGATAATCAGAAACACTAAAGTGGATTAATATAGGTAAATACTTAATATAAACTTATCTTCACATACCAGGTCTACTGTTGTCCCGGGTACTTTCAAGGATACACGGTTGAAACAAAACTAAACAGTGGAGTTGTGAGCGCATATTGTCAGTGTTTTGTCAGGTAAATAAATTGTTGTTGTTTTTTACGAATGCCCACAATGAGTAAGTTACTCTTTTGTGCGCCATGAAAATGACATTAAGTGGCGGGTTTTAGTAGCTTTCCTCACATCCCGAGCGTGCTGATGAAGGTGAACCGGGGTCTTCCAGGCGGTTGTGCTATTATTGGCTTTATCTGGGTGTCACTCACTACTACGGGGATACGTCGATCCCTTACCTCGTTAGCCAGGCTGCCATGAAAACAGCCCGTTTCCAGGGAGGGCTACTAGAAAGCCGAGGTGCGAGTCTTTCACCTGACCCTGACTAACATGTCTGATCAGTATATTGTACCTGACTTGACGTTAGTCTTCCTATCCACAGGTAAGTAGGTACATACTGTATATTTTACCTGACTAGACGTTAGTTTTCCTATCCCCAGGTAAGTAGGTACATCATGTATATTTCCTTCATTATGGGCTCACGTTAAGTTTCATTAGCGGCCCACGCCAGGTTCAGGTGGACCACATTGATCAAGACCCCACTCCACGTCCACGCGTACACTTGCAAACAGGTTATGGTACAGCAGCCGTGCCGACGAGGTGGAGATTGAGACTTTGATCCCTGCAGTGGTCGGAGCAAAGAGTTATCATACTGATCATGACACCAATACCCCAACTAGCGTTCTCGTTTGTACTCTTGTAAATAAGATGTGCCACAGCAGTCTGACCAACGAGGTGGGGGATCGACACTACAATCTCGTTAGTGATGAACTTACTGAGGAACCTCGCATTGCACTACTGTCAGAAAGACGATGGTCCACTTTTTAAAGTAAGCTTTGTGGCGAAAGAAGAGCCACTCTTGCTTACCACGAGTAGCTTCGAACACCACCATCTCTCTAGTTGTGAGTTTGCTAAGAAGCTTAGCATTGCACTACAGCCAGAAGCGTCCAGATCCACCTAATTCAGTGCACACGGGAATAAACGAAGAACCGTTGCAACCCGTTACCAGCGATCAACATTTTGGTTGGCTGGAAATACATGCCATTTTAGAGCGAAGTGCGTCTTACCAAGGCACACGAGTTTAAGCTCTGGATTCTGAATATTATTTGATAACACCGTAAAAAAGAAAAGAAAAGCTATAGTAGAATATTTGACGAGCTTAGAACAACAAGAACAACAATGGAATGCATCGCCACAGGAAGTAGTGGAGGAAAGGACAATTAAAACATTTAAGAATATATTGGATGCGCATAGCTTTTAGAGCAGCGTAATCCAGATGTAACTGGTTGTATACAGACTGCACATAGTCTTCTAAACCAGTATAAAGACGCATAGTAAAGACAAAAACAACAAAAACAACAACAGGAACAACAACAAAAACAACAAAAACAACAACAACAACAGCAGCATCTATCCTGTTCCCCGATGACGTAAAACTCCAGCTGTTGCTAAATGATTATTTGTATCCGGAAATCCCCGAATGAAGATACGTATATTAAAAGAAATAAAGATGGACCTTAATGTTAATCTAAAGGTAATTATGCAGGAACATGTAACAATGGAAAAGAAAAGGGTGAATTGATGGTACATAATGATGGTGATGTAAAATTATTTAGCTTAAGCTGTGGTATGTTTAGTCCTTGTCGGCCCAGACAACGTGGATCTGCAACACTCTCAAGAAATTGGACATCGATACATCAAACTTGAGCCTATATATATCCTGGCCCAAGACTAAGATTCAGAACTTCAGTATCGACATTGATCCTCACAGTATCGTTGCCCATGGTTACAAGGTGGAGGGTACTGAATTCACACACCTGTTGAGTTCATTTTCATCTGTTGGACGCAATGTTCCTGACATGTTAAGGGGGATCGGGCTTGTTGCCTCCACTTGGAACGACATTCGCCACGTGTGAAATAACGGTATACACACTCTCTCTCCCTCTCTCTCTCTCTTTCTCTCTCGGGTTCAATATACGAATTCATCAGACCTGCGTGATTCCTGTCCTTCTGTATGATTCATAGACCTGGACTACTCAAACAGGACATATTAAGACTCGATGCCTTTCATGCACAAACAGCGACGCATCCTCGGTATCCGGTGGTTTGATCGGGCCTGAAATGTCGACGTCTCTGCAATGCCGAGTCTTCCTTCCATCTCAGACACTCGAGCCTTCCTTCCATCTCGGACACTCGAGCCTTCCTTCCATCTCGGACACTCGAGTCTTCCTTCCATCTCGGACACTCGAGTCTTCCTTCCATCTCGGACACTCTAGTCTTCCTTCCATCTCGGACACTCGAGCCTTCCTTCCATCTCGGACACTCGAGCCTTCCTTCCATCTCGGACACTCGAGCCTTCCTTCCATCTCGGACACTCAAGCCTTCCTTCCATCTCGGACACTCGAGTCTTCCTTCCTTCTTGGACACTCGAGTCTTCCTTCCATCTCGGACACTCGAGTCTTCCTTCCATCTCGGACACTCGAGCCTTCCTTCCATCTCGGACACTCAAGCCTTCCTTCCATCTCGGACACTCGAGTCTTCCTTCCATCTCGGACACTCGAGCCTTCCTTCCATCTCGGACACTCGAGCCTTCCTTCCTTCTTGAACACTCGAGCCTTCCTTCCATCTCGGACACTCGAGCCTTCCTTCCTTCTCGGATACTCGAGTTTTCCTTCCATCTCGGACACTCAAGTCTTCCTTCCTTCTTGGACACTCTGGTCCGCCGCGGCCTGTCTCTGTTTGGTCATGTGGTCCGATTGGACCAGGAAGTTCCGGCCTACCAGATCATGCTTAATTCAGTTACGTGTAACAACGGTCTCCAACCGGCTGACCAGAGGCATGGGAGGGACCGTCCCCTCCCCCCTGTTCTTCATGGATCCAGTAGGTTTGACTTCAAGTGGACATGGTCGTGGTCGATCGACGCAGCGGGCCTTAGATGCCAAGTCGAACACTATTATGTTGAGTAGTTCCCAGTTGAATCCAAGCGTCCATTCTTCTCCGTACGTATCACAGGTCGCGAACGATTGTAAGCTAAGTCCTTCTGTGATATAAGCGATCTGTTGCATGGTTTGTTATGTTTCTGTTATCTCTAGCTCTCATCTATCAGTGTCGTCCTCCCCTTAGTGCAATACAAGGCACATCAGAAGGCTTAAAAATACGGAGATTACAGTCTTCATCCCTACCTCTTTGGCCAGGATGCCATTTCAAGATTCCACGTAGGAGGGCACGTCAGGTAATCTCTTGGTTAGTACATCTAATATTGTACTTTACCCCGAGTGTAATCTTTGAGTCTCGGATAAGCTAAATGTTAGAGCCACTCGTTTTCATGGCAAACGTAAGGAAGGGGGTAAATGTTGTGAGACGCTCCAGTACACTCAGCTGTAAATGGTAACTGACGCACTACTACGGAATGAAAGTCATCGTACAATTGTCACCCCATTGAATGGGCAAGTTGTGTCCTCGTACAAGGAAGTCTGTTACACTTCCTCTCCGACAACAGTCTTTGCTATAGGACTTCCTTTATTTTTTATTGTGGTATTATTTTATTGTTCAACCATTTGTAGTGTTGAATACTTTATTATTAATTGATTTGTATTGTCATGTTTTTTTATTGTTAATTAATTTAAATTGTGTTATTTTTCCACAGTAGCATCGGTTAGCTGAAAAACCACAAGAAATCGTTCGATTTACTTTACCTAGCAACTTGACGGATAATAAATACTAAAATGAACATGTAAAAGTCTCAGTGTCATTATTAATTTGTTCACTTTATTTTTATTTCTTTTTTTTCCGTACTGAAACTCCCGAAACCCTGAAAAGGGTTTTGCAATTGGCAGGATGTTGTCCGGGGAACGAAATTAGCTGTGTTGCAGTTTACAGCTTGGATGCCATATTTGGAGATTTCAGTCCATCACATTCTATTTGGAGATTTCAGTCCATCATATTCTATTTTTGAGTACCAGATTAGCTTTCCCTCCTCGATCCCTTCTCCTTAGCCATCTGCCCTGCTGCAGTCTATTATGGTCAGTCACCGAGGTGGAGAAGGAACTTGGCGGCTCTAGTTCGCTGGCCCTGACGCTTTCCGTAAGATTTCAGTCGCTGATGGCCACAGCTCATGCACTGCTCAGCATCTTGATCCCGTTCACTTGATATGAAAACCTTTTTAGACTGTTCTGTTCCTAAGAACTGACTTCACTGTACTCTGGGCAAACACACACGCGCTCAGTCATTCTCAGAAAATTGTGGATGTTGTGTGGTTACTGATGGTTCATGTAGCTCGTTGGTTGCACACACTCCTTCCCCGACTTCACATGCGTCCCATTCAGCTTGGACATCATAGGTTCCAAAGCTATGTGGTCTATTAATTGTCATATCATCATCCAAAAGATAGTTGTTTATAGATTTAAACATGTCACTCATATCCACGCCTATTGTATCTATAATGAGTGATTGTGAAGCTAGGAATCCTCTTTCATTGTCCAGGTGATTGTGAAGCTAGGAATCCTCTTTCATTGTCCAGGTGATTGTGAAGCTAGGAATCCTCTTTCATTGTCCAGGTGATTGTGAAGCTAGGAATCCTCTTTCATTGTCCAGGTGATTGTTAAGCTAGGAATCCTCTTTCATTGTCCAGGTGATTGTGAAGCTAGGAATCCTTCTCTTTCATTGCCCAGGTGATTGTGAAGCTAGGAAACCTCTTTCATTATCCAGGTGATTGTGAGGCTAGGAAACCTTCTCTTTCATTGTCCAGGTGATTATGAAGCTACGAATCCTCCTTCATTGTCCAGGTGATTGTGAAGATAAGAATCCTCCTCTTTCATTTCCCAGGTGATTGTGAAGCTAAGAATCCTCTTTCGTTGCCCAGGTGATTGTGAAGCTAGGAATCCTCCTTCATTGTCCAGGTGATTGTGAAGCTAAGAATCCTTCTCTTTCATTTCTCAGGTGATTGTGAAGCTAAGAATCCTTCTCTTTCATTTTCCAGATGATTGTGAAGCTAGGAATCCTCTTTCATTGTCCAGATGATTGTGAAGCTAAGAATCCTCTTTCATTGTCCAGGTGATTGTGAAGCTAAGAATCCTCTTTCATTGTCCAGGTGATTGTGAAGCTAAGAATCCTCTTTCATTTCCCAGATGATTGTGAAGCTAGGAAACCTTCTATTTCATTGTCCAGGTGATTGTGAAGCTAAGAATCCGCTTTTATTGCCCAGGTGATTGTGAAGCTAGGAAACCTTCTCTTTACTTGTACAGGTGATTGTGAAGCTAGGAATCCTCTTTCATTGCCCAGGTGATTGTGAAGCTAGGAAACCTTCTCCTTCATTGTCCAGATGATTGTGAAGCTAAGAATCCTCTTTCATTGCCCAGATGATTGTGAAGCTAGGAATCCTTCTCTCTCATTGTCCAGGTGATTGTGAAGCTAGGAATCCTTCTCTCTCATTGTCCAGGTGATTGTGAAGCTAGGAATCCTTCTCTTTCATTGTCCAGGTGATTTTGAAGCTAGGAATTCTTCTCTCTCCTTGCCCAGGTGATTGTGAAACTAGGAATCCTCTTTCATTGTCCAGGTGATTGTGAAGCTAGGAATCCTCTTTCATTGTCCAGGTGATTGTGAAGCTAGGAATCTTTTTTCATTGTCCAGGTGATTGTGAAGCTAGGAATCCTCTTTCATTGCCCAGGTGATTGTGAAGCTAGGAAACCTTCTCCTTCATTGTCCAGGTGATTGTGAAGCTAGGAATCCTCTTTCATTGCCCATGTGATTGTGAAGCTAGGAATCCTTCTCTTTCATTGTCCAGGTGATTGTGAAGCTAGGAATCCTCTTTCATTGCCCAGGTGATTGTGAAGCTAGGAATCCTTCTCTTTCATTGTCCAGGTGATTGTGAAGCTAGGAAACCTTCTCCCTCATTGTCCAGGTGATTGTGAAGCTAGGAATCCTTCTCTTTCATTGTCCAAGTGATTGTGAAGCTAGGAATCCTTCTCTTTCATTGTCCAGGTGATTGTGAAGCTAAGAATCCTCTTTCATTGCCCAGGTGATTGTGAAGCTAGGAAACCTTCTCCTGCATCGTCCAGGTAATTGTGAAGCTAAGAATCCTCTTTCATTGCCCAGGTGATTGTGAAGCTAAGAATTCTTCTCTTTCATTTCCCAGAACGGTGATCAAATTGCTGAGCAGTGCATGAGCTGCATCTGTCAGCGACCAAAAGCTGATTGCTAGCGTAAGGGTCAGGGAATCAGAGCTGTAAAGACCCTTATACGCAAGCACCAGTGTTTCTGGATAACAGGCTGCAATAGAGGAAACTGGATAAGGACAAGGAGTCGAAGAGGGAAGGTTAACCTGGTGCTCCAAATATGCCAGCTGAAGTCGGATGTGTCGGGCCGAAAGGGGGCAAACATGACAATAAACTACGACACAACGCATTCCGTTCTCGGAACAACAACCTGTTACTTAAGCCCATTCCAGGACTTCGTAGCGGAAGTTTGAGAGCGATTAGGAATTCGTGGCGAAAGTTTGAGAACGATCAGGACTTCGTGGCGAAAGTTTGAGAACGATCAGGACTTCGTGGCGGAAGTTTGAGAGCGATCATGAATTCGTGGCGGAAGTTTGAGAACGAACCACGAAGAAAAAGAAGAATTATCTTAGTATATCTATACTAGCCCCTGGAGGTTTGAGGTCTTTGCAGTTGCACTATCTAGACAACCAGAAGAAATGACGTAGACAAATATGTGGTACAGAGCACGATACAGAACCATCAATATAGTTGACGATTTAGGGAGAAGCTGGAGATGAATAGGACGCAACCCTAGAAAAAGGATTAAGAGTATAGCCAGACACACAATGGATGAACGCCCGCAGGGAAAGAGACGTATGTAGAGGACAAAAGATATTTAACCTAACTTAACGTCTTTCCATTGATTTATAAGATTCTTCAGAGTGTGTATACAATCAGTTTCTTAGATAGTGGTTTAATAGACTCAACACTAGTGCTAAGTAGCCCCGCAGCCAGTTAGGCACCATCTAATGCTGCTCTTAACAAACCACTTGTGGGAAGATACACATAACTTTTGGGTAGATTTTGAGATATAATTTAGCCGTTAATTCTACTCTTTTCGATTTCCAACTGTCGATAGGTTTTTAACATGCCCGACACTGAACACAAGAGTCCGATCCCACTAACCAGAGATCAGCAGAATTTTTACCAGATCTCCCTTGAAAAAATCCCGGTCTCCATCTTGATTCGAACGTGCGACCTGACGCACGCACAACCTGTGAACACCTTACCTCGAGACCAATGAGCGCACAACCTGTGAACTCCTTACCTCGAGACCAATGAGCGCACAACCTGTGAACACCTTACCTCGAGACCAATGAGCGCACAACCTGTGAACTCCTTACCTCGAGATCAATGAGCGCACAACCTGTGAACACCTTACCTCGAGACCAATGAGCGCACAACATGTGAACACCTTACCTCGAGACCAATGAGCGCACAACCTGTGAACACCTTACCTCGAGACCAATGAGCGCACAACCTGTGAACACCTTACCTCGAGACCAATGACCGCACAACCTGTGAACACCTTACCACGAGACCAATGAGTATCAACATACGAACTACAGTATTTGAAGTGTCATAGCCAGGGCTCAAGAAGGCGATGAACAAAAAAAAAAAAAGGAAGGGCGTGATTTGTGTTCACATGCTTTAAAGGGAGAGAACATTGGTTTGCCAGGTTGCTAGTTAGCGATGATGATTAGAGAAAAAGGATATTGAATGGTAAATGGGAAAATCCAATGGGAACTTTACTGGCTACGCTGTGACAAACCAAAAATAACGTGTCAGACCGCCTTGACTGGGAACTCTGAGACAGAGTGGAAGTGATGAGGTGTTAGACTGCCCGTGAGTGGTCACTCTGAGACAAAGTGGAAGGGATGAGGTGTTAGACTGCCCGTGAGTGGTCACTCTGAGACAAAGTAGAAGTGATGAGGTGTCAGACCGCCTTGAGTGGTGGCTCTGAGACAAAGTGGAAGGGATGAGGCGTCAGACCGCCCGTGAGTGGTCACTCTGAGACAAAGTAGAAGTGATGAGGTGTCAGACCACCCGTGAGTGGTGGCTCTGAGACAAAGTGGAAGGGATGAGGTGTCAGACCGCCCGTGAGTGGTGGCTCTGAGACAAAGTGGAAGGGATGAGGTGTCAGACCGCCCGTGAGTGGGAACTCTGAGACAAAGTGGAAGGGACAAGACAACTCCTACGAAAATGTAAACTGTTATATATCAAGATATCGTTCTTTAAACTGATTTGGCCACTTCTATTGTGGGTGGAGTCATCCCAAGATGGTATTTAATCTTGCCGCGTTACGCTTCAGTTTACTCAGCTTCAAATTGTGACCTGACGTTTGTTAGGGACAGTAAAGTGTGCGATGAAATGAACTGGCCTCCGTCTTTCTGTTTACATCGTTATACATTTTGACATCTTTCGTTTTTCTGGTAAGTACTCTTCATCGCATTACTTAAACAACAACAACAACAAAACAACAAAACAAAAGCCAGTTATATGCAAAAAAGTACACAATTGAGCAACTCGTATGTTGTATCACATGCAATGTCTTTCGTTAAAAGAGAATAAGAGAGAAAGAGAATAAGAGAGAGCGTGGCAGGTAAAGAGGGACAGAGAAAGACGTACATGAAGAGAGTGAGTTGTGTGTGATGGTGAGAAGAAAATAAAGAAAAAGAGAAGAATAGAGACATAATATATTTATATATATATTTTTATATGTATATATATATATATATATATATATATATATATATATATTCAGAGAGAGAGAGAGAGAGAGAGAGATAGAGAGAACAGATGTGGGAAGAGAGATTAAAAGAATAAACAGAGACAAAGAAAGAAGAAAGAGGTAATTAAATAAAGAGAAATAACAAGAAGAAGAACAAAAGGATACAACGAAAGAATTGACAGGGAGAGAAAGGAAAAAGAAGAGAGGGAGAAACAACCAAAGAAAGTAAGAAAATGAGGGAGATAGAAAAATAAGGAGAGAGACAGAGAGGGAGAGAGAGAGAGAGAGAGCGAGCGAGAGAGAGAGAGAGAGAGGAAGAGAGACTAAATTATTACAAGGAACGCTGCCAAGCATTCATTTAAAGAGACCAATTTCAGTCCAATTTACCCGCCCTCGCACCAATATATATACATACATATACACACACACACACACGCACGAGCGCGATGTAAGCCATTAAGTAAGTTACAAACACATGAGGAGTAGCTGAACAATTTTGAAAGTTTCTAAAGGTGTCGTTAGGTGGTAGAAACATTCAGCTTTGTGATTCCTGTAAGTAGCAGACCTATGTGTCGCATGCATGTACGCAGCTCAAAAACAAAATGCTGCATACATCCAAAGAACAGCATGCCGCTCTGCGTTTCTTTCGGCAAAATGACTGTCTGCAAACGGCATTCTTGAGGAAATTCTTCCTGTTTTCAGTGAGAAGTGTTTATCACATAAACAGCTGCATAACAGGGTCACTACATTTTCGTAAGGACGCTCAAAGATTGCTGATGAAGCTTGACCTGGTCGTCCTAATAAAAACAGAGGAATCTGTGCGGTGTGTGTCAGTTAATCGAACTGACAGGCGAGTAACGATAGACTGTATAGCAACTATAATGAAGAGTTCGCATGCTTTAGCCTACATCATAATGCGTATGAATGCTGAACATGTTAGTCTTACTACGAATTTCAGAGTTAGGCACTTTGTCCTGCCATCTGACCATGAGCAGCATATGAAGACAGCTCATATGAAAACGGTTTAACTGTCTGGGGTGTCACTGTCCATGTTTCACAGGCTTGCATCAGAATGGGTAACACTACAACACTATACACTTTTACCTTGTTGCGACATTGATGTCCTGTCGGTTCGAGACGTTTGGTTACAGTCTCCCAAACTGAGACCTCGTCCCAGCAATGATGCTGTTTACCTCGATACTCGCCTCTATGATAAGGGTACATTCTGTGTACCAATTGAAGAGGTTATAAAGACGTCGATACTGGACTAGAAAGCATTCCGGAAACTACCATAAACATTTTGCATTTCTCCCCAAACAAATTATTGCATAACCCACGCAGTGTGGTCCGTTCAGCTACAGACCAAAGCATAACATCTATTGACGGACAGTATGTTTGACATCTTTCAATGATGCATAAGTACATCGCGTCCTCGTCCACTCGAATTCCTGGTCCAAAATATCACTTCGCGCTGGAACATGCTTCCTAGCACGTTAAATCTAGACGGTTCCATGTAATTGCTATCTTTATAATTACACGTTTAAAGAATACAGCATTCTGGAAACTACCATATCACGAAACATCCCGCTGTGGATGGATGTGTACATTTTTGCACTTCTTCCTAAACATATTACTGCATAACCGAGGCAGTGTGGTCCAATCAGCGACAGACCAAAGCATAACATCTATTGGCAAATGCAAAGGCCGCCGTCCATCGTAGACGATGATGACATAATTAATTTTGCAATCGCTATTTTTAGAACGGATCAACTGCGCTACTTTTTATCCTCACTCTCTCGTCTCGAGCCACACGACCCCAGTGGCAAGTCACGAACAACTAGACTAGGGGGGACTACGAGATGCAGGGGATTCCTCATTAAGCTATTTTAGACTGGTTCTGTCTCCGTGTCCAATGTTCTGGAATGAGTGCTTCGCACTTTTCGATTTCGGCTTCACGGATATCTGCATGTTTTCTGTGGATTTCTTTGGCCAGATGGTTGGGGCTTTCCATTAGTAGCCTGCTTTGAAACTTCTGATGTAGAGAGTGATCAGGTAAATTCTTTAATTTGTATTTTCTCCCTAATTCGAAGGGCTCAATATTTGATGTTTTCCTTAGTTCTGTATTAGGAGTGTTTTTCAAAGCCCGCAAAGACAATTATTTTGAACGCGGTCTAGTTTTCCTGTGTTTGTTTCGGCCACTGTTGCCCAAGTGCTAGAGGGATATTCCAAGATTAGTTTGATTGCACAAGTGTAGACTCGTTTGAGAATATGTCGGTTTGACAATTTCCCCCCCCCCCCCCCCCCCCCCCATAGACACAATATACCAGCCAGTATTCTTACTCTTTTCTCGAGTTACCTTGGATCATTGGCAAGACTATTGATCGAGACCACTGGAGGTAACACAGGATGCAGGCAGTCTGGTCTTACCTCCCGTGAGACCAGGGGTCGCTTGAAACATGCGGGATTCGATCGCCCACAGTTTTCGTTCATCACTGTGAGAAGCGGGTGCCATATGTAATACAGAAATAAAAGAAAGCTCCAGAAACAATAAACCATATTTGATACAGGAATACAAGACAGCTCTAGAAACCATAAATTATATATGATACAGAAATAAAAGAAAGCTCTAGAAACACAAAACTATATATGATACAGAAATAAAAGACAGCTCTAGAAACAATAAACCATAGATGATACAGAAATAAAAGAAAGCTCCAGAAACAATAAACCATATATGATACAGAAATAAAAGAGTTCTAGAAACATTACCCCACATCTGACACAGTAATAACAGAAAGCTCTAGAAATAATAAACCATATATGAAACAGTAATAACAGGAAGCTCTAGAAACAATAAACCATAAATGTAACAGTAATAACAAAAAGCTCTAGAAACAATCCGCTACATGTGATACAGGACTAAAAGAGTGAATTACATATTCTTCCTGAGATCAGAAGTCGTAGTTTATGGCATGCTTGGTCTAGCTCAGAGACAGATTTACACAGGCATTGAGATATACTACGGAATGCTTATTTTGTAGAGAACAACAAATATTTCTCGGTCAAGACGCAATAAACACGGTATTACGTGGACAGAAGACACCAACACAAACATTCAATTCATAATGGGAAAATATACATATGTTAGGCAGGTCCAGGAGTTCTCAACCATCGTGCATGTAAGACCGCATGTGGCCCGACTAGCCAGTTCCTGTGACGTGCAACGTTACTGGTGTTGTAAGAGGGACATGAAGTCCTGCGACATCTCATCCGAGGGCTGGGAAGAAATTGCTCAGGATCGAGCGATCTGGAGACAGTCAGTTGGAGGGGGCATAGTGTCTGCTGACGCTCGTAGAAGCCGTCTGGCTGCAGAGAAGAGAAAGACTGAAGAGATCAAGGAGCAACCAGTCAAACCAGCCTCCTCAGTATGGTTGTACGATCTGTGGCAGAGACTGTCACTCGCAGATCGGCCTTTACAGATATAGTAGACAGTGTCGAAACACAGGAGATAGAACTGGACAAAAACTTACAGGGTGCCACGTGCATGGTCTAAAGAGACGGAGACGCCTATGATGAGGACGAGATAAGTGGTTGTTGCTGTTACGGGACCAGCAGCATCCCGGCTCTCGTCCTTCTACCCAACGCAATGTAATTACATCTGTATGTGTTTACTATTTTTCGATTAGTCCGTACAAAATGTTTCATAGGATAAAGAGTTATAGTTTGCGGTTAAACAAATATAAAACAAGTCACATTATGCACTATAAAAGGTTAAATTGAAATGTTTGCATAAAAAAAAAAAATAAACCTTCATCATAACTAAACTGTCACTATGGTCCACCAGGAGGATTGTTATGGCTGTGGAATAAAGGCCGCTTGGGTACTTCTGACTTAATTCACCCCAAACAGAGTTCCCTGGGTTCCCATCGTACGTACTGTACAGCTAAGGACTGAACGGGACTTTCCATTTCAGGTCGATATAATTATAATTGAAATAGATCAGCAAAGATTTAGATAACGATAGAAGTGTAGAAAAGACGATAACCGTAACCTAACCCTAACCGTAACCTAACCATAACCTTAAGGATAACTAAAACTATAACATAGGTTTTAAAATACAACAACCTACAAGAACAAGAGGGCATAGCTACAAATTAACTAAAGAAAGGTCCAGATTAGTTATTGGGAAATATTTTTTTTGGTTAGAGAGTGGTGAATGCTTGAAATGGATAGCCACAGGAAGTAGTGGAGGCAGGGACAATGAATGCATTCAAGAATATATTGGATAGGCATAGCTTTTAGAGCAAGGAAATATAAATGAAACTGGTTATATACAAATTCTTATGAGTCTTCTAAACAAGTATAAAGACGTTAAGTTAACATAACCCTAACATAACCCTAACATAACCCTAACATAAACCTAACCTTACCCTACCCTAACCCTGACTACAAAAAATCTCATTGCTTAGACGACAACATAAGCGGAAGCGGAGATATTTAGCAGAATATTTTACATCCCCAACAGCTGAGAAGTAGACTGTTCAATGACCTCACTACCTCAAATCCAGGGCTAAAAATATATATTTCTATTGTTTAGGGTGATCTAAGACGCAAATGCCGCCGTTGGTCATTGCAGTGATCATAACAAAAGGTCAACGCTGATGTAAATATGAGATTAATGGAAAATGCTGGAATCCAGAAAAGGGATGGTGTTGTTCGAAGGCCTCATGCTGAGATCGTTACTTTTTACGAAGTTCCCTTGGCTGCATTAGCTCTTCTTATATCCCGAGATGTACTAAACAAGTTGTACATGGGCACTCCATCCTGTAGTGCTATTGAAGGTTTATCAGTAATCACCGAAGCTGGATCGAAGTGTTTATCCCACCTCGCTGGCTAGTCTACTGTAATACAGCCTGTTTTCAGGAGTTCTATGAGGATGGGGAGTCTTGGATAATATGTATGACTTGAATCGGACGTTAATTTTAGTGTTGTTATAATCACCGACTCTCAATTTATGCTTCGGATGGTACAGCAGGGATGATTATGGTGTGATAGTGGTAATAGAGTCCTCAAACCTTGGGGACCTTGTGTGAATCCACTCTCCTGGTCATGGTGGGGTCAGAGGGAGTGAACAAGCTGACATTCTGGGGTCACCCGAAGTTGACATTGTCAAGATTGGAAATATATACAGGTAGTATTCCGGCCTCAGGGTCATCCTTGGTGGACATTGGCAATGTATGCAAGTGGCACCCTGGCCACAGGGTCATCCGTGGTGGACATTGGCAAAGTATACAGGTGACATCCTGGCCACAGGGCCATCCGTGGTGGACATTGGCAATGGATACAGGTGGCATCCTGGCCTCAGGGTCACCCTATTGGGGAAATTGTCAGTGGATAGAGGTGGCATCCTTGTCCCAGGGTCATCCGTGGTAGACACTGGCAATGGATAAAGGTGGTATCTATACCTCTAGGGGCACACGTAGTAGGTATATTAACAATGGATAGAGATGATATCCTGGCTTCAGGATCACACGTAGTAGGGACATTGTCAATAGATATAGGTACAATTTTGAAGTTAATCAACAGCCGCCTCTTGGATTAAAACACAGATTGAGTAAGAGTACAGATTGATCAGTTTTGAAATCCTACACTGGTCTAGCAGAAAGCGTCGCCTGAAAGAATGGAGCAGTAGTGAGTATAACCAGCGGGCTACAG
Source organism: Ariolimax columbianus (assembly GCA_036924085.1). Classification (NCBI taxonomy): domain Eukaryota; kingdom Metazoa; phylum Mollusca; class Gastropoda; order Stylommatophora; family Arionidae; genus Ariolimax; species Ariolimax columbianus. The sequence continues at coordinate 52,265,051 of JAVGWX010000018.1, forward strand.
GAGCCATCATTATCTACAATTTTAGCCTTTTACTGGGATCAAGATGCTGAGCAGCGCATGAGCTGCAGTGGTCAGCGACCCATAGCTGACTGCTAACATCAGGGCCAGCAAACTATAGCTGCAAAGACCCTTCTACACCTCCACGCGGTGATCCTGCAGCAGGGCAGACTGGCTAAGGAGAAGGGATCGAAGAGAGAATGCTAACCCGGTACTCAAAAAATGCTTGCTGAAGTCGGATGTGTTGTACCGAAAAGTGCAAATATCGCAGCCAAGCTGTAAACTACGACACAATGCATTCCGTTCTCTGGACTACATTCTGCTACTTAAGCCCTTTCATGGTTTGGTAGTGGGAGATTGAGAACAAACGAAGAAGAAGAAGCCTTTTACTTGGAAGGACTGATCACCTATGGACCTGCCCGAAGTGCAATTGTATCTATTCTTAACAAAACAGAACGGAATAGAAGATAGTATTAGTTCATTCGCTACAAATAATGGGCACAATTCAGGAAGACTCCCCCAAAAAGGTGGAAAATGCGCAACATAAATAAGGAACTGTATTTCAGAAACTAATAATGCATTAGAGAACAAAACAATGAATCTCCAACGGGCACCAACTAATCACACATGAATCTTGTGTTACTCTTCTGTCACTGAATTTACGCTCACCCAGCCCTCGAGGAGGTTTCAGTTTGAGACCCGTGCTTTAGGTGGCCAAATCTATAAAATGTACAGAAAAGTGCCGACAGAAAATACAGTACGTTTTAATTACTACAGATAACCAAAGATGTTCCGATTTCTCCTTATCTTTGCACTGGTCAGCGTCAGCTCTGGAGTCTGTAAGTAAATTCACTAATTTCATGTTATGGACCTTTGTGGTAGTAACATATGCGAGCTTACTCTGAACGTTTAGCTCCATTTAGAGCATATGACGAAAAGAATAATAATAAACCAAAGACAACGCCACTCTCACAGTAGATGGTCCAGTTATGTAGTTATGGCAAATTTCAGTCCACCCAGATGTGAATGGGTAATGGCTGGCAGTTAGAGAATGTAGGGCAGCGAGGAAGGGAACTGAGTTTGGATAAAAATTAAGAACTTCTTACAATGACGCGTATCCTACGTCATGTAAGAGCGAATTATCTGCTAGAAGACGTTTATATTGCAACGTCCGATAGCTTAATAAATAAAATAATACTTTATTCAGTGTCTGTTAGAGGACTACATTTAATTTTTAGTATCATTAGGCTTAAAACATACTTTATTCCCTTACTGTTCAACGACTACGGTTAATTATTAATATCGATTAACTTACAGAAATACTTTATTCGGTCTCTGCTAGATGACTATGCTCAAAAACGTGTGTCATTTTTATTAAAACAAAGCAAAGGCCGCCGTCCATCATAGACTATGATGTCATAATTAATTCTGCTTTCGCTATTTTTAGTAAGGCCAGACCACAGTGGCAAGTGAAGGACAAGACGACTAGGGGGCGACTATGAAATGCAGGGAACTCCGCATCAAGCACCCGTGAAAAAGACGGCAGAATCCGGAGTCGAACCCACACTACTTGATCACTAGGCCGACGGCTTAACCACTTCGCCACGGAATCCCCTATTAAAACACCAACATACTATATTACTATATTAGAAGTATGTTAGAGGACTACTTTCAAATGTTAACGTATGTTAACTTTATTTAAACACCAAGATACTATATTACTATATTAGAAGTATGTTGGAGGACTACTTTCAAATGTTAACGTATGTTAACTTTATTTAAACAGCAACATACTATATTACTATATTAGAAGTATGTTAGAGGATTACGTTGAAATGTTAACGTATATTAGCTTTATTTAAACACCAACATACTATATTAGAAGTATGTTAGAGGACTACTTTCAAATGTTAACATATGTTAACTTTATTTAAACAACAAAATACTTTATTCAGAATCTGTTAGAGGATTTCCTTTTAATGTTCGTTAGTTTGAAGGCAGTCTGTACCACTTTAATGTTCGTTAGTTTGAATGCAGTCTGTACCACTTTAATGTTCGTAAGCTTGAAGGCAGTCTGTACCACTTTAATGGTCGTTTTCTTGAAGGCAGTCTGTACCACTTTAATGTTCATTATCTTGAAGGCAGCCTGTACCACTTTAATGTTCATTATCTTGAAGGCAGTCTGTACCACTTTAATGTTCATTATCTTGAAGGCAGTCTGTACCACTTTAATGTTCATTATCTTGAAGGCAGTCTGTACCACTTTAATGTTCATTAACTTGAAGGCAGTCTGTTAACTGACCAATAACACCACTATTTCAATCAGTTTAATATGCCTGATGGACCAGCAAGGTCATGATAAGAAAACTTATACAACATTAGTACTGCGTCGGTTGCACTGGGCCGATAAGGCTTAAATACAGTACAGTGTACTCGGTCTTCAATTAAAGGTTAACAAAATTCCAACAAAAACTATTGTAATTTGTATTTTTTATTCACACAGTTTCGGACTGTGATAGCGGGAGCAGTTGTGCGAGTGAGAAGGTGACTTTCAAGATCCCAGGCAGTTCTCAGGTATTTATTTAAGCGTCAGCTGACTCGTGTGTTAGGAATTATGTATGAGAAAAGGCGCTTGACACTCGAGAAACAAAAACGCGACACATTCAGGTTTTGATTGCAATAGGTTGTGAGCGTACCCACGTCTAAAGGGAGGGGGGATCTTCATCAAATATATTGGAGATTGATGAAAAAACTAGGAGATCCCGTACACACGATATGCACGTAAAAAACCAAGTGGCAATTAAAAATAGATAAGAGACAGCTGATAGCCGCTGTCCAGGCAACATTTAAAATAATTGATGACATTCCAACCCAATACGCAATCTGTCTTATTCCCCCCCCCCCCCCATCCAGGCTTAGTAACCCACATGAGATAAACACTGCAAAAATAAACAACGTTCTACAGATAACCTTCGGCTATCTGTCAGCAGGTATACCTGCCTGTTTGAATACCAGGAATCCAAGTATTCCAAGTTAAATGAAGTTTCAAACACTTTATCTCTGACGACATTGTGTTTTAATGGGAACAATTGATAGAACACGGAACTTTCGGTCAACGCAAAAGAAAGAGAAAAAAGGCACACATTCTTGATTGCAAAACAAATACGAAATTTTCAAAAACGGAAAATACAGTGTATTCGAACTGTTTTTTGGTGTGCGTATTTGTCTATACACCATTTAAAATGTAATTGATAAGGATTGAAATTAACGCTAATAATTGAACAGTAATTACCGGGGCCAGAATGGAGAGCAAAGAATAGTAACACTGGACAATTAAGGCGAAGACGAAGAAGGATTAAGGAAGAGATGGAAAACAATTAAGGAGGTGATGGAAAACAATTAAGGAGGTGATGGAAAACAATTAAGGAGGTGATGGAAAACAATTAAGGAGGAGATGAAGAACAATTATAGAGACGGTGTTGAACAATTTGAAAGTATATAACCAAACTTGTTATGACAGCCAATTACTTCCTTTGTTAGGGTCACTGAAGTCAAGGTTGAAAGAGGAATAATTATCCACTAGCACACGAGTAGAGAACATCTGCCTGTAGGTCAAACTGTACAATATGAAAGATACAACAACAGTTTAACAGTTAAAGTTCTCCCATTTTCCGTACCCATATCCTGTCTTACATGCTTTGCACTCATCCTTACACATCTCTCCCCTCTCTAAATCGACCCGTCTCTTCCTCCTTCAACAGGCCCATCACCCTGTCCATCTCCTTCCCTTCCAATTCGCTCATCACTTCCTTTCTAAACCGTCAATCCATTCTCCCTTGAACTTTTCCCTGCACCAGTCTCTTCTCCTTGCACATCTCCCCCCTCTCACCTCTACTCCCTCCTTCTCAATCTGCCGGTGTCTTCCTCCTTTCAACCAGTCCATCGTCTCCTATCTCTCCCCCTCCTCAAACTACAACCCCTTCTGCTTTCCACCATAACCCTCCTACCTCAACCTGCCGTCTCTTCCCGCCGCCCTTAACTCGTCCCTGCGTGTTTTAGATTGTCAGGATCACAAACAGATACTAGTATGACGTACGAAGAGTCAAAACGGCTTATCAAAGCCAGATACATGACCAAATGGGAAACCGAACATACTGGTTACACCAAAAACGATGCCTATTAACAGTTGAACCGAAGAGAGCAGGTCGTTGTCTTCAGACTTCGCACTGGCCACAATAGACTGAGGTACCACCTATTCAACAAATTGAAGATAGGTGGTACCGACGAATGCCCGTGCGGTACCGGTAAAATGACCGCTGAACGTCTGCTGCAGAACTGCCCGACATACGAGGATCAGAGAGAGCAGATGTGGCCATCACCAGTGGAACTGCAAGACAAGCTCTATGGCAGTGTCGACAGCCTCAGGATGACCGCCGTTTTTTTTCGAAAAAATAATGGTTACTGTCTGACTGCGTACGAAGAAGAAGAAGAAGATTGTCAGGATAATGAACCTTTGCACTGCCGTAAACGGATGTATGGAACCGAAATGTACAAATATCGCAGTCAAACTCTAAACTAGCGACACAACGCATGCCGTTCTCCGGACTACATCCACTACTTGCAAACCCCTGTTCGGGGCTTAGTAGCCGTAGATTGAGAACGAACGCAGAATAAGAAAATGAAGAACATATTCAATCTTAACTTAAAATAATTTACCCAGGGCTACATTTTGTAACTAATGATGACGTTCGTCTCAATGGCTTGACCAATCAAATCTTCCCCGCAAACGTTGGATAATCAGAAACACTAAAGTGGATTAATATAGGTAGATTACCTAACATAAACTTGTCTTCACATACCAGGTCTACTGCTGTCTCGGGTACTACCAAGGATACACGGTTGAAACAAAACTAACCAGTGGAGTTGTGAGCGCATATTGTCAGTGTTATATCAGGTAAGTAGGTTGTGGTTATTTGCGAATGCCCACAATGAGTAGGTTACTGTTTTGTGCGCCATGAAAAGGACATTAAGTGGCAGATTGTAGTAGCTTTCCTCACATCCCGAGTGTGCCGATGAAGGTGGACCGGGATCTACCATTCGGTTGTGCTATGATTGGCTTTATCTGGGTGTCACTCACTACTACGGGGATACGTCGATCCCTCACCTCGTTAGTCAGGCTGCCATGAAAACAGCCCGTTTCCAGGGAGGGCTACTAGGAAACAGAGGTGAGGGTTTTGGCCAGTATGTTTTGCCTGAACGTGACTTACAGGTCTAATCAGTATATTTTACCTGACTAGACGTTAGTCTTCCTCCCTCAGGTAAGTAGGTACACCATGTATATTTCCTTCATTACGGGCTCACGTCAGGTTCAGTTGGAACACATTGATCAAGACCCCCACTCCACGTCCACGCGTACACTTGCAAACAAGTTATGGTACAGCAGCCTTGCCGACGAGGTAGAGCTTGAGACTTTGATCCCTGCAGTGGTCGGAGCGAAGAGTTATCATCCTCTGGTGAAACATACTGATCAAGACACCAAGACCCCAACTAGCGTTCTCGTTTGTGCTCCCGTAAACAAGATGTGCCACAGCAGTCTGACCAACAAGGTGGGGGATCGACACTACAATCTCCTTAGTGATGAACTTACTGAGGAACCTCGCATTGCAATACTGCCAAAAAGACGATTTCCCACTTTTTAAAGTACACTTTGTGGCGAAAGAAGAGCCACTGTAACCTACTACCAAGCAAAAGGTATCCATTGCTCAACACAGAGTAGCTTCGAACACCAACATCTCTCTAGTTATTAGTTCGCTGAGAAGCTTAGCATTGCACTACAGCAAGTAACGTCCAGATCCATATACTTCAGTACGCACGGGGATAAACGAAGAACCGTTGCAACCCGTTTCCAGAGATCAACATTTTGGTTGGCTGAAAATACATACCATTTCAGATCGAAGTGCGTCCTACCAAAGCACACGAGTTTAAGGTCTGGATTCTGAATATTGTTGGATGACTCGCCGTAAAAAAAAAAAAGCTATAATAGAATATTTGACAAGCTTGGAACAACAGCAACAACAATGGAATGCATCGCCACAGGAAGTAGTGGAGGAAAGCACAATTAATACATTTAAGAATAGATTGAATGCGCATAGCTTTTAGTGCAGAGTAATCCACGTGTAACTGGTTGTATATAGTCTATGCACTTTCTTCTAAACCAGCATCAGGATGTTAAGTAAAGTTAACAACAACAACAACAACAACAACAGCAGCAGCAGCAGCAGCAGCAGCAGCAGCAGTCCTTCTGTGATATAAGCGATCTGTTGCATGTTTTGTTATGTTTCTGTTATCTCTAGCTCTCATCTATCAGTGTCGTTTTAGTTTTCCTCTAATTATCGTATCATGAATTTTCCAAAACATAGACTGCAAATTAATGCTTAGGAAGGATTAGGACTACTGTACCCACACTACTTTGCATGTTGTAATATGTAGCTAAGTAGGCTTGTTCATGTGGTTAGCAACCTCATCGCGTAACACAATGCATCACAGGCAAAGTCTTTACAAGATATAATACCAGCGTTGATATGCGCTTCCTGTAAGGAGCCAAATTGTAGTGGGGGCACATTGGCCGTAGTGTAATGCTAGACTCTTCAGTAAGCTCAGTTCTATGGTATAGTTATCTAGCAAGGACTGCACGTGTGGGGTAGAAGACTCTACATTTAAAATAATAGCACGATCCCTCATTTGCACATACGCAAAGCCTTCTGAGCGTAGAGAACGAGAGAATGTCACAGAAACAAACCCCACACGAATAAAACAGCGAATAGAACGTTTTGTTGGCGATACAATAAAAAAGAATAATAAAAACTTCATTGCTAATTAACCCAAGCCACGATATTAAACCGATTAGTAGCTTCCTTTCGCGTGCTACTTCGTTCATAAATGTTTAGTGTTCTTATAACGTGTTTGAACTTACTCCTCATTGTAACATGCCTCTTAAAACATGCCTGCTTATTGCTATGATGTGAACTATCTAATTATGTGGCAGTCTAACCCGCAAAAGCCCATACTAATTCATCTCTATATGTGCTAGTCGGTTTCCTAACAATTTTCTATAAAACCACATCTGCTCGGCACAGAAAAACGCATAACATAAACATAGTTATTTATTCAATTTCTGCACGTTCCATTCAATTAGTGTCACACTAGGAAGCATTACTCTTGTTGGCGAAGTTAGTCGTACTGCGTTCTTTCCCCTTGAAGAATTTTCTCGAGAAGCGGGTGTGCAGTGATTTTTCTGACATTCCGGGGTGTGCTTAGGAAGGTTGACCTATGTCCTACTCGCTTTAGTGCAATGCAAGACACATCAGCAGGCTTAAAAATCCGGAGATCAGTCTTCATCCCCACCTCTTTGGCCAGGACGCCATTTCCAGATTCCACGAAGGAGTGCACGTCAGGTGATCTCTTGGTTAGTACATCTAATATTGTACCTTATCCCGAGTGTAAACTTCGAGTCTTGTAGTAGCGACATGTTAGAGCCACTCGTATTCATGACAAACGTAAGGAAGGGGATAGGGGTTGTGAGACGCTCCAGTAGACCCAGCTGTAAATGCTAACTGACGTAATACTACGGAATGATAGGTATCGTACAATGGTCACCCCATTTAATGGGCAAACTGTGTCCTCGTACAAGGAAGTCTCTTGCACTTCCCCTCCGACAGCAGTGTTTGCTATGGGACTTCCTTTATTTTTATTGTGGTATTATTTTATTGTTCATACATTTGTAGTGCTGATTTATTTTATTATTAATTTATTTGTATTGTTATTTTTTGTTGTTGTTTGTTACTGTATTTGTTGTGTTATTTTATTATTAACTAATTTAAATTGTGTTATTTTGCCCACAGTAACATCGGTTAGCTGAAAAACCCCAAGAAATCGTTCGATTGACTTGACCTGGCAACTTGACGGATAATAAATACTAATAAAAATGTAAAGGTCTCAGTTTCAGTATTAATTTGTTCACTTTATTTAAAAATTTTTTTTTTTCCGTTCTCAAACTCCCGATACTCTGAAAAGGGTTTTGCATGTAGCAGGATGTTGTCCGGGGAACGAAATGAGCTGTGTTGCAGTTTACAGCTTGGATGCGATATTTCTTGGATACGAAATAATCTGTGCAGTGGGTGTCAGTTATTTGAGCTGACAGGCGAGTAACGATAGACTGTATAGCAGCTATAATAAAAAGTTCGCATGCTTTAGCCTACATCATAATGCGTATAGAAGCTGAACATGTTAGTCTTACTACGAATTTCAGAGCTAGGCACTTTGTCCTGCCATCTGACAATGAGCAGCATATGGAGACAGCTCATGTGAAAACGGGTTAACTGTCTGGGGTGTCACTGTCCATGTTTCACAGGCTTGCATCAGAATAGGTAACACTACAACACTATACACTTTTACCTTGTTGCGACATTGATGTCCTGTCAGTTCCACACGTTTGGTTACAGTCTCCCAAACTGAGACCTCGTCCCAGCAATGATGCTGTTTACCTCGATACTCGCCTCTATGGTAAGGGTACGTTCTGTGTACCAATTGAAGAGGTTATAAAGACGTCGATACTGGACTAGAAAGCATTCCGGAAACTACCATAAACATTTTGCATTTCTCCCCAAACAAATTATTGCATAACCCACGCAGTGTGGTCCGTTCAGCTACAGACCAAAGCATAACATCTATTGACGGACAGTATGTTTGACATCTTTCAATGGGGCATAAGTACATCGCGACCTCGTCCACTCGAATTCCTGGTCCAAAATATCACTTCACGCTGGAACATGCTTCCTAGCACGTAAAATCTAGACGGTTCCCTCTAATTGCTATCTGGATAATTACACGTTTATAGAATACAGTACATGTTTAATTTCGGAGCAATTGTGTGGGATGAAATTATGTGGAAGTAATTTGATGATGCACCGCCCGATTTAATGTAGACCTTGGTTATCGTGAGTGTATGAGGGACAAAGTAGTTAGTGTGGTTGGCTCAAACGGCAAATGTCTCAGGTTCGCTCCACGGGGGTGGGAAACTCTAGTCTATTCAGTTTAAAATTGGTTCTTTATTTATTATTAATGAAGTCGAGGCAGCGAGGAAGGGAACTTGCCACCCCAACGTCAATACAAGCTGGGACAGCACAATGAAGTTTCTAACACTTCATCCCTGACGACTGTGTCTGCTAAGTGATCACATTTTCAATTCAAATCTTGCTGATTGTACTAGTGGTGAAGTAGTTAGAGCAGGCGTTCTCAACCAGTTGGGAACCTCCACCCAAACCCTCCCCCCCCCAACCAACGCGCGGGCCCCCCGCCCCCCCCCCCCCCCCCAACCAGCAAGGATCATTATGGGAACAAAAGTGAGAGAGCGATATGTTTCAGTTTAGTTTGTTTAGTAATTAGTTTTGAATATATGAATGAAAACTATTTTTTATTCAAGTTTTACCGAGAGTTCAAATGCTCGTTTTATCCTGCAGAAAGGTATCAATAATCAGATCAATCACTTGACTTCCTTCATTCAATTTGCTGAAAAACATTCCTGCAGGTCATTATTTTCTATTGCTATTCAATTTGTATTACCAGAAGATCGATTCGTTCCTAAACTGCAGGAGATCGAATCGTTATCAAAATGCAAGAATGAAAAATCAGAATTAAGATATGCAGAGGATACAGTTGTCCTTTCGAAGACGGCTGCTGAGATGGAACAGAAGATCCTGTTTGTTAAAACAGCACAGCGAAGAAGAAAATCTAAACACAAACATCGGCACGAACAATATAATAAGTAGTGATACGGCGACATCAGAGTCACAGATAAGCAAGAAGTCTAGAATATATGGGTTCTTCTTCTTCTTCTTCGTTCGTTCTCAATCTCCCGCTACCAAACCCTGAAATGGTAAGTAGCAGAATGTAGTCCAGAGAACGGAATGCATTGTGTTGTAGTTTACAGCTTGGCTGCGATATTTGCACCTTTCGGTCCAACACATCCGACTTCAGCTAGCATTTTTTGAGTACCGGGTTAGCATTCCCTCTTCGATCCCGTCTCCTTAGCCAGTCTGCCCTACTGCAGCCTGTTATCCAGGATCACCGCGTGGAGGTGTAGAAGGGTCTTGGCAGCTATGATTTGCTGGCAGACTCGACGCAGAGCGTTCATAGAGGCGACAGCCACGACTCTTAGAACGATATTCAGGAAGCGACATGTATCGGGGGTTTGTTTGCAGCTCTTTTAAATTAGGACTCGTCCATTGATATCTTCTTCTTCCTCGTTCGTCTTCAGACCTCCACTTCAATTACTCTTACGCAGGCATCAGTCGACTTGAGACTCCGTGCACTTCCGTACAGCTTCTCGTAGAAAGACGCTGGCCTTTGCCAAATGTTACTTCTGTTATCGGTGTAAGATGAACAGAACTGCAAGATGTGTTTTGCTGTCATGGGAAATGTGTCGAAGGTATGATCGAAAACTTACACAGAAATATCGACACCACAACGAATGCACACTTACTTGGTAGGAACCTCTGTAACCAAAGTGATCAGGGAATGGTTGAGACTTGCAACTCTTTGTAGCCCAAAATACAAATCATTGCTCCATCTATCAGCGCCCTAAAGCAGTTGTAGAAGTCAATGTCAAATTTAGATGGAGAGCAAATACATTAGAGCATGGGTTGGTTGTTTACATGATGATTATAATCATGATGATGATGTGTACGATGATGTTAGGTACTATGATGTTGGACATGATGATTTTGTGGACATTGATGATGGGGACATTGATGTTGGGGACATTGATGTTGGGGACATTAACGTTGGGGAAATTGATGCTGGGGACATTGATGTTGGGGACATTGATGTTGGGGACATTGATGTTGGGGACATTGATGTTGGGGACATTGATGTTGGGGACATTGATGTTATGGACATTGATGTTGGGGACATTGATGTTGTGGACATTGATGTTGGGGACATTGATGTTGGGGACATTGATGTTGGGGACTGTGATGTTATGGACATTGATGTTATAGACATTGATGTTGTGGACATTGATGTTATAGACATTGATGTTATGGACATTGATGTTATAGACATTGATGTTATAGACATTGATGTTGTGGACATTGATGTTGGGGACATTGATGTTGTGGACATTGATGTTGGGGACTGTGATGTTGGGGACATTAATGTTGTGGACATTGATGTTGGGGACATTGGTCTACTGGTTTGGCAAACAGACGTCCCAACAATGGAATCATTCTTACCAGATCGTCATCGGACCAACAGATTGGCCTGGGCCCTGCACAATGTTCATCATCCAAGGAATGGCGATCAATGATGTTCGCTGATGAAAGCCGATTTAATGTTTCCCTTGTTATTAGAATACATCGCGGCTTGTGTCGTCCCTAAGAAAGATCTGCCGATGCATGTGTAGTCCAGCATGACTAGACTCTTCCTTGTTTATGATTCTGTCCATTATTTGTTTCTCTAAACTTTTTGCGTAAACTGTTGTTACAATGTTTCTTTGATCTTTGCTTTCCAATGTCAAATTTTGGCACTGATAGCACAATGTGAATATAAATTTCGTGTTGTATAGCGTTATTTTTGTATCCATTGCCACCTATTTACATTGTAATATCGGGGACATTTGCCCAATGATTTTACTTGCTTTATTATATCTGTGTTGGATTTCAGTGTCTCGTTTTTGCCATATGCTGATATTATGTTACACAGGTGTACGTGCAATGTTCCCCCTCTAAGCTTGTTAGTTTTTGAATAAATATATTTGTCTTTGTTTCTTTTCTTGCAATCGCCATAACTTCGTTTTTCTCTATTATTTTTGTTGTTTGTTTTTGTTTTTGCGTTCGCCTTATTTCTCTAATCCCCAAGGCGTTGTGCGTTGCACTGTGGTTTCTATTTTGCGCCTGTAGGCTCAGTGCATCCGACTTCAGCATGCATTTTATGTAAGGGTCTGCTTCCTCTTGCATTTTCTAAGGGTTTGCTTCCCTGGGGTAACGGCTAGTGCTGTGATGGGGATCGAACACAGCACCTTCGGTTTGTGAGCCGTGCCACGTAACCACTAGGCCACGCCGTCCCCATTCTCTATGATAATTCTCGTACCATAATCCGTATAGGCCTCATTAAGATGGTTGTCCGGAGGTCAAATGAGTTCCGATGATAAATTCTGCGGTTGCCTCGAGTAACTATTTAGCTCCGACAAGTTTTGAGTTCAATGTTGACTCCCTTGGCCAATCTATCTTCATGAACTGGTCATACAAAGTACAGTTCATAACACATGCTCAGCAGTTTTGTCGTTTAGTCCACTTGTGCACAATGATGAAGCAGAAAGTAGAGACGCGTACATGTGTTAGATCAGTCTGGTGTGCTCTCTGTCATGGGGCCAAGAATGGTCACCTGTTATTGATTACTATGAATTATGTGTTATCCCCCCCCCCTCCCCCCCCTCTCTGTCTCTCTCTCTCTGAGTGCGTGTGTGCATATATATATATATATATATATATATATATATATATATATATATATATATATTTATATTTATATATATTTGCAACAATGATGCAAGCGAAAAGGAAAATTAGTAAATAGATAATATGAAAGCATTACGAAAGTTGTTAATATTTCATGCACAAAAAGCAACGACATGCCAATTAAATAGTAACAATGAACAGCTCAACGATTGATACAAATTAATTACATTTTGCAAAGAAAATTACAATATAGTATAATCGGAGTGTAATAATGTCATTTAATATAAAGTGTAAAGATCCCTCATGGGGTTGGCAGCGCATCCGTTGAGCAACACTGTTTCACGTTAAGAGGTGTCAAGTCCCGTGTACAATACTTCAGAGTCACCTTCTATTACTTAACTTAACTTAACATCTTTATACTGGTTTAGAAGACTCTGCGGACTCTGTATACAACCAATTTCATTTAGATTGCTCTAATAGTTAACAACGTTTTTTATACTGGTTTAGAAGATTCATCAGAGTCTGTAGACAACCAGTTACATTTGCATTACTCTGCTCTAAAAGCTATGCGAATCCAATCTATTCTTAAATACATTAACTGTCTCTGCCTCCGCTACCTTCTGGGGCAATGCATTCCAAGCATTCACCACTCTCTGATTAAAAAAAATATTTCCTAATATCCAATCTGGACCTTTCTTTAGCTAATTTGTATCTGTGCCCTCTTGTTCTCGTTGGTGGTTGCATTTTGAAGAAAACATGTTATAGTCTAATTGAACCTTTCATGTGATTATCTTATAAACCTGTATTGTCACCTCGAATTCTTCTCTATTCAAGCCACTATAGGCTTTATGCAATTTGACTATCGCTTCCTTACTCCTTTGTTTCATTTTTCTTTTTATCATACATAACATTGCATTTGCCTTTTTTACTGCTACCTGAACTTGCTCCCTCACCTTACATGTATGATCTATTATAACCCCTGTCCCTTTCTTTATCTATCTTTCTGATATTGTTCTCCCCCATTCTGTAATTATGTTCCATATTGGATCTACCCATGTGCATGACTGTACATTTATCTACATTAAACTCCATTTGCCAACTTACAGACCATTCTCGAATTTTATCTAAATCCGACCACAATATATCCACTTCTGCTTTAGATGAGACACTACTGCATAGTTTTGTGTCATCAGGATATTTTGCAATTATGGATCCCATATCAATGTCCTCTGCTACGTGGACTTGCTCACGTAATTGGGGTGTGGGTGGTGTGGGGGCCTGCAGTGGTTTTATTCTTTGTTCCACTCTAAATAACCCCGACGAGATCCAGATAATGAACTATTAATATTAACAAGCTAATATTTAACTAACCAAGCTATTTAACTATTTGGCTTGGCTTGGCTTCGTTCGATCTCAATCACCCGCTACCAAACCCTGAAAGGGCTTAAGTTGCAGAATGTAGTCCAGAGAACGGAATGCGTTGTGTCGTAGTTTACAGCTTGACTACAATATTTGCACCTTTCGGTCCCACACATCCGACTTGAGCAAGCATTCTTTGAGTACCGGGTTAGCATTCCCTCTTTGATCCCTTCTCCTTAGCCAGTCTGTCCTGCTGCAGCCTGTTATCCAGGATCACCGCGTGGAGGTGTAGAAGGGTCTTGGCAGCTCTGGTTCGCTGGCCCTGACGCTAGCAGTCAGCTATTGGTCGCTCACCACTGCAACTCATGCGTTGCTCAGCATCTTAATCCCATTTAACTATATAATACAAAACATAATAGAACTATCTATTAAGAAAGACGGCCTTCAAATTCCATTGTTTGGAATATAATAAAACAGCGACAACGATGTTAAGGAAAAGTGGCTTTTCTGTTTGTTGCATCCGTTAAATAAAAAAAAAAACAATAGCTGTAAATAAGGAGCAGTTTTTAATTTGTGTTCTTGTTGTTTTGTTAATGCGCGATGACGTGTTTGTTTATGAACAGTTTTGTTCTTGCGATCTTTGTCGCTAGATCTGATCTTCACCACTATTGTTGGTAGATAATTGAAATTATTGATTACAATCGATTCAGGTAAATTAATTCGTCTTAACAAACGAATATTCTCGCGACTGTTGTCGATACATCTTTAGCTTATGCGTGCTCTTTTATAGCTGTCGTCCGATCATTTAGCTTAGAGAAATACTTGTCAGGTTGGTGATTCTGGCTACATCATTTAGCTTAGAGAAATGCTTGTCATTTTGGTGATTCTGGCTTCATCATTTATCTTTGAGAATTACTTGTCATTTTAGTGATTCTGGCTACATCATTTAGCTTAGAGAAATGCTTGTCAGGTTGGTGATTCTGGCTACATTATTTAGCTTAGAGAATTACTTGTCATTTTAGTGATTCTGGCTACATCATTTAGCTTAGAGAAATGCTTGTCATTTTGGTGATTCTGGCTAAATCATTTAGCTTGGAGAAATACTTGACATTTTGGTGATTCTGGCTACATCATTTACCTTAGAGAAATACTTGTCATTTTGGTGATTCTGGCTACATAATTTAGCTTAGAGAATTACTTGTCATTTTAGTGATTCTGGCTACATCATTTAGCTTAGAGAAATGCTTGTCAGGTTGGTGATTCTGGCTACATCATTTAGCTTAGAGAAATACTTGTCAGGTTGGTGATTCTGGCTACATCATTTAGGTTAGAGAAATACTTGTCATTTTAGTGATTCTGGCTACATCATTTAGCTTATAGAAATGCTTGTCATTTTGGTGATTCTGGCTACATCATTTAGATTAGAGAAATGCTTGTCAGGTTGGTGATTCTGGCTACATCATTTAGCTTAGAGAAATGCTTGTCAGGTTGGTGATTCTGGCTACATCATTTAGCTTAGAGAATTACTTGTCATTATGGTGATTCTGGCTACATCATTTAGCTTAGAGAAATACTTGTCATTTTAGTGATTCTGGCTACATGATTTAGTTCGTTCCAAAATTGTTGCACACATTGCCGCTCAATTTTCTAAGAAACTATTACACGTACAACAGTTATTTATGTGTGAGCAGTATTGTATTTCCTACGACCTAAAGATATCATGTTCAACGAATTCACAGGAAACGTAGTTTTTGCATGGAGCCGTTTTTGTTAAATAATTTTGCATATGCACAAAACGATGTTAATCAAACCTTATATTTATACAGTAATATATTAAATGGGAGGCCACTTTTTCCAAAGGTGTTTCCATACTACATGTGCTAACATTCAATGAGTCGCAGGAAACTTTAGTCCAAGAATATATGTTGTTCAATGTTCTTTAGCTATCAAATCGTATTATGCTTCTTTTTGCGGCATGGGTTCTGAACTAGAGTATCATTTTGCGATCTTCCCACGACTCAAGATGATCACGAAAGATTCCTTGTGCAAAGCATAAAATTAAGTACCAGTTGTTGCTGTCCCGCTGTCCCACCGTCCGTACCAGCCAACCACTCACCCGCCCGCCCGCCCGACCCCGCTCCCCCCCCTCCATAAAAAAAAAAAAAAAGTGAATAAAATAAATTTGGACCGCTATTTCTTTTCATACCGCTGAAATACAATGCAGTGTTTGTTGATGCGAATGTGACTGAACTGATCCAGTTGGATATTACAAAACCTTGGACAGGAAGGGTATTGTATTGTGGATACTGCTGTCTTTCTCGGTTGATGTACTTTCTTGGGACGCAGTAACAAAGTTTGTTTTCATAAAGGTGAAGTTCTTAATATATTGTGAAGTGATTGGTGGAGGTGGAGCTGATATTGGCTTGTGAACTGCTCTGTTCTCTGGTTCTCATGATTCTTCTTCTTCATCGTACGCAGTCCAAGATCAACCTTTATTTTTTCGAAAAAAGCAGCGGTAATCTTGAGGCTGTCGTCACTGCCATAGAGCTTGATTCTCATGATTCGAAGAGATTAACTACTGCTAAGAACCGGATACAATGCAACCCATGTCGTCGCCAATATGCTTCTTCCACTCGGAGCACGTGCTCTTCCCATCTCGTCGCCAATATGCTTCTTCCACTCGGAGCACGTGCTCTTCCCATCTCGTCGCCAATATGCTTCTTCCACTCGGAGCACGTGCTCTTCCCATCTCGTCGCCAATATGCTTCTTCCACTCGGAGCACGTGCTCTTCCCATCTCGTCGCCAATATGCTTCTTCCACTCGGAGCACGTGCTCTTCCCATCTCGTCGCCAATATGCTTCTTCCACTCGGAGCACGTGCTCTTCCCATCTCGTCGCCAATATGCTTCTTCCACTCAGAGCACGTGCTCTTCCCATCTCGTCGCCAATATGCTTCTTCCACTCGGAGCACGTGCTCTTCCCATCTCCTCGCCAATATGCGTCTTCCTTCGGAGCCCGTGCTCTTCCAATTTATTCCAGGACTCAAAATCCATTCTTGAGAGAGCATAAAGTGTCAATTCTTTAACATCACGCAGTTTGAAAGTTTTGTTCTGTGCAGCAACTTGATCTTTGACTGCAGCCCGCACAAGTTCAATGGGGTTGATGTGTGAATGGTACGGTGGTAGTCGAAGAGAAGTGTAGCCATGCTCTGTATTGATCTTATCCATTAAAAACATCTTTGTCTTTTTAGTCCGCCTCACAAGCTGCAATAACTTTAAATTGTTGTGACAAAAAGGTATATTTTCCTTTGCAAGCCAATTCATGATTACTTGTTTCGTGCTTGATGAATTTAGAATTTTGTCTTCCTACGCTACAACATTATGAAAGGATGCATTGTCCATCACAAAACATGATGGCCTATCCAGTGTGGGAAGACGTGTATTCCCGAACCAATTCCTGAAAATATCTTCATTCATTTC
This sequence comes from Ariolimax columbianus, assembly GCA_036924085.1. NCBI lineage: Eukaryota > Metazoa > Mollusca > Gastropoda > Stylommatophora > Arionidae > Ariolimax > Ariolimax columbianus. Next base: position 52,282,401 of record JAVGWX010000018.1, read on the forward strand.
AATGTGGTGGTCACTGCATTCTGTGGGCTGTGCTTCGAAAATAGTTTTGTGTCACTTATAAGACCATTTTCTTTGTTACCTGAATGAGCTTTTACAATGCGTTGACTCTTGCCGCTTGGAATTTCCTTTCTCTTGTTTCCATCCAGTGATTACCATTCTATATCATATGTATTGTGATCATCTACCCACGATTCATCCAAATATACTATGTAGTTGCCTTCCATCCAGTGATTACCATTCTATATCATATGTATTGTGATCATCTACCCACGATTCATCCAAATATACTATGTAGTTGCCTTCCATCCAGTGATTACCATTCTATATCATATGTATTGTGATCATCTACCCACGATTCATCCAAATATACTATGTAGTTGCCTTCCATCCAGTGATTACCATTCTATATCATATGTAATGTGATTATCTACCCACGATTCATCCAAATATACTATGTAGTTGCCTTCCATCCAGTGATTACCATTCTATATCATATGTAATGTGATCATCTACCCACGATTCATCCAAATATACTATGTATATTCCATCCTGCCCCCACGAATCTGCTTAACGTATTTACATTGTGCGGCATTAAGGTGTGGTTTTTCACAAACTATGTTTCTGCTGTGGTTAGCGCACTGGCTACGCATCTAAGTGGTCCTGGGTTCATTCCGCAGTTGAGGGGGAAATGTTTTTTTCCAGACCACAACGACTCCCGGGTAGACCCAGCCTTAAATGTGTACCGATTCAGTCTGGGAAGTAAACGCGGCGAGGTAGAGAAGATGGCTACCGCCCTCATATAGCCGAGCCTTTGAAATGTGAGATCACTAACATCTTACACCCTTACGGCAGTAATACTATGGGTTACTTTACTTTTATGTTCCTGCCCCTAACAGATTTCAGAAAAGTGAAACTGCTGTACCTAACAACTCTCCATAAAGCGTTTTTTTTAAATGTCAATATCATAATGACATTACGGCCGAACCTGTAGTTTAAGAAGTGTAACAAGTTCATTTTCCCAAAACATTTTCACAATCTCAAATCCAATAACATCTTTGTCGAAATCATCGGTTTTCATTTTTCTGACTGTATTATTTACAGGTTTTAAATCATCTTTTATCCAACGGGAAAACGATATTCTAAACCTTGCGCATGTTGCGTTCTCTTCCTAGGATCTTGTATACTGTAATATAAACATCCCAAACTGGCCTCTCCGCAGAAGTAACTACACAATATTACACTCACCTTCTGCATCGTCACGAATTTGCACTCCAAACTCATAACTAAGTCCATAAGAAAGTTGCGCGTTCGATCTCTCCTAACGGAATGCAAATGACGTGTAGATACGTCACATTCATGGGATCAGAAGAAGTTTTAACGACTCGCTTGAATTGTTTTTGACGAAATCCCCCGATTCCTCATTGCAAATAACTTAGCTTTTGGAGACGATAGTACACATTGAACGGAATTCTAGAATGTGTTACTGTAAAACGTGTATAGGTATACCAAATCTAGATAAGTGTTATTTTACTAATCCCAAATAAATAATAACTTACCGGAGAACAGTTTTAGATGGGCAAAAAATACTTTCTCAAGGTCATGAATATTATTAATACCCACAGAAAAATTCATTACAATCTGTTAAAGAGATTATTTAATATAAATCCCTAAAGTTGTTCAGCAATTTTGGAACGAACTAAAGATTATTTTGTTCATGAAATGCATGTCGCTAGATTTTTGTGTTTAGAATATGGTTTGTACTAGTGACTATTGCTGATACATGTATCCAGAAATATGCAATAAATGTTAGTATAAAATAATGTCAGTATAAAAAAATACGTTTGTGTAAAATAAAATGCTATTATAAAATAATGTTAGCATTACAAAATGTAGTAGACTAACTTTGGGCTGGTTGAAGATCTTCTGCGTGTACACGTTTCTCAGTGACGCCATACTGTCCCAGCTTCCGGCTGTCAACATCACTAGCTTGCTCACCGCAATCATCTTCATCTTGCTCTTCACAATGTCCCACTTTTTGTTACAAGAATGCAGAGCAAGTTTTATCCGGTATTCCATGCCCATATAGGTCATACCAACAGCACAATGAAACAAGAACCCCATTTTCACGTTTGTTTTTCCAGTGTGAGGATGCAGTGATGGAAATTCCCGATGGACAAAATCAGATGCCACAAAGATGAAACGAAAACAAAATAAAAATAATTGTTAAATGCATGCAAAAAAAAAATAAATTAAATTGGTGTAGAACACAGGAACATTCTCAACGTTAATTGGCAATACTTAATAAACAAAACAGGCACATACACACAAATCCACACAAACAAGGCAGCGAAAAAGTACATTTATGGTGACCGAAAAACACGTATTGGCTACAGTGCAATTTACTGTAGTTCCTCATATGTAAGGCTGTTGTTGTTGTTGCTGTTTTCCGAGTTCTTCACTCTTTACAAATGTGTTTTGATAGTAGGTGACAGCGGCTTTCCTCATATCATAGGATGTGCTGAAAAAAAGTGGACCTGGGTCACCCTGGTCGTAGTGCTTCTCAATAGATACACTATTGCGAAGAACGCAACCAACGTAGCACCCACATTTATTAGATATCTTCTTCTTCTTCGTACGCAGTCAGACAGTAACCATCATTTTTTCGAAAAAAGCGGCGGTCATCCTGAGGCTCTCGCCACTGCCATAGAGCTTGTCTTGCAGTTCCACTAGTGATGGCCACATCTGCTCTCTCTGGTCCTCGTATGTCGGGCAGTTCTGCAGCAGATGTTCAGCGGTCATTTTACCAGTACCGCACGGGCATTCGTCGGTACACCCTATCTTCAATTTGTTGAATAGGTGGTACCTCAGTCTGTTGTGGCCAGTGCGAAGTCTGAAGACAACGACCTGCTCTCTTCGGTTCAACTGGTAATAGGCATCGTTTTTGGTGTAACCAGTATGTTCGGTTTCCCATTTGGTCATGTATCTGGCTTTGATAAGCCGTTTTGACTCTTCGTACGTCATACTGGTATCTGTTTGTGGTAGTCTTGCACCTTCTTTTGCCAGTCTGTCTGCCTCCTCGTTGCCTTGGATGTTGCAGTGTGACGGAACCCACTGTACCACTACCCTTTTTGGTGCGGACTGCTGGCACAGTTTGCAGAGTGCTGCTCTTAAGTCATTGAGCTCAGTGTTTTTCTGGCTTTTTAGCGCTGTGACTACGGTGAGAGCATCTGTCAGCAGGACTATATGGCTCTCATTTTCACTGTGTGTCACCATTTCTTCCACTGCCGCCCTCAGTGCCTCTGCCTCCGCTCTGAAATTGCTTGTGTACTTACCAGTAGCGAATGACAGTGTTATTTTTCTGCCATTTGGTAGGTTCAGGAATGCTCCTGCCCCACCGTTCTGTGTAGTGTTTGTTACAGAACCGTCGGTGTATGCATGGGTCCAGTCCATGCTTGGGTAGCTTTTCTTTATGAAGCTTAGGGTAGTATCTCTCCTTTCTTTTTCAGTCTGGCAGTTTTTGTTTGCAATACCTGGTATATTTTCTACCACCTCTGGAAATATATCCTGCCTCCAGGTAGGTTTTCGTACAGTAGTGATGGGTTTTGGTGTATTTTCTGTGATAATAGTGTGCCAGGTGGTAAGATTTTGTGCAAGTGTCTCTAATAAGGTGACATCAATATTGAAGCTTTTCAGAACACTTTCAAGTAGCCTCTGTATCGTTACCCTGGTGAGCGTCCGCCTGTTGCGAGCTCAGGGTACAACAGTTACTTGGGCATGCGCTCATCTGGCATGTGCAACATCTGGTATGTGCAACATCTGGCATGTGCAACATCTGGCATGTGCGACATCTGCCATGCCCTTATCTGGCACGCGCTCATCTGGCACGCGCACATCTGGCACGCGTTCATCTGGCGTGCGCTCATCTGGCATGTGCGTCATCTGGCATGTGCGTCATCTGGCATGCGCTCATCTGGCACGCGCACATCTGGCACGCGTTCATCTGGCGTGCGCTCATCTGGCATGTGCGTCATCTGGCATGCGCGTCATCTGGCATGTGAAACATCTGGCACGTGCAACATCTGGCTTGTGCTCATCTGGCACGCGCTCATCTGGCACGCGCTGATCTGGCACGCACTCATCTGGCGTGCGCTCATCTGGCATGTGCGTCATCTGGTATGCGCTCATCTGGCATGTGCGTCATCTGGCATGTGCAACATCTGGCATGGGCAACATCTGGCATGTGCGACATCTGGCATACGCTCATCTAGCACGCGCTCATCTGGCACGCGCTCATTTGGCAGGCGTTCAAATGGCGTGTGCTCATCTGGCATGTGCGACATCTGGCATGTGCGACATCCGGCATGCGCTCATCTGGCACGCGCTCATCTGGCATGTGCGACATCTGGCATACGCTCATCTAGCACGCGCTCATCTGGCACGCGCTCATTTGGCAGGCGTTCAAATGGCGTGTGCTCATCTGGCATGTGCGACATCTGGCATGTGCGACATCCGGCATGCGCTCATCTGGCACGCGCTCATCTGGCATGTGCGACATTTGGCATGCGCTCATCTGGCATACGTTCATCTGACATACGCTCATCTAGCATGCGAAGAACATGTCCCGTTCATCTTATATGCGTTATTTGTAGAAGTCTATGGATGCTCAACAAGTTAGTCTTGCTAAGAATTTCAAAGTTAGGCGCCTGATCCTGAGCAATCTACTCACACTAAGTGAAGATTCAGCTGTCTGACATATCTGCTATAGACTGTCCATATTTGATAGGCATGCAGCAGAGTAGGTAATATTTCACAACGTTACGCTTGACCTTACGGCCGATAACTAAAATGATATACTCGATTACTGGATGACCCGTTATTCAGTGGCGGTTACACATTAGCTGGCTCCAACTGCTCTTCCAACGGTCTCTGTCTTGGACCACGGTGGACCAGTGGATAATGAATCGCCTATCTGAGGCATCGTAAATGTTGTTGCGGAATAGAAGTGAGTCGGACCAACGTGCTGGTGATCGTTTCTTACCTCTAAGGCACCATATTGCTGTCGCTGTGCTCCATCGATCGTCCGTTCTTCGCAGTAAGTGGACTCCTCTAGCGATGTTTCATCCTGTCTGCATACATAACTGCATCTTCCACCAGGGACAATTGATGTATATCGAGTTATGAAGATCGTTTGTGGCGCTAACTATGAAGCGTGACGTCGATCATGTGTCTCTCGAGGGAGGCTTGGGTCACTTTGAGCTTGGACTCCATCTCCTTCGTGAGTATCCATGTTTCCGCCGTATAGCATATTGTAGGTAGTGCTGTGGAGATGAATAGAAAGGTGCGCAGGCTCTGGTCGTGGATGTTGTCCAGTACCGGCTCTATCGAAAATAAAGCCAACCCAACCCGCGCGACGCCGTCTCTGGGCTCAAGTCGTTCTGCATGCTGAGTAGGCGACCAAGGTAGATGTACTCTACTTTATGTAATATGACATAACAATATTAAGTTGTATGTTAACAAACAAGATAGTAGCGTGGTGAATAACATTTCAATAGTGGTATCAATCATACACCTACGAAAGAAGTCGTATCTCTTTATACCGCATTAGAAGATAATTTTCAAGAAACAATGTTGAAGGCTGCATAGCTACCAGCAGTGTCACCTAACACGGACAGTTCGAAGCAAGTTAAAAATAAACGTGTTGTCTTGTAGGCAGGTAGTAGTCAAGGAAGGCAAACATGAACGTGTTGTCTTGCAGGCAGGTAGTAGTCAAGGAAGGCAAACATGAACTTATTGTCTTGCAGGCAGGTAGTAGTCAAGGACTGGCTATAGTAGCTCCTTTCAGTCATGACTGATTAAAATAGCTCCTTTCAGTCATGACTGATTAAAATAGCTCCTTTCAGTCATGACTGATTAAAATAGCTCCTTTCAGTCATGACTGATTCAAATAGCCCCTTTCAGTCATGACTGACTATAGTAGCCCCTTTCAGTCATGACTGACTATTGTAGCGCCTTTCAGTCATGACTGACTAAAGGATGGTGCAACCTTGGAGTGGTAAATCTCTACTGAGTTTATGGTTTTCTTTGTCCATGCCGTGTTGTTGTTTCACTTCTCCCTGTTACAAAAGCCTTTCTTCACCTAGCATGAGGTGGCTTTTCAGGGTACATATCCCTTGGGATCGGTATTCAGCTGCATCTTCTTAGGAGGTCAGAGCCATGTCTAATGACTCCATGCCCCACTTGGACATATCTTTGAACCGTAGATATCGACCGACTGTTATTTTGCCATCCGACATATGTCCATAAAGGGTTCCTTTGCGGATGCGACCATCTTCCATGCAACGAACATGACCAAGTCATCGTAGTCTTCGCTGCTTCACGAGAGTGTTCATGCGTGGTAGTACGGTACGAAAATGCACCTCTGCATTTATCACTCTGCCCTTCCATGAAATTCAAAGGATGGGTCTAAGGTGACGTAGGTGGAGAGCATTTAGAGGAAGGGCTAAGTAATTAGATTAATAAATAATATTATTTATTTCAATATAACTTTCTCTGGAAAATAAGAAAGAAAATATATATATCAAAGGATTCTGGATAAATAATTTCATGCCACATACAAGCAAACCCGCTTAAAAGCCTGTGAATATAAGCCATAAGCATGCCATTTATCAGCATGCCATTTATCAGCATGCTGACTAACTTTAGGTTTACGGAAGGTGGTCTGTGTGTACACGTTGGTCAAAGTACTGAGGCTGTCCCACTCGCCTGAGGCCATTAATTTGACCAGGATGCCGGTGGCGATGAGTTTAGCTTTCATAGTAACAATATCCCACTGAAAGATGAAATGTGTATGTTATTATTACAAGTAATAAAGATGGAATGAAGGAGTATGTAATTAAAGACACGTGTCTGAGAAGCAGAGTCGTAGAGCGGATGCTTCTCGTGATTAAGAATGCGGGTTCGATCTCGGTTACTGAAGTGCTCCAATCGATATAGCTGTACATGGGTAAATGTCTTACTGTTAGGTAAGGAAAGGCAGCACGGAAGGGAGTTGGCCACGCAACCTCATACACAGTTGAGGCCTATTTATAATTGTGTCTCCTCGTTCGCCTTGCTTTATTGTACTGCTTTTCTGCGAATTATTGAAAGAAGAAGAAGAACAAGAAGAAGAGAAGAAGAAGAAGAAGAAGAAGAAGAAGAAGAAGAAGAAGAAGAAGAAGAAGAAGAAGAGGAAGAAGAAGAAGAACAAGAAGAAGAAGAAGAAGAACAAGAAGAAGAAGAAGAGGAAGAAGAAGTAAAAGAAGAAGTAGAATAAGAAAACAAAGAAGTAAAAGAAGAAGAATAAGAAAACAAAGAAGTAAAAGAAGTAGAATAAGAAAACAAAGAAGTAAAAGAAAAAGAATAAGAAAACAAAGAAGTAAAAGAAGAAGAATAAGAAAACAAAGAAGTAAAAGAAGAAGAAGAATAAGAAAACAAAGAAGTAAAAGAAGTAGAATAAGAAAACAAAGAAGTAAAAGAAGTAGAATAAGAAAACAAAAGAAGTAAAAGAAGAAGAATAAGAAAACAAAGAAGTAAAAGAAGTAGAATAAGAAAACAAAGAAGTAAAAGAAGTAGAATAAGAAAACAAAGAAGTAAAAGAAGAAGAATAAGAAAACAAAGAAGTAAAAGAAGAAGAATAAGAAAACAAAGAAGTAAAAGAAGTAGAATAAGAAAACAAAGAAGTAAAAGAAGTAGAATAAGAAAACAAAGAAGTAAAAGAAGAAGAATAAGAAAACAAAGAAGTAAAAGAAGTAGAATAAGAAAACAAAGAAGTAAAAGAAGAAGAATAAGAAAACAAAGAAGTAAAAGAAGTAGAATAAGAAAACAAAGAAGTAAAAGAAGTAGAATAAGAAAACAAAGAAGTAAAAGAAGTAGAATAAGAAAACAAAGAAGTAAAAGAAGAAGAATAAGAAAACAAAGAAGTAAAAGAAGAAGAATAAGAAAACAAAGAAGTAAAAGAAGAAGAATAAGAAAACAAAGAAGTAAAAGAATAAGAAATCTCATTATAGAACAACTTATACATACAACCAACCAGGCTGGTTCATTATGTTCTGTAAGCTGCAACGTTTCAATAAATTTTTATGACAGAATCTGCACAGATATTCCAATTAAGTGTATAACGTATATTTTTTTCTCCTTCGTTCGTTCTCAAACTCCAGCTATCTAGCTCTGAAAAGGGTTTTGCAAGTAGCAGGATGTTGTTCGGAGAACGGAATGTGTTGTGTCGTTGTTTACTGCGATATTTCTACCTTACGGTCCAAAACATCCGACTTCATCATCGTGTTTCTGGGTACCGGGCTAGCCTTCCCTATTTGATCCCTTCTCCTTAGCCAGTCTGCTCTGTTGCAGCCTGTTATTGGAAATCGAAAAGAGTAGGCTTAATGGCCGCTGCTTGGACAAAATTTAGTAAAAATTATAGTTAAAAATGATGTGTACCTTCCCCCAGGCCTAGTTAGCCGCAGGAAGTTTTTAAATGCCAACTACTTATAACCGAAGCCGTCTGGTTCCTGGCAACAGACATTAACTCACCTGTTTGAATACCAGGAATCCAAGTACTCCAAGTTTTTTTTCATTATATACGTGCCCTAATATTGTTAAGCCCTTTGTCGTTTGAACCTTTTCTTCTGTCAGCTCCTGCTTTGCATCCCTACTTCTTAAAAGCCCTAGGGTTCTTTTCATCTTTTATGTTTAGAGTCCATGTTCCAGAGCCGTGCAGTGCAATGGACCGGATACTTCTGGTTGTTATTCTTTATCGCAGATCAATTTTGACGTTTTGTTTCTTACAAAATCTCTTTTGTTTGGTACTAAAGGCAAAGGTCAGTCCCATTGCAATAATTGCTATCGGGGATAACTCTTCATGTACTAAGCAGCAGGCTATTTGAGGTGGCGAGTTCTCTTCCTTGCTGTTTATACCTTCCACAACTCATGCGTCATGTACCAATTTACAGCTGGATCGGCTGGAGGAGCGGTCGTCGTGCCAGGAACGAACCACGCTGTAACGCCAGCCATAGCAAGCAAGTCACTGTCGACTAGTGCAATAATATTTCTGATTTCAACGTCGAATCTCGTATCCTCCGTAATTATTTGGACTAAATATGACAACCTCTGCACGTGTTCTATGGGCTGTCCCTTTATTTATTCTTTGGGTATGTTTGGCTGTTACCATTGTTTTTGTTTTGCTTGCATTATTCTTCTGGATAGTTTATCACGACCAGGGCCTGCGAGCCGCCCTCTTCAATTTTACTGTACTACCTGCGATGTGCTACGGTGCCGAGACGTGGACACTAACAAAATCACTTGAGGACAAATTGAGAGTTAACCAGGCCTCTCTTGAGAGACGCTTAGTTGGAATCACTCTACGAAACCAACGTTTGCAATGCTTCGACAATTCTGACATAAGACGATTGTCCCAGGTGAATGATGCGGTAATGTATGCAGACAAGGCAAAACATAGATGGGCAGGTCACATGTTGCGACGAAACGGTGGTCGATGGAGCACAGCGACCCCCGAGGTAAAAGGGACCGCGCGGAAGACTCCCTTGCACGCTGCAACATCCGAGATGCCTCTAGAGGAGTACTTACCACGACGTTTGAGCCTGCAGCCACGCTGAGAAACGAGTTAGCAAGATCAAGATTCTACATACAAAATGTCAGAGCTGTAACGCTGATCTTGGGAATTAGCTTTTGACATGAATCTGCTGTCCCTTCCTTCTATGGTGACTTTGTCATCTGTAACTGAATCTGCTGTCCCTTCTATGGTGACTTTGTCATCTGTAACTGAATCTGCTGTCTCTTCTATGGTGACTTTGTCATCTGTAACTGAATCTGCTGTCTCTTCTATGGTGACTTTGTCATCTGTAACTGAATCTGCTGTCCCTTCTATGGCGACTTTGTCAGCTGTAACTGAATCTGCTGTCCCTTTCTTCTATGGTGACTTTGTCATCTGTAACTGAATCTGCTGTCCCTGTCTTCTATGGTGGCTTTGTCATCTGTAACTGAATCTGCTGTCCCTTCCTTCTATGGTTGCTTTGTCATCTGTAACTGAATCTGCTGTCCCTTCCTTCTATGGTGACTTTGTCATCTGTAACTGAATCTGCTGTCCCTTCCTTCTATGGTGACTTTGTCATCTGTAACTGAATCTGTAAATTTGAAGGCGCATATCCTTTCTCCTTTGATCTTATAACCCATGCTACATTTTCTGGTAGCTTATTTCATCATCATCAGCTCAGAATAAGCATCCTTGTCTTACAACCTTTTCTGATTGTGACTCCACTTGTTATTCCCTTCTTGAGTGCTATATTCGCCGTTTGATTGTTATATAGGCTATGTAATACTTTAATGAATGCTCTATCTATCCTAAGCTTTTTAAAATATGATTTCTTTCGCGGTACCCGGTCAAATACCTTTTAGAAGTCAATCTCTCTTCTTTGCGTTTAGGATCTTTTGGTCATGCTATATCTGCAGGCCAGTCGCCATGATGAAGTGTATAGTCTTCACCAGGTCGGAGCGGCTGCCTCACAGCTTTTGTCTCAGCTCCGCACCCTCTGACATCTCATTTCCCTATAGATTTGGCATTCCTGTAGAATATGCTCAGGGTTCTGGCATCCTGTTCCACGTGGGTACTTATCGGTGTGTGAGATCTTCAGTCGGTAAAGATGTTCTAGTAGTCTGCAGTGTCCAGTTCTCAGGCGAAAGAAGGTAGTTTGTTAATTTTTTTTGAGTTGGTGAATAGGGTCTGGTGTACTGCTTATGTTTCTGTCTTCTCTCCATTGGTGTATATACTGATTTCTGATGATGTTCTTGATTTCTATGTATGGTACTCGATGATTAAATTGTGCCTTTTTGCTGCCATCTTTTGCCAGAGCATCAGCTCTCTCGTTTCCCGTGAATCCGCAATGAGGTGGTAGCCACTGGAGCGCTATTGTTGAGGTTCTCTGGAGTTTTCCGAGTTCTGCTCTGATCTCTGATAACAGTGGTTCGTTGTTTGTTTTTTGTATTGTCTCTAATAGTACTCTGCAGTCCGTGAATACAGCTATTTTTATTGGAGGTTGCCTTTCTGTTTAAAGTATTCTCAGTGCTCGCAGGAGGGTCATCGATTCTGCTCTGAGGTTTGTGGAAAGCTTTCATGTTAGTAGTCAATAAAACATATAATAAAGAGAGCTCTATCCTGTCCGACCATTCTCTCCACAAGACACCTTACTGCTCAAACTGCATCTTGAAAACTTCCATCCTTTAGGATCCCAAACTGATTTTTGTTTGGCACTGATTCTACCTTGCTATCCCTTTTTCTCTTAACGATTTTCAGTATAATTTTCGAAGCGTGTGACATTTTGCTTATCGTACGATATTGGCTGCAATAAATTTCATTCAAAGCGTTTGGTATTGGGATGATCCCTTATATTGTATGATATGCAGGCCACATTTCTTCTAGGCTATTTGTGTTCACGTGATGAAAAGTACTTTTTGAAGCTCATTTCATGTAGCTTTGATGAGTGCAATGAGTATATCGTCTATCGCTGGTGCTTTGTTATGTGGAATGAGTGTTAAATTCTTGTTTTATTATTGGAAAAATCTTCTTTTAAATCAGACTCGTTAAAAATTCGGTCAATCCCCACAATCAAAGAGAATTTATCAATAGTGGAGAATGTAGTTAGTTACGAGTAACTTCTAACCTCAGCTACGCCCTCGCATTTATCTGAGCAACTAAAATCTCGTTTTAAGTGCGCGTGTACGCATCGCATAGAAGAAACGATCCCACGGTTAACGTGTCCTCAAACTAAAGGTGGACACGCCCGATTGAATACCAACCACATATAACGGAAGAAATTCCCAAACCGTGAGATCACTGTCATAGAGTATACAAGAATGTACCGCGTTAATACTTTCTTTTGTGAATAATATCTAGCACTGGGATCAAGGTGCTGAGCAGCGCATGAACTGCAGTGGTCAGCGACCCATAGGTGACTGCTAGCGTGAGGGCCAGCGAACCAGAGCTACCAAGACCCTTGTGCACCTCTACGCGGTGATCCTGGATAACTGGCTGCAACAGAGGAGACTGGCTAATGAGAACGAACGAAGCCAAGCCTTAACCCTGTACTAAAAAAATGCTCGCTGAAGTCGGATGTGTTGGACTAAAAGGTGCAAATGTCGCAGTAAAGCTGTAAACTACGACACAACTCATTCCGTTCTCTGGACTACATTCTGCTACTTAAGCCCTTTTCATGGTTTGGTAGCGGTAGATTGAGAACGAACAAAGCCAAGCCAAGCCATATCTAGCACTGAATTCGTCAGAAATAATTTAACATATAATGAATCTTCTATCAGACTGAAGACACAACAGTAAACGTGCTAACAGCAACAACCTTCTCATAACTGGCTGCTTGCATCGGGGTCAACGGACCAAAGCTGTATAAAACCCTATTCTGCCTCCAAGCGGCGGCCCTGGAGATGGGCTGCACTAGTGCAGTAGGGATAAGAAAACAGGATCCGCAGTGGGAAGACAAACATGGTACATACTGAGTCAGCTGAAACTGGATGTGTCGGGCCAAAAGGCACATATATCGCAGCCTCGGTGTAAACTGCGACACAACGTTCTTGTTAGGACGAGCGCCAAAGAAGAATGGTAAAGATACATAAGAAGCGTGTTCAGATGAAACCAGACCGAACTGAACCAAGTGAACATACGTACGATGCGCATGATGACGTCACTTCTGGTGTAAACAGCACGTACCAAGTGTCAAATATTGTGTATGGTGACAAAAGTGTGGTGAGCTTAAGCTCCGGCGACGGTCCACCCACCCGAATTGCTGCATCAATTTTGGTGATGCCATTTTCTGACGTAATAATATGTGCCTGACCTGGTCTCGGAACATCTTTGGGTAACTCACGTCCTTGAAACATCGTTGTCCGGTTCTTCACTGTTGTCTTCGACACACTATTGTCACCATACACTGCCTGCATTCTGCGATGAATGTCAACTGGTCCACATCTTTTAGCTGTTAGAAACCGAATCACCGCTCGCTGATCAACTGTGGACGGATTCCTTATCACACCCGCCATGTTTCCAACGGTCTGCTGAGGAAACTTTGAGTCAGAGGATAATGAAATTTTGCAAACTTGCCCGTGGGTATGTGCTGTTTACAAAAGAAGTGACGTCATCATGCGCATCGTACGTAAATTCATTTGTTGCAGTTAGGCCCGGTATTATTTAAACACGCCTCATAGTTCTAGGTAAAACAAATAAAGAGACCACAACAAAATAATTTGTTTAAAAAGAGACCTTTGGCATGTCAGAAAGTTTTTCTAGTGATTCCACTAACGGAAATGCAGAGGAGGGTCATATGTGTGACAGAGACGAGAATGAACTGCTACCACACAGAGAGCATGCTGAGGATGCGGCAACGTTTAACTCCACCATGGTAGAACATCCCCCCCCCCCCCACCAGGATGCTAGTACCTTGTCGAGGTGGAGGTGGGGGGGGGGGGGGTTCGGCCTATCGTGCCTCGGTGACCCAGTGAGCTATGCCGGCGGGATTGTATGTTCCTGGCAGGGTTATCCATGACGGACAGGTCACTGGAGAGGGGCCAGACTAAGAATGGTGGTGTTCGAAAGTCCATGAAGACAGAACACCTTGGAGAGGAAACTCGATCAGATGGAGCTCGCAACCCAGGAGGGCAAGGCAACCAAGCACTATCATCTAGCGAGCCCAACCAAGGAAAAGTCCAAAGGAAAAGCCATTCCTAGACCTTAATATCTGACCATAAATAACCCTAGTCGTGAGAAAAATGACCTCAAGTCCACTGCATATCAACGTGCCAAAGGACAGTGGCTGCTGAGAGAACAGTTATGAACGTGGGAGTCTGTTGTTCGAGAGGGGCGGCGCCAGGCTCATGGACTCCAAATAGGACATACCCTGCCTCTTCTCTGACAAGGGGCAACTGTCAAGGTGACCGTATAACAACCCCCTCAAACCATATATACACACGGTATCAAAGAATAACCTGCTGCCTTGCAGGTTTGGCCGGCCGGTCGGTTGGGGACAACCAAAGGCTAAGGTTGCGAACCTGAAGAAAATGCTTGCAGAAAACGGAAGTATTGGACCGAAAGGTGCGAATAGAACAACTTGTTGCTGTAAACCACGACATTACGTATCTCATCCAAGGATTATCAAGGACCCAGACTATACATAGAAACACCATGAAGTACCCGCACAGACAAAGACATATTTCTCCCACCATGGACACACTGAAACATCTGCTACTCAAGCCCTGCAGGTGTTGAAATGGAACGCTGAAGGCATGTACAATAGAAAGGAAGCGTTGTCCAGATTACTATTTGAGGAAGAAATACACGTTGTCTGCATTCAGGAAACACACCTTAATTCAAATCACAGATTTTGCATAAGAGAATATGAAACCCACAGACATGATAGGGATGGGCATAGGGGGGGGGGGGGTGCTTATCCTCTCCAAAATACCAGTCCCATCAAGGATGATCTCGGTGGAAACAAACGGAGAAGCCGAAACAATAGGGGTGGACATAACCTTACCGAATCAGACAGTTAGAATTTATAATCCGTACGGCACACCAACAAAAAATCTGGCCCTAGAAGCCATGAATATTATGGATCAGGCAACCATAGTGGTAGGAGACTCTAACAGCCAGTCTGGGAGGTGGGGTTATGCACAGACCAACGCAAGGGGACACGAACTAAAGGAATGGGAGATTGACAACAACCTCTATCTGACCAACCTCCCACGTTCTATTCAAGGCGATGGACATCAACCTCATCCCCTGACCTTGCATTTATCACCTGCGACCTAAGCCAGAAATTCAAAGAAGAGTACTCGCACCTCTTGCAGAAAGCGACCACGGACCCATCAGACTTACAATAAACCCGGGAAACATTCAATCAGACCACAAGCCATTGCCCAGGTGGAACTATAAGAGAACAGACTGGCAGGGGTTTGCCAGAAGTACAAATCTTTACTGCCAGTCTATCAACACTCACCACAAGAAAGTAGGCAAGATGGTGGACAAATTCAATCAGTGTCTTCTAAAGGCAGCAATGGAGAACACCCAAAGAGGCGCCAGAAGAAATTACAAACCGTATTGATCACATGAAGTGCAACGGATGGAACCAACTAAAAGAAGCAAGAGAAAGAGCGGAAATTGACCCCAAAAAAAACACAACAGAAAACAACATCGCACTCAATGCAGCTGCTGCAAGATATAGAAAAACAGTCAACCAAGCATGCAGGATCATACAGAAACATTCATTTTTAATAGAGAGAGCAAGAAGCTCGAAGGTAGCAAAGGCCTTGAGTGACGGAAACAGGTACAAGCCAAAAATTGCGATGGAAAATTAAGGAAAGATACTAACTGGGAAGAAAGCAGCGGATGTTCTAATCCCCAATGATGCATGCACTAGAAACGCAATCCCAGTAGACATGAAAAGATATATTAAGAAATAAATAAACACACGAAGCACTCAATGTGAGTACCTGAGGAACATCTGATAGTAAATATCACAAAGATAAAGTTGGAGTCAGCCGTTAGTAAACTCAAGAAGAGAAAAGCCCCAGGAAAGGATGGCATGACTAATGAAGAGATCTAAAACAAACATCCCAAATCCCACCATGGAAAAAAGCCAAATCCCCTGAGACGGTAGAAACCATAGAGGGAATAGGCAAAAAGGGAACTCAGACATTTAGAAAAAAAATTTATCACAGAAGAATATCTTAGGAGAGTATACACACCAGAAACATGGATACATGTTATATATAGATGGCTCGTCTAACAAAACCACATCCAATGGAATTGGAGGGGTCTATTACAGACTAAGGAATGGAGCAGAAAAAAATCGAGTATTAATAACGGGAACATACTCCAATAACTTCCGTGCAAAAGCAGAGGCACTGAAGGCCGCAGCTGAGCTTGTAATCCAACATAAAAATATCCACCAAGAAAACATAGCATTCCTGACTGATGCCACGTCATTATTAGCAGCGCTAAAACAACAGAACGATGAAGATCTAAAGCAATGTATGTTCTCCCTGACACAGCTCTCAGCAGAACTACCAAGGTTGATCATACAGTGGAACCCACCCCACTGCAATATTGAAGGCAAAGAAGCTGCAGACAAACTAGCAAAGTGTGGAGCAGCATTCCCACAAACAGACCTGAGTAGCAACAAATAATGAGGCCAAGACCGTAATTAAAGCCAACTTCAGGGTAAAATGGGCTGATCAACACCCTGACTTCCGAAAAGAAGCAGCTGCTAGAGAAGAGCAAGTCATCATCTTCAGACTGAGAACTGGACAGAACAGACTCAAGGGTCATCTTTACAACAAAATGAGGATTGGGACAGATGACAGGTGCCCATGTGGGAAGCATATCTTGACAGTGGAACACATCCTGCAAAGCTGTACGCCTCACGCAGGAAAAGAGAGAACAATACTGGCCTTGCGAGCAAGATATGAGACAAAAGCTGTATGGAGATAAAACAGCCTTACAAACAACGGTGTCCTTTGTAAGAGAAACAGGGACCTTGATCTGAGGATGAACGAAGAAGAAGATTCTCCAATTCATGGTGGTGCAAAACCTACCATTCACAAGAGTTATTAGTTTGAAAGATAGTTCTAAAAACATTATCCGATATATGATACAGGAATAACATATAACTCTTGAAACAATGACCCATATATGATAAAGAAATAAAAGAAAACTCTAACTTAACTTAACGTCTTTATACTGGTTTAGAAGACCCTGCAGAGTCTGTATACAACCAGTTACATCACCTTGCTCTAAAAGCTATGCGTATCCAGTTTATTCTTAAATGCATTAACTGTCCCTGCCTCCACTACCTCCCCTGGCAATGCATTCCAAGCAGACACCACTCTCTGACTAAATAAATATTTCCTAATATCTAACCTGGACCTCTCTTTAGTCAGCTTGTGTTATTATGCCCTCGTGTTATTGTAGGTGGCTGTATTTAAACAAAACTTGTTATAGTCTAATTTATCGATTCCTCTGATCATCTTATAAACCTGTATTAAGTCACCACGAATTCTTCTCTCTTCGAGACACTGTAGGCCGGTTTTTCTGAGTCGTTCCCCATAACTGTAATTCTGGAATCCCACTATCATCTTTATCGCTCTTTTTTGTATTCTTTCTAGCATGTTTATGTCCCCTCTATGATAAGGACTCCACACCTGTACACAGTACTCCAATCTAGGTCTAACTAAAGCTTTATACAGTTTGACGATCACTTCCTTGCTCCTATGTTTAATATTTATTTTTATCATACCTAACATTGCATTTGCCTTTTTCACTGCTACCTTAACTTGCTCACTCACCTTTCCTGTATGATGTATTATAACCCCTAGGTCCCTTTCCTTATCTATCTTTCTAATATTGTTTTCTCCCATTCTGTAATTATGTTCCATATTGGATCTACCCATGTGGATGACTGTATATTTATCTACATTAAACTCCATTTGCCAGCTTACAGACCATTCTCGAATTTTATCTAAATACGACATCAATATATCCACTTCCGCTTTAGATGAGACACTACTGCATAGTTTTGTGTCATCAGAAAATTTTGCAATCATGGATTCCATATCAATGTCCAAATCATTTATATACATCAAGAACAAAATTGGTCCCAAAACCGAGCCCTGTAGCACACCACTTTTCACTTCACACCACTCAGAGTACTCCTTATTTATGCCTACCCTCTGCCTTCTTCCCGTTAACCAATTTTCAATCCATTTGGCAACTTCCCCACCTATTCCATGTGATTTTAACTTTCGAAATAATCTTTGATGAGGTACTCTATCAAAGGCCTTTGCAAAGTCTAGATAAATAACATCCACTGGCTCCCCTTATCTATGATTTTAGTAACCTCCTCCATGAATTCTAATAGATTTGTTAAGCATGATCTCCCTCTAGTAAACCCATGCTGAATATTTCTAATTAGATTAAATTTGTCTAAATGCATTACAATGTTTTCTTTGATTATTGACTCTAACAATTTACAGACTATGCTCGTTAAACTCACCGGTCTATAATTTGGTGGATCTGATTTTTTGCCTTTTTTGAATAAGGGGATTGAGAACAACAATACCTACAATACAATAGCTACAATACCCAAGATATGATACAGGAATACAAGAATGCTCTGGAGATA
Organism: Ariolimax columbianus; assembly: GCA_036924085.1. Lineage (NCBI taxonomy): Eukaryota > Metazoa > Mollusca > Gastropoda > Stylommatophora > Arionidae > Ariolimax > Ariolimax columbianus. Next base: position 52,300,631 of record JAVGWX010000018.1, read on the forward strand.
ATACCACCGGTACATTACAGGAATAAAAGAAAGCCCTAGAAACAATACCCCATATACGACACCGGAATTAAAAAGTGTATAGCAAATTCTCAATGGTATAAACAAAGAACACACAACAAACAATAATTTGCATTAAATGTCCGTATCGAAACCGTTAAAAGCTCCAACACAGAGGAATGTTCATAGGAATTTACTTAATGACATTACGAAGGTGAATTTCCGTAAATATTTGACCACGAATAATGTGTCGGGTAGGTTGGAATGTCTGGGTGTGGCTATTCTGTTTCCGGACGGAGTTCGCTCCATTAAATCTGTCTCAGTAAAACATTTATACATTTCCGCATTCCTTTTATTTTTTTCCTTTTTTTATTTTTTTTGGGTGATCACATAGAAAAATGTTTATTATGTAATTAAATTTGGTTATCTTGTAAAGGGCATTGTTTCTAGAGCTTCTGGTTTAACTCTCAGATACCGCAAACTGAGTAGACGCATAGCATGTTTGAATGGCGTACTTGGCAGACGATGAGATTGAGAGCTCTCTACCCTAGAATCGGGTGACTGAGCCTATTACAGCTTGCCCTCGGTGTGTTCATGAAAGCACACTCGTGCCTCGCGCAAAAAGGCTGGGCTTGTTCACCGGGCCACGATATTGTTCAGTCTACCCAGCTGTGAACGGGCGCTTAAACAAAGTAAATAGCATGTCCTTTACAGAACGTCGCCCTTACAACTGCTAACCTATTCGTCTGTTGTATGTTTCTTGGAAGGTGTGCAGTACTGTAGATTGCCATTACTTTCCGTATGAGAATCGATCGTACCAAGAAAAAAAACTGCGTCTGCCAAGCTGGACACAGTGGGTTTCATATCTGGTGTGGCGATTGTGAAACCGGGTTCGTTTCACGTGTAAGCCACGCTGCCACCAACAAGCACTTTATTGTTAGGATAACCAAGCCAGAGATGATGGCAACCGGGAACTAAATTTCAACAGAAATTAAACCTAAAAACCACCATATATATCTAGGGGAGGAAGACTAACGTCTGGTCAGGCAAAATATACTGATCAGACATGGTAGGCGTGATCAGGCAAAACAAACTGGCCAAGACCCTCATCTCGGCTTTCTAGAAGCCATCACTAGAACTGGGCGGTTTTCATGGCAGCCTGGGTAACGAGTTGAGGGATCGACGTGATTCCCGTAGTAGTGAGTGACACGCAGATGAAGCTAAGCATAACACAACCACCTGGAGGACTCCTATCCACCTTCATCAGCATGCTCGGGATGTGAGGAGCGCTACTGCAACTCGCCACTTAACGTCCTTGTTAGGGCGCACACATGAGTAACTTACACATTGTGGGCATTCGCAAATATCAACATCAACAACCATATATTTCAAAACCCTCATCCTCGACGGCAGTTTCTAAGTATAGAACGCATCATTGTAATCTCAGTCTCTATAGACCAAGCACGTGGCGCCCTGTGAGTTTTGCCCAGCTGTGTCTTCTCTAGACCATGCACGGGGCGCCCTGTGAGTTTTGTTCAGCTCAGCCTCCTGTAGACCATGGTCGTGGCGCCCTGTGGGTTTTTTCAGCTCTGTTTCATGTAAACTATGGTCGTGGCGCCCTGTGAGTTTTGTCCAGCTCAGTCTCCCGTAGACCTTGTACGTGGCGCCCTGTGAGTTTTGTCCAGCTCTGTCTCCTGTAGACCATGGGCGTGGCGCCCTGTGAATTTTGTCCAGCTCTGTCTCCTATAGACCATGGACGTGGCGCCCTGTGAGTTTTGTCCAGCTCTGTCTCCTGTAGACCATGGGCGTGGCGCCCTGTGAGTTTTGTCCAGCTCTGTCTCCTGTAGACCATGGACGTGGCGCCCTGTGAGTTTTGTTCAGCTTTGTCTCCTGTAGACCTTGCACGTGGCGCCCTGTGAGTTTTGTCCAGCTCTGTCTCCTGTAGACCATGGACGTGGCGCCCTGTGAGTTTTGTTCAGCTCTGTCTCCTGTATTTCGACACTGTCTGCTATGACTGTTAAGACCGATCAGCGAATGATAGTCCCTGCCACAGATCGCCCAACTATGTTGAGGAGGCTAGCATGCCATGGTGTCGCTAGATCTCTTAAGACTTTCTATTTCCTCTGCAGCCAGAAGTCTCTACGAGCGTTGGCAGCCCCTATGCTCCTTCCAACCGGCTGTTAGAAACCGAATCACCTCTCACTGGTCAACTCTAGACGGATTCCGTATCACACCCACCATGTTTTCAACAGTCTGCTGAGGAAACTATGAGTCGGAGGAGAATGAAATTTTGCACTTGACGGTTGGTATGTGCTGTATACATCAGAAGTGACGTCATTATGCGCATCGTACGTATGTTGACTTCGTGCAGTTAGGTCCGGTTTAATTTGAACACGCGTCGTACATCCTTTATCCTTTCCAAGCTGAAAGATGTATCTGATATAAAATAAAAGGTTCAGTATCGTATAACATAATCTGAGCTACTTTTTACGTTTCTTTTAGAATCACAGTTACACAATTCAATGTCGCAATGTACCTTTTGTTTCAAAGGATATACCAAATTAGGCACCCTACCATAGACTAAAGTTGACAGATTCTAGAAATTCATTGCTGATTTCAAATAAGATACACATTCCTTAACTTTTACTGACGACTTACTACGCTGGTAAATCTAGCTACAGGGCAAGAGGATGGTTGGAAGCCATATGGATAGATGACAGAGTGATTATTTAACGACAAGGCTTACAGCGACCGACGCAAGGCACGTCATACGATTTAAGATCCACACGACGCTCAACGGTATGTGGACTAAAAACTAACGGAAACAAATGGGCTGAACATTTGGGAAGCATGCCTGACCATATATGGATAATACAAGTAACGTTCTGGTGGCTCTACCTGACCAAGGCCATAGTCGGCAATACATTTGTCGTCAATACGCTTCTATATGGCAGCGAAACGTGGACAACATATGCCAAGCAAAGAGCATAGGCTCAACATATTTCGCCAACGGCGTTTGAGATCCATTCTTGACATCTCATGGTGAGAAATGCGAAAGTGCATTCTCGTATCGGTCTTCCAAGTATGTACATCCTCCTTCGCCAACAAAGACTACGATGGCTTGGTCATGTTCGTCGTGTGGAAGACGGTCGCATCCTCAAAGATATTCTCAATAGACAGCTGACTTGTGGAAACAAACAAAATCTGACCGACCACAACTGCGGTTCAAAGACGCACGTAAGCCGGATATGAAGGCTCTGGATATGGATCTGACATTTTGGGGAGACAAAGCAGTATACCGATCCAACTGGGGGTGTAACCTGAAGAGCCACTTTAGGCTGGGCGAAAATAAGGTCATGCAACAAAGGGAAGTGAAGAGACTACACAGCAAAGAAAAGGAAACGCTAATCTTCAGTTGAGTTGCTACTTCAAGGTCACATACCTCTTTAGTCAGACATTACTGAAAAGGGGGCTTCTACTACTACCTCACACGAGGCAACCTTTCAACTATCTGATACCAAACAAATATGAAACTATCTGACACCAGACAAACACTAAACTATTTGACACCAGATAGACATTCAACTATTTGACACCAGAGAAACACTCAACTATTTGACACCAGATAGACATTCAACTATCTGACACCAGATAGACATTCAACTATCTGACACCAGACAGAGATTCAACTATCTGACACCAGATAGACATTCAACTATTTGACACCAGATAGACATTCAACTATCTGACACCAGGCAGACATTAAACTATCTGACACCAGACATACATTCAAGTGACAACAGATAAACATTCAACTATCTGACACCAGACAGACATTCAACTATCTGACACCAGACAGACATTCAACTATCTGACACCAGACACACTATTCAACTATCTGACACCAGACAGACATTCAACTGTATGACACCAGACTGACATTCAACTATCTGACACCAGACAAACATTCAACTACCTGACACCAGACAGACATTCAACTATCTGACACCAGACAAACATTCAACTATCTGAGACCAGATAAACATTCAACTATCTGACACCAGACAAACATTCAACTACCTGACACTAGACAGACATTCAACTACCTGACACCAGACAGACATTCAACTATCTGACACCAGACAAACATTCAACTATCTGATACCAGACAAACATTCAACTATCTGACACCAGACAAACATTCAACTATCTGACACCAGACAAACATTCAACTATCTGACACCAGATAAACATTCAACTATATGACACCAGACAAACATTCAACTATCTGGCACCAGAAAACATTCAACTATCCGACACCAGACACATATTCAACTATCTGACACCAGATAAACATTCAACTATCTGACACCAGACAAACATTCAACTATCTGACCCCAGACAAACATTCAACTATCTGGCACCAGAAAACATTCAACTATCTGACACCAGACACATATTCAACTACCTGACACCAGACAAACAGTCAACTATCTGACACCAGATAAAGTTTGAGCTACTTTACACCAGGCAAACGTCCAAAAACTGAATACCAGGCAGACGTCCAACAACTTGACACCAGGCAACGTCCAACAACTGGACACCAGACATACGTCCAATAACGTGACACCAGGCAAACGTCCAACAACGTGACACCATGCAAACGTCCAACAACTTTACACCAGGCAAACGTCCCAACAACGTGACACCAGACATACGTCCAACAACTTGACACCAGACATACGCCCAACAACTTGACACCAGGCAAACGTCCAACAACGTGACACCATGCAAACGTCCAACAACTTGACACCAGGCAAAAATTCAATAACTTGATGGTAACTTTACTTAATAGCAAGTGTGCACAATTCAAGTACTTGTTGCCGGTTTGTCTTTTTGGATTCTTTTGACGAAGGCTCTCTTGCCATTTTGTGGTTCACTCTTTTAGTAGACGTTGATTGGACATGTGCATCACATGACTCGCTCATGTAAATATAATTGGTTGCTAACATAAGTTGGTCGAAAATATCTTTCTGAAAGCCATTGAGTTACTATCATGGTCTTCATCGCTTATCCCTGTCGTCTGCTCTCTCAAACGTTACGACACCTCGGGTAATCCAACAAGTCATTGTTTTTTAAAACCTCCCAAAAACGGTATCTGAAGCGGAAATGGTTGCGTCAAGAAGGTTTGTAATATTTCATGCGTATGTTATTTCACACTCGGTAATTGCTATTTCAGAACGTAAACATGAGACGCAACAAGAGGAACATGTTCAAACTACTTTAATCATGTTGGTGTCGTTTAAAAATAATATTATTTTGCATTTCTGTCTAACAGGATTCTGTTTATGTGCGCATAGATGAAATTATATCTCAAACCATAGTGAGGACATTGTGTGTGAGAGAGAGAAAGAGAAAGAGACAAGGAGAGAGAGACCGATAGAGAGCGAGAGAGCTGAAAGGACATGAGCGGACATAAGGGACGGTGGGGGCGGGGGGGTTATGGGTACCGGAGGGAGCATGAAGACAAACTGAATGGACGACGGACGTATGGACAGGCTGATGGGGCAGGGGGACATATTGACAGGCTGACGGGACAGGGGACATATAGACAGGCTGACGGGGCAGGGGGACATGTGAACAGGTTGACGGGGCAGGGGTGCATATAGACAGGCTGACGGAGCAGAGGTACATATGAACAGGCTGACGGGGCAGGGGGACATATAGACAGGCTGACGGAGCAAAGGTACCTATGAACAGGCTGACGGGGCAGGGGGACATGTGGATAGGCTTAAAGGACAGGGGGACATATGGACAGGCTGACAGCGCAGGAAATATTGGACAAACTGACGGGACAGCGGGACATGTGGACAGGCTAACGGGGTAGGGAACATGTGGACAAACTGACGGGACAGCGGGACATGTGGACAAACTGACGGAAAAGGGGGACAGGCTGTTCGGTATAATAAATGCATTTGGACGAGATGGAGGGAGTAGAAGAAGTTATGGGACAAGATGGAGGGAGGACTAGAAGTTATGGAACAAGATGGAGGGAGGACTAGAAGTTATGGAACAAGATGGAGGGAGTAGTAGAAGTTATGGGACAAGATGGAGGGAGTAGTAGAAGTTATGGGACAAGATGGAGGGAGTAGTAGATGTTCGGGACAAGATGGAGGGAGTAGTAGAAGTTATGGGACAAGATGGAGGGAGTAGTAGAAGTTATGTGAACAAGATGGAGGGAGTAATAGAAGTATGTGAACAAAATGGAGGGAGTAGTAGAAGTTATGTGAACAAGATGGAGGGAGTAGTAGAAGTTATGTGAACAAGATGGAGGGAGTAGTAGAAGTTATGTGAACAAGATGGAGGGAGTAGTAGAAGTTATGTGAACAAGATGGAGGGAGTAATAGAAGTATGTGAACAAGATGGAGGGAGTAGTAGAAGTTATGTGAACAAGATGGAGGGAGTAGTAGAAGTTATGGGACAAGATGGAGGGAGTAGCAAAAGTATGTGAACAAGATGGAGGGAGGAGTGGAAGTTATGTGAACAAGATGGAGGGAGTAGTAGAAGTATGTGAACAAGATGGAGGGAGTAGTAGAATTATGTGAACAAGATGGAGGGAGTAGTAGAAGTATGTGAACAAGATGGAGGAAGTAGTAGAATTATGTGAACAAGATGGAGGGAGTAGTAGAAGTATGTGAACAAGATGGAGGGAGTAATAGAAGTATGTGAACAAGATGGAGGGAGTAATAGAAGTATGTGAACAAGATGGAGGGAGTAGTAGAAGTTATGTGAACAAGATGAAGGGAGTAGTAGAAGTTATGTGAACAAGATGAAGTGTCTAAAATAAGCATATGGGCAACATTAATGGTCTAGTAAAGAATTGTTAACAAGGTGAATGGTCCATTTACTCTCTCAATTCTTGCCTTCCCCTTTCTGTTTCCAATCGATTTGTAACTTTATGCGACAAAGGTAAAGATAGTCAGAAAGCGGCCAGTGTAGGCGGCGATGAAGTATTAGATACTACATTACGCAATGTGTCGGCTTTTATAAAATGGAATGCCCAGGTCTGTTCTTCGCTGCCTTTACTCCCTTAGCTCTAGCAATCGGGTAACAATTTACATTAAGGTAGACACAATTATCAAATGTAAGCACGATAGACATTATTGGGCCTAATACCAAAAATATGGTCTTTAAATTATTTGGATGACGGAATGTACAGAGTTAATGAGTTGGAGAATATTCTACACCAGAGGGGTTAAACTATCAATCTAAACTGTTTTGGTCATTTTCCTAAATTCTGCTCTGCCACTCAGATACTAGAAGCTTAAGTAGATTTAAAATTTCTTACCTTGTAGTCGAATGAAAACTGCTCGTCAGATGGCATGCTCTTGATCTGTGAATATATTGTCAATCGTTAGCATGGTATGTTGAATAATAAGGTGAGAAACTGTACAAAGATATTAGAAACAGGCATGTTTCCTTTTGGAACAGTTAACCTAAACAGGCATGTTTCCTTTTGGAACAGTTAACCTAAACAGGCATGTTTCCTTTTGGAACAGTTAACCTAAACAGGCATGTTTCCTTTAGGAACAGTTAACCTAAATAGGCATGTTTCCTTTTGGAACAGTTAACCTAAACAGGCATGTTTCCTTTTAGAACAGTTAACCTAAACAGGCATGTTTTCTTTTGGAACAGTTAACCTAAACAGGCATGTTTCCTTTTGGAACAGTTAACCTAAACAGGCATGTTTACTTTTGGAACAGTTAACCTAAATAGACATGTTTACTTTTGAAACAGTTAACCTCAATAGGCATGTTTACTTTTGAAACAGTTATCCTAAATAGGTATGTCTGTTTTGGAACAGTTATCCTAAATAGGTATGTCTACGTTTGGAACAGTTAACCTAAATAGGTATGTCTACTTTTGGAACAGTTAACCTAAATAGGTATGTCTACTTTTGGAATAGTTATCCTTAATAGGTATGTCTACTTTTGGAACAGTTATCCTAAATAGGCATGTTTACTTTTGGAATAGTTATCCTAAATAGATATGTCTGTTTTTGGAACAGTTATTCTAAATAAGTATGTCTACTTTTGGAACAGTTAACCTAAATAGGTATGTCTACTTTTGGAATAGTTATCCTAAATAGGTATGTCTACTTTTGGAACAGTTAACCTAAATAGGCATGTTTACTTTTGGAACAGTTATCCTAAATAGATTTGTCAGTTTTTGGAACACTTATCCTAAATAGGTATGTCTACTTTTGGATCAGTTAACCCACATAGGTATGTCTCCTATTGGAGCAGTTGACCCACATAGGTATGTCTCTTATTGGAGCAGTTGATCCACATAGGTATGTCTGCTTTTAGAAGAGTTAACGCAAATATATATGTTTACTTTGTGGAGCAGTTAACTTATAACACTCCAACATACCCAAAACAATATGTGAGGATATCACAACTTTTATTTTCTTCGGTGCAATGGACACATGCATATTATACTGGGATAGCATTTCAATGTCATTTGTTAAAACTTAATATATGTAAGGGGAAAGGTATGGGAGGCGTGGGGGTGGGAGGGGTGGGGGGGGGGGAGTATCTTGCTGTCTTATAAATGTATATTTCCTGTTTAAAGTTTGATAGTTTTAAACGGTACTTTTCCGTTGACCTGGACAGTTTAGCCACGTAATTGGGTCAAGTGGTTTTTTTTAGCGCATGTTGTATTAGTTCTGCCATGTGGTCTTCCTCGTGCCCTATAACTAGATGTTCAGTAGTTATGTACGTGTAGTAGTTGTCGTATGCCTCAAGTAATTGAACTGCAGCAAGAAGCAATTCACTGAGCAGTTAACGAGACAAACATACACGGGCAACTGCTTGTGTGTAATTCGTAAGAGGCAACAGAGGAAAGTTATGCGTTGGGTTAGGAGCCTCACAATGTTACAAACAATTGCTATAAATCCCACGAAATAAATGGCTGAAATCAGGTTTTCGTAAAGGTTAGGAACGCTCAAATGCAATGTTGGACTTGTGCTTCAACGAATTAAGCGACAAAGAAAGTTACGTTAATAAGCAGATCAGTGAGCGTGTGGCCGAGCGGTTTAAATACCATCTATTGCTCATAGGAGAGGGGTTCAAATCTCAAATGAAGCAAAGGTTTGCTCTATCTCTTGTAAAATAAAGAAAGCCTAGCTTGCACACTACGAGGCATGTGCAAATGTAAGTATCGTTTATTCTACAGCAAATATAAATGTTCTACCCATCTCGACCAACTTCAACAATGGGAATAAATAGCCAAAGGTTTTAGTCTTAATTGACCTTTTCTTATACAGCAGTGGCTGGCCTTGTGTAGACCAAAGCTCTTGTTTGGGTCGGTGGTAGTAGGTCGGTGGTAGTAGGTCGGTGGTAGTAGGTCGGTGGTAGTAGGGGTAGTAGGTTGGTGGTAGTAGGGGTAGTAGGTTGGTGGTAGTAGGTTGGTGGTAGTAGGTTGGTGGTAGTAGGGGTAGTAGGTTGGTGGTAGTAGGGGTAGTAGGTTGGTGGTAGTAGGTCGGTGGTAGTAGGGGTAGTAGGTTGGTGGTAGTAGGTCGGTGGTAGTAGGTTGGTGGTAGTAGGTTGGTGGTAGTAGGTTGGTGGTAGTAGCTTGGTGGTAGTAGGTTGGTGGTAGTAGGTTGGTGGTAGTAGGGGTAGTAGGTTGGTGGTATTAGGGGTAGTAGGTTGGTGGTAGTAGGTTGGTGGTAGTAGGGGTAGTAGGTTGGTGGTAGTAGGGGTAGTAGGTCGGTGGTAGTAGGTTGGTGGTAGGTTGGTGGTAGTAGGGGTAGTAGGTTGGTGGTAGTAGGTTGGTGGTAGGTTGGTGGTAGGTTTGGTGGTAGTAGGGGTAGTAGGTTGGTGGTAGTAGGTTGGTGGTAGTAGGTTGGTGGTAGTAGGTTGGTGGTAGTAGGGGTAGTAGGTTGGTGGTAGTAGGTTGGTGGTAGTAGGTTGGTGGTAGTAGGTTGGTGGTAGTAGGGGTAGTAGGTTGGTGGTAGTAGGTTGGTAGTAGTAGGTTGGTGGTAGTAGGTTGGTGGTAGTAGGTTGGTGGTAGTAGGGGTAGTAGGTTGGTGGTAGTAGGTTGGTGGTAGTAGGTTGGTGGTAGTAGGGGTAGTAGGTTGGTGGTAGTAGGTTGGTGGTAGGTTTGTGGTAGTAGGTTGGTGGTAGGTTGGTGGTAGTAGGGGTAGTAGGTTGGTGGTAGTAGGGGTAGTAGGTTGGTGGTAGTAGGGGTAGTAGGTTGGTGGTAGTAGGTTGGTGGTAGGTTGGTGGTAGTAGGTTGGTGGTAGGTTGGTGGTAGTAGGGGTAGTAGGTTAGTGGTAGTAGGGGTAGTAGGTTGGTGGTAGTAGGTTGGTGGTAGTAGGGGTAGTAGGTTGGTGGTAGTAGGGGTAGTAGGTCGGTGGTAGTAGGTTGGTGGTAGGTTGGTGGTAGTAGGGGTAGTAGGTTGGTGGTAGTAGGTTGGTGGTAGGTTGGTGGTAGTAGGGGTAGTAGGTTGGTGGTAGTAGGTCGGTGGTAGTAGGTTGGTGGTAGTAGGTTGGTGGTAGTAGGTTGGTGGTAGGTTGGTGGTAGGTTGGTGGTAGTAGGGGTAGTAGGTTGGTGGTAGTAGGTCGGTGGTAGTAGGTTGGTGGTAGTAGGTTGGTGGTAGTAGGTTGGTGGTAGTAGGTCGGTGGTAGTAGGTTGGTGGTAGTAGGTTGGTGGTAGGTTGGTGGTAGTAGGGGTAGTAGGTTGGTTGTAGTAGGTCGGTGGTAGTAGGTTGGTGGTAGTAGGTTGGTGGTAGTAGGTTGGTGGTAGTAGGTTGGTGGTAGTAGGTCGGTGGTAGTAGGTCGGTGGTAGTAGGTTGGTGGTAGTAGGTTAGTGGTAGGTTGGTGGTAGTAGGGGTAGTAGGTTGGTGGTAGTAGGTCGGTGGTAGTAGGTTGGTGGTAGTAGGTTGGTGGTAGTAGGTTGGTGGTAGTAGGTTGGTGGTAGTAGGTTGGTGGTAGTAGGGGTAGTAGGTTGGTGGTAGGTTGGTAGTAGTAGGGGTAGTAGGTTAGTGGTAGTAGGGGTAGTAGGTTGGTGGTAGTAGGTTGGTGGTAGTAGGTCGGTGGTAGTAGGTCGGTGGTAGTAGCTTGGTGGTAGTAGGTCGGTGGTAGTAGGTCGGTGGTAGTAGGTTGGTGGTAGGTTGGTGGTAGTAGGTTGGTGGTAGAAGGGGTAGTAGGTTGGTGGTAGTAGGGGTAGTAGGTCGGTGGTAGTAGGTTGGTGGTAGTAGGTCGGTGGTAGTAGGTCGGTGGTAGTAGGTTGGTGGTAGGTTGGTGGTAGTAGGTTGGTGGTAGAAGGGGTAGTAGGTTGGTGGTAGTAGGGGTAGTAGGTTGGTGGTAGTAGGTTGGTGGTAGTAGGTCGGTGGTAGTAGGTCGGTGGTAGTAGGTTGGTGGTAGGTTGGTGGTAGTAGGTTGGTGGTAGAAGGTTGGTGGTAGTAGGTCGGTGGTAGTAGGTCGGTGGTAGTAGGTCGGTGGTAGTAGGTTGGTGGTAGGTTGGTGGTAGAAGGTTGGTGGTAGTAGGTCGGTGGTAGTAGGTTGGTGGTAGAAGGTTGGTGGTAGTAGGTCGGTGGTAGTAGGTCGGTGGTAGTAGGTCGGTGGTAGTAGGTTGGTGGTAGGTTGGTGGTAGAAGGTTGGTGGTAGTAGGTCGGTGGTAGTAGGTTGGTGGTAGTAGATCGGTGGTAGTAGGTCGGTGGTAGTAGGTTGGTGGTAGTAGGTTGGTGGTAGTAGGGGTAGTAGGTTGGTGGTAGTAGGTCGGTGGTAGTAGGTTGGTGGTAGTAGGTCGGTGCCTTTTTTCTGCTTAACGAATTGGGTTCGAGTAGCACTGGCGTTGTTAGGCCCAGTGCGGGTCACCGTTCAGGTTTCAGTCGGTTTTGTCTCGTGCACGGGTTGTCCAGTGAATGTCCAGCATGTTCGTTTCAATGTCGTACGGCTCGAGCGAACCTTGCAACCGATTTGGGGTCGGCAAGGCGAAGGGTGAGGGGAGTGGATTTTCATGAGGTACCTTTTCACCGCCAGATTACCATAGAGGGGTTGATGTTCTCCAGCGTTCACCATTCCTTAAAATAAAACCTGGCCAGCAAGGCAGTGCTTGAAGTTGTTGACATGCCGTATGACATCCTTGGCGCGTGACATTGCCCAAGGTGACACTGTTGTGTAAGTCCATCTGCCGTTTTCTAAGTTAAATGCCCAAGAGACGGCGCTCCCCTAAACCTTAGCTGGTTTTCAATGGCTTTTGTCAGAGGCCAGTTTAGCTGCATTAGTAAAATACTGGAAGGACCACTCAATAGTTTTTGTCAGAGACCACAATTCACTGCATTAGTAAAATACTGGAAGGACCACTCAATAGTTTTTGTCAGAGACCACAATTCACTGCATTAGTAAAATACTGGAAGGACTACCCAATGGTTCTTGTCAGAGACCACAATTCACTGCATTAGTAAAATACTGGAAGGACTACTCTATGGCTTTTATTAGAGACCACAATTCACTGCATTAGTAAAATACTGGAAGGACTACTCTATGGCTTTTATTAGAGACCACAATTCACTGCATTAGTAAAATACTGGAAGGACTACTCTATGGCTTTTATTAGAGACCACAATTCACTGCATTAGTAAAATACTGGAAGGACTACTCTATGGCTTTTATTAGAGACCACAATTCACTGCATTAGTAAAATACTGGAAGGACTACTCTATGGCTTTTATTAGAGACCACAATTCACTGCATTAGTAAAATACTGGAAGGACTACTCTATGGCTTTTATTAGAGACCACAATTCACTGCATTAGTAAAATACTGGAAGGACTACTCTAAGGCTTTTATTAGAGACCACAATTCACTGCATTAGTAAAATACTGGAAGGACTACTCTATGGCTTTTATTAGAGACCACAATTCACTGCATTAGTAAAATACTGGAAGGACTACTCTATGGCTTTTATTAGAGCCTAGGTTTCATTATAGTAGCAGAATGCTGGAATAACCACTAAATAGGTTTTGTCAGAGACCAGGTATCACTGCCGTATCAGAGTGCTTGGAGGACCACTAAAATGCTTTTGTCAGAGGCCAGGTATCACTGCCGTTGCAGAGTACTGGAAGAACCACCGAATAGAAGAAGTGTTCTCGTAATCTGGTGTGTTTCACTGTATCTATCGCCATCTTGGTCGAGTTAAGACAACCCAACCTGCTCGTCTGGAAATCTTAGATCAGGTTATTTCCCATATTGAGGCTACGACCAAGGTAGATCTATTCCCCCACATCCCGTAGTACCTATTTATTGAACACCATAATTATATTCTTGTACAAATAGGAATTTCCGCGGACGAAATTTTGATACTCCCTAAGAAGAATGCAAATAAAACCAGCGATAAGTCGATACTTGATACGGTATTGGGTTGTTCTTTAACTTTAACAATAATTGTGCTTCTGTTTAATTTAAGGCTTACCAATGAATGGTCTTTAATAGTTTACACACTGTAGTAGGGTTGTAAAGCTACAATTATACAGAGGGACATACGTGTGTTTATCGATTGTGTGTGTGTGTTTGGTAGCACTCTGAAAAGAGCCAGTATTTGACATTATTTTTTAGGAAAGCAACGCAATTTTGTAAATGTGTCTCAGAAGCCAAAAATGCAGACGTCAATGAGCTGTCAGTAGCCAGCGACTCATAGCTGGATGTATACATTAGAGTCAGTGACCAATAACTGAACAAGACCCTGGATACAGACTGCAACCATGCAGCCTGGCGAACAGATTGGGGATCGAAGAAGGATGACAAATTCAATCCCCAACATGCCGAGATGAAATCGGATGTGTTGGGCCGAAAAACGCAGATATCGCAGTCTGTCTGTAAGCTACGTCCTATTAAGGACCAAACCTGCGCTTCCAGACCCACAGGGCAAAACCTTGTCCATGTCCGAGGCGCGAGAGAGTAATATCTTCACTTGCAAAGTAAGATGTACGCGAAAGGTCGCCGGCGTTCCCAGGAGAGATAGATTGAGAAACGAGGATATTCTCAAATGGGACAGTATCATCCCATGTGCCGAAAACATGTCCAAACACTTCTATGGCCGCTGGTTCGGTCATCTCATTAGAATATCCCCTGGTCAGCTTTTACTGCGAGCTCACAATGCCCGACGGTTCAGTTTCCGAGCAAGCGGGCGACTGAGAAAATGGTGGATATATGATTTTCCAGCAACACAGGTTTTCGCTGTCAGAAGCGAAGCATCTGGCTCAGGACCGGCGACTGAGACTCACCTCGACACCCATCAGGATACAAGTTGACCGACAACTAACTCTGAAGAAAAAGAAGAAGAAGAAGTAGAAGAAGAAGAAGAAGAAGAAGAAGAAGAAGAAGAAGAAGAAGAAGAAGAAGAAGAAGAAGAAATAAAACCCTTTATCGAGCTGGGCAGGTGATCCTGTTCTATATAAGAACAGGACATGACAGATTGAATAGGGAATTAACAGGTTGAAGTTTGACAGCGTACGAAGAAGAAGAAGAAGAATAGGGAATTACACAGACTGAAAGTGCTTTCATTGCCCATCTGTGCGTTCAGACAAACCAGACTGAAAGAGCTTTCATTGCTCATGTGTGCGTTCAGACAAACCAGACTGAAAGTGCTTTCATTGCCCATGTCTGGGCTCAAACAAACCAGACTGAAAGTGCTTTCATTGCCCATGTCTGCGCTCAAACAAACCAGACTGAAAGTGCTTTCATTGCCCATGTCTGCGCTCAAACAAACCAGACTGAAAGTGATTTCATTGCCCATGTGTGCTTTCAGACAAACCAGAATGAAAGTGATTTCATTGCCCATGTGTGCTTTCAGACAAACCAGACTGAAAGTGCTTTCATTGCCCATGTGTGCGTTTAGACAAACAGAATAGGCAGTCCCTCGTTTCATAAATGATTGTTGTATATGCTCAATCAACTGCCAAAGGGACACTGGCTCACGGAGACGAACCTTCACACATAGCTGTCCTTTAGCTCTAAAGACATTTCCATCACGGAATCTTTTCCAGGCGCTTGGCTTGGCTTGGCTACGTTCGTTCCTAATCTTCCGCTACCAAACCATGAAAAAGCCTAAGTAGCAGAGTATAGTCCAGAGAACGGAACGCGTTGTGTCGTAGTTTACAGCTTGACTGCGATATTTGCACCTTTCGGTCCCACACATCCGACTTCCGCAAGCATTTTTTGAGTACCGGGTTAGCATTCCCTCTTCGAGCCCTTCTCCTTAGCTAGTCTGTCCTGCTGCAGCCTGTTATCCAGGATCACCGCGTGGAGGTGTAGAAGGGTCTTGGCAGCTCTGGTTCGCTGACCCTGACGCTAGCAGTCAGCTATGGGTCACTGACCACTGCAGCTCATACGCTGCTCAGCGTCTTGATCCCGTCCAGGCAATTGACTTTAGTTGTAAAAATGGCGAAGAAGAATAAAAAGATAAAATATTAAAAATATTTGGACAAGCAGAACAGCTCAGACAATGAATAAAACAACAAAAATATACTTCGAAAAAAAACTTGCTCAGAGGATCAAGACTGATAGTAAACGTTTCTTCTCTTATGTTAGAAATAAACATAGAACGAACGACAAAGTAGGCCCTCTCATAGACAGTACATTGAAAATAATAAGTGAGAATAGGGAGACAGCTAATCTACTCAATCAGTACTTTGGCACAATTTACACAAAAGAGGACTGCTCCAAGATCCCAGAGCCAATAGATACTTTTGAAGGAGTCATGGATACAGCGGGACTAAGATCAACCTGTAGTACAGAAGAAATGGTTTTTAAATTATTAGAGGGGTTGAAAGTGGATAAATGTCCAAGTCAAGATGGTATTCATCCAAAATTGCAGTTTAAAATTAGAGACCAACTAGCAAAACCATTGGCTATATTATGTTCTCCATCACTTGCAAAAAGGATTGTTCCACAGGATTGGAAAGATGCAGGAGTGATCTCTTTATTCAAAAAGGGCAAAAAATCTGATCCAGCAAATTATAGACCGGTGAGTTTAACGAGCATATTCTGTAAATTGTTAGAGTCAATAATCAAAGAAAACATTGTAATGCATTTAGAGATTTATAATCTAATTAGAAATAGTCAACATGGGCTTACTAGAAGGAGATCATGCTTAACAAATCTATTAGAATTCATGGAGGAGGTTACCAAAATGACAGATAAGGGAAGCCAGTGGACGTTATTTATCTAGATTTTGCAAAGGCCTTTGATAGAGTACCTCATCAAAGATTATTTGGAAAGTTAAATGCACATGGAATAGGTAGAGAAGTTGCCAAATGAATTGAAAATTGGTTAACGGGAAGAAGGCATAAGGTGGGCATAAATAAAGAGTACTCTGAGTGGTATGAAGTGAAAAGTGGAGTGACACAGGGCTCGGTTTTGGGACCAATTTTTGTTCTTGATATATATAAATGATTTGGACATTGATATGCGATCCATAATTGCCAAATTTGCTGATGACACAAAACTATGCAGTAGTGTCTCATCTAAAGTGAAGTGGATATATTGAGGTCGGATTTAGATACAATTTGAGAGTCGTCTGTAATCTGGCAAATAGAGTTTAATGTAGATAAATGTACAGTCATCCACATGAGTAGATCCAATATGGAACATAATTACAGAATGGTAGAGAACACTATTAGAGAGGTAGATAAGGAAAGGGACCTAGGGATTATAATAGATCATACAGGTAAGGTAAGTGAGCAAGTTCAGATAGCAGTGAAAAAGGCAAATGCAATGTTAGGTATGATAAAAAGAAATATTAAACATAGGAGCAAGAAAGTGATAGTCAAACTGTATAAAGCATTAGTTAGACCTAAATTGGAGTACTGTGTACAGGTGTGGAGTCCTTATCATATAGGAGATATAAACATGCTGGAAAGAATTCAACAAAGAGCGACAAAGCTGATAGTGGTATTCCAGAATTACAGTAATGAGGAAAGAGTAAAACCGGCCTACAGTGTCTAAAAGAGAGACCTCGAGGTGACTTAATACAGGTTTATAAGATGATCAGAGGAATAGATAAATTAGACTATAACAAGTTTTAAAAAAAATACAGCCACCCACAAAAACAAGAGAACATAGCTACAAATTAACTAAAAAGAGGACCAGATTAGAAATTAGGAAATATTTTTTTTAGTCAGAGAGTGGTGAATGCTTGAAATGCATTGCCACGGGAGGTAGTGGATGCAGAGACATTTAATGCAGTTAAGAATAAATAGGATGCGCATAGCTTTTAGAGCAAGGTAATGAAAATTAAACTGGTTATATACAGACTCTGCAGAGTCTTTTAAGCCAGTATAAAGACGTTAAGTTAACCTTTAGCGCACTACGGTCAAGAAATTCTTGACACACTCGGCCTACAAAAACGGTGTTCTTAAATATTTTATTTTTCCAACGGAGACACTCCCGACTGCCATTTTTCAAAATACTTAATACGTCACCATATATACACTATATTTTGCCGGTTAAAATATCGTATGTTCGATTACAAAATGCTTTTGAACAGTTTAAAATTTGTAGCAGGCCGACTTTTTCGAAAGGTGAAGTAGGTTGTTGGGAAAGATCTTTATCGAGTAGATCTGTTCATTTTGTTTGCCTAGATGAAAGAACTACGTTTTAGTTGGAAACTAACAGTTGTGTCGATATTGTAAATACAGTATCGATATGTTGCTGTGGTTTCCATGGTCTTCTATCGGAGCGACTAGGCCTAGCGGTCAAGTCCAAATTTTTCCGAGATTTTCATAAATTTTCAACTTAAGATTTAAGACAAGAAGAAGAAGACTTCATTGCATCTATGCGCCCACATATGCGCTCTGTTCTTTTCATTGCTGATGATGCGGGCGATAGAGCTCGAACCCATCCCGCGACGGCTCTGGAATTTCCCCCTAACTTTGTCAGGTTCCTATTTACAGCTGGGCGGACTGGAAGATGAGGGCATACAATGAAAAAACTGTGACACGACCGAACTGCTGAACATAGTACGGCGGGATGTGAACGTAGTACGCTGGGATTGTGAACCAAGTTCGCAACCATTAGACCATCGAACCTCAGGAAAAAGAAGAAGAAGAAGAATAAGAAGATGAAGAATAAGAAGATTAAAAATAATAATAATAAGAAAAATTAGAAGAATAAGAAGAAGAGGAAGAAGAATAAGAAACAGAAGAATAAGAAGAAAAAATAAATGAAAGGAGTAATTATACTAATAATAATAATAAGAATATAAGAATAAGAAGAAGAATTAGGTGAAGAAGAAGAAGAAGAAGAAGAAGAAGAAGAACAACAACAACAACAACATAAAGGACGTCTCGTCAGGGTCAGACACAACATACTGACCAGAACGTCTAGTCAGGGTCAGACACAACATACTGCCAGGGAGTCTGGTCAGGGTCAGGCACAACATACTGACCAGAACGTCTGGTCAGGGTCAGGCACAACAGACTGACCAGGATGTCTGGTCAGGGTCAGACACAACATACTGACCAGGACGTCTGGTCAGGGTCAGACACAACATACTGACCAGGACGTCTGGTCAGGGTCAGACACAATATACTGACCAGGACGTCTGGTCAGGGTCAGACACAACATACTGACCAGAACGTCTGGTCAGGGTCAGGCACAACATACTGACCAGAACGTTTGGTCAGGGTCAGGCACAACATACTGCCAGGGAGTCTGGTCAGGGTCAGGCACAACATACTGACCAGAACGTTTGGTCAGGGTCAGGCACAACATACTGCCAGGGAGTCTGGTCAGGGTCAGACACAACATACTGACCAGAACGTCTGGTCAGGGTCAGACACAACATACTAACCAGGACGTCTGGTCAGGGTCAGACACAACATACTGACCAGGACGTCTGGTCAGGGTCAGACACAACATACTGACCAGAACGTCTGGTCAGGGTCAGGCACAACATACTGACCAGAACGTCTGGTCAGGGTCAGGCACAACATACTGCCAGGGAATCTGGTCAGGGTCAGGCACAACATGGTGCTCAAGACCACAATCTCTCTCCTATGTAGCCTTCCCCTGAAAACAGGCTGTTTTCAAGGCAGTCTGGCTGACGTGATCGGCTTCATCCACATAGTAGAACGTGTGACGCAGATGAAATAAAGCATAACACAACCGCATGGGAGACCACGATCCACCTTCATCAGCACGCTCGGGATGTGAGGAAAGCTGTACAACCCGCCACTTAACATCCTTTCTAGGGCCTACAAAAGAGTAAACATTCACACTCGGGGCATTAACTCATTCAGTCCGGATACTTTGGGCCCCTCAACAGATTCAATCTTACAATGTAAAACTACTACTAGGAGGTATAAGTACATTTATAATTTTAGGAATGCTTGGTTTGGAGAAACTTGTACATATATATTATCATCATGATGTAGCATATTATTTGCAGATCGTCGCTTTCATGACATCCTGTCTGTAGGAAACTCTTTCTTCCGCCAGTCTTCCGGCCTGCTTCAAGGTCAAATCCAGCGTCTCCTTAATGTCCTGAGTCTATCGTCTTCTCGGTCGGCCCCTGCCTCTTTTTCCAATGACCATACGCTTCAAAGCTCCTCTTTTCAGTCCGTTGTATCGTTTGACCTGTCCAAAAAATCCTCAGTTTTCGAGTCAGTACAACATTTATGAGCCTATTCTTTTCCACATTCAGGTCTTGCTGAATGGATTTGTTTCTTTCTTTGTCCGCGGGATTTTCATGACTCTTCTGTAGCATTGTGTTTCACAAGCACCGATCTTCGTTCTTATTGCTTTTGTAATCATCCATGTTTCACATCCATAGGTTGCCACAGGAAAAATACATGTTCTTAGAATCTTTAGTTTTAGTGCCTTGTTTGTATTATGCCATAGGTTCTGCATATTCCATAGCTTCTGCATTGTCATAGTCAGCCATTTTCTTACTTCCTTTGTACAGTCTCCATTGTTGTTTCGTATTGATCCCAGATATGTGCAACATTTTCTATCTTTTCGCCAGTGATCTCGATTTTAGGTTAACGTTTTGTCTTGTCAGTTGTCATTATCTTAGTTTTCTTTATATTCAGGTAGAGATTCTAGACTTCGCTGTGATTCTTGAATAATGTAATTATTTGTTATAGGCCCTTAGCGTAGTTCGAGAGCAAAACTATGTCGTCGGCATATCGTATTTCCGGTATCCCCTTTCCACCTATCGTGAACGGATCGAACGAAGTCTGTAGAAATTGGATCTGTCGTTACATTCCTGATGATGTTTTCTGCGTATATGTTGAACAGGTATGGTGACATAATTCAGCTCTGACTATATATATATATGAGAGAGAGAGAGAGAGCGAGAGAGAGAGAGAGAGAGAGAGAGAGAAAGAGAGATAGTTATAACACATATTCAAGCCGTTAAATCAGGTTTGCGGTACTGTAAGGAGATTACAAAACTATGATTTGCAAATGGCACAGTTACGCTCTCAAACAGTGCTGATAGTCTGGTACAACTGCTTACTTCCGTTCAGTGCCTGGGGCCTGGTACAACTGCTTACTTTCGTTCAGAATCATAGCGAAGATCAGAATCTTTTCATGAACGTCAAAATAACATAAAGAAAATGTCAATTGGCACACACATACTCCATTCCAATATAACTATTGGAAATTAAGACGCGGATTACTTTTAATACATTGACTCTATGATAACACGTGACGGGGACTGCACAAAGGAAGGAAATGAGAGAATTGTCCATAGGAATGCAGGAACTGAATAAATTTCAAAACGTGTGGCATAATTGTAAAACAGAATTAAAACGGAAGATGCTAAGAACATGCGTTTTCCCGGTGGCAGTGGACCATGGACCATCACATAAATATTAAGGAAGATGATAAGGGCTTTCGCAATGAAATGCTGGAGGAGAATCTTGAAAATACCTGTAGTAAAGAATATAACAAATAATGGTCTTGCAAATACGATCCTCCGCGGAAAGGTGCAAGGCAGACGACGAAGAGGCCGTCCCAAAAAGAGGTGGGAGGACAACATAAGAGAATGGACCAATCTCCGACCAGAAGAGACACAGGCAGCGGTCGCTGACAGAGAGGGATGGCGTGGTATTGTGATGATGACTTCATATGTGTTCGCCCCAATGACCTCACCGGTTACGGGATGATCTGACCTGACCTGACCTGATAACAAATAAAGCCATCCTGCAAGATCCGAGTGTCGAAGACAACTGGCTTAAAAACTACGTCACGTCTCCGAAGATGGGGTTTTAGGCTACAGCAAGCGTCATGACGGATTTAAAAAAATCTGTTCTGGAGGGCATTGTTCCAGGAAGACGAGGCATAAGCCGACGAGGACGTAGATGGACACAGGACATCAAGGACACCCTAAACAAGAACATGGAGCAAGCGGGTAGACTGACTGCTAATCGAGATTCGTATTGAATGGCTGTAATTGGAGCCACGTACTTTCAAAGATATGCTTCATGATGATGATGATGATAATGGTACTGTAAGAAAGTTTTAGAGCCAATATGTCGACTCTGCGACACTGCAAGGAAGTTTGGGAGCCGATATATCGGCTAGACGCCGTGAGTCAGTTAAACAACAACACGCAAAAGCCGATGCCTTTATATTTTAGAGGCTTAACAAAATACACAAATTGGAAGAAAACAAAATAAAAACAAGAACAGAGTGTACAATATGACACATTGCGTGATCGTAAATCGTTTACAATGACAAACATCAAATCTATGTACATTTTCCCAAGTTTCTTTGACTTTTTATGCCTTTGAAAATATAAGAAAACTACACAAAGCGGAACAAGACGGCCATTCAAGGTATAGCCCCGTAGAGAAGATTCCGAGGTAAAAAATGTGAACAGTTTCCGCTGATGTGCCTATGTCTGTTGAAGTATTTCTGCGCAGTGGTAATATTCCTCTTTCGCAACTTAAATGTCCACTTGAAACATACATTCGATGCGTCTCCGCTTGCCCTGTAATATTTTTGTTGCATTTTATATCATTTTCTTTGAGTTCAGGATCTTTGATCATGCAATATTTGCAGGCCAGTCGCTGTGACGAAGTCTGTAGTCTTCACCAGGTCGGAGCGGCTGCCCCACAGCTTTTGTCTCAGCTCCGAACCCTCTAGCCAGGTCTGGCATCTCATTTCCCTATAAATTGGGCATTCCTGTAGAATGTGTTCAGGGTTCTGGCCCACTGTTCCACACGGGCACTCATTGGTGTGTGAGATCTTCAGTCGGTATAGATGTTCTAGTAGTCTGCAGTGACCAGTTCTCAGGCGAAATAAGGTAGTTTGCTGGTATCTTTTGAGTTGGTGAATTGGGTCTGGTGTACTGCTTATGTTCATGTCTTCTCTTCATTAGTATATATACTGATTTCTGATGATGTTCTTGATCTGTCTGTATGGTACTCGATGATTAAATTGTGCCTGTTTACTGCCATTTATCTTTGCTAGGCGTCCGATATTTCATTTTCTGTGATTCCGCAGTGGGAGGTAGCCATTTGAGCGATTTTGTTTAGGATTTCTGGAGTTTTCCTAGTTATGCTCTGATTTCTAATAACAGCGATTCATTGTTGTTTTATGTATTGCCTTTATTAGAAACCTGCTATCTGTGAAACCAACTTTTTTGTTGGTGGTTGCTTTTCTGTCTCAAGTATTCTCAGTGCTTGCAGGAGGGCCATCAACTCCTAGGAGTAGCTGGT
Source organism: Ariolimax columbianus (assembly GCA_036924085.1). NCBI lineage: Eukaryota > Metazoa > Mollusca > Gastropoda > Stylommatophora > Arionidae > Ariolimax > Ariolimax columbianus. The sequence continues at coordinate 52,323,362 of JAVGWX010000018.1, forward strand.
GGTCGAGCCGTCCGCATGTGCGCCTTCTAACCACAGGAATATGCGATCAAATCCTCAATGAGACGTGTTTGTTTTTCTTCTATTAGATAAAACAAAAACATCGTCTGTACATTTCGTAACGACTGTAGGGACAAACTGCTTTTATTCCTCAACCCTATAAATCGTCCATATGGTCCCCAGGTAAAAAAGATAGTTTTATTTTTCCCCAAACCCCAGTAGTTGCAAACAAAGGTTCTGCTTTCATGATGCAACTTGGAGCCACCACATATCAAGAAGGGAGCTAACATATATCATTCTTCATTTGGACTGTTGCCCTATTATCTGCCCTTGTGAGCGTCTGATTAGTGAAGCGGTAGAGCTCTCGCCTTTCTCGTCAAAGCAGAGGCTCAAATATTTTTACCATCACGCTCTAGTTCACCCATCTGCATAATGGATACCTGACGTACGATTAGTGAAGGACAAATCAGCAAGGAAGGGAACTGGTCATTCTACCTCACACAAGCTGTGGCTTAATATATTGAAGTCTCTAATCTTTCATTTCTGACCAGCGCTTAAGTCTGCTCGTACCAGTATGGGATGTGAACCCATTAACATTTTTTGCTGAAATTGGATGTTCTATAAGGAGCAAAATACAGAACAACGCACTTCGCTTTATGAAACAAGACGAACGAGAAAGAAAATGTAAAAAAGAAATGAAAGTCCGTCATACATACACACATACACCCACACAAATAAACACAGTACCACGGATCTTATCATGCACACAATGTGAGTTAACAAAAACACTTCACTTATACTTCGTGAGTGCTCTTCATATGTTTGTAATTTCTGAACTTAAGCTCAAGTGTGTGTTTTTTGTCTCCCTTGGGTCGTACTTTCTGTTGTTTAATCTCCATTTAGTTTCCATATTGTTCTCATCGCGAGTTTTATGTCTAAAGGAAAGGGTGTGGGATATTAGCGATCTCACATTTCAAAGGCTCGGCTGTTTGAGGGCGGCAGCCATCTCCTCTCCCTCGCCGCTTTTGACTGAACCGGTACCTATTTAAGGCTGGGTCGACCCGGGGCGTTGTGGTAAAAAAAACAAACACGCTACACGGATCCTAATTTATGTACACAATCTCTTTAACTGCCATTGTGGAATACATTCCAAACAGAGCGTTTTTTTAAACTCAGAGGAGGCTGATAAATGCACTATTTATTCCCCCATTGTGTTACCAATGTCAATCTTTGTTTTACTACAAACATATAATAGTAAGAATCAGAGTTGTGAGATGTGCTGTTTGAGAAGTGCAGCCGGAAAGACAACCGTGACCGAATCCGCAACACTTAACTAAGGCAGATAGTAGAGACAAACCCAGTTAATGCACACACAGAGGCACACAAAATCAAGTGGTCTGTTCATTTCAACAGGTAAAGTTTGCACGCATTTGGTGTACAAGTGGTCCGCCGGGGTCTTTGTGTATGACAAAGATAAGAATAGCATCACTGCCACACAGAGAGCATGTCGAAAGAGGCGACTAGCTGTGTGACATGGCATAACACCGGACATGGTTAGGCGGTAGGTTGAGAGCATCACAGATGGCGCCTAACAGGCTAAGGGTTTACTCTGCTCTAGTGTTTGAGACTATTAAGACGCACTCACACATCGCTTCGCGCACTTGTTCCAACGCAGCGGAGTAATAAGGTGCTCGAGGCTGGTCAGCTCAGCAGGAGATCCCCCCCCCCCCCCTGGCTACATCCAGATCACACTAGAGCTGTGACATTCACAGATGCATCTGCCCCTGTAGGTCCACAAAGACTAAGCCATTGACGTTTGTGTAGACTCAAGGCATTCGACTGACCTCTTTTGTTTTGACGTGTAAGACGTCAGATTTGATAAAACTGATGGCTCTCATTAAGTTGCTATAAACTCATCATCTTTGTAGGCTTCCCTGTGTGTTTTGTCCAGCTCTGTCTCCTGTATTTCGACATGTCTGCTATGACCGTAAATACCAACCCGCGAGTGACAATCTATGCTACATATCGTACAACCATGCAGAGGAGGCTGGCTTGCTTGTCTGTTCCTTGATCTCTCCAGGGGATCAAGATGCTGAGCAGCACATGAGCTGCAGTGGTTAGAAACCCATAGCTGACTGCTAGCTTCAGGGCCAGCGAACCATAGCTGCCAGGACCCTTCTACACATTCACACGGTGATCCTGGATAACAGGCTGCAGCAAGGCAGACTGGCTAAGGAGAAGGGATCGAAGAGGGAATACTAACCCACTACTCAAAAAATGCTTTCTGAAGTCGGATGTGTTGGACCGACAGGTGCAAATATCGCAGCCAAGCTGTAAACTACGACACAACGTATTCCGTTATCTGGACTACATTCTGCTACTTAAGCCCTTTCAGGGTTTGGTAGTGGGAGATTGAGAACGAACGAGGAAGAAGAAGAAGATCTCTCCAGTCTTTATCTTTTCTCTGCAACCCTTACGAGCGTCAGCAGTCCCCATACCAACACCAACTGACTGTTTCCAAACAGCTCGGCCATGAGCAGTGTTCTTCCCCAGCACTCGGATGGTGTCTCGCAGGCTTCATGTTCCTCTTTCATACTTCCTTGAATCGCAGTGTGGGACGGCCTATTATTCAAACTAGTATTTATATAACGATATCAGATCATATCAGGTCAGTTGCCATCTCCACGTTGAACGTGACAAGCAAGGAATCTCCAACGTCCTTTGTGGCTTGCGTTGTTGGTTTTTTTTTTTTTTTTTTTTTTTTTTTGCGTTCGCCTTATTTATCTATTCCCCAAGGCGTGTGTGCGTTACACTGTGGTTTTTATTTTGCGCCTGTCGGCCCAGTGCATCCGACTTCAGCATGCATTTTTATGTTAGGGTCTGCTTCCTCCTGCATTTTCTAAGGGTTTGCTTCCCCGGGATAACGGCCGGTGCTGTGATGGGGATCGAACCCAGCACCTTCTGGTTGTGAGCCGTGCCACTTAACCACTAGGCCACGCCGTCCCCTGCGTTGTTGGTTCAATAAAACAGACTTCAATATTCATTTCTTATTGTAGATGTCCCTTTATAAGAAGCCTGCGACAAAGCAATTTATGCTTTTGCAATTCTGGAGTCTGTATCCATTTACTTTACCTTATGTTGTTGCTTATTCTTACATGTATATAACTTTATATATTTAATGTGACTAAATAATTTTAATTGTCTGACTCGCTCTGGTTCACGATTTTTCTCTTTATTCCCATCTTCTCCAGGTCGTCCTTATATGGTCTCGGTCTCTCCATCCAATGTGTCTCATCGTTTTTATAACCCTACTAGTTATTTACCCGGCGCTGCCCTAAAGTTAAGCATATAGTTAATTGTTTAAAAACTACTATTTCGTCCCATCCTTGAACTCTCACACAGCCCTCTAACACGTCATTTCTATCCCCTGAACTGACCCACCTTTCTGCCATTTCTTCCCTTCTTAATCCGCAGATCTCTTTACACCATTCGGCAAATCTCTTCCTCCACGCCCATCAAACCATGCCTCTCGTCCTCTTCTACTCATCAATCTCTTCCTTACCCTCAATCCGCTAATCTAAGCTTCCATCCTCCGAGAGGACGACTAACGTCTGGTCATGCGAAATATACTAATCAGCAATGCTAGTCAGGGTCATGCAAAATATACTAATCAGCAATGCTAGTCAGGGTCAATAAAAATATACTAATCAGCAATGCTAGTCAGGGTCAGGCAAAATATACTAATCATCAATGCTAGTCAGGGTTAGGCAAAATATACTAATCAGCAATGCTAGTCAGGGTCAGGCAAAATATACTAATCAGCAATGCTAGTCAGAGTCAGGCAAAATATACTAATCAGCAATGCTAGTCAGGGTCAGGCAAAATATACTAATCAGCAATGCTAGTCAGAGTCAGGCAAAATATACTAATCAGCAATGCTAGTCAGAGTCAGGCAAAATATACTAATCTGCAATGTTAGTCAGGGTCAGGCAAAATATACTAATCTGCAATGTTAGTCAGGGTCAGGCAAAATATACTAATCTGCAATGTTAGTCAGGGTCAGGCAAAATACACTAATCAGCAATGCTAGTCAGGGTCATGCAAAATATACTAATCAGCAATGCTAGTCAGGGTCAGGCAAAATATACTAATCAGCAATGTTAGTCAGGGTCATGCAAAATAATCAGCAATGCTAGTCAGGGTCAGGCAAAAAATACTAATCAGCAATGTTAGTCAGGGTCATGCAAAATAATCAGCAATGTTAGTCAGGGTCAGGCAAAATAATCAGCAATGTTAGTCGGGGTGAGGCAAAATATACTAATCAGCAATGCTAGTCAGGGTCAGGCAAAATATACCGACCAAGACCCCAAACGTAACTCCCCCGTGATTTTCTCTAGAATTGGACTGTTTTCATGGCAAGCTGGCTAACGACATGGGCGATCGACGTGATTTCCGTCGAAGTGAGCGATACGCATTGGAAACCAAGAATACCTGGAGAAAAACTGGCCCAGTTTCATCAGCATGCTCGGGATGTGAGGAAAGTTACTGCAACCAACCACTCAACGGCCTTTTCAGGGCGCACAAAATAATGAACCTGCTTTTTGTGGGCATTTACAAGAACATCAAGCTTACATCCACCATCAACAACACAAAGCTTAAATCGACCAACAACACAAAGGTTACATCCACCAACAACAACACAAAGCTTACATCCACCATCAACATAAAGCTTACATCCACCAACAACACAAAGCTTACATCCACCAACAACATAAAGCTTACATCCACCATCAACAACACAAAGCTTACATCCACCATCAACAACAAAGCTTACATCCTCCATAAACACCACAAAGCTTACATCCACCAACAACACAAAGCTTACATCCACCAACAACACAAAGATTACATCCACCAACAACAACACAAATCTTACATCCACCAACAACACAAAGCTTACATCCACTAACAACACAAATCTTACATCCACCAACAACAACACAAAGCTTACATCCACCAACAACAACACAAAGCTTACAACCACGAACAACACAACGCTTACATCCACGAACAACACAAAGCTTACATCCACCAACAACAACACAAAGCTTACAACAACGAACAACACAACGCTTACATCCACGAACAACACAAAGCTTACATCCACCAACAACAACACAAAGCTTACAACAACGAACAACACAACGCTTACATCCACGAACAACACAAAGCTTACATCCACCAACAATAACACAAAGCTTACACCCACCAACAAAAATGCCAAACCTATATCCACGAACAACACCACCAAGCTTACATCCACCAACAACACCAAACCTACATCCACCAACAACACCATCAAGCTTACATCCACCAACAACACCACCAAGCTTACATCCACGAACAACACCACCAAGCTTACATCCACGAACAACACCACCAAGCCTACATCCACGAACAACACCACCAAGCCTACATCCACCAACAACACCACCAAGCTTACATCCACCATCAACAACACAAAGCTTACATCCACCATCAACAACAAAGCTTACATCCTCCATAAACACCACAAAGCTTACATCCACCAACAACACAAAGCTTACATCCACCAACAACACAAAGATTACATCCACCAACAACAACACAAATCTTACATCCACCAACAACACAAAGCTTACATCCACTAACAACACAAATCTTACATCCACCAACAACAACACAAAGCTTACATCCACCAACAACAACACAAAGCTTACAACCACGAACAACACAACGCTTACATCCACGAACAACACAAAGCTTACATCCACCAACAACAACACAAAGCTTACAACAACGAACAACACAACGCTTACATCCACGAACAACACAAAGCTTACATCCACCAACAACACAAATCTTACATCCACCAAGAACACAAAGCTTACATCCACTAACAACACAAATCTTACATCCACCAACAACAACACAAAGCTTACATCCACCAACAACAACACAAAGCTTACAACTACGAACAACACAACGCTTACATCCACGAACAACACAAAGCTTACATCCACCAACAACAACACAAAGCTTACAACAACGAACAACACAACGCTTACATCCACGAACAACACAAAGCTTACATCCACCAACAACAACACAAAGCTTACAACAACGAACAACACAACGCTTACATCCACGAACAACACAAAGCTTACATCCACCAACAATAACACAAAGCTTACACCCACCAACAAAAATGCCAAACCTATATCCACGAACAACACCACCAAGCTTACATCCACCAACAACACCAAACCTACATCCACCAACAACACCATCAAGCTTACATCCACGAACAACACCACCAAGCTTACATCCACGAACAACACCACCAAGCCTACATCCACGAACAACACCACCAAGCCTACATCCACCAACAACACCACCAAGCTTACATCCACGAACAACACCACCAAGCTTACATCCACGAACAACACCACCAAGCCTACATCCACGAACAACACCACCAAGCCTACATCCACCAACAACACCACCAAGCCTACATCCACGAAAAACACCAAACCTACATCCACGAACAACACCACCAAGCCTACATCCACCAACAACACCACCAAACCTACATCCACATATCAAAGGCCTCAATTTTCTTCTCAATAAACTCGTTCTCCATTGTCCAGGTTTCTAATACAAAGGTAATAATAACATACTCGGATATAAACAATAATTTAATCTTTGAACCTGTAGATCACATACATTTGACTAAAATGTAAAATGACATTGCTGTTTCAATAAATAATACAAGACACTTACTTCAGAACGAGGATTGAAAAAGATCAATACATTAATAATGTGTGTGTTCCTCAGTAGTGATTGGCCGAACGGTTTGGATGTTGGCCTTTGTTAACGAGGACTTGCGTTGAAATCCTCAGGTTTTTTCCTATCGGCAATAAATAAAAACCAAGTCTGCACACTGCGTGTCTACTGCATAGACAGGTGAATTTGTTCCTCAGCTCTATAAATCTTCCCAGTGGACCGCAGCAATAGAAATCATTTTGTTTCTTCTTAGTCGTCTTCTTCTACTTCTTTTTCGTTTTCGTTTTACGTACTGGAACGAACGTTGTGTAACATTATCTCGCTGTTTTTAGGCTAAGCCTGATGTCTACATTACGAAGACCTTTTGGCAACTTCTTGTCATAAGAAGGAAACTCACTCGGTACGGTCACATATCGAGATCAAAGTGTTTTGCAATTACGATCATCCACGGAAAGGTGAAAGGCAGACGACGAAGAGGCCGTCCCCAAAAAGAGGTGGGAGGACAACATAAAAGAATGGACCAATCTCCGTTCAGAAGAGGCACAGGCAGCGGCCGCTGACAGAGAAAGGTGGCGTGGTGTTGTGAGGATGTCTTCATATGTGCCCCAACGATCTACATTACGCTGGGCCATGCACAAGTTTCCCTCCCACCTGGTGGAAACATATTACAAAATGATGTATACTTTCTGCATCGCTGGACAAAAAGTAGGAAAATAAAAACACCTATTGAAATATCGTCCCCCGAAGCTCGATAAAGCCTTGATATCGAAAGGTAGGTAACATGTGTGATATTTTCTGTGTTACCTATAACTCTCGTCCGCCAACCTTCAATTCATGGTGTATTTACTTTTATATCTGAATGTTTGTGTTTATTTGTGTATATGTCTATGGTATTGCTAGAGGATTAGTTTGTTCGATTTAAGAGTCAAGATCTCGCATATAAGCCTGTGGTATTTTGTGAATACTGATCGGACTTTCTTGATCGTTGACGAACTAGGGGTGATGTTCTCGTACCTCGCTTACCGATCTTACTTCCCAGTCTTGTTCTGGTTCTTTTTTTTAGGCTGGGCTGACCCTGAGCTGTTTGGGATCAAATGAATACCTTGTATCAAATTGGGACTAGTCCTAGATTGCTACCTTGGACTAGGAAGATATTTATGAGTTGAGGGGGGGGGGAGGGCGAGACGGGCGGTTTGGTGGGGGTGGAGAGGAGATTGGGGACTTGAGGGGGTTTGGGGGGCGAGACGGGCGGTTTGGTGGGGGTGGAGAGGAGATTGGGGACTTGAGGGGGTTTGATGGGGGTGGAGGAAGAGATTGGGGAGTTGAGGGAGGCGAGACGGGCGGTTTGATGGGGGTGGAGGAAGAGATTGGGGAGTTGAGGGAGGCGAGACGGGCGGTTTGATGGGGGTGGAGGAAGAGATTGGGGAGTTGACGGGGGGGGGGCGGTTTGATGGGGGTGGAGGAAGAGATTGGGGAGTTGACGGGGGGGGGTGGTTTGATGGGGATGGAGGAAGAGATTGATGAGTTGACGGGGGGGGGGCGGTTTGATGGGGGTGGAGGAAGAGAGTGGGGAGTTGAGGGAGGCTTGACGGGTGGTTTGATGGGGGTGGAGGAAGAGATTGGGAAGTTGACGGGGGGGGGGGGGCGGTTTGATGGGGGTGGAGAGAAGGTTGGGGAGTTGAGGGAGGCGAGACTGGCGGTTTGATGGGGGTGGAGGAAGAGATTGATGAGTGGAGGGGGGAAGACGGGTGGTTTGAGGGGGGGGGGGTGGAGAGGGGATTGGGGAGTTTAGGGAGGCAAGACGTGCGGTTTGATGTGGGTGGAGGAAGAAATTGATGAGTAGAGGGGGGGGGGGGGGGTTGGGGGCGAGACGGGCGGTTTGATGGCGGTGGAGGAAGAGATTGATGAGTTCAGGGGAGCTAGACGTGCGGTTTGATCGGGGTGGAGGAAGAGAGTGGGGAGTTGAGGGAGGCGAGACGGGCGGTTTGATGGGGGTGGAGGAAGAGATTGATGAGTAGAGGTTGGGGGGGGGGGGTTGGGGGCGAGACGGGCGGTTTGATGGCGGTGGAGAGGGGATTGGGGAGTTGAGGGAGGCGAGACGGGCGGTTTGAGGGGGGTGGAGAGGAGATTGGGGAGTTGTCGTGGGTGGGGGGGGGGGAGACGGGCGATTTGATGGCGATGGAGGGAGAGATTGGTTGTATGGTTGTCTATGTTTGTCCATTTGATCATATCCTCTGGTTGATTTTTCCTGAGACTGGTTGTAAGGTTGTTTATGTCTCTCTATTTGATCATATCCTCTGTATTTCTCTTCATTTCAGGTTCGTACTTTAATGTCCCTGCATGCCTGAGATGTAAAGGTAAGTCTTGATCGTCCCGGTCCTCTCTCCCCTTGACTCTTACCCTCTAGTATCTTCTGTAGAAGACTTTCATGTCTCATATTGTGACGCAAGAGCGCGTGGCCCAATGGCTTAGAGACCTGCCTGTCGACAAGAAGCGCAGTGGTTAGAATTCCGGTATGGTATATGTTGTTTTTCTGTTGGTGGTGAAACAAACAAACATATCCAGCACACGACGTGGCGACAGCAGTACCGAAGCGGCCTGTAGTTCTCAGACTAAAAAACCCTCGACTACCCCAGCGATGGGGAAAAAAATCGTATTTACAGTATTTTTTGGTTTAATTAAAAAAAAAAAGTTAATCATTATTGTGGAGCCGCGTAGCGCAGAAGTTAGCGCTCTGGCTTCACATCTGAGTGGTCCTAGGTTGAGGCGGTGATGTTTTTTTCAGACCGCAATGGCTCCCGGGTCGACCCAGCCTTAAATGGGTACCGGTTTAGTCCCGGGAAGTAAAAGCGGCGAGGGAGAGGAGATGGCTACCGTCCTAATATAGCCGAGCCTTTGAAATGTGAGATCGCTAACACACCACTACGGCAGTAATTCTATGCGTTACTTTACTTTTTACTTTTTTATTATTGTGACACCCAGCCAACTCAATCGCGTTTTTGTATCACATGCAATATAATATTTGTCTTTGAGCGTCCACATCAGTGATATTGAATATTGATTGACAGTGGGGGGGGGGGGGGGGGGGTGTGCAAGTGTTTAGCCGCACACATTATTCCAGTTGTCATACACGTAACAATCTAGGCAATAAGCAAAGGCGTTCGGCAGGCCTAGGCACTTTTCCTTTAACAAATGGAGCAGATGCGGAAGTTCAAATTCCCCATTGAAGAAGTTAATATGAAACCAAAAGGATGACTCAGTGATCTAATAGAACGAATGGATACGCTACTTTGAGAAGTTTTCTTACTAAATTGTGTCTGTTCTGAGTGATATCCGGTAGTCTGTGTGTGTGTGTGTGTGTGTGTGTGTGTGTGTGTGTGACGTCAAGTGTTTGCGTTTACGCTGGTAGCGCGTCCTAGAGTAATAACGTCTTTATACTGGTATCAAAAGAAGACTGCAGAGTTGGTATACAACAAAAGACTGCAGAGTTGGTATACAACAAGCTTCTGCAATCAGCCACTAACGTCCTTTTCACGAGGCAAAATAGAGTAACTTTCTCATTATGGGCATTCGAAACAACAACAACATATACAACCAGTTTCCTTTACATTTCCTTACTGCAAAAGCTATGCGTATCAAATCTATTCTGAAATGCATTAATTGTCCCTGTTTCCACTACTTCCTGTGGCAATACATTCCAAGGATTCACCACGCTCTGGCTAACAAGATGTTTCCTTATATAACAGGTAATACTATAACATAATTTCTTTAGGCTAGAAGACTCTCAAAACAGGGTCATCTTTAAATGTAAACGTGTCTTATAAATAGTTTGAAATTCTTACAGTTTTCCTGGTTGCTCTTTTCTAACACAAGGTTTACTATAACAATATATTTGAAACAATTTTTTCATTTTTGTGTTAATATGCCCTTCCATTCGATCTCCTTCAGCCCTCTCCCTGCTACCTTTAGCACACCTTCTACCTTAAGCTGCTCTATCTTCAGCCTGCCTCCAACCACCTTCCTTCAGTCCCATCTCTACCTTCAGCCTGCTCAAAAACCACCTTCCTTCAGTCCCATCTCTAACTTCAGCATGCCCCCCACACCCACCCAACCACCTTCCTTCAGTCCCATCTCTACCTTCAGCTTGCCCCCAACCACCTTCTTTGTCCCATCTCTACCTTCAGCTTGCCCCCAACCACCTTCTTTGTCCCATCTCTACCTTCAGCCTGCCCCCAACCACCTTCTTTGTCCCATCTGTACCTCCAGCCTGCCCCCAACCACCTTCTTTGTCCCATCTCTACCTTCAGCCTGCCCCAAACCACCTTCTTTGTCCCATCTCTACCTTCAGCCTGCCCCCAACCACCTTCCTTCAGTCCCATCTCTACCTTCAGCCTGCCCCCAACCACCTTCATTCAGTCCCATCTCTACCTTCAGCCTGCCCCCAACCACCTTCCTTCAGTCCCATCTCTACCTTCATCCTGCCCCCAACCACCTTCTTTGTCCCATCTCTACCTTCAGCCTGCCCCCAACCACCTTCCTTCAGTCCCATATCTACCTTAAGCCTGCCCCCAACCACCTTCTGTGTCCCATCTCTACCTTCAGCCTGCTTCCAACCACCTTTCTTCAGTCCCATCTCTACCTTCAGCATGCCTCTAACCACCTTCCTTCAGTCCCATCTCTACCTTCAGCCTGCCTCCAACCACATTCTTCGTCCCATCTCTACCTTCAGCCTGCCCCCAACCACATTCTTCGTCCCATCTCTACCTTCAGCCTGCCCCCAACCACCTTCCTTCAGTCCCATCTCTACCTTCAGCCTGCCCCCAACCACCTTCTTTGTCCCATCTCTACCTTCAGCCTGCCCCCAACCACCTTCCTTCAGTCCCATCTCTACCTTCAGCCTGCCCCCAACCACATTCTTCGTCCCATCTCTACCTTCAGCCTGCCCCCAACACTTTTCTTTGTCCCATCTCTACCTTCAGCCTGCCCCCAACCACATTCTTCGTCCCATCTCTACCTTCAGCCTGCCCCCAACCACCTTCCTTCAGTCCCATCTCTACCTTCAGCCTGCCCCCAACCACATTCTTCGTCCCATCTCTACCTTCAGCCTGCCCCCAACACTTTTCTTTGTCCCATCTCTACCTTCAGCCTGCCCCCAACCACATTCTTCGTCCCATCTCTACCTTCAGCCTGCCCCCAACACTTTTCTTTGTCTCATCTCTACCTTTAGTTTGCCCCTAACCACCTTCTTTGTCTCATCTCTACCTTTAGTTTGCCCCTAACCACCTTCTTTGTCTCATCTCTACCTTTAGTTTGCCCCTAACCACCTTCTTTGTCTCATCTCTACCTTTAGTTTGCCCCTAACCACCTTCTTTGTCTCATCTCTACCTTTAGTTTGCCCCTAACCACCTTCTTTGTCTCATCTCTACCTTTAGTTTGCCCCTAACCACCTTCTTTGTCTCATCTCTACCTTTAGTTTGCCCCTAACCACCTTCTTTGTCTCATCTCTACCTTTAGTTTGCCCCTAACCACCTTCTTTGTCTCATCTCTACCTTTAGTTTGCCCCTAACCACCTTCTTTGTCTCATCTCTACCTTTAGTTTGCCCCTAACCACCTTCTTTGTCTCATCTCTACCTTTAGTTTGCCCCTAACCACCTTCTTTGTCTCATCTCTACCTTTAGTTTGCCCCTAACCACCTTCTTTGTCTCATCTCTACCTTTAGTTTGCCCCTAACCACCTTCTTTGTCTCATCTCTACCTTTAGTTTGCCCCTAACCACCTTCTTTGTCTCATCTCTACCTTTAGTTTGCCCCTAACCACCTTCTTTGTCTCATCTCTACCTTTAGTTTGCCCCTAACCACCTTCTTTGTCTCATCTCTACCTTTAGTTTGCCCCTAACCACCTTCTTTGTCTCATCTCTACCTTTAGTTTGCCCCTAACCACCTTCTTTGTCTCATCTCTACCTTTAGTCCACGCTATCTTGAGATCCCCCCCCCCTCCCCCCACTTTTATACTTTGAGCTCTAACATAAACCATCAGCCCTTATCTTTTATCTCATGCAGGACTCACTGTTATCTTTTTCAGGACTCACTTTTATCTCTTTCAGGACCCACTTCTCTTTAAGGACTCACTTTTATCTCTTTCGGGACCCATTTTTATCTCTTTCAGGATTCACTTTTATCTTTCAAGATCCATTGTAATTTTTTCTATGATCATTATCTCTTTCAGTACCCACTTTTTTGTATCTCTCTAGGACCCCCTGTTATCTCTTCCATGATGTGTATCTCTGTCAGTGAGGTCCAGAAAGCTATAAAAGTGGGTCGTGCATTGCGACAAAAGTAGAGACTGAAAGAGACTAAATTGGGTCGTGAAGTAGGACAAAAGTGGGTCATGTAGTGGGACAAAATTGGGTCATGAAGTGGGACACTAGTGGGTCATGAAGTGGGTCAAAAGTGAATCATGAAGAGGAACAAAAGTGAGTCATGAAGTGGGGCAAAAGTAGGACAAAAGTGGGTCATACAGAAGGAGAAAACTGAGTCGTGATGTGGGACAAAAGTGGGTCATGCAGAGGGACACAAGTGGGTCATGCAGTTGGGAAAAGTGGATTATGCAGCAGGACAAAAGTGGGTCATGAAGTGAGACACAAGTGGGAGCTCAAAAAACGAAATGTTTTCAAGAAAAAGACAATGGTGCTGTGTAGGAATAACGGTGTGAACATATGACAGGTGGGGGCACTACAGCGGGCTAAACATAAGCACACACACACGTGCATTCACACAATGGTTGATACCTCCCGACATAAAACGAATGGATGTGTCTAGCGTTGAAATGGTCGTACAACGCAAAAAAAAAAAAAAAATAAGTAAATCTTTAAATGAGCAACAATAACAACAACAGCAACAACAGCAACAACAACAGCAACAACAACAGCAACAACAACAACAACAACAGCAGCAACAATAGCAGCAACAACAACAGCAACAATAGCAGCAACAACAACAACAGCAACAACAACAACGGCAGTAATAGCAGCAACAACAACAGCAACAACAACAGCAGCAACAATAGCAGCAACAACAACAGCAGCAACAACAACAACAGCAACAACAACAACGGCAGTAATAGCAGCAACAACAACAACAGCAACAACAGCAACAATAGCAGCAACAACAACAGCAACAATAGCAGCAACAACAACAACAGCAACAACAACAACGGCAACAACAACAACAGCAACAACAACAACAACAATAGCAGCAACAACAACAACAGCAACAACAACAACAGCAACAACAACAGCAGCAACAATAGCAGCAACAACAACAACAGCAACAACAACAACGGCAGTAATAGCAACAACAACAGCTCTCTAAACGTAGACATTGTACAGTACGCGATTGACAAAGGTAAAATGTTAGTATATTGTGTGAAACTTTCTAGATTTGAACGAAAGTTGTAAAAATAATACAGCAGACGCGTATATACTGTAATATGTGAATATAATAGTGAATTACTAGTTTTTTAATAGATCTAAAGAAGAATGAAAAGAAGGAAAAAAGAAAGACAAGGAAGAAGACAAATAAAAAGAAGGAGAAGAACAAGATAAAGAGCAAGACGAAAACGAGAGAAGAGAAATAAAAGTAAGAAGAAGATTAAAAACAACCTGAAGAGGAAGGCGATGTCTGAAGAAAGGCAAACATTATAAAAAGACGACACCAGAAGCAAACCAAATACAGGGACAAGAACCAGAAAAGAAGATTCAGTGAGAAAATACAATAAAAAAAATAGACGAAGACAACGAGAGTAAAAAACGCAATAACAAAGAGACGATGGCTACAGAAGAAAAGGAAAATTGAGAAAAATATGACGAGAGAAGACACGCAAACACAAGAACAAGAACTAGAAGAAGCCATCGATAGAAGAAGAGAAAAAAAAAAGAAAAACACGACGAGAAGAGAAAGGACATTACAAGGATAAGACTAAAGAAGTACAGCAAAAACAAGGGGAAGACGCGAGAGAGAAAAAGCAAAATCAAATTCAGAGAGAAAAAAGAAAAAGTAAAAACAAGATAAATACAAAGAGAGAGAGAGAGAGAGAGAGAGGGAGAGAGGGAGAGAAAGAAGAAATGTAAAATTAAGAAAAATACAGAGATAGAGGAGAAAAGCAAAAACAACAAAAATACAGAGAGATAGAGAGAGAGAGAAAGAAAAGCAAGAAGATGAAAAATAATACATAGAGAGAAAGAGAGAGAGAGAGAAGAAGAAGAAGAAGAAGAAGAAGAAGAAGAAGAAGAAGAAGACAAGCAACAACAAGAGGATGACAGCGAGATATGAAAATCAAAAACAAGAAAAAGACAGAGAGAGAGAGAGAGAGAGAGAGAGAGAGAGAGAGAGAGAAGAAATGCGAAAACAAGAAACAATATGTATAGAGAGAGAGAGAGAGCGAGAGAAGAAAAGCAAGAACAAGAAAAATAATACATTGAGAGAGAGAGAAAATGCGAATACAAGAAAAATACAGAGAGAGAGATTGAGAGAGAGAGAGAGAGATTGAGAGAGAGAGAGAGAGAGAGAGAGAGAGAAAAGAAGAAAAGCAACAACAAGGGAGAGAAGAAAATCAAAAGCAAGAAAAAGACAGAACGAGACAAAATGCAAAAACTAGGAGCAAATTGCGATAGAAGAAAAGCAAAAAAAGAAACAGAAGACGCCGAGAGAAGAAAC
This sequence comes from Ariolimax columbianus, assembly GCA_036924085.1. Taxonomy (NCBI): domain Eukaryota; kingdom Metazoa; phylum Mollusca; class Gastropoda; order Stylommatophora; family Arionidae; genus Ariolimax; species Ariolimax columbianus. Next base: position 52,338,897 of record JAVGWX010000018.1, read on the forward strand.
GAAAAAAGAAGAAGAAGACGATGAGTGAAGAGAAGTAGAAACAAGAGGAAGACGACGAAAAAAGAATAGAAAAAAACAAGGAGCAGGTGACGAGAAAAAAAAAGCAAAACCAAGAAGAAGACGACGAGAGAAGAATTAAAAAACAAGGAACAGATGACGACGGAAGAAATACAAAAACAAGAAGAGTAAGAAAAGAAAAAACAACAAAAGAGCCAAACAAAACAGTAAATAAGCTAGCGATTTTGAACTCAGCGCGTGAATGCAAGCGCATGAGTAAGTCTGTGCGTATGTGTGTGAGAGTATGAGTGACGTGTATCTGTTTCCAATGTAGATAAGGCCTGTCCACGTGCACATCAAAAAGGCCACACAACGCCCCCCACTTGTAGACCATTCAACATAATTAAATGAGTTCAGCTTTTAAATGTCACAAACAAAGCTCTCCATCCTTGGCAGAGAGCCTGTTATTTTAACTAACATTTATATTAGCTGGTAGCATATAATTGTAGTAGGAGAACGGGGGAGATATGAAGAGATGCATACAGGGAAAAGTGGTTAATAACACAACGGGGATGAAGTGTTCATGTGTTGACTTCATTTGAATAGATCTAAGAAATGAAAGCCATATAGTCCTGTTTACAGATGCCATGGCCGTAGTCACAGCACTAAAACGCCAGAAAAATACTGAACTTAATGATTTAAGAGCAGTATTCTGTCAACTATGCCAGCAGTCCCCACCAAAAAGAGTAGTGGTTCAGTGGGTTCCATCCCACTGTAGCATCCAAGGCAACGAGGAAGCAGACAAACTGGCAAAAGAAGGTACACGACTACCACAACCAGACCCTAGTGTGACCTACGAAGAGTCAAAAAGGCTAATTAGAGCTAGATACATGACCAAATGGGAAACAGAACATACTGGCTACACAAAAAACGTTGCCTATTACCAGTTGAACAGAAGAGAGCAGGTCGTGGTCTTCAGACTTCGCACTGACCACAATAGACTGAGGTACCACCTATTCAATAAATTGAAGATAGGTGACACTGACGAATGCATGTGCGGTACTGGGAAAATGACCGCTGAACATCTGCTGCAAAACTGCCCGACATACGAGGATGAGAGAAAGCAGATGTGGCCATCACCAGTGGCAACACTAGACAAGCTCTATGTCAGTGTCGACAGCCTCAAGATGACCGCTGCTTTTTTCGAAAAAATAAAGGTTGACGTCTGACAGCGTACGAAGAGGAAGAAGAAGAATAGATCTGAGGTTTTATGGAGGTAAAAATAAAGTAAAGGCTCGTAACATAGTAGTTACACTACTGTAGGGGAAGAAAGACTAACGTCTGGTCAGGCAAAATATACTGATCAGACATGTTAGTCAGGGTCAGGCAAAATGTACTGATCAGACATTTTAGTTAGGGTCAGGCAAAATATACTGATCAGACATGTTAGTTAGGGTCAGGCAAAATATACTGGCGAAGACCATTGCGCATCCTGCTTGGATTTCCTCATGTCTTCGTCCACCGGAAATTACACCATACCTCTTCCAACCCCGTATTTTCAGCACAGCAAGAGTCACGCTGACCCGAAAGTGGACCCAATCCAGAGACCACGGGAGCGGAACGTGAGGAAACAGGCAGTCAGGCGCGGACAAACTAGCAAAGCCGACACAAACATTGGTTCAACACCTACTCCTCGCGGCTCTCATCCCGATGCTGCTTGAGTACTGGGCTCCACCTGGGGAGTCTGCAGGGATTTCAGTGGACACACTACGCATGATCAAATCCTCAATAGTTAGACTTGGTCGTGGTCGATTGTCGCAACAGGCATGTGATGCTTAAGCGAACTTTATTATTATTTTTCACCTTAATAGATTTAAGCAAAATGTGAATATAATACAGCACGTATTGTGACATATTATTTATAGAACCAGAGAAATGTTGTCGTAGAGATGATATGAGCAAAGTCTAGAAAGTATTAGACAAATTATGGAGTACAAAGACAGCTGTTAGATAACTAACAGGGTATCGAACAGGGTAACAACTGGGTATAGGCTTTCAGCATCTACTAACTGTCTCATTTATATGTTTGACACGTGCAGAGTTCTTCCAGACTCGTGCGGCGTAATCAGCTACAGAGAAACAGAGCGAGTGCTGATGTTCTGAGGACATCTGGCTTTGCTCTCCATTTTGTGCCAGTCAGCTTTCGTATGATACTATTTCTCGCATGTATTTTCTGTTTTGTCTTCTGACAATGTACGGCATAGGACAGCGTGCGGTTCAACTTTACTCCCAAGCATTTGGGGGGTCGTGCTGTTTTCTAGATCCCATCCTTGCCATTTAATCTGTAACTTTCTGTTCGCTTCTTTATTTCTGAGATGGTAGATACATACTTGAGTTTTACTGGCGTTTGGTTTAAAGTGATTTTTTTTTTGTAGTATAGAACAAAGACATCAAGAGCGTTTGTAAGTTTCTGTTCGACATCTTCTACACCTTTTCCTTGGGCAGCTACTGCTGTATAATTGGCATATATGAAGTTTGTCCCCTCTATATCTATAGGTTGATCGTTGGTGTATGTATTATATAGCATAGGTGCCCGGACACTACCTTGTGCTAAGCCACCTTTTTGGGGGGTTTTGCTATCGACTTTTTAAACCCCCCCTCCCCCCCCTCCCACACACACAAAGTGACGTAGGATCACCTATTCTGCAGGACACATTTAATGAGGTTTAGGAAGCTCAGAACGGGACATTGCAGACTCAATGCCCACTACCACAAAATGGGTTTTAGAGACACCGGCACATCCGATTTACGGATCACCCAAGCAAATACCAAAACATATCCTACAGGACTTCACCACTTATACAGACCAAAGAGAGGCAGCCTGGCCGGAGGAGCGACCATGTTCGGAAAGCTGTGGTGGATCTGCAGATAACTGAAACGCATAATCTCCTTCATGAACCTCACTAGGCTAGAAACATAACATCGATTAATTGGATTACGGATACAATACTGGATATACGCAGGAGAGCGTGTAGCTGAATAGTTTCGATGCATATGTGCTGACAAGTAGGGCAGCGGATCGAATACCCGGTAAGGCATATGTTCGTTTTCTGTTGGGGGTGAAATAAACAAACATAGCCAGTACATGGCATGGTGACAGCAGTGGAGAATTGGTTTGTTGTCTTCAGTCTAACAACCCATCTGCTGCATTAGCAATGGGGAAAAAGTCGTACTATATTTTTAAATTTGGTTTTTTAAACGCAGCTACAGAAAGACGTCCTTGAACATTAAAATGATCACATGAAATCTAATCTCAACATCCATCTGTCCACTCGTGTCACTGCACGCTCTGGGGAAGATGAATCTACTTGGACATGTCACCTGAGCGTCCGTTGATATTTTCAATCCATAATTAATTTGTCATGTGATGATATAACAGGCCAAGACAGAGTGATAATTGAGAGCAAGATCCGTGTGAGGAGGAAAACTGCCCCAGCAGTCTGTGGATGTCTTTGTGAGACGCGTGCCCCCTCATCACTAACAGGAGATGCATACAGAGCTGAGGTGACGGAGATGCGGGCCCACTCACCACTAACAGGAGATACATACAGAGCTGAGGTGACGGAGATGCGGGCCCACTCACCACTAACAGGAGATACACACAGAGCTGAGGTGACGGAGATGCGTGCCCACTCACCACTAACAGGAGATACATACAAAGCTGAGGAGACGCATGCCCACACCACTAACAGGAGATATATACAGAGCTGAGGTGATGGAGACGCTGGCTGACTCAACTTAAACCGAGATACAGACAGAGCTGCGGTAACGGAGACGCTGGCTGACTCAACTTAAACCGAGATACAGACAGAGCTGCGGTAACGGAGACGCTGGCTGACTCAACTTAAACCGAGATACATAGCTGCCACATGATGTTTAACTATTTTCCATTAACACAGGTGATCAATCGTTTTCTCAATCTTCGGATTGACCCGAAGTACTATGGACTGCACGTACGTGTCGATGCAATAGTAGGTTACACAATGACTACACGTACACATAAACTACACTGCTTTCTACAAGACTCCTACGGAAAACCAATTGGTTAATTCGCGGGATTCTAGTGCGTTTCATTAATTTTAACCTTTCAACTTTGGGCTTTCAAATGAAAAGCATGTCTTTCCACGTTTCAGATCTTCGCAAAGAACTAGTTTCCCGTTTCAACTCTTCACAAAGAACTAGTTCCACGTTTCACCTCTTCACAAAGAACTAGTTTCACGTTTTAGCTCTTCACAAAGAACTAGTTCCACGTTTCAGCTTTTCACAAAGAACTAATTCCACGTTTCAGCTCTTCACAAAGAACTAGTTCCACGTTTCCGCTCTTCACAAAGAACTAGTTCCACGTTTCAGCTCTTCACAAAGAATTAGTTCCACGTTTCAGCTCTTCACAAAGAACTAGTTCCACGTTTCAGCTCTTCACAAAGAATTAGTTCCACGTTTTAGGTCTTCACAAAGAACTAGTTCCACGTTTCAGCTCTTCACAAAGAACTAGCTCTGAATCATAGCATGGTTTTCAAGTCCAGGCAAGTGCTGGAAAATAGAACTAGGAATTCGGATCACGTGATCGCGAGCGAGGATAAAATGATACTTAACTCATTGGGTTGTCGTTTCAGCATGGCTGCATATCAAGTGCATTGACCTGGTGGTGAAGTCTTCAAGCATGTAGCTTGGCACAAAGTGAACAAATAATCTTGTAACTATAACATACAACTTTAAGAAACCCGACGTGACGTTACTAAATGATGGAATAGTGCGTGTTGAAGCATGAAGGTCGGGGATTCCCAAACTAAAACTGTTCCGAGGGACACTTAAAGGAAATGTAATGGTCCGAGAGCGTATGGAAAAGAATTATATGCCCAAGTGCCGCATAGAAGATATCTTAATGGTGCATGATCCAAGGTCCGCATTGAAGTAGAATTAATGGTCTAAGCGCCGCATTTAGTAGAATCAGTGTCTAAAGACCGCATTGATTGAGAATTATTGTTCTAACGACTGCATTTAGTAGAATTAGTGGTCCAAGGACCGCATTGATAGAGAATCATTGGCCCAAGGCCGCATTAATGTAGAATTAGTTGTCCAAAGGCCGGATTGACGTAGAATTAATTGTCTTATGACCGATTTGATCTGATGTACTTTATTTGAATGGTGACAATGTTTCGATATGATATTTTAAAGTTAAACCTGTCTTTCCCAACATTTATGACCTCCTATCTCACTTTGTCGCATGTGGATATCACATTGGTTGACAAATATAGCCAATGGAGCAGGCTTGGGAACGAGAATAAACGAAGCACACAGGAGTAAACCCTGAGGACAAATCCGAATCCTGTGCTATCTCCAGTTGTTTCGATAATGTCTTGCCGTTGGTCAAAGATAGCTCAGAACGAGAGAGTGAGGTTGACATATGGCGCAGAACCTTCACACTTTAATCCAAATCACCGCGCAAGTCACCCATTTCAGCGGACACAGCAAAATGAAAAGATTATCAACACGGCTAAACAGAGTGGTCTTCATGATGTGATGGACGAACACCATCAGATCCTTGATCAATGATTGGCTTAGCTGTCAGTAATTATTACGGATGGGGGCGTTTTTAAGGGCAACCAAAAATACCCTCTGGGTTAGGTTCCCTAGCTCTGGTTCACAACTTCTTTTTCAGCTTTTATAATTCGGCGTCAAGTTGTCTAAAGTTGACAACTATTTCACCTTCCCTCCTGGGTCCCAATCATTGAGATTATGGTGATAGTATCCGATTACCGTCTCAGGACCACATCATAATCACCAAGACATTCATTACTGAGACTGGTGTGGGGCCCTGACCCCATCATCCTCATGAAGTCATCCAGTCCTGAGACTGGTTTGGGGGCCTGACCCCACCATCATCATCAAGTCATTCAGTCCTGAGACTGGTGTGGGGCCCTGACCCCATCATTCTCATGAAGTCATTCAGTCCTGAGACTGGTTTGGGGCCCTGACCCCATCATTCTCATGAAGTCATTCAGTCCTGAGACTGGTTTGGGGGCCTGACCCCATCATCATCATCAAGTCATTCAGCCCTGAGACTGGTTTGGGACCCTGGCCCCATCATCATCAAGGCATTCAGTCCTGAGACTGGTTTGGGGCCTGACCCCACCATCCTCATGAAATCATTCAGTCCTGAGACTGGTTTGGGGGCCTGACCTCACCATCCTCATGAAATCATTCAGTCCTGAGACTGGTTTGGGGGCCTGACCCCACCATCCTCATGAAGTCATTCAGTCTTTGCCCGCATTGTTTCTACAGGATGTACTCTTATTCCCAGCCCTCCTTCGACACCTCTTGCAACATGAAATGCAGGTTTTATGTGTTACTATTCATTGCTTCCCTTTATGGCCCGGTAACAAAATTACTCCCTTAAATGATATAGGAATGAACAATTAAATAAGTCGTCTAGCCGTAGATCAGGGAAGGAAGACTAACGCCTAATCAGACAAGACATATTGATCAAAGATGTTAGTCAGGGTCAGGCAAAACATTTTGGCCTAGATCCTCACCTCGACTTCCTCGCACTCATCTCTGTAAACAGGCTGATTTCATGGCATCCTGTCTAACGGGGTAGGGGATCAACGTGGTCCTCGTAGTATTGAGCGACAAGCAGTTGTAACCGCCTGGAGGACCCTGGTTCACTTCCACCAGCACGCTCGTGATATGAGAGAAGCCACTGTAACCTCCACATAACGTCTTTTTGAGTTCGCAGAAAATAGTGAACCTCCTTATTGCAGGTATTCTTCTTCTTTTTCTTTGCGTTCGGGTTCGTATGCTCGTTTTATGCCACCAGATGAGCTGCCTCCATGAAGTGACACGTCAGTCCCAGGTCCTCAATGGTTCCCCACAGTTTGTCTTTGTTTCTTTTCTCGGGCCAGGTCTTCTCACTTGGTGCAGTGGACATGTTTGCAGAATGTGTTCTGGAGTCTGGGGTCCTCTCTGACATGTGCATTGTGCAGTCTGTACTGCTTTCATGTTATGCATGTGTGCATTTAGTCTGCAATGACCTGTTTTGAGGCAAAAAATTGTGGTATACTGTTTCCTATTCAGTCTATTGATTGGGTCCTGTGTGTATTTGCTGTTTGTTCTCTCTATCCACTGTTGCTTATATTTTTAAAAATGTGTGCCTTGACTTCTGGCAGTGACACTGGGTAGGTGAATTGTTCTCTTTGTCTTCCCTCCCTGGCCAGTCTGTCCGCCCATTCATTCCCAGGTATGTCGCAGTGACCTGGAATCATTCGAAACAACAAAACCCATAGATCAAGACACACATAAAAGATTCATCTACACAATAAACACAAACTAACACGTTCGACATTGCTTGTCACGTGCGTATCTCCTTCCCCCCCAAAAAACAATTTGTCCCGTCTAAGATCAACTTCCTAGTAAAACAAAGGGCCAAGATTGAATACATCCGCTTTCGTATAAAAAAAACAGGTCGAAAACACAAGCAGTTCACGGATAGAAGTGTGGTCAGGCATACTAGCTATTAGAATCAGATAGAGCGGAAACACTTGTCTAATTGGTTCAGATTCAAACCGGATTATCCCCTCTCAATGTGAATTCATGCCCCATGTAAATGCTTAGCATTTGAGTGATAAAGCATTCGACTATCATGGCAATGGGGTCGGGTTCGAACCTCGTTATCGACACCCTCGTCGACCCAACAGTATATGTGAAAGGTTTATTGCTAGGAAGCATGGGAGGAAACTGGGTATTCATGCTCAGATTTATACAGAGGCATAGTAGAAAGCCGTCACTAACACTCCATCCCCGCCAGCAGTGTCTGCTATGGGACTACCGTTATCTTTCTTTGTAGTCAGTCGAAGTGACAAGTGTAGGCCAATTTACGTTGATACCCATATAACATAACGAAACAAAGTTACGACATAAATGTCTTCGTCAGAGACAGAGACAGAGGCCAGCATAAATAGATCTGGACCTTGTTAGCCAGACTGCCATGAAACAACCTCTAGGGTGAAGTAGGGGTGTTGATCAGTATTTTTCACTTGACCCTAAGTCATAGTCTGATCAGTATATTTTGTTTGACCCTAACTCATAATCTGATCAGTATGTTTTGTCTGACCAGACTTTAGTCTTCTCTCATAGCACTTCTGAAAAGAAAATGCCTTCAGTATGACAGGTGCGTAAACGAACTGGGAATTGTAATAGGTGGCAAATATGTCTACAGATAGTGGTAAATACGAGTCCAGAGATCGTGGCAAATATATGTCTACAGATGGTGGCAAATATATGTCTACAGATTGGGGCAAATATTTGCCCAGAGACCGTGGCAAATATGTCTACATATATTCGTAAATATATTCTACAGTTATTGGTAAATGTATGCTTCGAGATGTTTGTGTGTGTAAAGAAGAGGAAAAATGTCTACATATTGTGGTAAATATACGTTTACAGATCAGGGTAAATTTACGTCAACAGTTTGTGGTAAATATGTCTACAGATGTTGGTAAATTTATGTTTAGAGATGTTGGTAAACATACGTCTATGGATGTTGGTAAATATATATCTACAGATGTTGGTGAATATACGTCTACCGATGTTGGTAAATATATGTCTACCGATGTTGGTAAATATATGTCTACAGATGTTGGTGAATATACGTCTACCGATGTTGGTAAATATATATCAACATATGTTGGTAAATAAATTTTCGTCTACAGATGTTAATAAATATATATCCACAGATGTTGGTACCAACATGTCTAAATATCGTTCTCAAAATCTATAGATTAAATACGAATATTGAAATCAATATAAAGCCTAATACCTGGCGATAAACTAACCCAAAGAATCGATTAGCCGAAGACAAAACCCAAATGAGTTGAGCGTGTGTCTAGTTCCAAAACGGGCTGCCATGTTTAAGAATGAACACACAATATGTATATACAACACGACGCATATACTAGCCCCAACATTTATAAACACACCATGGATAATATCCACTTTTGTGCCCGCTGAAATGCTGTAGTGACGAAGAATGTTATAGCAGAATTTATGCGGAATATATGACAATTAAGCGCAGATTTCGTGGCGAAGTGGTTAAGCCGTCGACCTTGTTATCAGGTGGTGTGGGTTCGTCTTTTTCACGAGTGTTTGATGCGAAGTCCCTGCGTCTGGTAGTCGCCCCCTAGTCGCCTTGTCCTTGACTTGCCCCTGGGGTTCGGGCGGCACGAGACGAGAGAGTGGGGATTAAAAGTAGCGCAATTTATGCTTACTAAAAATAGCGCTAACAAAATAAATTATGCCATCATCGTCTACGATGGACTGCGGTCTTTGCCTTTGAAGCGCAGACATACGTCCAGAGCCTGAGAGGGGTACAGGCAGGGCTTAATTTAGACTTGGTGAGGCCCTAAGCTGGCTAAGCTACATGAAACTTTGAGGCCCCTTGTTAAACAAAATTACACCAGAAGGGCTCACAATACTTGAAAACATATACCGGAATGCTTTAATTATGTAATAGCAAGACATTCTTTGTTCTTAGTGGACCTGTACTTCTACAGCGGTAGATGCTGTGCAGGTTCCAGCTTTGGCGCGAGTTGGATGTAGCCCGAATCGGAATTTGCTGTTTTGACGTAGTATAACAATTGTACGGAATAAGAGATCAAGATGCTGAGTAGCGCATGAGCTGCTGCGGTCAGCGACCCATAGCTGACTGCTAGCGTCAGGACCAGCGAACCAGAGCTTCCAAGACCCTTCTACACCTCCACGTCGTGATCCTGGATAACAGGCTGCAACAGAGCATACTGGCTAACGAGAAGGGATCGAAGAGGGAATGCTAACCCGGTACTCAAAAAATGCTTGCGGAAGTCGGATGTGTTGGACCGAAAGGTGCAAATATCGCAGTCAAGCTGTAAACTACGACACAACGCATTCCGTTCTCTGGACTGCATTCTGATACTTAGGCCCGTGTCAGGGTTTGGTAGTGGGAGATTGAGAACGAACGAAGCCCAGCCAGCCAAGCCAAGCCAAACCAAGCCAGCCAAACCAAGCCAGCCAAACTAAGCCAAACCAAGCCAAGCCAAGCCGAATAAACGTTCCAGCGCCTCTTTGTTTTTGCCCTAAGCTAGGCTCAAGCAACTTATTACTCTGCTACTTTAGGACAAGTACCGAGGAAGGTGGTTAACCGATATAGCAGCTCCAGCTGGCTGACCTACCGTAACAGATGATGCAAGGGATATGCACTAACTATATTCTCACTTCAAACAAATTAACTATGAGACTAATTGAAAATAAAACACAATGAAACTTTTTTCTACACGTTGACAACTGATACACGTTGATACACGTTCAGTCGCCTCTTTGTTTCCGTTCTAAGATACACGTTCAACCGCCTCTTTGTTTCCGTCCTAAGATCCACGTTCAGTCGCCTCTTTGTTTCCGTCCTAAGATATACGTTCTGTCGCATTTTTGTTTCTGTCCTAAGATTTACGTTCAGTCGTCTCTTTGTTTCCGTCCTAAGATATACGTTCAGTCGCGTCTTTGTTTCTGTCCTAAGATATACGTTCAGTCGTCTCTTTGTTTCCGTCCTAAGATATACGTTCAGTCGCCTCTTTGTTTTTGTCCTAAGATAAAAGTTCAAACGACTTTTTGTTCTGGTACTAAGACTTCTCCCGGGTGGAAATATTAATTAACCCAGTAAGTGCACAAGAATCAGTCTGCGCTCTGGATGTTTAAATTAGCTTTTGTTCAGGGAAAATGATGAACACTCGGTCGGTTCCGCTAGTCTTTTAGGACCGGGACGAATTGGACACGGATTGAACACGTGAATGGTCGGCTAAGTTCTTTTCCTTTGATCTGAACACACCTGAAGTGGTGCGCACGCAAGGTGAGTGACGGAGCATTACAGAAACGAAAAAAAACAGGTGGATTGATTGACGTTGAGTGATAAACTGTGGCGTAAATTCAAGACTGAGAAAAACTACAAAACCAGGTAGAATTAAATATCACATATATTACGTGTGTGCGTGTGTGAAGAGAGAGGGAGAGACAGAGAGAGAGAGAGAGAGAGAGAGAGAGGAACACGAGCTGAGAAAAAGAGTAGGTAGACCAGAATGACCAAAGTCAGAGAGGTCGAATGGTAACACCTTTCAGCAAGCATTTTGATTTATAAATCATCTCTCTAAAATGCATTCTAAAAAATCAGGAGACATACAGAAAAAAAAACAAAAGGACAAGAGGAAAATTGAAAAAAGAATTATTTTTTTCAATTTGATCTGACAATATTTATCTTGTGTATTAATGTCAGCTATATAGGACAAAATACTAGCCAACATAGATATTTGTAATACGATTATTACAGCTAAATCACACTGGACGTTTTAGTAGCAAAAATATAAACCCTCACCACAGATTTGACAAAACTTGGAAACAATTGGAAATGCATGAAAAATTAAGCTAAATTGGTTTACACCAAATCTAAAAAGAAAAACAGAACTAACACTCTCCCATAGGTGAGATGGAGTTGGGTGCACAAAGATAAGACCGTATTTCGACATCACGTGACGCTAACTTGGAGGATATACATTACACGGATGATACGCCCATAAAAAAGTGTGTGATCTACATTTTGGTAGACCATTTTATGGCATGATTAACAATTTACTGTCAATGCTTTGGCAGAAAAAAAGTACATATTTTGAGGGAAAATATTTCACCACGTTTGAAACTGATATGGCGAGGATAGCTTTATGTTGGTCAGAGCAATATCCTGTTGACAATTCTGGTGATGATTTTGGAAATTTTGGTTTCTTGTTTTTTTGTTTACCTCTACACCTCACGGTAGAAGAGGAGCGACTAAGTAAGTACGTTTTTTTGTTTTCCTTTCGCTTTATTTCTCTATTCCCCAAAGGCGGTGTGTGTTGCACTACATTTTTTATTTTGCGCCTGTCGGCCCAGTGCATCCGAATTCGGCATGCATTTTATGTAAGGGTCTGCTTCCTACTGCATTTTCTAAGGGTTTGCTTCCCCGGGGTAACGGCCGGTGCTGTGATGGGGCTCGAACCCAGCACCTTCGGTTTGTGAGCCGTATCACTTAACCACTAGCCCACGACGTGCCCATTTTGAAAATGAAATACGGTTCAAAATTACAATTCAGCACATGAAGCAAATTTTGTCAGTGTACAGTTAAGTAAAAATCACGGTAACAGGTCACTGTGCCCTATTGGGAATATGGTGTTAGGGTCAAATGTGTCATGACCAACAGTACACTAGGAGTTATGTGGCCAACATCACGCCGGCTGCCTTTACTTTACCAGATTGTTCTGGTACCAACATTTGAGGCTGATTCGACCCCAAGAGCTTTTCTAAGCGATTGGAAAAATCCCGCACTAACTGGGGTCCGAACTCCTGATGAAGCCAGTGCACTACCCATGCGCTACATCGGCTACTCAATATACAGTTAACTACACTATATCAAAACTTTTCATACAACACCAACAAGTAAAAGGTGAAATCTTTCATGTACCTGTGTAACATAATCTAAGCAGACGTCACAGGCGACACCGACATCCAAAACAGATGTAATAAAACAAGTCAAATCATTGGGCAAATATCCCCGATATTACAACGTAAATACGTGACAATGGATACAAAAAGAACAATATATAACACAATATTCTTAACCATATTGTGCTGTCAGTGTCAGAATAAGACATTAACAAACAAAGATAACGGACACATCGTCATAACAGTGTTGGAATGGCTGCACAGAATGCTTGGAGTAACAAGAGTGGATAGAATTAAAAACAAAGATATTAGAAGACACGTAGATACAACACCAGTGCTAGACCTCATAAAGAGACGACAACTAACTTGGATCGGCTACGCGACACGCCAAACACTAGATAGTATCCCCAGAAAGCAATGCTATACAAATACAATGTATACAAAGCCAAATGCCGTTCATGCAAAAGACGGATATAAAAAATAACAGAAGCAGTTAAACTCCCCATGTACGAAACAAATTCCATGGCCCGATCTTGCTCCTATGTGTAATGTTGCTTTTAATCATACACATCATTGAATAAACATTTTTTCAATCTCACCTGGACATACTCCCGCACCTTACCTGAATGATCTATTATAACACCTTGGCCTCTTTCCATTTTTTATTCTCCAAATAATATGACAAAAACAAGTTGTGAATAAAACAGAATGACTAATGTAGAAGAGAAAGTGGCTCGAATCTAAGGTTGAACACCCTGATAAAATTACTCTTGTAAGCTCTGCAGACGCCTGTGAAAATGAGACAAACAGACGCCTCTATTTGGTACGTTATCTACGGCTGTCATCATATCATGCGCGTTAGAGTATTATTAAACTGATAGCAATGATACGAACTAACGTGCATCTCTATTATAACGACACCGGTTAACTTAGTATAACTCGTCCATTGATTGGGCCATTTATTTTGAAAGCTTGGTTCTCGTTTGAAGATCCTGAATAGATAAAAATATTTTGCCACGATCTAGAGCACGTACACAACAAATCATGGCTTCACTGGGTTTGTACAGAAATGTGGAAAAACAAGGTTATAAAAGGCATGTTTGTAAACAGTTCCCGCGTTCTATCTCGGAGACCTGCTGAGCCTGTGAAAAGGGGGCTAAAATACTCATCTTTATTTGTAAGTTATTTCTGCAGTTTTTATATTATATCATGTCAAGTAGTTCGTAGAGAAAATTAAACGAGTAGCTTAATTGTGACTACACAGGTAACCGTATCGATAATATAGATGTCAAGGTAGTTCACAAGCAAACACTGTTGTCTGGGACTTCATCGCTTCTATTCCTCATCTTTCAATTACGTAGTCTGGTCAGTTCCCTTCCTTGCTGCTTTAATGTCTCCTCATTATGCCAGGAAGCCATTAACTGGGTGCATTTGGAAGGCGGATATATTATTAAAGTAAATGAGGTTTAAGTTAATGTCCTTAATTCAAGAGAGGCCAGAGATGGGACTGTAATCTTAATTTCTTAAACATGTTAGGTCTACGGTGTAAGAAGTGGATTTTATACAATACTAATAATAATTATACAGTGTTTTCTTCTTCTTCTGCGTTCTGGTTTTTCTGATCATGTTAAATCTTCAGTCCTATCGCCAGGATGAAGTCCACAGTCCTATCGCCAGGATGAAGTCCACAGTCCTATCGCAAGGATGAAGTCCACAGTCCTATCGCCAGGATGAAGTCCACAGTCCTTTCCAGGTCTGAGCGGTGACCCCTTAGCTTTTGTCTAATGCTCTGCTCCATCTGACCAGGTCTGAAATCTTAGTTCTTCGTAGGCCGGTCATTCTTGAAGTATGTGTTCAGGGGTCTGGACTCTGTCCCACATGGACATTCATTTGTTTGAGAGATTTTGAGCGCGTATAGGTGGCCCAGTAGTCTGCTGTGGCCCGTTCTCATACGGAAGATTACAGTTTTCTGGTATTTTGTAGCTGGTGGATTGGGTCTGGACTGTTACTCTCTCCCATTTTATTTTATACTGGCTGCGAATGATAGTTTTGACCTCCTTATATGGCACTTTATGGGTGTATTGTTCCATTTTTCCACCAGCTTTGGATAGTGCATCGGCTCTCTCGTTTCCCGTAATTTCACAATGAGACGGGAGCCGCTGTAGTGTGGTCTTTGAGATCTTTTGTATGGTATTTAGCTCTGTTCTGATTTTATGTATTATGTCCTCATTTGTTGTGTTCTTTACCGATTCCAGTAGTGCTTTAGTCTGTGAAGATCACTATCCTCGCATGTGTTTGAGCTTCCAATTTGGTGACAATTTTCTGTGCTTGGAGAAGTGCCATTGATTCTGTCCTCAGGCTAGAAGAAATGTTCCCTGTTGAAAAAGAGTTATGGGTTATCTTTCCGTTATTTTGTCTTACAAAGATGTCTCTACCACAATTTTTTACGCCCCTCCTGAATAATAGTAATATCGTCTATTTGACTACAAAATAATAATTATAATAGTATAGCATAATTGACTGCAACATAATAATATAATATCAATTGACTCTTTTCGTCTTGTCAGACGATAGTAATTGTGCTTTCAACACAAAGCCCGGGCAGAAATATATAGACCATGTGATGCCCTTGCAGGATGGTCCCTCTCTTGGTCTGCCTTGTTTGCTCCAAGGGAAAGATGATACCAATACACTTGGAACAAGAAAAGCTGCAGAAGCTGCAGGATCAGCAAAGCAATGCTCTATCTGTTCGTCTGTCGGGGCTTCACTCCTAGACCAGCTGCCAACGAAGACTAAGGGACTGGTCTGACCTGCCACAACCCTCAGCTGAGGTTGACTTTCCTCGCTCCAGGATAAGGCCTTGTATCCTCTTGAGTGTGCTTCTTCGTACATCGTCGGTTGTCAGGCTTGCTAGACGCTGACCAGCTTTCAGAATGATCTGTTGTGGTGATCTGTGGTCGTGTTCTGTCATGGTGATCTGTTGTGGTGATCTGTTGTGGTGATCCGTTGTGGTGATCCGTTGTGGTGATCTGTTGTGGAGATCTGTTGTGGTGATCTGTTGTGGTGATCTGTTGTGGTCATCTGTTGTGGTCGTCTGTTGTGGTCATCTGTCATCTGTTGTGGTCATCTGTTGTTGTGATCTGCCATCTGTTGTGGTGATCCGTTGTGGTGATCTGTTGTGGTGATCTGTTGTGGTGATCTGTTGTGGCCATCTGTTGTGGTCATCTGTCATCTGTTGTGATGATCTGTTGTGGTCATCTGTTGTGGTGATCTGTTTTGGTGATCTGTCATCTGTTGTGGTGATATGTTGTGGTGATCTGTCATCTGTTGTGGTGATCTGTCATCTGTTGTGGTGATCTGTTGTTGTGATCTGTTGCAGTGAACTGATGTGGTGATCTGTTGTGGTGATCTGTATCTGTTGTGGTGATCTGTTGGAGTGATCCGTTGTGGTGATTTGTTGTGATGACTTGTTGTGGTGATCTGTTGTAGTGGGTTCCGTTGTGATGATCTGTTGTGATAATCTGTTGTGATAATTTGTTGTGAATATCTGTTGTGAAACAACCACATTGTAGAAGATAACTCGCCACCAAAACAGGTAGTTTCGAAAAGGTCCTTACAACAGTTCAAGCTTTAGGGTCCTAAAAATGTAAATCCACCACTGGGTAAACTATAGCGTATTGATAACGGGGAATGAACGTAGTACCCGAACATATTAAAGTGACAAGCTGCTACCCAAACATAATAAAGTGACAAGCTACTACCTCAACAAAATAACACACAAACACAGTGAAATTGGCAGGATTAATCTACTATCCAAACACAGTTCAGTTCACAGGACACATGTTTGTCTTCAATGTGTTTATTTTCATGCCAAACTTCTTGGCTACGTTGTTAATTTTTTTTTTCAAACATCATTTGGAACGTTGCTACTGACCGTACCACTTTGGCTCGATCCTGTGGAAAAAATTGATGATATTAACTTTCATTCAAATAACTTTGAAACCCCCATGGCAACACCGAATAGCTTTTCCAATCATTATCTCAGAATATGGCTCATAGAGATCCGATGAAAGGAAGCGACCATGTCGTCTCCAATTTCTTAATGAAACTGGATCTGTGAGTCCTTCTCTGATTGAAATAATCGCCTCTTGATTTTCATACAGGTTCTAGGATCCAGATGCTGAGCACCTCCACGCGGTGATCCTGGGTAACAGGCTGCAGCAGGGCAGACTGGTTGAGGAAAAGGGATCGAAGAGGGAATGCTAACCTGGTACTCAAAAAATGCTTGTTGAAGTTGGATGTGTTGGACCGAAAGGTGCAAATATCGCAGTCAAGCTGTAGACTACGACACAACGCATTCCGCTCTCTGAACTACATTCTGCTACTTAAGCCCTTTCAGGGTTTGGTAGCGGGAGATTGAGAACGAAGAAGAAGAAGATGCTGAGCAGTGCATGTGTTGTAGCAGTCAGCGAACCAAGGCTGACTGCTAGCGTGAGGTCTAGCGAACCGGACCTGCCAAGACCCTTCTACACCTCCACTCGGTGATCGTGGCTGCAACAGAGCAGACAGGTTAAGGAAAAGGCCTCAAAGAGAGAAGGCTATCCTGGTACAAGAAAATGTCTGCTGAAGTCGGATGTGTCGGAGCGAAAGGTGCAAATATCGCAGCGAAGATATACACTGCGACACAACGAATTCCGTTCTCCGGACTACATCTTGCTACTTGCAAAGCCCCTCTCAGGTCTTGGTAGCGAAAGTCTGAGAACGATCGAAAATGAAAATACAGGTTCTGGATTAACCAAATGATTGGTCTCACGATACTTATTTGTTGCAACATCAGAAAACGTTTCCTCTATGGTACTTGATCAGCCTTTTGTTTAAAGTCAATAAACTAGATCATAAGTGGTTGTTCTAGATCGACCATTTTCTACAAGAAGCCGCAACGATCCGATGGCATCCAGTGGACTTCCGGAATCCAAACTGGTTATCCTTTAGTACGTCCTCTATCTTGTCATCGATTCTCTCCTTAATTATCTTTAAAAGCAATGGTGAATAGCACAATTGTAAACATGCGGAATTAACAGATGGAAAACTAAATGAGATTTGATTACAGCCAAACACATTATGTTCACAATTCTCAATCGTTCATGTCACAAATAGCAAGAAACCTTAATTTGGTTGTTGCATTCTGTTGTGTTATCAATTGTCTCCGTCTTCTTCACTACATTTCTACGCCATTATCTAATTCCTTCTCTTAAACCACACAAGGTTTTCCCCAATCATATGTGCATGTGTTTGTAATAATTTTTTTAATGAACTTATAATTCAATCTAAGGAGAAATGAAATGTTCTGGGCTTGAGAGAGAATGGTGTGAGGATGACAGGGAGTGTGTAAGGGAGAAAGAGAGTGAGTGAGAATGATAGAGAGAGTGAGAGAGGGAAAGAGTGAGATAGTGAGGCAGTGAAAGAATGAAAAATAGAGAGCAAGTGAGAGGGAGAGAGGGAAAGAGTGAGATAGTGAGGCAGTGAAAGAATGAAAAATAGAGAGCAAGTGAGAGGGAGAGGGGGAAAGAGTGAGATAGTGAGGCAGTGAAAGAATGAAAAATAGAGAGCAAGTGAGAGGGAGAGGGGGAAAGAGTGAGATAGTGAGGCAGTGAAAGAATGAAAAATAGAGAGCAAGTGAGAGGGAGAGGGGGAAAGAGTGAGATAGTGAGGCAGTGAAAGAATGAAAAATAGAGAGCAAGTGAGAGGGAGAGAGGGAAAGAGTGAGATAGTGAGGCAGTGAAAGAATGAAAAATAGAGAGCAAGTGAGAGGGAGAGAGGGAAAGAGTGAGATAGTGAGGCAGTGAAAGAATGAAAAATTGAGAGCAAGTGAGAGGGAGAGAGGGAAAGAGTGAGATAGTGAGGCAGTGAAAGAATGAAAAATTGAGAGCAAGTGAGAGGGAGAGAGGGAAAGAGTGAGATAGTGAGGCAGTGAAAGAATGAAAAATAGAGAGCAAGTGAGAGGGAGAGAGGGAAAGAGTAAGATAGCGAGAAGGAGAGAAAAAATAAGAGCGAGATACAGTGAGAGTGTGAGCGAATGAGTGAGAGATAGTGAAAGAGAAAGAGAGAGAGAGAGAGTAAGAGACAGAGAGTGATATATATATATATATTTAATGGAAGAGTGAGATAGAGAATATAAATGTAAAGTGGGACTGATTCCTGTACCAGACACTGCCGGCAGGAGTGAAGTTTCAGAGCACCAGGTCTCAGCTTTTCGATAAGAGGGGATAAGATGAGGGTGGTGAGGGGGGTGGGGGGTATTTCTCATCCTAACTGTCAAGTCGACACGTATAAACCAGGTGCCTATTTAAAAACGAGAAGACCTGACCATTTCGTGGTCGAAGATTATACCTTTACCAGAAGAAGCATAATCTCTAACCATTCTGCCACTCAAACTCTCATATTTTACTGCAGGGCGTAAAATATGAATTGCACAATTTCATGTGGATCGCCAAAAATAAATGATAATGAATATAATGAAAGAACAGAAGCAAAAAAGGTGTAAGTTCAAATGAATATTAAGAAAGAGTAAAAAGAAGAAGATGATAAATCACAAGGAAGAAGAAGAAGTAGAGGAAGAAGAAGAAAAAGAAGAAGAAAGACGAGGAAGAAAGAAGAAACAGGAGAAAGAGAAGAAGAAGAAGGAGAAGAAGAAGAAGAAGGAGAAGGAGAAGAAGGAGAAGAAGAAGAAGGAGAAGCAGAAGAAGGAGAAGGAGAAGAAGGAGAAGAAGAAGAAGGAGAAGAAGGAGAAGAAGAAGAAGGAGAAGGAGATAAAGGAGAAGAAGAAGAAGGAGAAGAAGAAGAAGGAGAAGAAGGAGAAGGAGACGAAGGAGAAGGAGAAGAAGGAGAAGAAGAAGAAGGAGAAGAAGGAGAAGGAGAAGAAGAAGGAGACGAAGGAGAAGAAGGAGACGAAGGAGAAGGAGAAGAAGGAGAAGGAGAAGAAGGAGAAAGAGAAGAAGGAGAAGAAGGAGAAGAAGGAGAAGAAGGAGAGGGAGAAGAAGAAGAAGAAGGAGAAGAAGAAGAAGAAGGAGACGATGGAGAAGAAGGAGAAGGAGAAGAAGGAGAAGGAGAAGGAGAAGAAGGAGAAGGAGAAGAAGGAGAAGAAAAAGAAGAAGAAAGACGAGGAAGAAAGAAGAAACAGGAGAAAAAGGAGAGAAATTAGGAAGTGGAAAAGAAAAAAAATTTAAAAAAAGAACCGTATGAAGAAAAAAAGAACGCTAAAAGAAGCAGAAAAAGCAGGAGGAGAAAAAGGAAGAAATGAAGAAAGAAAGGAAGGACGAAGAAGATAAAGAAGAAGAGGAAGAAGAAGAAACACTATAAAGAAAGAGAGGACGAAGAAAGAAGAAAATGGTGAAGAAGAAGATGAAGAAAGAAATTATCAAGAAAAAGAAGTCAAAAAGAAGAAGAAGAAGGAAGGAGGGAGGAAAGGCATTTCCTTACACTTATACTTTCAAATTTAATGAGGAAACGAACCTTTACCTTTGACCTTATCTTTCGCACTACTTCTATTGGCACATTAGTGTCAAGCCACTTGTCTATCCCGCACCAAATATGGGCTAGTATATCGCAGGAAGGGGTTTCAGCTTTTGTCTTTATATCAAATGCTCAGATTGTTTCTATGATTAAACTAACTGGGGGAAAATACCGATCAAGCCGGATTAAAACACACACTTTAGCTGTGACATTCTTTCCTCGAATACAAAAATAAGATAAATAGGTCAGCACTTACAAGTCATATTTTTAAAATTCTTCCGGGACTCTCAAAATAATTTGCAGGACTAAGGGAACCCTTGAAATCATTGTAATTTCTTAAGCAACATTTGAAATAATTTGCAGGTCCTAGGGAACAATTGAAATAATTTGCAGGTCCTAGGGAACAATTGAAATAATTTGCAGGTCTTAGGGAACAATTGAAATAATTTGCAGGTCCTAGGGAACAATTGAAATAATTTGCAGGTCCTAGGGAACAATTGAAATAATTTGCAGGTCTTAGGGAATAATTGAAATATTTTAACGGTCTCTAGGAGTCTTATAAATCATTTTCAGGTCTTGCGTAAACCTTTCAATAATTGACAGGTCCCAGGTAACATTTTAAATAATTGTCAGGTCATAGGGAACACTTTATATAAAGTTCAGGTCCTAGAAAACACTTTCAATAATTTTCAGGTCCTAGAGAACACTTTCAATAATGTTCAGGTCTCAGGGAAAACTTTAAATAATGTTCAGGTTCTGGAGACCACATTAAATAATGTTCAGGTTCTA
Organism: Ariolimax columbianus; assembly: GCA_036924085.1. Classification (NCBI taxonomy): domain Eukaryota; kingdom Metazoa; phylum Mollusca; class Gastropoda; order Stylommatophora; family Arionidae; genus Ariolimax; species Ariolimax columbianus. The sequence continues at coordinate 52,359,747 of JAVGWX010000018.1, forward strand.
GAGACCACATTAAATAATGTTCAGGTCCTAGAGACCACATTAAAAAATGTTCAGGTCCTAGAGACCACATTAAATAATGTTCAGGTACTTGAGACCACATTAAATAATGTTCAGGTCCTAGAGACCACATTAAATAATGTTCAGGTCCTAGAGACAACATTAAATAATGTTCAGGACCTAGAGACCACATTAAATTATGCTGAGGTCCTCGAAACCACATTAAATAATGTTCAGGTCCTTGAAACCACATTAAATAATGTTCAGGTCCTTGAAACATTAAATAATGTTCAGGTCCTTGAAACCACATTAAATAATATTCAGGTCCTTGAAACCACATTAAATAATGTTCAGGTCCTTGAAACCACATTAAATAATGTTCAGATCCTTGAAACCACATTTAATAATGTTCAGGTCCTTGAAACCACATTAAATAATGTTCAGGTTCTTGAAACCACATTAAATAATGTTCAGGTCCTAGAGAACATTTTCAATAATGTTCAGGTCCTAGAGAACACTTTCAACAATGTTCAGGTCCTAGAGAACACTTTAAATAATGTTCAGGTCCTAGAGAACATTTTCAATAATGTTCAGGTCATAGAGACCACATTAAATAATGTTCAGGTTTTAGAGATCACATAAAATAATGTTCAGGTCCTAGAGACTACATTAAATAATATTCAGGTCCTAGAGACCACATTAAATAATGTTCAGGTCCTTGAAACCACATTAAATAATGTTCAGGTCCTTGAAACCACATTAAATAATGTTCAGATCCTTAAAACCACATTTAATAATGTTCACGTCCTTGAAACCACATTAAATAATGTTCAGGTTCTTGAAACCACATTAAATAATGTTCAGGTCCTAGAGAACACTTTTAATAATGTTCAGGTCCTAGAGAACATTTTCAATAATGTTCAGGTCCTAGAGAACACTTTCAACAATGTTCAGGTCATAGAGACCACATTAAATAATGTTCAGGTCCTAGAGACC